>CM076582.1:841241195-842441195 GCA_034641835.2 Pinus albicaulis | reverse complement strand
GTAGAAAGAACACCTTCTAGTACCGTGGATGGCACTGGTTGCTCCACAGACTGCCCTTCAGACTTCGTCTGAACCGTAACCCTAATAGTAGCACGGGGCGATGCCTTAGATCTAGATTTTTCAATAATTTCCTGAATGTACGTCTTCCTTCCCAGATCCTTCCCTTTCTTTGGGGGTCTTCCTCTTCCCCTCTTATTCGGATCTTTGTTCATACAAATTGTGAAGGGGGTTCATTAATGAAAATCAGTCAATCACTCAAGACCCGAAGTAGGATAGATAACTTCCTCCTCGGGACGAGAGAAAAGATTCAAAAGAAACAAAACAAAAAGAAGAAAAATCGAAGTTCAAGACCTGAAGAAGAGCAATAACATACCCTCCCCAGGACGAGAAATTGGCCCCTAGAAGAAAACAACTGGAAATAAAAACAGAAAGACTGGACTACGCCCAGGACTTAGGGTAAGGTTTACAAAACACCTTCCCTAAGACAAGGGATTAACCCTGAGATCTATTGCAGATCCTGTACTTGCACCTGTTAGCCTTCCCCGGCAACGATGCCAAAATGTTGGTATCCAGATATGAACAGAATTCAACCCTTTCCTCCACATAAATTATCAACCTGGGACGTTAGTTATTTCAAGACTAATGGCAAGGTATATGCAGATACAAGCACATGGTTTGCTGTAAATCACAGGTTTAATCTATAACACACAAGTCATTGTAACAACAATGAAATGAACTGCAGAAATACAAGGCATCCACAACAATTAAACGTGACTCTAACAACAGTAAAGAAATCACACTAAAACACAACACTGCAAGGAAAAGAAAAGGAGAATGCAGCACCTGATTAGAAGAGTGGGCCCAACTCTTTGATCAGGGCTGCGATGAAATCACAAATTACAGGAGAAAAAATAGGCTGCTATGCATTCAATTAATGATAAAATAAATTCATTACAAAATCTGTATGTCCAAGGGCTTAACCCCGATTCACAACTCGCAGGCTTCTTTATACAATTATCCTGAAACCCCCAATCCCTCTCAACAACTTCATTGTTACAAAAATACATCTTGTTACAACGGCAACCAGATTTCCCATACATCCTAGTCTGTCACGCTGTAACAAAAAATAAGGAAGACACTGGAGATGATGGGCTGTGCCTTGACTCGCGGCCACAACACTCCTGTTTTAGCCAAATCCGAAGAAATATCAGAGTTAATATGTAGAAAGGTAAAACCTCCATGACAAATACTTCATTAATCAAATATCCCATGAAATATAGGAAGAAGGGTTTTACCTCATGCATTTTAAGAATAATAATGGTAGAAAGAGATAGAAAAACAGGGTAAAATGGAAGAGGAAAGTATACAAATCCGATACCCAACAACATCCATTGGGCTTCATGAGCCTACATGATGATGAGGTCAAGCTTGACATTTTACACATGAGTGGGCATAAATTCAAAAACACATTTCTTCTTGTGCAAATTTGGCTATCTTTAGATAAATTTTGGTCCTTTCAAAAAGAAGAATCCAATGCAATCATCATCTCCATCAAATGAGCTATCTAAAGTAGAATTTATCTCTCATCTCTCCCATTTTCCCTCAAAACCTAATCCTCACTACGTTTTTGCAGAGATAAATAGGTTAACTTTGTGTTTTGACCCTTTTGCCCTCTTTCCCATACCGATTTCGAAAAATTTCACTTGCATTGTGTTGCTAACTTACCACCCTATTTTCCTAAATTTTTATGGATTTTCCCCTAACTCCAAACCCTCTCATCTCTTTCCCTAAACTCACTGCATCATTATCCCATGTTTTCCCAATTTTCACCTTTCCTTTCCTTCACATCAAGTTATGGTTTCTTTTGCTAATAAAAATCATGGAAGGTGAAAAGAGAAAGTATAACAAGGGAGGTCATCATTCCGGATTTGACCATCCAATCTATAGGAGATCAATGCTTCTCCTTGTACCAATAAATCCTTTGAAGGCACTCGTTGTTTAAGGTTTTATGAAAGAATTCAAGATGTAGGTTATCATGCTCAATTGACAAGCCTCTTTGCCACCAGATTTAGGAGAGACAAGGCTAACATAGTAGGGTTTGAATTCACTTTATCAGAAAATTCCATAGCCTCAACAATAGGTATCCTGAACCATGGAGAAATCTGGTTCAAAGAGATGGATTTAGACATTGGGAACTATAATTTTTTCTTAAAACCACATTACAAAAATGCTCCTGAACACATTTTTCCCTTTAGGCATTTACTTGAAAGGTATGCTCCTTTAATGAATTTGATCATGAAGTATTTTTCATGTGAAGGGAGGTTCTCAAGATTGTACCAGTACCACATAAGGCTATTTATGCATCTCACTTCCACCAAGCCACTGAATTTTCCTCATTATCTATTCAGAAGTTTGGTAAAAATGACCGAAAATGTACAAAGTAAAGGCAAGGATCACCAAGCTAGTTTGTTTCACCATGGTTTGGTCAAGGTTATTGTCTTACATCATCTCTCACAAATCAATATGTCATGGGAAACTTTCATGAAATCAGTTGCTTCTATTCCCACTACTAGTCCACCTATCATTCAAAGCATACCATCAACATCATCAAAGCCATAGGAGGTTGGCTCTTCAAGCAGACCAGCATAGGTTACAAAGACACCAAGGGCTGAAGTCACTCAAACTTATGAGAAGGGTAAAATATTGGTATTTTCTCCTATGATCAGTAAAGGTGTGCTTTCACTTGAACCTACAGCTGAGCAAGTATTAGGAGAAAGTATGGAACAACCACCTATGTATGAGAGTGAGTCACCCTTGTAGCAACATGAGGAGGAGACTGCACCTTTGGAGGTTGACATGGCAGAAAAACAAGTTAGATGAAGAGATAAGTAGGGGAAAATAAGCAGAGATAACAGAGCTCAACGACTGCCTCTCAAGGGAAAATTTCATTATAACATTCCTACAACAAGAAAACATGCAACTAAAGGTGAAACAACTACTCCTAAGAAAACCTACGGAAAAATTGAGGCAGAGAAAGGCAGGGAAAAAAAAATGATAGATGTTGATCAGTTCAAAGACAAAGAGTCTCAGATAAAGCCAAAGAGGCCAAAAACAAGAGGAATAACCAGGCAAAAAGAACAAGAAACAGAGTTATCTCCTCACTTAGGTCAGCAAAGTTTTGATGATTTGATTGTTGCTAAAATTGAGAAAGACAAAGAATTTTGGCTTGATAGAGTAAATGAGCATCTAGAGAAGCTCTTGAAGAAGGTAGAAAGAAACAACAAAATCCAAATGCACATGGCAAGACACTACTTCACTAGGAACCAAATTGCCAAAATCATGGTTAAAAATTTCAAGAAAAAGCTTAAAGAAACCTTAATAAAGCTAAATAAGAAGGAAAACTTGGATTTGTTGGTTGAGGCATCTCTAGTTGTCTAAATCACCATTCAAGGATGCTATAGATCAAAATTCAGCAATTTTTGAGCATTTTTGGTATTTTTTGTGATTTTTGGGAAATTTTGGCAATTTCACTATTGCAGAAGCGTAGCATAGCCATGCTATGATTTTTCTCAGAGGGTCCAATGGAGGTTAGCTCTACATAGTTAGATGGATTTTAATGAGTACATTCCAAATATGCTTTTTTTCTTTTCATGAAAGCTCCTAAATATGAAGAAAAACTAAAAAAACACCTTAATTTTCGTGTTTCTGCCACTATTTTTTAGTGCACGCTATGCTTCTGGAGTAGCTTTGGAAAAATGAAGTTTTATAGGTCTTGCAGTTGGTATTTTGTAAGTTTCAAGGTTGGGTTGGATAGAGGACATCTAGGGCTACCTTTCCCAATCTTCATATCAACGAAAATATTCCTAAAATTCACCTCAAAATTCCCTCCAAGTGCATGCTACGCTTCTGTCAAAACATTCTACGCTTCTGCCAGGTGTTAGAGTCGGTATCTTCATCCCTCCATCAGAGATCAAATTTATCTTGTTACATTTAATTTTAGGTGTCTCACTCAGTTCAGTCAGATGCATTCCATTAGGAGCATGGATCGTCTGACGGTAGGGGCTTGTCACTCATATCCCTCTTGTCTTATACCTGCTGGCCTATTTCTGTTCATTAAAATCATTTACAGTAATTTTTGGTCTCATAGTTTGCGAAGAGTCATTTTAAGAGTTTGAGCCTCATTAGGTCTAGGGTTTCATTAATAAGGTCTTCAAAATGCCCTATAATGGTCAGTAGGCACATGAGTAAGTTTGAAATAAGGTTTCACTGCTAAAAATAGAGTTTCTCATCTTTATGTGCAAATGCAATGTAATTTTCAAGTTCTTCAGTTGTAATAATCCTTCATTCGCAGCCCTGGTCGCCTTTGCCAAAACTCCATGCCATCCACTCCCTGCAAGACAGACAGAAGCTCATTATTTAGCCCAAAAGCACAAAGGAAACAAAACAGAGTTTTTAAAGTGAAATGTCAAAGTTTGCAACATTACAAAAGTGAGTTTTATGAAGTGAAAGTTAAAAATTTTCTGTATATAAGTCATTGGTCATGTTAAAACAAAGCTTATTTGCACTCAAAAGAGAAAGATTGAAACAAGAGAAAGTCATGTTGAAGGAAAAGAGTAAGTTTGAATAAAAACTGGGCAAAGTGGGGTGTGCGGCGCATAGGCTGGGTGTCGCAAAGCACTGGGCAGGCGCGGCACATTGGGCCTGCCTCCACAGTGTAAAAAATACACTGGCGCAGCGGATTGGAGGGGCGCGGGGCATTGGGTTACTTGCGTGGCGCATTGGGTCGAAACATCAAAATTTTTCCATTCTTCTCCAAACATCAAATTTTCTCGGTTGCTCCATGCTCGAGCAATTCAAAGCCACTCCTCTATTGCTCATAACTTGTGCTTGGTGTTGATTATGAGATTGGTTATGAAAATTTGAGTACAAAACTAAACCCTATTATCTTGATTGAGAAGTGCTTCCTTAGGGTTTTAAACTTGTTTTGGTATCAATCATTCTATTTCCATCACCTTGTTTTTCCTCCCCCTCACTATTATCTCATCACTACAATCATTCCTAAGCCTATCTCCTTATCTCTAAAGTCATTTCATTTCCTATCATTCCCATTTCCCATTTCACTTGATTATAGCCCATCAATTTCATTACCCCATTCCTCCATATTCCCTCCCATTTGACATATATTTGGCAATAAATCAAAGACACCAAATTCTCATTTTCATTCAAGACTATATAGACCTTGGACATCATGGAGACGGATACTTCTTATGACCGAGACAGTGACTCTACAACTGAATTGCATGCACCAAGAAGGCATTAAGGTGGCGTGAAAAGTATGACAAACTTAAAAATTTTGGCCAAAGCTTCCTTGGCACAGCATAGCGTAGGATGGAGGACACTCAGCCCAAATTTCAGCAAATTTGGGACACATTTTGTCAATTTTGAATTTTTTGGCCTTAACACAGATTTTTTCGCCCAAAGCGTAGCGCCACTCGGCGCGCGCTTATAATTGGCAGCTCCTCTTGAAGAAAACTTTGCATTTCTAGATTTTTCATGAAAATTTATGCATGCCTACCCATTACCTAAGGATTTTGACAAGTTTTGGGTTGCCTAAAGGGTCAAAAACACCCTAAAAATGACCTTTTTGCCCTCTTTTGGACACACAGGAAGCAGTGTTGGGAGATTTGATTTTTGGAGGGAAAAATGGCAACCAAATTCATAAATTCCACTTGGGTTGGAAATTAGACAGACAAAGCTTTCCAATGAGATATTCTATGCTCAATTTGGACTCCGGGAAGGCCCTCAAAATCAGCCTCAAAGTGGCGCGACGCATAGAGATTTCAGGCGCGGCGCATTGGGAATTTTGGCCTAGTTTTCACTCAGCAACTCAGATTTTCGCCTAGTTTTGGCCAGTTTGACTTTTTTATCTCCAAATGTGAAAATATTGATGTAACTTGATGTAATTTCATAACTTTGATGTAATTTTGGCACATTTTTACTCATCCAAGTAGATTCATTCACCAAAAAGTGAAATGTAACTGAATGAATCAGTTTCCTATCTTATAGAGGCAAGCTATTTCATTGCCTATTTTCCAGTTCTTAGTTTAGATCTTGTTGAAACATCTCCTAAACTAGTGAGCTCGACCCCTAGAGGCATGGGAATGAGTTATGCTTGTCTATATCTTGTATTTTCTCAGTCATTTTCAGAGGTTGGACACTTGGGATTGCTTGGCACTTCATTGTACATTTCATCTCTGCAATTTTGGAAAAGGAATAGACTAGGGTTTGCAGCACTCTTTGGGATCCATGTGGCTCTATGTTTTGATGGTGTGTTTCTCTCTGTGATTGTAAGTTCACTGACGTTTTATGTGTATCATTTCCCTTCTCCTTTCTTCTTAAATTAAACAAATGAGTTATAAAGGTGGAATTCATTAGATTGCTTTTCTCTGCCTTGAGTTTTGTTTAATTTTATGTGTTTTCATCGATTTGAAGAGGATTCTTGAATGCCTCTTTCCCTCTTCAACTCCTCCCCAGTCTGAGCTATCCATTTCATTCAATTCGAAGCATCAAAACAATTGCCTTTCTTGCCCCACTCAGCCCTCTACAAGACTGATCCTTTCCTGGACCCAAAATCTGCCTTTCCCTTTGATTCCAAAAAAAACCCCCAAAATCAAAATCAAACTCTTTTACATATATAACTAGCCTAAAATTAGCTTTTATTTCTAGTCATCTCAAGCCTCATTGATTATTTTTGCTGAGATTGACTCGGAGAGAGCCCTCTCCTGTTCTGGTAGGGCTAGATACCAGATTAAGCGTGGTTTGATGTTACCCTAGATTCTGCCTTCCTTCAGCCTGAGGTAGATTTAGGCAATATAAATCTACCTCAGGCTGAAGGAAGGTAGAATCTAGGGTAACATCAAACCACGCTTAATCTGGTAGCTAGCCCTACCAGAATAGGAGAGGGCTCTCTCCGGGTCAATCTCAGCAAAAATAATCAATGAGGCTTGAGATGACTTGAAATAAAAGCTAATTTTAGGCTAGGTATATATGTAAAAGAGTTTGATTTTTATTTTGGGGGTTTTTGTTGGAATCAAAGGGAAAGGCAGATTTTGGGTTCGGGAAAAGATCAGTTTTGTAGAGGGCTGAGTGGGGCAAGAAAGGCAATTGTTTTGATGCTTCGAATTGAATGAAATGGATAGCTCAGACTGGGGAGGAGTTGAAGAGGGCAAGAGGCATTCAAGAATCCTATTCAAACCGATGAAAACACGGAAAATTAAACAAAACTCAAGGCAGAGCAAAGCAGTCTAATGAATTCCACCTTTATAACTCATTTGTTTAATTTAAGAAGAAAGGAGAAGGGAAATGATACACATAAAACATCAGTGAACTTACAATCACAGAGAGAAACACACCATCAAAACATAGAGCCACATGGATCCCAAAGAGTGCTACAAACCCTGGTCTATTCCTTTGCCAAAATTGTAGAGATGAAATGTACAATGAAGTGCCAAGCAATCCCAAGTGTCCAACCTCTGAAAATGACTGAGAAAATACAAGATATAGAAAAGCCTAACTCATTCCCATGCCTCTAGGGGTCGAGCTCAATAGTTTAGGATCTGTTTCAACAAGATCTAAACTAAGAACTGGAAAATAGGCAATGAAACAACTTGCCTATATAAGATAGGAAACTGATTCATTCAGTTACATTTCACTTTTTGGTGAATGAATCTACTTGGATGAGTAAAAATGTGCCAAAATTACATCAAAGTTATGAAATTACATCAAGTTACATCAAGATTTTCACATTTGGAGATAAAAAAGTCAAACTGGCCAAAACTAGGCGAAAATCTGAGTTGCTGAGTGAAAACTAGGCCAAAATTCCCAATGCGCCGCGCCTGAAATCTCTATGCGTCGCGCCACTTTGAGGCTGATTTTGAGGGCCTTCCTGGAGTCCAAATTGAGAAAATAATAGCTCGTTGGAAATATCTACATGTCTAATTTCCAACCCAAGTGGAATTTATGAATTTGGTTTCCATTTTCCCCTCCAAAAATCAAATCTCCCAACACTGCTTCCTGTGTGTCCAAAAGAGGGTAGAAAGGTCATTTTTAGGGTGTTTTTGACCCTTTAGGCAACCCAAAACTTGTCAAAATCCTTAGGTAATGGGTAGGCATGCATAAATTTTCATGAAAAATCCAGAAATGCAAATTTTTCTTCAAGAGGAGCTGCCAATTATAAGCGCGTGCCAAGTGGCGCTACGCGTCGGGCGAAAAAATCTGTGTTAAGGCCAAAAAAATCAAGATTGAAATTTTTTTTCCCAAATTTCTTGAAATTTGGGACGAGTCTCCTCCATCCTGTGCTATGCTAGGCCAAGGAAGATTTGACCAAAATTTTGAAGTTTGTCATACTTTTCACACCGCCTTAATGCCTTCTTGGTGCATGCAATTCAGTTGTAGAGTCACTATCTCGGTCATAAGAAGTATCCGTCTCCATGATGTGTAAGGTCTATATTGTCTTGAATGAAAATGAGAATTTGGTGTCTTTGATTTATTGCCAAATATATGTCAAATGGGAGGGAATATGGAGGAATGGGGTAATGAAAGTGATGGGCTATAATCAAGTGCAATGGGAAATGGGAATGATAGGAAATGAAATGACTTTAGAGATAAGGAGATAGGCTTAGGAATGATTGTAGTGATGAGATAATAGTGAGGGGGAGGAAAAAAAAGGTGATGGGAATAGAATGATTGATACCAAAACAATTTTAAAGCCTTAAGGAAGCACTTCTCAATCAAGATAATAGGGTTTAGTTTTGTACTCAAATTTTCATAACCAATCTCATAATCAACACCAAGCACGAGTTATGAGCAATAGAGGAGTGGATTTGAATTGCTCGAGCATGGAGCAACCGAGCAAATTTGATGTTTGGAGAAGAATGGAAAAATTTTGATGTTTCGGCCCAATGCGTCGTGCCCCTCCAATGCGCCGCGCCAGTGTATTTTTTACACTGCGGAGGCAAGCCCAATGTGCCGCGCCTGCCCAGTGCGTCGCGACACCTAGCCTATGCGCCGCACACCCCACTTTGCCCAGTTTTTATTAAAACTTACTCTTTTCCTTCAACATGACTTTCTCTTGTTTCAATCTTTCTCTTTTGAGTGAAAATAAGCTTTGTTTTAACATGACCAATGACTTATATACAGAAAACTTTTAACTTTCATTTCATAAAACTCACTTTTGTAATGTTGCAAACTTTGACATTTCACTTTAAAAACTTTGTTTTGTTTCCTTTGTGCTTTTGGGCTGAATAATGAGCCTCTTTCTGTCTTGCAGGGAATGGATGGCATGGAGTTTTGGCAAAGGCGACCAGGGCTGCGAATGAAGGATTATTACAACTGAAAAACTTGAAAATTACATTGCATTTGCACATAAAGATGAGAAACTCTATTTTTAGCAGTGAAACCTTATTTCAAACTTACTCATGTGCCTGCTGACCATTATAGGGAATTCTGAAGACCTTATTAATGAAACCCTAGACCTAATGAGACTCAAACTCTAAAAGTGACTCTTTGCAAACTATGAGACCAAAAATGACTGTAAATGATTTTAATGAACAGAAATAGGCCAGCAGGTATAAGACAAGAGGGATATGAGTGACAAGCCCCTACCATTAGATGATCCATGCTCCTAATAGAATGCAGCTGACTGAACTGAGTGAGACACCTAAAATGAAATGCAACAAGAGAAATTTGATCTTTGACGGAGGGATGAAGATACCGACTCTAACACTAGGCACACTACATTTCTGTGTAGGAGGCTTTCTGGATAGGTGTCAGTCACAAATGGTCAAATATTAGAGGTAAAAACTATATCATGAGATGTTTTATGGATAAAGGAGTGTATTTATGCTCCTCATTCTTGAAAAATATTTTAATTACTCAAGGAGACAAAGACTCCTAGTTGTTAGCTAAATTAGGGGGGATTGTTTCTAACTTCCCTAAAATCTAGGTAATGACTCATTAGGTGCATTTATGAAGTATTTTGGATCAGTTTTCGAACCGTTGAGGTGGAACCTTCTCTATTTTCTATATTTACTTCAAATCAAGTCATTTTAGAGGTTGGATAGTTGATATTGCAGTGTGGAGCTTATGTACATCTTTTAACAGTGAAATCAAGGACATGTTGCAGCGATAATTGTGGGACTCCAGTGGTATGCTTATTAGCATTGTTTTTTCTCAGTATCACCATCAAATTGGATGTTTATGATTTCTTTCCATAACATGTATTCTTATATATGATAATCTTATGAGTCTATAAACAAAATTCTTACTTTTGTGCTCTGTTTTTTAAGATTTTCATAAATTTGTTCTACTTCTTTGATGAATGAACTCATGTAATAGGCTCATTCTGATTCTCTCTTCTTAAAACACTATACCGCAATGAAAATTTCATGTGTTTCTAAGTATACCTGTCTGGCCTCAATTTCATCTCTGCAGTTGTTCATTTGAAATCAGGCCTTAAATCCTAAACCTAGTTCCTAAACTGAAACTTCCTATCTAGTAAAATTCAAAACAAAACCCTAATCAAAATTATTGAACTTATATCTAGCCTAAGATATTTTACTTTCCAGTCACCTCATTGACTGGAAATTGACATCGAGAGAGCCCTCTCTGGTTTGGTAGGGCAAGCTACCAAGTCTAAAGATTGGTTTGAGGTTACCTCCTTCAGTCTCCTTTCTCAGACTTGGGAAACCGAGGTAGTGATAACATTTTTGGTGTCGTTGTCGGGGATCGAATGTTAAATTTTCCCTAGGGATACTTCCTTTAGTCCAATGAAGGTTAGAATTGTGGGTGATAAGTGCTGACATTCAAATAAGGTTGAGTTAGTAAATCTGAGGCAAAGTGTAGATTCTCGAGAACATTGGCTCCCAGAAGGCACACGAGGTCAAATCCACACCCTAATCCCTCACCAATTGTTAATGACCCTGAGAGTCTTTTGAGAAATCGGAAATCACAGTCTCGAAAAGTTAGAAAGGCTTTACCTCCACTTGTGAATTCTACATCCTTGCCTACGAGGTTAATTGCTCTAGAATATTTGTCCTTCAATTTCAAATTTGAGATATATTTGTTCAGGTTTAAGTCAGAATCCTTCCTTACAGAAACAATATTTTACCCCATTGATTTTGAGACATACTTGCCATTTTCCGAGTCTTCTTATTTCGAGGTTGATAGTAAGGTATGGTTTGATTTTCATAAAATTTAGGGTTTGGTCGATAAGTTTCAAGTAACCTCTAAAAAACTTATTTCTGATACCAAAAACAAGCCTTATTTTCTTCTACATCTATTGTCACACATTTTCACACAGCTACACCATCATCTTTCACTTTCACTCCATCACTTCCTTTGAAATTATACACTCCATCAACACCTCCAAAACCTCCTCCATTATTCATGGCAATATTTTCTTTTTTGATTATACCGCCACAACTCACTGCATTACCTCAGAATTATGGTCAAATATTGCCTCTGTTTGATGGGACAACAAAGACTGCTCACCAACACATTGTTAAGGTGATTGATTTCATCGATCTTGAAGAGATTGATAACGATGATGCAAGATGCCCATTTTAGCACAAAGTTTCTCAAGAGAGGTTAAGAAATGGTTATTTTCCCTAACAACTGCTTCTGTAGCTAATTCAAAACAACTAATTGATTTATTAATGGAAAAATGGGAAGAGAAGAAGAACTCTTTACAAATTCTAGCTAAATACAATGCCTTGAAAAGAAATCCTAATGAGTTTGTACAAGACTTCACAACCATATTCAAGGGAATTTATGATTCCATTCTAGAAAACATCAAGCCTCCTCTTGGCCTCGCACTATTTCAATACCCAGATGGTTTTGATCCCGATATGGCTTACCAACTAAGTGAAAGAAATCCATCTACCCTTGAAGAAATGTAGTGGAATGCAATGAGAGTTGAAGTGAATCTAATTACCAAGAAGTCAAAAATCAAATCAGAAAAGAGGGTTACCATTAAGGAAGAACCATATACTTCATCTGAGGGAAAACTTGATACCTTGATTAATACAATGGAGAAGATGATGGACAAGATGACCATCGCGGATAGACAAGTTGAACCCTCAATCAAAAATCCCAATTTCAGGGGTCAACAACAACAGCCTCAATACATGATTAAGAAAAGGGAGAATAGGGGTCAGGATCAACAAGGTCCACAACAAATTCACACTCTATTTTAGCAAAATTATACAAAAGGCCCTGATGAAGAAGAAGAAGATATTACTGGCGAAATTCATCTTTTTGAGGAAAATCAACAACCCATTTTCATGACTGAAGAAGATCATTTTTCTAAAGAACTTAATGTGTCGGATGATCAACAATATGTTCTATCTAAAAATGATATGTTATCAGTATGGATAGAATATTACCAAAAAGGATATAAAAAATCTCTTACCGAGGTGCAAAGGTAATATGGTTTGAGAAATAGGAATGTGTCTATAAATTCAAGTAAAAGAAAACATAATTCCCAAGCAGATGCTCATAATAAAGAGATGACTACTTCAAATTAGAGCAAGGATAAAGGAATTGTTGTTCCTAATCATGGAAAAGGCAATGAAGCTTCTACTAGCAATCAGAAGAAAGATAAATAATTTCAATAAGGAGGACAAAGAAAGGAGATTCCACACAAAGATCAGCCCAAAAAGGACGTACCATCTATAGAGGTAGAAAAACATTGTGCTTTGTTTAGTCTTGAGAATGAAATTTCAAAACATAAAGTCTCCATTCCATTGAATGAAATAATCAAGAATGACCAATATAAGTTTCAGGTAGCCAAATTTCTCAGTGTAGACCAAATGTATGATATGGTAAATGTTAG
The DNA here is from genome assembly GCA_034641835.2 of Pinus albicaulis. Lineage (NCBI taxonomy): Eukaryota > Viridiplantae > Streptophyta > Pinopsida > Pinales > Pinaceae > Pinus > Pinus albicaulis. Next base: position 842,428,303 of record CM076582.1, on the reverse strand, counting down.
CAATGATCACCCTGAGATTTTTCTTGGCCCTACTATAGATGGCGACTTAGAAGATAGTGAGGTCCCTCCATTTTACCTCAACCTCAAAATTCATGATTTTATCCTTCATAACGCCATGCTAGACTCTAGAGCACCCCATAGTATGATTCCTAAAGCCATCATGGACAAACTAGGATTGGATATTACCAGACCCTACCATGACCTTTACTCTTTTGATTCAGGAAGGGTTAAATGTATTGGTATCATTAAAGATCTAGAGGTGTCCTTAGAGAAAATTCTAGCTAAGAAGGTTCTCATGGATGTTGTTGTAGTTGATATCCCTTTGAGATATGGAATGCTGCTCTCCCGGTCATGGGGAGCCAAACTTAGAGGCACTTTGCAGCTAGACTTTTCCTATGCTACTATACCGGTTTTTGGGAAACTCAGAAAATTATACTGGGAAATTAAGATGAAGTACATGATCAGTACCAAAGAGGAGCCTAATAATCACCCAATACATGATGTTCATACAGATTTAGAGTCTTTTATCTTATTTAATGATGATTGTTCAACATCGTCAGAAGTTTTGATGGAAGAAAAAGTGGAAAATTCAAAATTTTCCAATTTTGTTAAAAAAATTTCAAGTGCAGAAAAACAAGAAAAGATGCCAAGTAGCTTGAAACCCAATGTATTAGGTAAAAATATAGATGAAATAGTGAAATAAACAAAACCTATTGGTATAGTAGACCTTTCTCAAACAATTAGTCAAGATTAGTCATCCAAATTGGAGCTTCCCGATGAAGAAAGTGGTTTGTGGACCATGGATTTTGATGGAGCCTTAGGTAAGTAAGGGGTTGGAATTGGAGTGTGGATTCACATCTCTATGAATCAGTCATCTAAACTTCCTCCTAATGTTTGAATTTCTTCTTATAAATTGGAATTTGATTGTTCAAACAATGATGTAGAATATGAGGCTTTGATAGATGGTCTAAAAATTCTGAAGAAATTAGGTGCCATGAAAATTTCTGTGTACGGCGACTCAAAATTGGTAATAAAGCAAGTCAAAGGGGAATACCAGACCAAGCATTCTAGAATGCGAGTTTACTGTAATGCAGTGTTAGACATCATCAAAAATTTCACTGAATATACTTTGTCACGGATTCCAAGGAACATCAATGTCATTGTTGATTCTCTTGCTACTTCAGCCAACATGTTCAAAATTCCAGTGTATCCCAACAAGAAGTATGAAATCAACGTAAAACATCACCCAGTTGTTCCAGATAATGTTCGGTATTGGAAATTATTTCAAGATGAAAAACAAATCAACAACTTCTTGTAGACGAAAGAGGAGTTTGTGAGCTCACAAATGGATGACCAGTTTTATGAAGATGATCAAGAAATGCATGCAACAGAAATGAAGGTACTGCAGTTGAAAGACAACTCCATTCCAATAGGTCTTGTACCTTTGGAGGAGTTTTTTAATCAGGATGACGTTGCACGGAAACCAACAATGCTGCCAACTGAAATAGTAGTGGAAGACCTCAATCTTGGCACTCCTGAGAAGCCCAAAATGGTCAAGATATGAAAATCCTTGAGCCTAGAAATGAAAGTTAAATATGCAGCACTCATGTCTTAGTTTTTTGATGTTTTTGCATGGGAATATTATGATCTGAAATATATGATAAGAGTATAATTCAACACACCATTCCTTAAAACCTTATCAGAAACCTTTTCGCGAGAAACTTAGGAGGATGAGTCCAATGTTTCTGCCCTCCATTCAAAAAGAAGCGAACATGTTGTATATTGCTGGTATTAAAGTTCCTCTTCGTTTTTCAAATTGGATGTAAAACTTAGTGCCAGTAAGAAAGAAGACGGGTGAGATTCTTTTGTTTATAGATTTCTGTAATCTAAATAAAGTATCACTGAAAGACAACTATCCACTCCCAAAGATGGATCATATCCTGCAAAGGGTGGTTGGTTCTTCCAAACTTTCATTATTGAATGGATATTCTGGGTATAATCAGATTTTAGTTCATCCAGATGATCAAGAGAAGACAACCTTTACAACAACTTGGGGTACTTTTATGAATGTTAAGATTCCCTTTGGGTTGAAGAATGCAGGAGAAAATTTTCAGCGAGCGATGGATATCACATTTGCTAATGAGAAGGATATCTTTTTGGTCATTTATCTTGATGACATCACAAATTTTTCCAAGACAGATGGAGAGCACTTACAGCATTTGAAGACAGTTTTTCAGAGGTGCATAAAATTTGGCATATCGTTGACACCAAAGAAGAGTTTGTTTGCTATGGAAAAATGGAAATTTCTTGGTCACATCATATCTAAATATGGCATCCGAATAGATCCTTCAAGGATTAAGGCAAATCAGAATTTGGACTATCCTAGAAGAAAGAAGGAAATCCAATCATTCAATGGTAAAATCAATTTATTGAGAAGGTTTATTCCTAACCTTGTTGAACATTTAAGAGAAATTATTGATATGTTGAAGAAAGACAGTGAGGTGAAATGCTCTGATGAGGCAAAGAAATCATTCAATCAAGTTAAGTTTGCGTTGTCTCATGCTCCTATTCTTATCAGCCCGGATTACACACTTGATTTCATCATTTTCTCTTTTCATTATGAACATAGTTTAGTTGTTTTCCTTATGAAAAATAAAGATCAGAAAACATAACAACCCATTGACTTCTTTAGTAGAACCATGAGAGACACAACCTTAAAGTACAATATCATTGAAAAACAGGCCTTGGCACTAGTTAAAGCATTGAAGGACTTTCAAATCTATATTCTTCATTCTCATGTTCTTGCATATGTCCCAAAAATTGTTGTCAAAGATGTACTAACACAGAATGATCCCGAAGGTCAGCGTGGCAAGTGGATAGCTGCTATGCTGGAGTATGACTTAGAAATAAAACCTGCCAAACTGATTAAAGGAAAAGGCTTGGCTAAGCTTATGGCAGACTCAAATTTACATGCCTTGGACATCAATTTCATTGCTGCATTATCTAAGGAGGAAGAGGTTGATTCATTACCTTAGGTATCTGAAATTTTTACTTCATCACCATGGTATGTTGATATTGTTAATGTGTTACAATATTTCAATCCTCCCCCCAGTTTTCCCAATAGTAAAGGTATATCTTTGAAGTTGAAGGCTCTTAAATATTGCATTCTTAAAATTGTTTTATATTGGAAAGATCTGGGCGGAGTTTTATTAAATTGTTTGGTAGAAAGTGAAGTTGAAAAAGTGATCAATGAATTTCATAAAGGTGATTGTGGTGGTCATATTTTTTGGAAGACTACAAAAAACAAGATATTGAGGGTTGGCTTTTATTGGGCAAATTTTTTTTTTTTTTTTTTTAAATGTTTACAAAACTGTCATGAGTTGTCATGAGTATGAAATTTTTCAGGGAAAGAGGATGCTCTTACCATTTCCCTTGAAACCAATTGTAGTTAAAGTGCCCTTCTAGCAGTGGGGGCTTTATTTTATTAGCGAGATTCACCCTCCATCATCAGCTCAACATAAGTGGATACTCACTGTCACCAATTACTTCACAAAGTTGATTGAGGCCATCCCCATGAGGCAAGCTATAGACACTGTCATTATTCAGTTTTTTGAGAACAATATTCTATCTCATTTTGGATGCCCACATAAAATTATCACTGACAATGTAGCCACCTTTAAGTCCAAAAAGATGATAGACTTTTGTGATAAATATCACATAAGACTTGGGCATTCTACAACATACTATCCTTAGGGCAATAGGGTGGCTGAATCATCAAACAAATCATTGGTGAACATAATAAAGAAACTATTGCAAGAGAACAAGAGAAATTCGCACAAAAATTTAATAAATTCTCCATCGATGGACAAAGTTAGCACAAAGAGATCTAGTAGCATGTCACCCTTTCGGCTAGTTTCTGGTGTAGACATAGTGTTTCCTACTTCCTTAGCAGTGTCGTGATGAAAATTCTGCAAGAAATCGACAGTGAGCCAAACTACATTCAACGAAGAATCAATCAAATGATTCATTTACAATAGTCAAGGGAATAAGGTTTCAATCACACTTCAAAGCTTCAGGAGAAGATCAAGAAGATCTATGACAAGAAAACTAAAGATGATGATTTCAAATAGGAGATGTTGTTCGTAGATGGGATGCCCGAAATGAAGACAAAGACAAGCATGGTAAGTATGATAACCTATGGAAAGGCCCTTACAAGATTACAACATTAAGGGGAAATAAGGAATTTTTGTTAGAATATCTTGATGGGCAGGAAATTCTAGGAGGACCGGTGAATGGTAGGTTCCTCAAACACTATCTCACCTAATCTCGAAGAAAAAGGTTCACTTTCATTGTAAATGACATTTTATTTCTTTTCAAAGAATAAGGAAGTTATCGCATAAATTTGAAGCTCGAGGAGAAGTCCATGATGCTTCTATGATCAGCTGATGTTTTCCTTTTTTAAAAAAATCAAGTAAGTTTTCAAGTCAAAGTCATTTTCTGTTTTAGTTAGTCATTTCAGTTTGTCAAATTATTCCAGTTTCCAATTATTTTTGACTGCATTTCCCAATGGATGAGGCTACTTGGTCTACAGTGTTCTTGAAAACTCCTAAAGGAGCTGCCATCCCCAGCTGGAGACAATGTTTGTGTCTAAATGTTTCAATGATCAAATGCACTCTTTCAGGTTTATTTGGTAGAAGTCCTTGGTCAAATTTTTATGTTTTCAAATAAATTTTGTTCACTGGATGTTGTCTAGGTTAGATATTGCTTCCTCCACCCACTCATGGTCATCATAAATTTCAAGGTCATGTCATCATTTAAGTATCTAGGGTCATAAATGAGTTAACATACCATCATCTAGGTTGTGGTATAGGGCTCTTTTTTTTTGTCATCATAATATCATGTCATGAAAGAAAGGTAAATAAGAGTCATTTTCATAACTATTCAATGTCACCTTCATTGGGAGTTAGCAAATATAGGAAATAAAACAAAGGTAACTTGTCCTTTTTCAAGAAGTATGCAACATTGTCAAAAGTTTCCAATTTTTTTTTTCTCAAAGTGCATATGATGTCACTAAAGTCAAAAGAAAAGTTTGTGAGTTTATAAAAGGGAAATGAAGCTTCTTTTGAGTTCATTCATCCTTTGGTTTTCAAAGAGCTCCTCTCTCATGATCCACAACTCTCCACAACTATCCAAAGATCGAAGAAAACCACCAAAAATTGATCCAGACTACTGCACACTATGTTTCTGCTCTTCGCTACGCTTATGGGGCAGCCACTCTACGCTTCTGGCAGTTTGCTACGTTTTTGGCATTCTAGCTCCAAGAAGCCATCAAAAGGGCCCATTCATCATTTCACAAGTTTCATATGCTTCCAAGCCAGTAAGTGAACATTCCTCACCTCTCATTCAAGTAAATTTCTTCAACAAAGGATGGATTCCCTCTTCTAGGGTTTTCAAATATGTTTTTGGTTTCATTGATATTTGGCTTGCTTCAGTAAGAAAACCCCTAGTTTCATCATCTAATAACCTTCACACATAACTATTACACCTGACCAAATCATTCCATATCACTCATATCTCTCATATCTCACATTTTCACTCAAACCCTAATCCTCACTACGTTTTTGTAGAGATAATTAGGTTAACTCTGTATTTTGACCCTTTTTCCCTCTTTCCCATACCCATAATTTCCAAAAATTTCACTTGCATTGTGTTGCTAACTTACCACCATATCTCCCAATTTTTTTAAGGATTTTTCCCTAACTCCAAACCCTCTCATCTATGTCCTTAAACTCACTGCATCATTATCACCTGCTTTCCCAATTTTCACCTTTCCTTTCCTTCAAATAAAGTTAGGGTTTCTTTTGTTGACAAACATCATGGAAAGTGAGAAGAGAAAGTATAGAAAGGGAGGTCATCATTCCATATTTGAGCCATCCAATCTGTAGGAGATCAATGCTTCTCCTTATACCAAGGAATCATTTGAAGACATTAGTTGGTTAAGGTTTTGTGAAATAATTCAAGAGGTAGGTTGCCATGCTCAATTGACAAGCCTATTTGCCACCAACTTTAGGAGAGATGAGGCTAGCATAAAAGGGGTTGAATCCACTTTATTAGCAGATGCCATAGCCTCAGCAACAGGTATCCTGAACAATGGATAAATCTAGTTCTAAGGGATGGATTTGGGCATTGAGAATTATAAAGTTTTCTTAAAACCACATTACAAAGATGGTCTTGAAAACATTTTCCCCTTTAGGCATTTACTTGACAGGTATGCTCCTTTAATGAAGTTGATCATGAAGCATTTTACATGTGAAGGGAGGTTCTCAAGATTGTACCAGTACCATATAAGGCTATTGATGCATTTCACTGCCACCAAGCCACTGAATTTGCCTCATTGCCTATTTAGAAGTTTGGTCAAAATGACTGAAAAAGTACAAAGTAAAGGAAAGGATCACCAAGCTAGTTTGTTTCACCATGGTTTGGTCAAGGTTATAGTCTTACATCAACTCTCACAAATCATTATGTCCTGGGAAACATTCATGAATTCAATTTCTTCTATGCCCACTACTAATCCACCTATCATTCAAAGCATGCCATCAGCATCATCAAAGCCACAGGAGGTTAGCTCTTCAAGCAGACTAGTAGAGGTTCGAAATATGCAAAGGGCTGAAGTCACTCAAACTTATGAGAATGGTAAAATATTTATATTTGATCCTATGATCACTAAAGGCGTGCTTTCACATGAACCTACAACTGAGCAAGTATTAGGAGAAACTATGGAACAACCACCTATGCATGAGAGTGAGTCGCCCTTGCAACAACATGAGAAGGAGAAAGCACCTTTGGAGGTTGACATGGCAGAAAAACAAGTCAACTAAAGAGATAATCAGGGAAAAAGAAGCAGAGATAGCAGAGCTCAAGGACAACCTCTCAAGGGAAAATTTCATGATAACATTCGTACAACAAGAAAGCATGCAACTAAAGCTGAAACGAATACTGTTATGCGGATTAATCCCTCTTGCAGACAAGAGCGATATCCCTAGTATTCTACGAATATCTAGAAACAAACATCCATTTGTAAATCATTTTATCTAGATTATTTGCAATTCAGAATTATTATAAGCAAAGAAAGAGGATATGCCCCTACCTTAAAATCCAACTTTCAGTGTAGTCTTTTATCCAGTCGCTCCAAAGAGGCTTCTTCAGTAAGTATAACCTGCAATCAAAGATAGAAAAAAGAATTAAAATCACCTGCAACATATAATAATTAAGAAAAAATAATCTAACTTAGTGATCAAGGAGTCTAAGTATTGAATTATTTAAATAAGCACAAGAACAACTCAATGAGAAAAGGAGATCCATATGTATTATCTTGAATGAAAAGAGTAACTTTAAAACCTAATGCCTTGACGTCGTACGAGTTCCTCCCGGGGTCCTGAACAATCATTCCTCATTTAGTTTGACAAGATTTCCTCTCTCTGAACCAACATGGAGTTATGCACGTAAGGGTGTGATCATTCTCATGCCAACGACAACTAGTATAGAGAGTATGCTCTCTTGAGAATTTCTTCAGCAACTAACATGTATGTCTACAAGCTACCCTTGAGACTGAAACATGAGCTCAATTGATAGAGAAATGGAGGTAGTTTTAGTTCCATGAAGAGGGGGATGGATTCCTCTCATAAAGGTATTTGAGATCCATAGACCAAGGGATAAGCTCCATGAGTGGAGGGATAAAGCTTGAACTGATCGCGCATCTAGAAGCTTCCAGTTGGGAGAATATTTGACCAGCTAGGTTTATAGAACTTACTTTCTCATTTATTTGACTGTTTACAGGAGTCTGTAGGTTTTATAAGTATAACGTGCGGGAGCTGCCGCAGGCTATTGAAGAAATATCTGCGGATTCGCAGGAAAGAGCTAGGAAAAGTGAAGAGTTAGACTTTTAAGGGTTTTAATGAGCTTTTCTCCAATTCCAAGACTTGGTTTAGGAATACTAGGGTTTTTGACTTCTAAGGGAGCATGATATAGGTAGTGATGAACCTATATGGACAGTGAAATGCCATGGTGACAAAATAATGTGTAACAGATTTCCCCCTAAAGTGTGAAATTTGAGGTTGTTCTGAAGAGTGAAGTGTTTTATCATTTTGAGGATTGGATTGCGGACACACTGGTCGAAAACCTGCAAAAACATTCAATGAAAGCATGTATATATATATATATCATCGCTAAGGTAGGCATTCCCATACTCAGATCAAAACTAACTAAATGTTCTGGTACAAAAATGATTTTAATCATTACATCAATAGTAGACACAACATGGGCATAACCATCTATCCTAAGTTGTCTACTGTATCATGAATAACAAAACTCTTCACAGCTTGGATGGTGGAAAATAGATCCAGGGTCTTGATTTCCGCTCCCCGAACTAGTATGATTCTATCCATGCGATTGATTGTGTCAAAGTCAAACATGGTAGAAACCACTTGATTACCAGTCAATGATGTAAACTGTTAACAAGTGTGAGAGAAACCACCAATAATGGCAATGGCCCTCAAAGTACTCAGTACAATCCACGAAGTGTGAATGAATGATTTGCAGTCGAACACTTCACGAAATCATTCGATCGAAGATCAATGATGCAACCTGTCATCGAAGGCAAGAAACCTGCCATTGGGCATGCAGATCCCAAGGTACTGATAGGATTCTAGATCAAATTTCTAGATGATGAGTTGTCATCGATACAAAGTGACCCGTCGTAGGAAAGTCCATGGCACGAAACCATTAGATCAAGTTTTGAAGAAATATTTGCAAGGAATGACTCAAGGATGGTCAACGCAAATGGAGAAAAATGTTTGCAATGAATGGTTTATTTGAACTGTCCCTTGAACACATAACGACACTGCAGATGGTTTGGTAACAATTGACCTAAAGCTAATACCCAAAAACCGGCTGAAGACTTTCAATGTGGTTTGATTAACTGTTGGACAAAGGATTTTGCCAACCCAGGTACAAGTGTAACAAAAGTGTCGTGTTCAAGATGGTATACTACTTTTAAAACAAGGGTGACAACTGGATTCCTTTTCTCTTTCCCCCCCCACCATTACTGGCAAGCACCTCTTTAGTTTTTAGAATCTTGAGGAGGATAAAATTTGCTTGTTGTGTAAGCTCATCCTTCGAATGAGTCCATCCTAGTATTAAAATCAAACCCTAAGAAGGAGTGGTTCGTTCCTGTTTGTAATCGACATGTCCTTTACTGTTAAATTTTAACGAGTCCAGTATAGGAGAAACTCAATATTTTTCAGTTTTAGGGAGTCAGAAGAAAAACATAAGTAAACTCTGTGGTTGTACTTTTTTGTAAATTTAGTCTCTCAGGCCCGAAAAGGGATAAAATAATGCAGGAGAGAACTCTATTGACCATGATTAGTCAATGTATAATTTTTTCGTAAATAGTCCATTTCAGTTCGGAAAAGGGGTAAAATTATACTGAAGGGAAGACTGTTCATTTCCTTTAACGAGTTTGAATACTCAAGTACTTGACGATCTTTTCATGTTTAGAGAGTCTAAAAAGGGCTTAAAAGAGAACTTCAGGGTTTCGCTTTTTTGTAATTTTTAAGAGCTCGAAAAAGTGATAAAAGTGTACTTAGCTGGCCGACTTTCAATTTAATTTACGAGCAGGAAAAGATAGAAAGAACTCGGCATTTTCACGTGTTTTACGAGAATTAAAGATAGAAAAATAATCTCGGGATTTTCATGAGTTTAATGAGTCTTGAAAATAATAACCGAAATGGACTCAGGATAGGCTTCATTTTTATACAAGGTTGAAACATAGAAAACATTATGCTTGAGAGTGGTTTCATTTTTACACAAGATTGAAACGTAGGAAAACTGTGCTTGAGAGTGGTTTGTTTCATTTTTACACAAGCTTGAAACAAAGTAAAAAATCATGCTTGAGATAAGTTTCAATGCCCCCCAAGCATAACCTGCAAGAGCATATGCCCCCCCAAGCTTCATTTCATTCAACTAAGTGGACTACTGGTTCATAGGTGGATGGAATGAAGGTTCATTTACAAAATTAGATGAAAGACTCAACTTGACACTTACGAGATCTAATCAAAGACTCGACTCAATTAGGAGAGGATTTGTTTTATTTTTTAATGAGCTTGACATAGGAAAATAACTATGCTCATGGAAACTTGTTTCATTTTTTAACGAGCTTGACACAAGAAAAGGAACTATGCTCAAAGACATGTTTAATTTTTTAACGAGGTTGACATAGAAAAAGAAACTATCCTTAAGGTGACATGTTTCATTTTTTAACAAGGTTGGCACAGGAGAAGAACTATCCTCATAAGGGCCTGTTTCATTTTTTAACAAGGTTGATACAGGAGAAGAGCTATCCTCATTGCCTGATTCATTTTTTAACGAGGTTGAATCAGGAAATAACTATCCTCATGGGAGCCATGATCATGGCTTCCAACTAGAAGAAACACATGTCAAGGGACACACCTCGATCATGGCTTCCAAGAGGTCTTCATAAGATGGAAGAACAGTTCTCTGGAAGGAACACATGTTAAGGGACTCAATAGGGATAAGAACATCTTGTTCAAATAATCCCATAAGGTTTGCCATGTCAATTATCGGATCTAAGTCAAAGGAGGTCGAGCAAACAGTGAGAGGCTCCCTTGCATCGGTAACTGAAAACATGGGACTGGTTGCCACATAATTAACCCGTAGTGGGGTAGATACCACTTCCGTATAAGGAAAATTCAGGGATGTCAGATTATTGTAGTCGAATCAAGACTAACGAATGAAAGCTAGTCAACAGTCACAATGTTTCCATTGTGAGGGAAAGACATTACGTGAAAGAGTGTCAATACGATAGCTTTCATTTCATACATATAGTCTTGCCCAAGGGGCAAATTGAAATATAAGGGGCCTCGGATTACCATAAGATCAATACATATAGTTTTTCCTTCCAAGGTAATAGGAAAATTTGGAAGGATCCCTAAAGGTTCACTAATGGTTATGTTAAAAGCTGATAGATTCTGTGTAACAGGCACAAGCTGAGGGGAACCCAAATTTTGCCAAGCAGTTGAGGATAAAATACTGACAGAAGCACCTTCATCTACATTCGTGTGATGCATATTCTTACCATGAACCTTCACAATGATTTGGAAAGGGATGGAAGAAGGAAGACAAGATTTTGTCAGTATATTCCAATCATAGGAAAAGACCTCAATACTTGAAGGGGGTTCTATAGAAATAGGTGCAATGCTCCTTGGTGTAGAAGAATCTGATGTAATAGGAAGAACCTGAGCTTTATGAATTTCGCTCTTTTGAGGGAGAGTGGGATCGACTGGATGTGAAATCAAGTCGACCACTTGATCAACTAATGGATCATCAACCTGAGTGATATCAGTTTCACTCTTCAATGAAGAGTGGGATTGACTGTACTTGGAATTAGATAAATCACTTTTTCAGTTGATGGTAGGTTGGGAGAAAGTTTACGGTAAATAGTTGGAACTTTTTGTTGTGGAACAATAAGGTTTCAACAATTTTGAGGCTTCATCCATGTGAATTCAAATGTGAGTTTGATGACTCCCTTTGCATAACCTACAAAGAAACCTAACTTTACTCTTTTTCCCAGGAACCTAACAATCACTGGTTGATGGATCATCGGTAAGTTGATGAGAATTTTTTGACCATACTTCCAAGACCATAGGAATACTAGGAAAATTGATAAGGAAGTGGTCACCTTTAAAAAATTTGAAAGGGTATTTGGGTTTGCGATGCATTTTGGAGGTTTCCTCAACACTACCGACACTTACAACCATGGTTGGTTGGTTGACTTCTTTCTTATCTTGCTTCTTCTTCTTCTTCCCTTTCTTCCTCTTCTTAGCCACCTGGTTACTAGCATCAAGGCTTTTACCAAGTGAAGAGGAATAAAGTGAGGAATACATGTTGGGTGAAGAAGGTAAAGGGTAAACATGAGGTTGGTGATGTTGAGATGGTGAACTCTGTTGAGGTGAAGCATCCTGTTGAGGTGGAAAATTTTGATTATTCGAGGCAAACGAAGTTGAAAACAACCATACCGGTAAACTTATGGTAAATCCCGGTAATGACAAAGTAGCCATATAAGGAGGTCCAACATTTCCAAAGCAAGGAAAAGTACTAGGATTCTCATTAAGAGGAGTTCCTTGGTTGGTAAATTCCGGAAATGTTTCCATTAGATTCAACTTCAATGAACTTTATTAACAATTTAAATATTAACAGTTCAAATTTACAATGCACACCTAAGGTATCTAAAAAGTAAAAACAAATAAATTAATACACTCTATCAAATCTAGGAGTCAAATCACAAACAAACAATTTGTTTCCACAATAAGAACACTAGTTGGTGATGAAATCCAACGTCGTGGAAATTAATGTGGAAAACTAGCGGTTGGAACAATTACCCTGACAACCTGCTTAATGAAATAGTCTAGTGCAAGTACCTCCACTATGCCATCTCAAAGTGAAGTGTACCCTCCGGAAAGTCCAAGTGAGTCTAGTCAACGTCTGCTCCAGGTATAGTGGGACCTTCCCTCCACCATCACCTTGGGAAAAATTCTAAATATTATGGCCACTAAGGTCACCAACTGAGACAAATGCACCTTGGGGAACAGTCTATGATCCGATATACATGCAAGGGAAAAGCATCAAGCTCAATCCCCTTGAAGGTTCCTCGACATGATAAATTCGAGGTTTGCCAACAAGTGACCCCAGGCTCCCTGACAATGGTTAATCCGAGGTTTACTGTTTGTATTACGTGCACATATTCTATCTTTTCTAATGAGATAGGTATGATTACCTCACTGGGTCCGACATGATCTCGTGCTTGACTCTTTTAAGAAGATCATCCCAGAGCACAATTGCAACAATTGGAATTTTACCTTACCGCAAGATACTATTGTTTGTTTTACTACTTTGGAACGTTAACTACAACCTATTCCAAAGCACTAGCCTAAGCTATATTGGTGGAAAGAGCCCTAGAAAATTTAAAAATTACTAGATGAATTTTATTAAGCGCTGTGTTATTTAGGCTATTATTACTCAAAGGGTAAATGGATATGAAACCAATGGTGTTATGACCTGACCTAAAATGAATGCAATTGAATATGATAATGTAATATTTTTAATTTGATGAATCCTAACTAAAGTAAGGAGAGAGTTTCCATTCACTTTCAACAATGCGAATATTGATAAATAAGAGAAAATATGAAAAATTCTCTAATGCACTAATTTCAGCAAGAAAAACTAATGCTAATCACCAATTTTTATTTTTTATGTTTTTAAAACAAGCATAAAAAACATGTAAATTCAAATCAAAGAAACTAATCTAAATATATGATTGATTTTTCCAGAATGTAAACTATGCAGTTATAATCTATGCACAATTCACTTGAAAACTATGCAAATGTAATCTTTGCACATTTTTCATTCATATTCTGAAAATGAGAATTCTAATTATGCAAATGTAATCTATGCAAGAATTATCAAACACAGGATGATTCCAAATCAGAGAAAGAAGACCAAGACTATTTTCCTTCACTAATGTAATCTAAGGAACCTATCAAGTGTAAGTAAAGAAAATTGGGTGAGGATTCCAAAGGTCAAAAAACAAAAACACTAAAAGGCGATTAATACTCAGACAAAATTCAGGCGCTCCCCCCCCCACCCCCGACGAATGAGGGGGAAATTATTTTTGCAAAAACAAAAGAAAAAAGATGCAAAATTGTTAAGATACTAAGACACACCTCGAAGTAATGACCAAAGGAAATCAAATTAAGAATTTCTCAAAAAAGAAACTCAAAACACCCAATTAACTTAACAGAGACTGATGAGACTGTAAAGAAATTCACACATAAGATTTGACATCAAAGATAGACTGGGGAAAACAAAAAGAATCATGTGATCTGGCTCCTAGAAAGAGAATTTTAATCTTTTCAAAAAATTTCCAAGGGTCCGCAGTTTCTAATCGAGAATAGAGCGCTACCGCACTGTTCTGAACTAAAACCTGCAGAGGCTACTGCACTGTTTTCAAATGAAAACCGCGGAGGCAGGTAAAAATCTAGAAAAAAACAAATATTCAGCTTTTCTTTTCAGGGATTCTTAAAATTTATCTACCCAACCCGGTCCGAGACAAATCAAAATCATAAAACTCTTAAAATTCAAACTGAAAATAAAAAAGGAAAACTAAGTTCTATTCCCTAGCGGAGATGCCATTTTGTTATGCAGATTAATCCCACTTGCAAACAAGAGTGATCTCCCTAGTATCTACGAATATCTAGAAACAAACTTCCATTTGTAAATCGTTTTCTCTAGATTATTTGCAATTCATAATTATTATAAAAAATGAAAGAGGACATGCCCCTACCTTGAAATACAACGTTAGGTGCAGTCTTTTATCCAGTTGCTCCAAAGAGGCTTCTTAAATAAGTAGAACCTGCAATCAAAGACATAAAAAAGAATTAAAAGCACTTGCAACATATAATAATTAAGAACAACTAATCTAACTTAGTGATCAAGGAGTCTAAGTATTGAATTATTCAAATAAGCACAAGAAAAACTCAATGAGAAAAGGAGATCCATATGTATTATCTTGGATGAAAAGAGTAACTTTACAACCAGATGCCTTGATGTCATACAAGTTCCTCCCGGGGTCCTAAACAATCGTTCCTCCTTCAGTTTGACAAGCTTTCCTCTCTCTGAACCAGCATGGAGTCATGGACATAAGGGTGTGATCATTCTCATGCCAACAACAACTAGTGTAGAGAGTATGCTCTCTTGAGAATTTCTTCAGCAACTAACATGTATGTCTACAAGCTACCCTTGAGACTGAAACATGAGCTCAATTTATAGGGAAATGGAGGTAGTTTCAGTTCCATGAAGAGGGGGATGGATTCCTCTCATGAATGGATTCGAGCTCCATAGACCAAGGGATAAGCTCCATGAGTGGAGGGATAAATCTCGAACTGATCGCGCATCTAGAAGCTTCAAGTTGGGAGAATATTCGACCAGCTAGGTTTCTAGAACTTACTTTTTCCTTTATTTGACTGTTTACGGGAGTCCACAGGTTTTATAAGCAGAACGTGCGGGAGCTGTCACAGGCTATAGAAAAAATATTTGCGGATTCGTAGGAAAGAGCTAGGAAAAGTGCGAAGTTAGACTTTTAAGGGTTTTAATGAGCTTTTATCCAATTCCAAGACTTGGTTTAGGAATATTAGGGTTTTTGACTTCTAAGGGAGTATAATATAGGTAGTGATGAACCTATATGGACAGTCAAATTTCATGGTGACAAAATAACGTGTAACAGCTACTCCTAAGAAAACCTAAGGTAGACCTTGAGGCAGAGAAAGGTAAGGGGAAAGTAGTGATAGATGTTGATTATTTTTAAGGCAAAGAAGCTCAAATAAAGCCAAGGAGGCAAAAAACAAGAGGATTAACCAGTAAAAAAGAATAAGAAACAGAGTTATCTCCTCACTTAGGTCAACAAAGTTTTGATGATTTGATTGCTGTTGAAATTGAGGAAGACAAAGAATTTTGGCTTGACAGGGTAAATGAGCATCTAGATAAGCTACTAAAGAAGGCAGAAAGAAACAACAACCTCCAAAGGCACATGGCGAGACACTACTTCACCAAGAACCAAATTGCCAAAATCAGGGTTAAATTTTTGAAGAAAAAGCTTAAAGAAACCCTAATCAAGCTAAAGAAGAAGGAAAACTTGGATTTGCTAGCTTAGGCATCTCTATCCGTCTAAATCACCATTCAAGGATGAAATAGATCAAAATTATGCAAGTTTTGAGCATTTTAGGTATTTTTTGTGAATTTTGGGAAGTTTTGGTAATTTCACTCTTGTAGAAGTGTAGCATGGCCACGCTATTATTTTTATCAGAGGGTCCAATGGAGGTCAGATCTACATGGTTAGATGGATTTTGATGAGTATATTCCAAATATGATTTTGGTTGTTCATGAAAGCTCATAAATTTGAAGAAAAACTGAAAAAACACCTTAATTTTCATGTTTCAGCCACATCGAGAGAGCCCTCTTTGGTTTGGTAGTGCTAGCTACCAAATCTAAATATTGGTTTGAGGTTACCTTGTTTAGTCTCATTTCTCAGCCTTGGGAAACAGAGGGAGTGATAACACCATGTAAGAAATTAGTCTTAACTTCCATTTGATGTAGGCTCCATACTTGAGTGGTAGCAAGAGAAATAATAGATCAGATAGTGGTATATCGTGCAACCAACGCAGATATCTTGTCATAGTCCATTCCTTCCTTTTGAGAGAAGCCTCGAGCAATAAACTTGGCCTTATATTTTTCAACGCTCCCATCAAATCCATGTTTGATTTTGTATAGGTGACTACAAACTTTTCCTTGGGTCCAAGCACCACTTCCCAGAAATAATTCTTCATGATAGATTCACATTCCTCATTCATCGCATCCTTCCAGACTTGGTGCTTCATGGCTTCTTCGAATGTATGTGGATGAGTTTGAACAATATTACTCATAGCAACTAAGTACCCTTGATACATGTTGTTAGTATGAATCCTTTGTCGAAGTGTACGAAAAAGTACCACTTTAGCTACGCATAACTAATAGCCCTAACAACAAAAGTGGCTGCCAATATCTTCAGATCTGCGATTAGTTAGACAAGAAAATAGCTGCAAAACACCAGATCTATGTATGGAAAGACATTAAGCAGTAAAATAAAGGGTTTACTCCATGCATCCAACAAATAAGACGAGAACACAATTTTTGAAAGAATTTTTATATTACAGGGCACCTGGGAGGAAAACAAGAAGGTGTATCCAGCTCTCCTCAATGGGATGGGTTCTTTGTAGTCCTCAGCACTTCAGATCTAAGCTTTCTCTCTCTTGTAGGTGTAGGAAACCCAATGCAAAAATGAAGCTCAATGGGAGCAAATGATGAAAAATGAGACCAAGTGTATAGATCCAGAGTGATCTAGTAGGCAACAAAAGGTGAGGAATGGTAGGAAAAACCCTCCTATTTATAACAAAATATTGGGTCATTCTAGATCTTGGTGCATGGGTTAACCAGATCTAGATCCACTTTTTATGGAATATTTTATTATATTTGTTTGAGGGAAAAGGTATTTGACTTGGGTCAAATCCCTTAATTTGTCAAAAATAAATAAATAAATGATTTATTTATCTTTTTAAGGAAGCGGTTAGAGGATAATCAAATAAATAATGATTTATTTAATTATTTAAGGAAGTGGTTGAAAGATAATTAAATAAATAATGATTTATTTAATTATTTGTGGGTGATTTGGTCATATTTAACAAGGAATACTATCTAAATAAGGTTTAAATAATTATTCCTAGAAAATAATAAGATAAATAAAGGTTTATCTAATTAATTTCTTTGATTTTGGGTTAAACATGACTGGAATAATAATTAAATTATGGTTTAATTAATTATTCCATGAGGAAAATCAAACAAATATAGGTTTGTTTAATATTTCCTTTTGGGGTTTCCTGTTTTAACATAGTGAAAGCAGTTTTACTTAGGGTAAAACTGGTCTTACATGGTGTACTTGGGTCCATCTAATGATAATAGGTTAGATGACCAAAAAATGGTGTAACACATGTTCAACTTTTTACTTTCACGGAATGTCCCTCTTGGAGAAATATATATTTTTAGCATCTTCAAGAGTATCTTTGAGCCACAAAGCTATTTTCCTTGTGGCAGAAGGATCACTGGGAAGTGGATCAATAAGATCCATCAGGCCTTCAACATCAGGCATTTGCTCATCTGTCTGAGGTTCATCCTTCTTTCCTACAAAATCATCATTGTCCTTCCTTGGGATAGGGAGATATCCGTCTTTCCCAAGGGTAGTATCTTCATCAAAAGTGACATCATGGCTTACTTCCACTTCTCTTTGACCATGCACATAGATTCTATATGCCTTTAAATTTTCATTGTAGCCCACAAATGTACCTTTCTTCCCAGATTCTTCCAACTTGTTTATTTTCTATTTAGGCACATGAAAATATATGGGAGAATCAAATATTATAAAATGAGAAACATTGGGTTTCTTACCAGTGAAAAATTCTTCAGGTGTCTTGAAATCCAATGCTTGATGCAAGCTCCTATTTTGAACATACATGGAAATGTTGGCAGTTTCTCCCCATAAGAACTTCGGTAGGCCTTAATCATGGAGCATGGCATGGGTGCCTTCCATGATTGTTCGATACTTCCTTTCAACAACTCTATTTTGCTTAGGAGTGTATGGAATGCTTGTATCCCTCTTAATGTCAGCCTCTCTGCAAAAGTCATTGAACTCATTTGATTCATATTTGGTTCCATTGTCGGTCCTCAATATTTTAATCTTCTTCCCTATTTTACTTTCCACCAAGGCTTTGAAAGAACATAACCATTTGAACACTTCATATTTCTTCTTCAAGAAATAGATCCATGTTTTGTGTGATAAGTCATCCACAAATATTGCATAGTATAAGTATCCTCCCAATGATTTTACGGGAAACATACCAGATAGGTTAGAATGGACTAATTGAAGAATATTGTTAGTTTGAATTTCATTGGAAGGGAATGGTCCCCTTGTAAGTTTCCCATTTGCACAACCCTGAGAATCTCTTTCATGATTCATGTTGAATTGAGGCATACCTGTGACCATCTTTCTTACCCCATGTAAGGCTTTGTAATGAAGGTGGGAAAATATTCCGTGCCATAATTCAGATTGAAGATAAGTATCGCAAGTCAAGGCTCCCAAAGGAGTTACTCCAACTTGATAGAGACCATAAAACCTAAATCCAATTGTAAATGCATCTTCAGGGTTTCTTTTCCAAATATGTACCTTTCCATCAATGAAAGCTACCTTGAAGACTTTGTCTCCCATCACAGAAATAGACACCAAGTTCTTCTTCAAATCAGGCACATACAATACTTCTTGTAGATGAATGGTTTGACCTTGATTCAAGTGAAGAGTGACAATACCTATCCCTTTCACGGGGTAGGTGGTATTATCGCCAAGTATGATCTCCAAATTACTCATCTTTTCAATAAAATTTGAGAAGGCCTCCTTGTACCCTGTGAAGTGCCTTGAGGCTCCACTATCAATCAACCAATGATCCAAATTATCTGGAGGAGAGGCAGTAGATAGAGCATAAATAAGATAAAAGTCTTTTTTTTTTTCTACAATATTACTTTCCTCATACCTGAAATTTCTCGTCCTTTTAGGAGGTTGACCATTTCGATATCAAGCAGTGGGATCATTCCTCTTTCCTTTATTGTTGAACATGTTGTTTCTTTGATTACCATTGCCTTTGAAATTATTGTTGTTGTCATTGTCATCCCTTGGAGAATCATTTTTGTGAGGACACTCTCTAGTATAGTGGTCAAACTTGTTATAGTTATTGCACTTCCCTTTCCTTCCTTCTTAAAATCCCTGCTTGAACCCTTGACCTTGTTTTCTTGGGCCGACATTATCTTTCTTCTTTGCATGAGTGGAGAAAGCAATAGGCTCATTTCCATTGGAGGGAATGTCTCTCTCCATCATCCTTGTCTCCTATTGAGTGCGTCTAGCCAAAAATTCATCGAAACTTGGAATCCTATCATTGTTGAGAATGGTGGTATTAAACACATCCCATGCTCTTGAAAGGCCTCCAAGTGAAATGAGAGTGAGATCCCTGTCAGCAATAACTTCTCTGATAGATAGAAGGTAATTCTTGTTTTGTATGATCCTCATTTTTGGAGAGGTAAATCCCCTCTGCGTATAGAGGCGATCCCTACTAGCCCAGATCGGGTCTAGCAACAATTAGTCACGCAGTGACGCAGGTCTTTAGTGACAAAAATGACAAAGCATAATGAGTTGCCTACCTCAGGTCCTACGCAATGGTCGTCGAAGAAAGGATGACGCTTCCCGTCCTTCGCTTTGGCAGATCATGATCCTTTCGATTAACACGTCCGAACACCTACACACATGTGAAGAAACATGAAAATACACATCATAGAATCTAAATCTTGTAACCATACATCAGTCGGAGAGGATGTAATTCATTGCATCAAAGACAAAGACACATGAATGAAACCATAATCAAAGTCGCTTATCATTAATAATAACAAAGGAAAGATACAACCCAAAGCTCTGACGTTGGATCTTCCTTCGGCGGGGCTGACAACAGAGCACGTATCATTGAAACTTGTCAGAAGTGGGACAGAGCTCTCTCTCTTTGGCTTGGCTCTCAAAGGCTGTCTGGCAATAGTCTCCTTGCTATAAGTTTAGCTCTTGCTTCTAAGACTACTAGCTTGCTAAGGGAAAATGGAAAGCTTATATAGATGGTGGAAGGGGAGTTGGGATCCTTACAATTGTGGGATTGGCCCTATCCTCAATAAAGCTTCCATGATAGGTGGAAAACCACCTCCCATACATGGAGATCTGGAGCCAAACCTCCCAACTCATTTTAGAGACTCGTTCAGGAGTTTGTTGAAATCAATCTTCCGCCATTTATTAAAAAAAACAATTCTTATTAAGCTTGGTGCGAGCAATACATTGGGACGGAGCGCCAGTTGGCACGCCCTCTTTGGTGGATTTTCCCCATTGGCGCGAGGGCTGAATTGGCTAGTCACGCTAAGGCCAAAAGATCAGTTTTTAGGGTTTTTCCAAGGAAACTTTCTTCAGAGGAATGATTGTCCTTGTCAAGGGGGATGCCATGAAAGTGGTTTCAGGTTATGTCACTGCTCACAGGTCATGGAAAAGGCCGTCCAATATGTGGGACGGGGGATTGCAAGGACGGTGACAAATTACTGTGTAACACTCATGAAGTAGGATTGGATAGACTCCCCTTTATTCATCTTAATTCCCTTCAAATTGTTCTTGAGAAAGAGGATTTGATTTGAATTTTTCACTTTGAGCATCCAAACCAACTTATCATACATCTCCTTAGATGTTCCCAAATAATAAATATAGGCAACCAAATGCTTTTGAATGGAGTCAATGATAATTTTCTTAGCTTTGACCTCACCTTTCTTATACTTCGTCTTAGCAGCAATCGATGCATTTGAAGGAGGCTCCACCACTTTTCCCTGCACATAGTCCATGGCATCATGCTCTTCCAAAGTCAAGTCTGAAGTCATTTTCCATGCATGATAGGCATATTTTTCCTTGAGCTTATCCTTAGATTTGAAGTAAGATGTAGTAGCCATTGAGGCTAGTCCAATAATCTTGTCTAACAAATCTCCCTTAGTGATTTCTTTTCTCTCTCTTGCTTGGGATTTTTCTTCACTTGGGCTCTGATACCATGCTAATTTTAATTAACAATGGTATGTTATATTCCTAACACAATTACTTCAACGCTCCTTTAACAACCCAATGATAATTTCCAATTTAGTTTTTCAATAGAAATAACATTAACCATAAATCACTTGGACAGTAACTGTAGATAGAACATAAAATAGAATTCAGAAGACAAGCCAAGACAAGAGGACACCAGCTTGGGTGGATGCTAGGGAAAAAACCAAATGTGGGGAAAACCCTTTGATCAATCCTTCTTATTATTATATCAAATGTTATTAAGAGAGAGAGAGTACAAATGTCAAAGTTGACTTTCTAAATCAAATTCAAAACAACCCTATCATATCTGTAATCAAATGCAGTCAAATTCATCCCTAACGAAAAATTCAAGGATGGTCAACACAACAAAAAAACTTCCCCTTTGAAGCTCGGTCATAAGAAGTCAAAATCGGCCTCCAATGGTGGTCAAATTCAACCCAAAACAATCACACAATCTGCGGTCAAACTTGGTCAACCTGAAGTCAACCATGCGGTTAACGCAGGTCAAACAACCTAAAAAATCTCGGTTTTCATGCCAAGGTGTACGGCCTTCCCAAACAGAAATATGCCTAGAAAATTGAAGCCAAAATCCACTTGGAAGATCAAAGTCAACGTTGGATAGCAGTTGTCAAACAACCGTCAATTCCTAAAATTTTTGGCCTTGCACTTCTATCTAGAAATCCGTCCTCCTTGCCATACGTGTGAGTGATAAGATTTGCCCAATAGTTGTACGAACCAATGAGAGAAGGAGAGAAAAGGATGTGTGAGCGATGATGATGCCAAATGAGGTGAGAGGACACTTGTATTTATACAAGTCATTGAGGGTGAAGTGTCACATCCATTGGCCTTCATGAGCCTACATGATGATGAGGTCGACCTTGAAATTTTACACATGAGTGGGCATAAATTCAAAAACACATTTATGCTTGTCCAAATTTGACAATCTTTAGGTGAGTTTTAGTCCTCTTGAAAATAGGAATTCAATGCAATCATCATCTCCATCAAATGAGTTGCCTAAAGTTGAATTTGGCCCTAGTTGCCAATTTTAACACCCTTTTTATTGTCAATTTCATAAATTAACGGTTCTCCCTTTCTCATAGATGTACACTTATTCACCACCTATCACTCATCTCTCCATTGTTCTTTCTCCATTGTCTTTTTTATTTTCAATTTTATAATTTTTAATATCATGTACACTTATTGAAAAAATGTCACATTCAGTTATGATTTCACCTACTCTTCTTCATTGGGTGTGGCCTATCTGATTTCATGTCATCTTCCTCACCAGGTGTTGCACCGATTTGGTTTCCATTTCATTTCCCTTTCAATGACTCATTTGAATGTTCAATAAAGATATGATGTAAACATTTACCCTTAGTTCTTAAATAATCTCAATAAATCTATTATACTGGCATATATGTATTAGTATTGAATGATGAAATAAGTTGATCTAGGTGGATATTGGTGGCCATCTCCTTATTCCACTTGGACCCCCAACACTATTTCCTTTTAGTTTCCTAATTTCTAGAACAATTATTATTTTTGGTTTTTTTTTCAGGTACTAAAATTTCAGAGTGGCTTTAAGGTCCAAAAAGACGTTTTCTGGGAAGACGAAAAGACAAAATAAGTGTTATAAGATGTTTCATAAATTATATTTTTCCTTATCATTTAGATCTTCGAAACGAGGTATTATGATAGTCAAACAAAGATTGTATGTCAAAGTTATGACCCCAGGAAGTTGGTGGTCCAACCTACCCCAATGGAGCCCACAAAATTTTGGCGCTTCATCTCCTAGGCTTAGTTTTTTGGATGTTTAAGGTTTTCCCTTGTTTCTCAATAATAAAAGGCGTTCGAGCCTCATTGTAACATAATTTAGAAGACATGCATCCATCCTATCTCTTCTCAGAGATAAGTTACCATCACCCGAGCTAGTTTTTTCCATTCTACATGTAAAAAATTATTAGTACTTGTTATTAATTAATTGAAGTTATGTGATTTAATTGTATCTATGTGTTTTTTTTAAATATGTAATTCATTTTGTTCCTTCATAAATCTAGATCAGTGGTATTAGAGCGGTCTACTCTTTCTCTATTTTTTTGTTCATGTCCCTAGCAAGGTTTGGGTATAAGGAGGTGGGAATTGAAATGGTTGAGCCCTTGTAACACCATACCTGCTGACACCGATGACCTCCCATGGTAGAAGAAAAAAAAGACAAGGGAGCAGGAGATCCTATTAAATTGTTGCTCGAAGAAGCCCTCAAGTGGCAAAGGAACAAGATGATGGACAACTTTTCCAAGATCCTTCGGCAGATGCCAACAGATGACACATCTTCATCCAGCAATCACTTCAAAGGCATCGCCCTCTTCAAGATGCAAGTTAAATTTGAAATCCCTATATTTGAAGGTCAGATAGATGCATATGTTGTAGATAAATAGTTAAGTCTGTCGAAAGGTTATTTTTCGGTCCATGGTTTCTCTGATAGGGAAAATATTATTTTTTCACTGCTTAAGGCCGCCCCCCATGTCAAGGATTGGTGGGAAACATATTGTGAGAAAAGAGCCGAGGAACCCTCTTTGTTTAAAGTCGCACCCTCTTGGAACTCTTTCTGAGACACCATCAAGGATCAATATCACCCTGTGGGAGATATGATGACAAGTACATAAAATGGACCACACTACGGTAGCAAAGAGATTAAGATGTGCACGAGATCACAAATATTTTCCACACCCTATGAAAAATCTAGGTATCAAAGACTCTGAGCGTCATCTGGTGCTCAAGTACCACAATTGTCTGCTAAATACATTCAGGAAGAAATGGATTTCATGGACATCTCCTTGCTTGGTGCAACATATCAATATACTGTCAAGATTAAACAAAAATTTAAACAAAATAAGCATGATTCTCGACCTATGAATATGAATCAGGGCAAGAGCACCCCAAAACTGCCGAACAAAGGGAAGAACCAAGGTGGAATGACCTAGGAAATCCCATCAAATCCACAAGAAAAGAATGGAACCATGACAATGAAGAAGGACATAGGAAAGTGATGTGAGTTCCACAAGAGCCCTACTCACAACACAAATGAGTGTCGTGCCAAGCAATCATTGGTGGTCGAGCTTAAAGCTTCAAAGTGTGATGCATGTTCTGATTCTGAGATATAAATATAGAAGGGGAATGACAAGGGGAAGCATATTGAAGAACAACCAAGTGCCACCATTGCCACCACCAAGGTATAAAAGGGTGATCCCAAAGATCCAGAGGAGGGGAGCATCTCTTCCACTCGCAAATGTGGGTGAAGGGTTCTCAACTATAGTTAATTGTCGATAGTGGGAGCCATAAGAACCTCATCCATGCAGAGTTCATTAAGAGGTTGGGCCTTCTGACCACACCACAACCATAACCATATGCCATCTAGTGGCTTCACCAAGGACAAGATCTCTGTGTCAGCCAATAGTGTTTCCTTCCCTACAACATCAAGCCCTTCACGAACGAGGTACTATGTGATGTTGCTCCTCTTGAAGTTTGTAATGTTTTATTAGACCAACCATATTTGTAGAAACGTCATGTTGTGTGTGAGTATAGACCTCACACTGTTATTATTATTTTGGGCAAGAAACTATACCGGATAACGGAGGTAGCCCCACCTACCACCATCTCTTTGGTCTTTGCTAAGCAACACAGTAAGATTATCTCCCAGACCGAGATTTTTTTCTTTTCTTTTTGATTCATTCTCAAAGTAAGGGGAAGATTCTGGCCACATCCATGGCCTTTGGAAATGGTCCTTCTGCGCAGCAGAAGCATGTCGATAAGGTCGTGGAAGAATACAGGAGCATCTTCTCCTCACCTATAGGAGTACCCTTGCACTGTCAAGTCAAGCACTCGATCGATATGATTCCTAGAGCTCCTCTACCCAGTGGGCCAATATATTGCTACTCTTTTCTAGAAAATGAGGAAATCAAGTGGAAAACCCAAGAGATGCTACAAAAATGGAACATTTGACCAAGTGCCTCACCTTATGGGAGCCTAATTGTATTCGCACATAAGAAGGATGGGACCTAGAGACTCTGCATTGCTTATCAGAAACTGAATAAAATCACTGCCAGGAACAGGTACCAAATCCCATAGATTAATGAAATTCTTGACCAGCTCAAGGTGGCCAAGTACTTCAGCAAGATTGATTTCAAGTTCGGATATCACCAAGTTCCAATAGAGCCTAAAGATGTATGGAAGACTGCCTTCAAATCTAAGGAGGGGATTTTTGAGTGGTTGGTCATGCCATTTGGGTTGACAAATGCTACTGAAAATTTTATGAGGTTGATGGATAACATCTTGTGGTCTTTCACCAACTCATTCATGGTTGTATATTTGTATGACATCCTCATCTTCAGCAAGAGTTGGGAAGAGCACTTGAAATATATTCGGTAGGTCCTTCAAATCTTGCGACAAAACAAGCTATGTGCCAACCTGGATAAGTGCTTTTTTGGCATGGACTAGGTCCAATATTTGGGCTACATGATCGATGAGCAAGGAATGCTTATGGATTCAGCTAAGATCCAAGTCATCCGGGATTGAACAACCCTGACGATTGTGACAGATCTTCATATCTTCTTGGGAGTTTCTAATTTCTACAGGAGATTCATTTTGGGGTTCTCTCATATTACTTTTCCCTTGAGTCAAGTTACCAAGGGCGGAGAAAAACCTAAGTTTTTTTGATCCAAGTCAAAACAGAATAAATTCTTTGAACCGAAGCATCGCATTTTCTCTACACCAGTCCTCACATTTTCAGAACTAAAACAAGTATTTGAGATTGAGAAAGATGCCTCAGATTATGCTATTGGTGCAGTCCTCACTCAAAAGGGCACCCGGTGGCCTATCAAAGTGAAACATACTTTGGTACTGTTTGTAGGTACCCCACCTATGATAAAGAGATGTACTCTATCGTGCAGCCATACTAGCAATGGAAGCATTACATTATGGGAAAGGATACAATCATTCACACATATCACCGACCTCTTCAATTTACGCAAACACATGGGAAGTTGTAGTACGATTTCCATTAGAAATGTTTCGCATACCTGTAACAATTCCATTTGAACATAAAGTACGAGAATGGAAGCACCAATAATGTCGCAAACTACCTCGTCGACCCATGATTGTGGCACTGAGTACAATTCTCAACTCTTGCGGGCACGAGACCTCTATATGGCCACCACTATATGAAAGTGAATTGAAGTTATTTGCCACCTACAACACGTTGATGGATGGAAATCCAATTTTAGACTTCACCTTAAGGATAGATTGTTGTATTACCTAGGAAATCTTTGTGTTCCTTAAAGAAAGCATGCCGAGATGATTTGGGAGGTTCATTACAGCAGGGTCACACGAAAATTTGGTGTCGAGAAGACAGTGGCAGTACTGCAAAATTATTTTTGTTGGCCAAAACTCTGACAAGATGTTGGAAAATATATCAAATCTTTCATTGCTTGTGCCATCGCCAAGCTAACCATTAAGAAGCAGGGGTTTTACACTCTGCCTATCCCTAACTGACCTTGAGAATCCATCTCCATGGACTATATGTTTGGCCTGCCTTCTATCAAACATGGTAACAACTGTGTATTTTTGGTCGTCAATAGATTTTCTAAGATGGCTATATTGTTGGCCTTCAAGAAGAGTATCACAAAAGAATACACTGCCAAACTCTTCTTCAAACGTGTGTGGTTCCAATTTTGGCTTTCGCAAATCATTATAACAAAACATGATAGCAGGTTCCTGAGCACATTTTGGTTGAGCCTCTAGTCATTATCAGACATTAAGCTCACCAAGTGGATTTTATTCCATTCACATGTTGATGGCCAGATATAGGTTGTCAACATGATGATAGTGCACATACTACGCATGTACAACTCCAAACATCCACAAACATGGGACGAGAGTATTCCTAATGTTAAGCACAACTATAAAAAAGTTCTCCATAGCTAGATTGACCACAACCTATTTCAAGTGGGCATGGGATTTCAACCATCGTGTCTCATTGATGTTGTAATGCCTCTTGTGAATATACAGGCAGAATCTACAAATGTTTAGTATGAAGCTAAAAAAGCCACCAGATCTATTAAACACATCTAACACATCCACCAGTAGGTCCATGATATCTTGGATAAAGCCAATTCCAAGTATAAATAATGACATGATCAACATTTGGTTCCACATAAGTTTTAGGTAGGTAATAAAGTGTGGTTGCATTTACAAAAAGAATGTATTGTCGGTGCCCATCAGAAGCTTCGACCACTATGATATGAGATTTACACCATCACTAAGGCTATGGGATACAACACTTTAAAGATCAAAATTCCCCCATTCCTTGGCCTTCACCCAATGTTCAATGTGGACTGCCTTCGACCATACTTTCAACCATTGTTCAACACATAAGACATTGTTGAGTAGATGACACAAACAAAGCTCAAACAAGATTGCATTGAACAAGCCATGATAGGTTAGATCATGGACACACATATTGAGAGCACTCACCAACACAATATCCAATTATATTAGGTTTAAAAGCCGACCAATTTCTGCACCAAATCAAGTGGGTCACCAAAAACCAAGTTCAACAAGAGTTTCCCCATCTCATGGAGACACTCAACATAATGGGTACCATTGATTCGTAAGGGGGGAGAACTGATCCAAGTGTATATTTGTGGCCACCCACCTATTCCACATGGACCCCCAACACTATTTCCTTTCAGTTTCCTAATTTCTAGCATAGTTACTATTTTTGGCAGTTTTTTTGGGTCCTAAAGTTCTAGATCCGTTTTGAGGTCCAAAAAGAATGGAGAGACCGAAAAAGTGCCAATAGTAATTAATTTATTCCTTTTTGGCTCCTCATGGAGATCTTCAAAATGAGGAATTATTATAGCCAAACAGATATCATATGCTAAAGTTATGACCCTAGGAAATTATCGTCCAACTTACCCCAATGGGGCCCACAATCTTTTGGCACTTCATCTCCTTAAGTTAGGTTTTTGGATGTTTAGGGTTTTCTCTTATTTCTCAATAATAAAAAGGCCTTCCAGCCTCATTGTAACAAAATTCAAAAGGAATGTAGTCATCGCATCTATTCTCATAGATAAGCTACCATCGCCCAAGCTAGTTTGTTCCATTTTGCATGTAAACAAATTTCAGTACTTGTTATTAATTAATTGAATTTCTATTATTTCATTATATCTTTGTGTTCTATTTAAATTTGTATTTCATCGCATTCCTTCATAAATTCGGATCAGTGGTATTATACCATTCTACTCTTTCTCTATTTTTCTGTGCATGTCCCCAACGAGGTTGAGGTATAAGGAGTTGGGACTTGAATTGGTTGAGCCCTCGCAATATCGTCCCCACCAACACTAACGAGAATCCACAGCAGAAGAAAATAAAGATGAGGGAGAAAATGATCCTATCAAATTGTTGTTCAAAGAAGCTCTTGAGCAGCAAAGGAATGAGATGATGGAAAACTTTTCAAAGATCCTTCGGTCGATGCCAACAAGTGATGCATCTTCTTTCAGTAATCACTTCAGAGACACTACCCCCTTCAAGATACAAGTTATCTTCGATATCCTATATTCGAAGGTCAAATAGATGTAGATGTTGTAGATAAATGGTTAAGTCTACTGGAAGGTTATTTTTCGGTCCATAGTTTCTCTGATAGGGAAAATATTACTTTTTCACTATTTAAGATCATCTCCCATGTCAAGGAATGGTGGAAAATTTATTGTGAGGAAAGGGCCAAGGAACCCTCTCTGGTTATAGTCACACCCTCTTGGAACTTTTTTTGAGATGTTGTTAAGGAACAATATTACCCCGTGGGGCGCTATGGTGACAAATATGTACAATGGACCACTCTATGAAAATAAAGGGACCACGATGTGCATGAGATCACAAATATTTTTTCATACCCTATGCACAATGTTGGGTATCAAAGAATTTGAACGACATCTAGTGCTTAAGTGCTGCAGTTGTCTGCACAAATACATTCATGAAGAAATGGAGTTCCTGGACATCTCCTCACTTGGTGCAACATACTGATATGCTACCAAGATTGAACAAAAAATTACACAAAAGAAGCGCGATTCTGGATCTGCGAATCCGATGCAGGGAAAGAGCACCCCCAAACCACAGAACAAAGGGCAAAGCCAAGGTGGAACGACCTAGGAAAACCCATGGAGGACAAAAGCAAAGAATCAAACCACAAATATGAACAAGGACATAAGAAAGTGGTGTGAGTTCCATAAGATCCCCATCCAAAACAAAAATTAGTGTCACGCCAAACAATCATTGGTGGTCAAGCTTAAAGCTTCAGAGTCTGATGCATGTTCTGATTTTGAGCCAGAACTTGATATGGGGAATGAAAAGGGGAAGCAAATTATTTACACAAACTAGTGCCACCATTGCCACCACCAAGGTCCAAAAGGCTGAGCCCAAAGATCTAGAGGAGGGGGAGTGTCTCTTTCGCTCACTGTTGGAACAGGGTCTCCTACAAGCTACGAAATTGGTCCGATGTTGTATATTTTTTATTATATTTAGTCTAGCACAGGGGTTTTGGGGTGGGTCAAAGCCCCGAAAGCATTGTAATGGGTCAAAGGGTAGACCTAGAGTCTGCAAACCATGGTTTGCAGACCATAGGAAAGATTAGGCTAGATTATTATAAATAGAGGGACATTTTGAATTATAAGGCAAGAAGATGATGAGATCTTGATGCGAATTGTGGATTAGTATATCTGTTTGGGTTTTTGGGGAAATGACTCCTACTGGCTATGTGTGCGGAGATCCCAAGTCCTGTTGTGTGCAGACCTTGTTGCTATGTGCGCAGGTCAGGTTTGGGTATTGTAAGAAGGAACTGAAGGATTAATGAATGAGAAAGGTTGTTGCATAGCTGAATGTATTTCTACTGTTGATGTGAATCTTTGATAGCTGTTGTGTTATTCATATTCTTGTTAAGCTGCAAAAGTACTGTGTTAAGTGTTTCTTTTGCATCTGGGTCTGTTCTATTATGTTTTATGCAAAGAATAACTGTAATGCTGCACTACTGCTTTAGAAGTTTATGATTTGTTGGGTATAGTAAGTATAGTTGACCTTGCATACGTGGATGCGAATGAGATCTATAGATCCTGTTTTGAGATAGGCGATCTGGTCATTATAAAGCTAGACGAAACTCTGATTGGCTTACCTATCCTTTCTCAGGGTGCGGAAACCTAGTTCCAGAACCACCCATACTGTTTCGGGTGAGACTTTGACCAGTAGTATAAGGGTTTGTTGGCAAACCTTAACCTCCAAACTTGGGTCAGGACCCCTTGAGCCAACAAATGGTTCCGTTGCCAGGACCGGGAGCATTTTGAGAAGGGGATTGGGTAATGCTAAGAAAAGTAGTGGAAGCCTGAGAAAAAAAGAAGAACAGGTACGGTTGAATGACCTCCACTCATAGAAATTACAACGCGGAGCGACAAGTACTTTCGAGCAAACCTAGAAGGGGATAGATCTGTCTATAGCCCGTTGGAAGGAACAGCTGTGCAAAGCCCTCCAACTACACCACCTTTAGAACCACGTAAGGGTAAAACCCCGCCCGAAACCCCTCCAAAAGAATATATGGCAGCGCACTTGAAATTGCCTACCTTCAAAAGTGTGGGAGATGAGGACAAGGACCAATTTTGGTTTGTTGCAGACTCAGTATGGACTGCGCAAGGTGTGGCAAGCGATACTGTGAAAAGGGCGCAGCTATCCCTGGCCTTCGAAGAGAGAGCTCTGGACTGGTATATGCGATACATATCTTAAAACAAAAGCGCATCAATTCAAGATATTAAGGATGCTCTGAAAAAACAGTTCCGAAAGCCAAAATATTACTCTCAGTTAGTAGCAGATGTGAAGGACTTCAAGAAAGGAGTGTCTGAGTCTGTATGGGAAGCTGATCAAAGAATAAATAAAACAATCAGGGAAGGAGGATTTAAGTATGACAATAGATAGCATACAGAATGGTTCATTTCTATGCTGCTACCTCACCTGCGTGTACCTATGGGCCACCAAACCTTCAAGTTACAGGAAAAAGCTTTGGAAACCGCCATGAAACTGGAAGTTGCGCCCAGAGAAGATAGTTCGGTAGGAGTACAACAAATTCAGGAGCATCTCGGAGCTATGCACATGGCTATTTAGAACCTACGGAAAGAACGGGGAAAAGGAGCTAGCACAGACCTATGGTGCATACGATGTCGGGCATTTGGAAATACGAATGATCAGTGCCCACTACTGGCAGATTACATGCAGGTAGGATGACCTAGTCCACTGCGTCTAGGAGCAAGTGGACAACCCAACCTATTGCGTCTAGGCTCAAGCAGATCTGCATTGTGGTGCGATGAATGCCGTGTAGCAGGGCTGCATGATACGAAACATTGCCCCCGGCTAGGTGCGTACGTCTCAGAACTGAAGCAAAAATGGTGCAGATTCTGCCGGCCGGTAGGACATGATGAGAAGAAATTTCGAACTTATGATCTGATTATAGATCGAGGAAACTTGTATAGGGTGAAATCAGACCTTGTGTCAGCCAGATCTCCTGAAAACATTGGCGGCTCCCTAGCTAGGGGCAGGGGAGGTCGGGGAGGAAGTGTAGGTTGAGGACGCAGACAGCTAATCTGTTATAACTGGGGGAAGTATGACACTTTGCAAGGGATTTCTCAAATCCTACAAGGAAATCCTGCAAATATTGCAGACAACTGGACCATGCGATTGAAGATTATCCAATCTTGATAGCAAAAATTCAAGAAAAGCAGCCAACACCAACGCAAAATGTACAAAGAGTTAAGGCTGAACTACGGGATAGAAATCTGAGTGCGAATGTTGTAACACGCAGTGGGATGGCCACCAGGAGGCCTAAGAAGGAGGCTACGAGGGGTCCTCTAATCCGACAGACACCTATCAACCAAGAAGGGTTGGACTGAAAACCGAGACAAGAAACAATTATCACAGTCCACCAGGACATGGCTAAGACAAGGGAAGCTATTGTGTAGGCACCTGCGCACCTCAAGGTGGGTGACGAGATGGGACCATTCCTGCAGGCGTGTATAAAGATATTACGCAACCAACGAACCGAAGAAAACCTTCAGGCATTGATAGATAGCTGCGTACTATAGTCCCACCTATCTCTAGAAGTCCAAGACGTGCACAAGCTTGGCGGATATAGGAAACGCACCGGTACGGAGATGAGATTAACTGCCGAAATCGGTAACTATGAAATGGATCAGGTTGTCTTAGACTTGGGGTTAGATGCAAACATGCTACCTAAGAAAAATTGGCAACAAATGGGAGAACCCAAATTGGAGTGGTCCAATATCCAGCTGCGTACGGCCAACCATCAGAAGATTATACCTCTGGGGAGACTATCAAGAATCATGGTGGATATTGCTAGGGTCAAGGTCTAGGCTGACTTCGAGGTAATTCAGATTGTAGAAGATGCAGACCTATACCTTGCACTCTTAGGACTAGACTGGGCCATAGATATGGGTGGTATCATCAACCTAAAAAAGAGAAGCATGGTTTTTGAAAGTAACGAAACAAGGTTGATAGTACCATTAGATCCTAAGGAAAGTGAGCGCTACACAGAAACAGTATGTGGTGAAGAAGGGGTGGATCACATTTACAAATTGACTTCGCGGAACGAAGCTTGGATTAATCCCACAGTGGACGGGGTATTCTATTGGGATCCAGACAGTGAATGTTTCTCTGACTCTAATGAGGTGATGGAGAATTGGAAAAACCAGTTGCACGATGTCTCGATGCTATAATGTCTTTGAGTCACAAGGGAATTCTGCTGCATTTCCTTAGAGGTGAGAGATCTGCCCCATTTTGATGAGTTCGGTAGCATCAAGGAGTTCCTGAGGACACTGGAAGCTGTGGTTCCATGGGAATGATGGCTATGGGCCCTTAATCTAGCTATGCGAGGAACACCTGCGCGATGGTGGGACACCCACAAGGAAGCATTCCAGGATTGGGAGGAATGTCGGGATATGATGATCCCACGGTTCGCACCCCCGACTAACGTACGCACCAAGACGTTCCTCAGACCAGGAGATCCCTGCGAGAATTTTCTCACTTGGATGGACAAATGGTCCGACCGGACTACAAAAGAGTGGGTTCATCTGTTTATTCATGCTTTGGGACCTATCCCCGTCACATGGTATTTAGATGCGGAGCTACATCAGCGCACCCACCACTAGGACACACTAAATGATGACTTTATAGGAATGTTCGGGCTGATTGGGGGGACGGAGGTGCTCGACGAAGCTTTGTAGGACATCGATTCTTTTGTATTTAATGACTCGCGCCATCATGCTGCACTGAAAGTCCTGAAATGGGAAGCACAGATGCAAGACATAGTCAATTTCCGGTGCTTGGCACTCGAAGAAGAGGAAGATAACCCTCGGAACGTCTCTGTCCCAGAATCCGAGGGGGAACGTAAAGTTACTGGACCCCCGCTGCAGAATATTGATGTTACCCAGCCTCTCAAGCTAATCAAAATTAATATCGAGATGGAAGAACATCCTAAGTTGGCCAAAATTGGGGACTATTGGGACAAATGAATCGTAGGTAAAATTGCCGAGCTACTTATGGAATATCAGGACTTATTCCCAATGAAGTTTTATGAGCTCAAAGGAATCACGGGGGACCTAGGCATTATGCACATCAATATGAAACCAGCGGCGCGCCCCGTAAAGCAGCGACCTTACCGGCTGAACCATTAATATAAGAAAAAGGTCAAAGAAGAACAAGACAAAATGCTTATTGTTGGTATCATTGAACCGGTTGAACAGTCGGACTGGGTAAGTCCAATGGTCATCCAGGAGAAGAAAAAAAAGGGGGAGATATGAATCTGCGTGGACCTACACAAGTTAAACAATGCCTGTGTACATGACCCATTCCCTATGCCTTTCTCAGATGAAATCCTTGATAGCATGGGCAGACAGGAAGCATATTCCTTCACCGATGGGTTCTTAGGGTACCACCAGATTCAAATCGCACCTGAAGATCACAGTAAGACTACGTTCGCAACATAATGGGGATGCTTTCAGTATACAGTCATGCCCTTTGGTCTCAAGAATGCACCTAATATCTTCTCAAGAGTAGTAGTTGCCGTATTCAAGGAGTTCATCCATAATTTTCCAAGAAGTTTATTTCGATGACTAGACAGTATTCAGCTTGTTAAAGGAGCATGTCTCCAACCTGCGCATGATGTTGGATGCTTGTCGAAAGCACCAGATTTCCTTGAATATCAAGAAGTGTGTCTTCTGTGTGCCTTTTGGAATCTTGCCTGGACACATAGTATGCCGATAAGGGCTGATGGTTGATCCTGCGAAGGTAGTAGTAATTATAAACCTTGCAGTCCCAACAACAGAGAAACAACTGCGTTCGATTCTTGGACACACGGGCTATTACAGAAAATTCATTCAAGGGTACACACTGATCACAACAACCATGGAAAAATTGCTTAAAAAGGATGTTTCCTTTTTTTGGAATGATGAATGTCAGAAGAGTTTTGAACTACTCAAAGAGAAGATGGTCTCTGCACCCATACTAATATTTCCTGATTGGTCGAAGGAATTTCATGTACATGTGGATGCATCAAGAATCGCCTTGGGCATAGTCCTAACTCAGCCTGGGGAGGGAGATATTGATCACCCGGTTGCCTTTTCTAGTCTTAAAATCTTTGGGAAAGAGCTCAACTACTCCACCACCGAATGAGAAGGACTGGCTATGGTATACGCATTACAGAAATATTTACACTATCTATTGGGAGGACACTTTAAGATGTTTACCGATCATTCAACTTTAAAATACCTTGTGAAAAAGCCTGTGTTGGGGGGGGGGATATTTGTAGATGGCTATTGCTATTTCAGGAATATGATTTTGAAATCATAGTCAAGCTAGGAAGGCTGAATGCAGGTCTGGATCATCTGTCCCACATTGAGATGGGTGAAGAACCTACTAACGTGGAGGAAGGATTACCGGACGCGTAGCTGTTCACCTTTAAGGTTGTTGATGCACACTTCGCTGATATCATTCAGTTCCTGATTACAGGCGTGGCCCTCGTAGAATATTCGGTACAACCGAAGAAGGATTTGGTTACTCGGGCGACGGGCTTTACTATCATCGCCGACCAATTATACAAACTAGGCGCTGATGAAGTACTGCGCAGGTACGTCCTCGAACATGAACGACATGCTATCTTGGTGGAGGCGCACGAAGGTGTCGCAGGAGGCCACTATTCAAGAAAGGAAATGACACAAAATATCTTGAGAGCTGGGTTATGGTGGTCTACCCTACACCATGATTCTCACGACTATTGTAAATCGTGTGATACGTGCCAACGGACAGGACGACCCTCACAAAGAGATGAAATGCCATTTCAACCTCAAATAGCTTTGCAGGCCTTTGAAAAATGGGCCACTGATTTTTTAGGACCAATCAATCCTCCAGGAAAGAAGACAGGTGCGCGCTACATTATTACTGCCACTAACTATGTCACTCGATAGGCTGAAGCACAAGCGGTAAAGGATTGTATTGCAGATACTGCTGCGCACTTCATCTTTGAGAAAATCCTGACTAGATTTGGATGCCCAAAGATCCTGATGAGTGACAGAGGCACGCACTTCATTAATGAAATGATACAAGCCCTGAATGAGGAACTCTAGATCCATTACGCAAAAAGTACACTGTATCATCCACAGGCAAACGAGGCGGTCGAGGCTTTCAACAAAATATTAGAGTAGACATTGTCCAAGGTCTGCAATGCTGATCGTAGTGATTGGGACATATGCATCCCCTCTGTTAGCTTCTAGGTAGTATAGGGGTTTGTTGGCAAACCTTAACCTCCAAACCTGGGTCAGGACCCCTCGAGCCAACACTCACAGATGTGGGTGAAGGGTTCTCTACTGCAATTCATTGTCGACAATGGGAGCCAAAAGAACCTCATCTCAATAGAGGCTGTTAAGTAGTTGGGGCTACTGACCACACCACACCCACAACTATATACCATCGAGAGGCTCCAAAAAGGATGAGATCTTTGTGTTAGCCAACAATGTCACCTTCCCTACAACATCAAGCCCTTCACGGATAATGCACTATGTGATGCTGCTCCTCTTTAATTTTGTGATGTTTTATTAGGCCAACCATATTTGTGTAAGCGTCATGTTGTGTATGTGTTTAAGCCTCACACTGTTATTATTACTTTGGGTAGGAAACTATACAGGATACCAGAAGTAGACCCTCATACTGTCATCTCTTTGATATATGCTAAGAAATGTAGTAAAATCATCTCCTAGACCGAGATATTTATTTTCTTTCAGATTTATTCTCAAAGTAAGAGGAATATTGTGGCCACATCCATGGCCTCTAGAAATAGTCCTTTTGCACAACATAAGAAAGTTGATAAGGTCGTGGAAGGATACAGGGACATCTTCTCCTCACCCACAAGAGTACTCTTGCAGTGTTAGGTCAAGCACTAGATCGATTTGAATTCCTGAGCTCCTCTACCCAATGGGCTGATATATCACCACTCTCTATTAGAAAATGATGAAATAAAGTGGTATATCCAGGAGTTGCTACAAAAAGGGCACATACGACCAAGCTCCTCAAATTGTGGGATCCCAATTGTACTTGTACAAAAGAAGGATGGGACTTGGAGACTTTGCATTGATTATTATACACTGAATAAAATCACTGTGAGGAACAGGTACTTGATCCCACATATTGATGGCCTTCTTGACTAGCTCAAGGGGGCCAAGTACTTCAACAATAATGATTTGAATATCGAATATCACCAAGTTCCAATAGAGCCCACAGATTTATGGAAGACCGCTTTCTAATCCAAAGAGGGTATTTTTGAGTGGTTGGTCATGCCCTTTGGGTTGACAAATGCCCCTGCAACTTTTATGAGGTTGATGGATGACGTCTTGCGGCCTTTCAAAAACTCGTTAATGGTTGTATATTTGGATGACATCCTCATCTTCAACAAGAGTAGGGTAGAGCACTTGAAACATATTCGTCATGTCCTTCAAACCCTACGATGACACAAACCATGTGCCAACTTGGAAATTGCTCCTTTGGCATGTACCGAGTCCAATATTTGGGCTACATAATTGATAAGAAAGGTGTACATGTGGATTTTTTTAAGATCCAAGTCATTTAGTATTTCCCAACCTTGACAATTATGACAAAGCTTCGAAACTTCTTGGGACTTGCTAATTTCTACTAGAGATTGGTGTTGGGGTTCTGTCATATTACTTGGCCATTGAGTCAAGTTACTAAGGGTGGAGAAAAAGTGAAGATTTTCAGTCTGAGGTAGAGTAGAAGGAATTCATTGAACTGAAACACTGCCTTTGCTCTGCACCAGTTCTCACCTTTCTAGATCTACAACAACCATCTGATATTGAGACAAAAGCCTCAAACTATTTTATTGGTGCAGTCCCCACTTAGTAAGGGCACCCAGTGGCCTATCATAGTGAAACACTCTCTAATACTATTCGTAGGTACCCCACTTATGATAAGGATATGTACTCTATCATGTAGGCTTGCCGACAATGGAAGCATTATATTTTGGGGAAGGTTACGATCACCCACACAGATCATCATCCTCTTCAATTTATGTAGATAGAGGGGAAGTTGCAGAACGATTTCTATTATAAATGGTCCAAATACCTACAAAAATTCCAGGTGAACATAAAGTACAAGAAGGTAAGCACAATGGTGTCTCAAACTACCTCAGTCGACCCTTGATTGTGGCACTGAGTACAATTCTCAACTCTTGCGAGCACGAGACCTATGGATGACCACCGCTATATGAAAGTGACTCGAATTACACTACCACCTACAAGACCCTGATGGATTGAAAGCCAATTCCAAACTTCCACCTTTAGGATGGATTGTTGTGTTATCTGAGACATATTTTTGTTCTTTCAAGAGAGTGTTCCAAGTTGATTTGGGAGATGCATTACAATAGGGTCGTAGGACACTTTGGTGTCAAGAAGATAGTGGCAGTACTGCAAAAATATTTTTATTGGCCAAAAATATAAAATGATTTTGGTAAATATATCATATCTTGCATTATCTATGATATCATCAAGAAAAACATTAAGAAGTAAGGCCTATACACTCCTCTGCCTACCCTTAGTCAACCTTGGGAATCAATCTCCATGGAATATATGTCTAACCTCCCTTATACCAAGCATGGTGATCATTATTTATTTGTGGTTATTGAGAGATTTTATAATATGACTATATTAATGGCTTGTAAGAAGAGCATCACAAAAAAAAACACTGCCAAAATCTTCTTCGAACAAGTGTGGGTCCATATGCGATTCCAAAAACCTTTATATTGGGATAACAGGTTCTTTAGCACATTCTATTCGAGCTTTTGGTTGTTATTGGACACTAATATCACCAATTCTACTGCATTCCATCCACAAACTGATGGCCAGACATAGGTTGTCAATATGATGATAGCGCACATACTACGAATGTACAACTCTACAAACATTGGACGAGAGTATTTTGTATGTGCAACACAAATATAACAGAGTTCTCCATAGCTTAACTGTCCACAACCCCTTTGTGGGCATGGGATTCAACCATTGTGTCCCATTAATGTCACAATGCCTCTTGCGACTGCATAGGAAGAATCTACGCATGTTCAATTTGAAGTTCATAAAGCCACCAAATTCATTGAATGCATCCAACACATTTGCTAGTAGGTCCATGATATCTTGGATAAACTAATGCCAGGGGTAAAAAATGACATGATCAATATCATGTGCCACTTAAGTTTCAAGTGGGTGACAAAGTGTAGTTGCATTTACAGAAATAACGCCTTGTCGGTCCCCATCGGAAGCTTCAACCACTCTGATACAGGCCTTACACAATCACCAAAGTTGTGGGAGACAACACTTTCGAGCTCAACATTCCCCCATTCCTTGTCTTGCACCCAATGTTCAATGTGGACCACCTTCAACCATACTTTCCACCATTGTTGGACACATCAAACATTGTTGAGAAGCTGACACCAACAAAGCTCAATCCATATTGCATGGAACATGCCACAACTGATCAAATCATGGAAACACATATTAATAATACTCGCCAATAGAGGATCCAAATGTATCAGGTTGTCAAAGTTGGCAAGTTCCTGGCCCAAGGCAAGTGGCTCACCAGAGACTAAGTTCAACAGAGTTTCCCCATCTCATGGAGACACTCAACGCAATGGGGACTATCACTTCCTAAGGGGGGAAGACTAAACTAGGTGGATATTGGTGGCCACCGACCTATTCCACTTGGACCCCCAACCCTATTTTATTTTAGTTTCCTAATTTCTAGCACAATTACTATTTTTGGCAGTTTTTTTGGGTCCTAAACTTTTGGATCCATTTTGAGGTCCAAAAAGACATTATACGGGAAAATGGAAAAATCAGAAAAGTGCTAGAATATGTGTTATATATATATTTTTTCCTCATGGAAATATTCAAAATGAGGTATTATGATAGCCAAACAGAGATTGCATGCCAAATTTACAACCCCATGAAGCTGGCGGTCCAACTTACCCTAACAGGGCCCACAATTTTTTTCGAGCTTCATCTCCCATGGTTAGGTTTTTGGGTGTTTAGGGTTTTCCCTTGTTTCTCAATAATAAAAAGGCCTTCGAGCTTCATTGTAACATAGTTCAAAAGGCATGTAGCTATCACATATCTTCTTAGAGATAAGCTACCATCACCCGAGCTAGTTTGTTCCATTATGCATGTAAATATATTTTAATACTTGTTATTAATTAATTGAAGTAATTTTCTTTCATTTTATCTCTATGTTCTATTTAAATTTGTATTTCATTTCATTCCTTCATAAATTCAGATCAGTGGTATCAGAGCGGTTTTATCTTTCTCTATTTCCGTGCATGTCCCTAACGAGGTCAAGGTATAAGGAGTTGGGAATTGAACTGGTTGATCCCTTGCAAGGCCATCCCCATCGACACCAATGACCTCCCATGGCAGAAGAAAAGAAAGACAAGGAAGCAAAATATCCTCTCAAATTTTTGCTCAAAGAATCCATTGAGTGGCAAAGGAACGATATGATGGACACATTTTCCTAGATCCTTCGACATATGCCAATAGACGACACATCTTCATCCAGTAGTCACTTCGGAGGTGCCGCCCACTTCAAGGTACAAGTTAACTTAAATATCCCTATATTCAAAGGTTAGATATATGCAGATGTTGTAGATAAATGGTTAAGTCTGTTGGAAGGTTATTTTTCGGCCCATAGTTTTTCTGATAGGGAAAATATCACATGTGCATTTCTTAAGGCTCTGCCCATGTCAAGGATTGGTGGGAAGCTTACTGTCAGTAAAGGGTTGAGGAACCATCTTTGTTTATAGTCGCACCCTCTTGGAACTATTTCTGAGACACTCTTAAGGAACAATATTACCCGTTGGGGAGCTATGACGTAAGTACATAAAATGGACCACACTATGACAACAAGGGGACCAAGATGTGCATGAGATCAAAAATATTTTTCATACCCTATGCACAAAGGTGGGTATCAAAGACTCTAAGAAACATTTGGTGCTCAAGTATTGTGATTATCTGCACAAATACATTCAGGAAGAAATGGAGTTCCTGGACATGTCCTCACTTGGTGAAACATACCAATACGCTACCAATATTGAACAAAAATTTAAGCAAAAGAAGCATGACACTAGATATGTGAATCTAAAACAGAGCAAGAGCACCCCCAAACTGTTGAAAAAAGGGCAGAGCCAAGGTGGAATGACCCAGGAAAACACATCGAAGCAACAAACAAAGAATGGCACATCAAAGAAAAAGAAGGACACATGAAAGTGGTGTGAGTTCCATAAAAGCCCCACTCAAAACAAAAATGAGTGTCCCACCAAGTAATAATTGTTGGTCAAGATTGAAATTTCAAAGTCTGATGCATGTTTTGATTCTTATCTAGAACCCAATAAGGGAAATGACATGGAGAAGTAGATTATTTGTGTAGAACCTAGTGCCATTGTTACCACCACCAATTTCCAAAAGACTGAGCCCAAAGATCCAGAGGAGGGGGAGCGTCCCTTCCACTCACATATGTGGGTGAAGGGTTCTTCGTTACAGTTCATTATCGATAGTGGGAGCCAAAATAGCCTCATCTGAGTAGAGGTCGTTAAGCGGTTGGACCTGCCAACCACACCACACCCACAACCATATACCATCAGGTGGCTCCACGAAGGACAAGATCTTTGTGTTAGCCAACAATTTCACCTTCCCTATAACATCAAGTCCTTCACGACAAGGTACTATGTGATGTTGCTCCTCTTGAAGTTTGTGATGTTTTATTAGGCCAACCATATTTATGAAAGCGTCATGTTGTGTATGAATCTAGGACTCACACCGTTATTATTACTTTGGGAAGGAAACCATACAGGATACTGAAGGTTGCCTCGCTTATCGCCATCTCTTTGATCTTTGCTAAGAAATGCAGTAAGATCATC
The DNA here is from genome assembly GCA_034641835.2 of Pinus albicaulis. Taxonomy (NCBI): domain Eukaryota; kingdom Viridiplantae; phylum Streptophyta; class Pinopsida; order Pinales; family Pinaceae; genus Pinus; species Pinus albicaulis. Next base: position 842,386,385 of record CM076582.1, on the reverse strand, counting down.
TCCCAGACCAGGAAATTTGTTTTCTTTATGATTAATTCTCAATGTAAGGGGAAAATTGTGGCCACATCCATGGCCTATGGAAATGGTCCTTTTGCTGAATAGAAGCAAGTTGATAAGGTCATGTAAGAATACAGGGACATCTTCTCCTCACCCATAAGAGTACCCTTACACTATCAGGTCAAACCCTCGATTGATTTGACTCTCATAATTCCTCTACCCAATCGATTAATACATCACTACTCTCTTGTGGAAAATGAGGATATCAAGCGACAGATCTAGGAGTTGCTACAAAAAAGGTACATCCAGCCAAGCTCCCCACCTTGTGGGAGCCCAATTTTACTTGTGCAAAAGAAGGATGGGACCTGGAGAATTTGTATTGATTATCAAGCACTAAATGAAATCACAGTCAGAAATAGGTATTAGATCCCATGGGTTGATTCCCTTCTTGACCAACTCAAGGAGGCCAAGTAATTAAACAAGATTGATTTGAAGTTCAGATATCACCAAATTCCAATAGATCCCATGGATGTATGGAAGACTACCTTCAAATCCAAGGAGGGCCTTTTTGAGTGGTCAGTCATGCCGTTTAGGTTGACAAATTCCCCTGCAAATTTTATGAGGCCGATGGATGACATAATGTGCCCTTTCACCAACTCATTTGCGATTGTTTATTTGGATGGCATCCTCATCTTCATAAAGAGTTGGGTATAACACTTACAAAATTTTCAGTAGGTCCTTCAAACCCTGCAACAACACGAGCTATGTACCTACTTGGAGAAGCGATTTTTGGCATGTACCATGTCCAATGTTTGGGCTACATAATTGAAGATAAATGCATGCATGTGGATCTAGCTAATATCCAAGTCATTCGAGATTGCCCAACCCTGATGACTATGACAGAGCTTTGAAGCTTCTTGGGCCTTGCTAATTTCTACTGAAGATTCATGTTGGGGTTCTCTCATATTACTTGGGCCTTGAGTCAAGTTACCAAGGGCAGAGAAAAATCAAAGTTTTATTGGTTTGAGGCATATCATAAGGAATTATTTGAAATGAAGCACCACCTTTTCTCTACACCAATCCTCACCTTGCCATACCTACAACAACCATTTGAGATTGAGACAAATGCCTCATATTATGTTATTAGTGCATTCCTCACTTAGTAAGGGCACTCGTTGGCCTCTCCCAGTGAGACACTCTCTAATATTGTTCATAGGTACCCAACCTATGATAAGGATATGTACTCTATCGTGTAGGATTACCGAAAATGGAAGCATTATATTATAGGGAAGGAAATGATCATCCACACATATCATTGTCCTCTTTAATTATGTAGACAAAAAATAATTTGCAGAATCATCGCCATAAAAAATGGTCCACATACCTACAACAATTCCATCTGAACATAAAGTACAAGAAGGGGAGCACCAATCATGTCACAAACTTCCTCAGTCGACCCCCGATTGTGGCACTAAGTACAATTCTCAACTCTTGCAGGCATGAGACCTCTGGATGGCCACCGCTATATGAAAGTGACTCGAAGTTGAATGCTGCCTACAAGCGAGTGTGCCAAGTTGATTTGGGAGGTGCATTATACTAGGGTCGCACGACACTTTTGCATCGAGAAGACAATGGAAGTATTGCAAAAATATTGTTTTGGCCAAAACTTTGACAGGATGTTGGAAAACATATCAAATCTTGTACTTTCCTATGTCAATTCCAAGCCAACCATTAAGAATCAAGGCCTGTATAGTCCTCTTTCTACCCCTAGTCGTCCTTGCGAATCCATCCCCATCTCCTTATTACATTAGCTTAGATCCATCTTAACTCTAGATCTTCCAATCATTAGAGGGATCAAATCTCTTTTCATTTTAAAAGAGGTTTGCACCTCAAGAGATTTGATCCCTCTCAGTGATTGGTAGATCCAAAGTTAAGATGGATCTAAGCTGGTTTAATTATTAATTATATTTATTAATTTGTTTTTTTTTTAATTATTATTATTATGTAATTTGACATAGTCAAAATGTTTCGATTAATAGATATAGTTATTATAATTTTTATTTTATTTGTTTTCATTTTTGTGTAATTTGACTAAGTCAAAATGTTTACATAATAGGACAAGACCCGACAGGGGGTTTGGTTTCCATTTAGGACCCGATGGTGGCTTGTTTCACTCTTTATCAATCTGATGTGGGGATATTACTGGTTGTTTACTTTAGAGTCCATTTGTATAAGTTCCATATCATTAACTTTTATGCATCCTACTTAGAAAGGCGTGATTTTTGGGATAATTTGGTGGAGAGAGGTCTCTTTAACTTTGATAATATGATGTTTGCTAAATATTTAAATCTTACTCTCTGCACAAGATATTTGAGGGGGAAAGTGCAAGTTAGATTCTAATTTTGACTAATTTAGAACACTCTTTACATATTACAATTTGGTGGATGTTCTCCTGCAACCCACTATGCCAACTTAGAATAATGGTCGGTTGAGATCAATTAGCTTAGCAAAAAGGTTGGATCAATATTCGATGAAGGAGTGACTTATACATGAGATTTGCATTTGTAGATCTTGGGTGACTCCATTAGAGTTGTCTAATCATTCCCCTATTTTCTTATAGTGGAAATATGACTAGGCACAAGTAAGAATCCCCTTCAAATTCAACCACAATTGGATTCTTGAGAAGGATTTTCATGAGTTGGTAAAGTCATTTTGGGCTCAGAATTTGGAAGGGGAATATAGAGGACATATGGATTTGGTTTGCAAAAAACTTAACTTGTTAAAAGGTGAGGCTAAGAACTGGGAACACAAAAAAATAAGGAACTTTCACACGAATTGGAGTCTATCGATAATAGACTGGAACTATTATCTAACTCTATCAAGGTAAACATTTTCTCAGATGATATTAATGAGAAATTAGTTATTTTAGAGTGAAGGAAGACATATATTCTTAAATTATAGGAGGAGGCCTCGAGGCTCAAGAGGGATGATTTGGATAGCCTCAAGAGACAATAATATAAAATTATTTCATAGATTTTCTTTTTAGAAGCATAGGGATAATTTTATTTAGGAGCCGAGGAGGGGGGGGGGGGGGGGGCGAAGTCTGATACATACACAAAAGGATCTGCACTTGGAATCCATTCGACATTTTTGGAAACAAAACACTACTAGAGAGGATATTGACATTGAAAATTAGATCCAAATTTCATAGTTCATTCCTGAAATCTTTGGAAATGAAGACGTGGACCAAATTGGTAAGATTTTTACATTGGAGGACATTGAAAGGGTGCTTAAGAATTTTTCCAGGGACACAAGTCCAGGTTTGGATGGATGGACCATTGAATTGTTCCTCTACTTATTTGAGTTCATGGGGAAAGATCTTGTACAAATTGTGGAGGAATCAAGGACCGAACTAAATGTGACTAGAGCAATAAATTATACATTTGTGGCTTTGATCCCCAATAAATATAATCTGAAAACCTACTTCAGGCCTATTTCACTTTGTAATCTAATTTCAAATTTATTTCTAAAATTATTGCTTCTATATTGAGAGATGGTTTGTCCAAATATATTTCCAAGGAACAATTTGGGTTCTTAAAACAAAGATAGATTAATGGTGTTGTGGCTATTACTCATGAATGTTTACATTCGATTGAGAAGAGGATGTCGAAGGCATTAATCTTTAAACTAGATCTTATCAAAGCTTATGGTTATGTGGACTGGTCCTTTTTGAAATTAGCCCTATATCGATTGGGTCTCACTTTTGATAGTGTGGAATGGATCATGGCATGTATATCCTCGGTACATTTTGCCATTATTATTAATGGTATTTGTTCTAAATTCTTCAGGGCCACTCACGGGCTTTGAGAAGGTTGCTCCCTTTCACCTCTGTTGTTTATTTTTTTTTTGAAGGTTTTAGTGGGATGATTATGATGGAAAAACCATTGAACAAAATCTCTGGTATCAAAGTTTCTAGGCACATATCTGTTACTCATATGCTATTCATCGATGATGTTTTGTTATTTGGAAAGGGTGAGATGTAGGAATGGATTCAATGATTGCAGGTGATTGATAACTTTAGTAGGGACTTTATTTTAGTGCCTAACAAAGAAAAATAATTTTTTGTTGAGTCTGGTCTTGATGAGGAGACATCTTAGCAGATTTTAGAACTTTTCTCTATCAATTGTCAGCCATTGGAAAGAGGTTTCCACTATCTAGGAATTTTTGTTAAAGCTTCCAAGTAGTTGGAAGAGGATTAGTCTTGGTTAATAAAAAAAAATGAATTAAAGTTGGGAAATTGGACATCAAGATGGCTTTCTTTTGGAGGTAGGTTGGTCTTGGCTAGAGTGACAATACAAAATCTACTTCTTTATTGGATGATGATTGCTAAAGTCCTAGAGGGGATCATAAGAAAATTCAGTCTATTCTAGCTATTTTCCTTTTTTTCTTTGGTCCAAGACTAGGGAAAATCACAAGATCCCGTTGGTTACGATAAAAGATATTACTAGGCCTTTAGTTGATGGTGGATGGGGAATGAAGAACATTGAATGTTTTGGGTGGGCATTACAGGTGAAATGATTGTGGAGAGTAGTTTTTTAGGAAGGGATGTAGCTTGATATTATATTAGACAAGTATTTCATGGAGATTGACATATTTGATTGGATTATAAATATGGTACACCTTGGGAAAAATGTTTCATTTATATGGCACAGTTTGACCTCAATAAATCATTAGATCAATCTCTAAGAGAGGATTTGTTCAATACAACTTTTCAGAGTGGGTGAAGATACTTTTTTGGGATCCTCAAATTAGAAACTCGAGGGATAGAGGTATCATATTCCTTTATCAGATTGCATAGGGTATTGATGTAATGAGCCATTTACCACGATGGGCATCGACTAGGGAACTAGGTCTATTAGGAGACCTGGATATTGAGTGGAGTGAATATATCGTGGACCTCTTACAGGCTCGCATTTTGTTGACACAACCAGTAGACCATGTAGTATGGAAAGGCATTAATTAATATGGGAATGTTATGGTGTCTGTAGCTTATCTCTATATTATAAATGGATTGTTTTCACATGACAAAGATTGGTGGTTTCATAGATTATGGAAGTGGAAGGCACATTTAAAAATTAGAATATTATGTTGGTTTCTCTTAAATAATTGTGTCCTCACACGGTTTAACTTGAAAAGAAGAGGTTTCAGTGCACTTGAACTGTGTCATTTATGTAGGGGTGAATACAAATCAATAACACATATTTTTATGCAGTGTTCTTTTTCCAAAGATATTTTGGGAAGGAGTTTTAGGACATGAGAATACATTTTATCTAGTCAATGGTCTCTATTTCAGAATGTTTACAGGATTAGAATCAAAGGAATAACCAACACAATGTATTAACATTATTCATATTCTGGTGCATTTGGAAAAAAAGGAATCTGCTTATCTTTGAAGGTAACAAACCTTCCATTCAGAGATGCATTCCATAAATAGTTTCTATCTATATGGAATCGAGGCACAAGGAGAAGATCTACACACATAGAGTTATCCAAAAACATGAACTATCCAATAATTTTCCTAAAGCATATTTTGACGAGGCTAATGTTAACCTGAGATGTGGTAGCGATGGAATAATATATATGACAGAATCACATTTTATTAAGTTTTGCATGTATAGTGGACATAGGACTAATCAAAGGGCAGAATTGATTACTTTATGGTGCATTTTATATGTTGCATGTCATCGACAAGTGAATACTTTGACAATTTTTAGGGACTCCCCAGTCACCATTAATTGGGTTTTGAACAGGGCTAGACTTGAAGCCACATCCTTGTACTTTTGGAAATAGAGAATTAGAATGATAGACGAGTCCTTCAAAGAGATTTCATATCGTCACATCTATCGAGAATTGAACACAACTGCATATATTCTCTAAAATGATTTGTATTGGTAAGGTGGAGGGATTTTTATATTTTTAGGAATTCAAGGATGGGGCTCACATAGAAGGACGACAAATGCCAATATTTACTCTATATTAGCGATATTAGTTTTCGATATTTTAGGCTTGTAAGAATCTGTAGATCTATCAATTTTAGTGCTATTTAGAGGATATAAATATATGGGATCAAAACTCAGGGTAGAGTAACATAGATTATATTTTGAGGATATATATGTAAAGATGATGTGCACTATTTGGATCCGATGTAAACATTTTTATACATAATGTAAAATGTTTATTTTTTCTTTTTTGAAAAAAAGGAGAAGACAACATCTCTTCCATGCTGGGTTTGAGAGTGCCTCTTGACATAATTACGATGAAAATGAAATAAATAATAAAATAAGATGATTTAATTACAAATTTATTAATAATTCCATATATAATTTTTATTAATATTAATATATTAATATTTTGAAGGATTTAATTAAATTCTTAATTTTTATATTATTGTTTATGAAATCAGGGCCACTTTTTGCACCCTTTTTTTCCAGTGATACTGTATGAAATGTTTTTTCTATTTGATAATTATTGAATTGAAATAAAATCATTATCTTTTTTAAAAATGAATGAGTTTTACGCACACCCCAATTCATTAAGCATATATACATTGCATTCCTAATCTTTTGTATTCCTGCCTCTCTTTTAGATAAAACAACAAAAAAATAAATATAAAAAATCAAAATGTGAGATGAAATGTGATATTTCCAATTTCTCTATAATATAATATGATGAGCCAAGCTTTTTTAAAGAGTTGTTATACCACACAAAATTTTTATGTTGCTTCGAAAATATGTTAACTAGCGGAATTGATAAAAAAAAACATTCTTAATTTTCTATTAACAATGTTTAGTTGACTTGTAAAATGGTTTTTTTTGTACATTTCTTGCATTTGATCTCTATTTGTTAATAGTTTTGATTAGGTTTGATGACTAGGTACAATTTTTTTAGGTTTCATTGGCCATGCATTTCATTTATAACTACTCATAGTTTTGACTAGATTTCATGATCCAATAGATTTATTTCAAGTTTCATGGACCATGAAGATAAGTTGTGAAGGGTTTTGACCAATAAATGGTTTAGGTTAATAGACATTTTGGTGGAATATTGAAGGATCACTATTTTAATATTTTGGATTTGACTAGTAAATGGTTTTGGTTAATTAAAGGTTTGGTGGATTGAAGGATCACTACTTTTAATATATTTTATTTACAAAATTTAAAGTTTTATTAATAAAATTTAAGGTTCATTGGGGTGGAAGGATTGGGGGAGGGGGTGATTTTAACTTTGAGAATAAATAAGAACTGATGTATTCTTGGGGTTTCAGACTCACTTCTAACAATATGGCAGAAGCATATGCCCTCTTCTAAGGGTTGAAGCAATTTACAGGCCTTGGAGCCCGAGAAGTGATTGTTAAGACCCATAAAACATAATCCACCATTTATACGTAGGAACACCCCCTTCAAATCTAAATCTCATGAAATTATTCAAACAAATTCACTATTGGTACCAAACTAAATCAAGGAGGTAGTGCTTTCATGTTCTAATAGGTAACAACATGAAGATTGACCTCATGGCTAATCAAGGGGCAAGTTTGAATAAGGGGAAACTAAATTTGATAAGTGAGAGAGGACTTGACCCACTCCCTTAATCTCTTTTATTTATTTAATGTATTTGGGGGAAATAAATATGAAGCGCTCTCACCCTTGTGCATTTGGGAGGCTCATGGACCTAACTTTTCATATCATAGAGGGAATTATGGAAGAGTTCAGGGAGACATTTGGAAATCATGTAGAGCAGTGGAAGGTTGTACTTCAAGGAAGCATAATATTGGATGATGCTTGCCTCAAAAAGGTTGGATTCATGAGATTTAATGATTTGGAGGTATGGGAGATGACAATAGAGGCATATTTAATTTCATGCTTTCAAGGAAGCGAAGCTACCTCAAAGCAAGGAATTGGTTTTTACATGATTAAACATGTGTATGTAGGTATTCCCATGCTTGATATCTAGGCATGCTATGTTGGGATGTCTCCTTAGAGCGCTAGGCTACATATGAAGATGGAAGGCAGTCGACTCTGAGGTTTCTTTGAGAATTGGAGTGTCTATCATGTCGGTCATGTGGTCTCATGCTTTGGATTTGGTGTTTTAGTTGAAATACAAGGGCAAAAAATGCATGGGTTGGTGTAAAATTTAGGTAAGTGGTTTCAATAGCCTTTGTATACTTGTGTATGAGGCTTATAAGTGATATTGGGGGAACCTTTATTTCTATTTGATATGAATATGGGTCACTATTTCTCAATTTAGTCTTCTGGATTGGGGGAGGTTGTTAGAGTACAATTGTGATATCCCCTAGTGAATATTATTTCCTCTTCCAGATAATGTAATTATTTGAAACGACTGAGAAAGGGACACAAATTTTTTTGCTTGAGGAAATGGTTTTTCTTTAATAACAAACTTGGTTGGTGGAAAACAACTTAATGTTTTGACTGTGAATTGAATCCAACTAAAATGGAAGGATTGACCCAAGTGTCCTTTAGCCCAAAAACAAACAAATAAAAGGAAAAAATAATTAAGAGCAACATGGGCTACATTGTCCAATGATTGGCTATTACACAAGCCATGAAGGAAACAAGGGAAATTAATAGGTTTCAGAGAAACGAGGGGGGTGGAGGCCTCGACTTAGACATGCACATAGAGAGAAGAAGAACATTAGCTAAAAGAGGAGAAGGCTCAGATGATGATAGAAATACAGAGGGAGTGGAAAGAGAAAAGTAATCATGACCTTGAATTGAACCCTGTAAAATGGGGGCAGCAGTTGAGGACCCCTTTGCGGAGGCTTGCTGGTGATTGGTTTTAGAGAGCAAGGCTTGCCTCTAAGGCAAAAGGATCAACTATTGAACCTATCAATCTTGGAGAATATCATAAGTGATTGTGAGGGATGTTGAACCACTAAGAGTTCCTTTGGGATGAAACTCTAGTGCTTGAATCATTGTGGAACCACCTTGTCTCGCTTAAAACCATTGTGGTCGAGGCATTATCAAATCTTCACAAATGGCACATACAAGAGCCTTATCTTGTTTCCCTAGCCTTTGAACCTTATCCATGATCACGACGGGAGTTATCGGGCCAAGTAAAGACCTGGCTTCAAGGCCATATCACTACCCATAAGACCGCAATGGTTAACCCAACGTGATGTAAATGTAATGGGTGTCCAATATTAAGCAGGGGAATTCGACAACTGGGCAAGGCCTAAGGATGAAATTAGTCCAGAGGGGTTACATCCCTGAAGCCCACAAAGGGTTGTGTGAGAGGATCGCTTCGGATGACATAGGGTTGTGCTAGGATGGAAAGAGTGGGACCAATAGAAAGTATTGATAAGGTAGAGAAGTGGACCCACTAGGGCACGTAAGCCCGAAAGTTACTACCCCGGGAGTGAAAGTGGGATGTAAGCTCAAACAGGCACACAATGGTGGAAGCCTGAGTTGTCGTGGTAGGGACATGAGCCTGAAAATCGTGCCATTGGTGCATATGTGTGGGCCTCTATATGGGTCAATCTAGAGGGAAAATCCAGAGCAAACATTGAGCACACAATTGCAATGGGTCGGCTAACAGAGCCCGAGAGACGGGAAAATTGCCAATAATTAACTAGTGGGACTTGAAGTATAGTGGCATTTTAAAGCATCGCATGGGGAACCAAAATCCATGAGTTGGTCGAAAACCAATATCTCATTTCCAAGTGGCTCAACACACACACACACACACACACACACACACACACACACACACACATAGTGTCATATTAAAGCATAATGTGGGGAACCTGAATCCATGAGTTGGTCGACAACCAATATATCATTTCCAAGTGGCTAAGGCTGGTAAAGCCACGTGGTTTCCACTTGGTCAAATTGATGAGATGGCACTAGAGATACAAATGGTCACATATTTTGATCTGGAGGTCATATTAAAGTAAAATTTTATATCACCGGAATCATATCGACAAGATGAATGAAATGGTGAAGTCAAACTAAGGTTTTAGGGAGTTGAAAGGATCACAAGTTTTGGATCCCATTTCCATAACGCTACTCTGGATCTTGGGTCAACATAGTAACTACCTCCTCTTAACATGTGTTATGTTGAGGATTAGGATGGGGGTATATTACAAAGTGGTATCAGACCATCCAGGTTCAACACTTGGACTTGATGGACTCTATCATGGGCAAGCAATGATAGCGGTTCCTGCAAAGGAGTTCATATTGGTTTTAGAAGATTAACTAAATAATTATTTAGGTGTTAAAATCTGGTTTGTGGTGGATTGCATGCATGTATGAGGGTTGTGCTTACTTTGTGATTTGAGTAATTAACATGGTACTAATGATTGATATGAATTCATTATTATTGATGTGCTAACTTGTGCCATATTGTTCAAGTAGACTTGCACCAATATATTTCCAACAATGAGCCAAGGTAATAACAATTGTTATATGATGAATTCTGCTTAAAAATAACAACTATGTGTGTGTGTGTAACAATACATAAGGTAAGATAACATAAGATGAAGGTCACCCATAACAACAAAGGGTGGTATGCTATGGTCACCCAGAACAAAAAAGGGTGGTATGCCATAAATCTCGATAACTAAGAAATGAACAACAAGATGGTGGGATACAATTATGACCATAGGCCACATGGGGAAGAAGAAATATCAATTGGATAAGGGGGAGGGGCATACTCTCCTAGATTAATGGACACCTTTCAGAGCCTAAGAGCCGAAATTAGGAGTTGCAAGATAGATAATGAAATATTGTTAAGGGCTTAGGAAAAAAAAATTGAGGTAAATGTAGTTATACTACAAATCCTCCCAGACTTGCAAAGGTAGAGGTAGTATGAGTTGGGGGCTAGCCATCGAGACATGTAGAGTCCTTTTATATCAAAAGAGAAAACAAATGGGGCAGAAAATAATATGCCCAAGAAGAGGCACAAATGGGAAAGTGAAGATACAGTGAGAGGAAATGCACCAATAAGAACCCTAGAGAGAAGCTCTAATATGTGTGAGCACCATTCTAGTAAGCATTCTAGTTCTCCTACTAGGAGGCATTGCCATCATCATCATTATCATCAAAGAAAGGGAGAAAGGGACTATATGTCAGAAGAATTTAAGATAGCCAAAACACCCATATTTAATGGAAATATGGGGAAATTTGAAGATGCAGAAGCTTGGTTGCTTGGAATGAGGAAGTTTTTCAAAATTTGTAGCTATTCTGAAAACATGAAGAAGAAGGTAGCCACCTATACTCTGAAAGTAAAAATAGACATATGGTGGGAATATTTGAAGAATTCTCGGGGCATAAGTGAATAGGGCTTGTATTGGAATGAGTTTGAAAGGCTCTTCAGAGAAAAATATTTATTAGACAACTACTATGACAATAAAGCAAAATAATTCTACGAGTTCAAGATGGGAAAAATGTTAGATGAATAATATGTCATGGAGTTATTGGATTTGCTAAGATATGTGTTGTACCTTAAATATGAGAAGGAAAAAGTTCATAGGTTTATCAATGGGTTACCTTTATCATTCAAGGATGAAATCGAGATCCATGAGCCTTAGATATTGAATGACGCCATAAAAAAGATGAAACACTGCTATACTCAGTCCAAGTGTAGGAAAAAATTTAAATATGAATGGAAGTTAAAGTGCTGCCAAATTTAATGGGAAAATGAAGAAAGTGATTAAGGAGTCTCTTACAATCCTTGCTACCCAAGAAGGCTAATGAAGACCTAACGCTGAAGGTAGAAATCATTTAGCTCAAGAAGGAGCCAAGAGTTATGGAAAGGAAGCATACAAGTGATGGAATTGTGGAGAAAATCACTTGAGGAAGGATTTCCCACAATGCAAGCACACTGGTATGAAATGGTGCAATGTAGAGGAAGCAAAGACAATGGGAGATGTAGCACATGACATGCCCAGGATATACAAAGCACTCAACAATTGACAAGTAGATTATTAAGCTTCCATAATAGAAATGGAAGGTCAGATTTGCAATCAGACCATATTTATTTTGATTGAACTTGGTTCTAATTATATATATGTTATCCCTAAGCTTGTGAGACAATGTCATTTAAACCAACAGCCACATGAGGAGTCTTGGCTGGTTCATCTAGCCATGGGGATAAAGATGAAGATCAAATACTAGGTGAAGGATTGCCCAATTGAATTAAATGGAATGCCAACAATGGGAAATCTCAATGTATTATCATTGGGTATGTACAACATGTTGTTGGGCATGGATTAGTTATATGTGCATAAAACCAAGTTTGACTACTTTGAGAAAGAAGTTGAGTGTTGGGATGAGTATGGATAAATGAGGATACTCCAAGGGAAGCAAAGGTCTACATTAGTAAGGTTAGTCACAACCATGCAAGATAAGAGAAGCAATAGGAAAGGTTTCCATTTTATTGTTGTACATGTTCCCAACAATGAGAAAGCCACTAACAACGCTGAATATGGGGAAGCAAACTGTTGAAACAATATGTTGTGTTGCGACAGTATGCAGGTGCATTTCTAGTGGAAGTTCCTAGATTAACTCCTCACAGAGAGGTAGACTTCTCCATCAAATTAATTCCAGGAGCAACTCCAACATCCAAGGAACCATACAAATTGAGTACAACAGAGTTGGTTGAGCTGAAATTATAGCTTAAGGAAATGTTGGACAAAGGCTACATAAGGCCAAGTGTGTTCCCATGGGGAGCATTAGTCCCATTCGTGAAGAATAATAATGACACCCTCATATTATGCATAGAGTACATCTAGTTAAATATGAGGACATCCAAAAAACAACCTTTAGGATGAGGTATGGGCATTATGAATTTGTGGTAGTGCCCTTTGGGCTTACCAATGCACCTGCAACCTTTATGTGCCTTATGAATAACATATTACATCCTTATTTGAATAAGTTTTCCATAGTCTTCGTGGATGGAATTTTTGTTTATTCAAGGATGAAGCAGGAGCACGAAGAGCATTTGACAATAATACTACAATTTATAAGAGAGCATAAGATTTAGGCAAAGCTTAGTAAATGTGATTTCTTCCAATCACAAATTAATTACTTGGGATACATTGTCTCAAGGGAAGGATTAGAAATTAACCTAAAAAATATTAAGGCTATCAAGGACTGGCCAACACCAAATAACACGTTTAAAGTTAGATCATTCATGGGGCTGGCATGCTACTACAAAATATTCATCAAAAACTTCTCCAAGATAGGCTACCCAATCACTTCCTCACAAAGGAAGGGAAGGAAATTTGCATGGACAACTGACTATGAAACAAGCTTTGATCAATTGAAGCAACTATTGACTAGTGCACCACTATTATAGATAGGATATCCTGAAAATAATTTTATTGTGTGCATGGATGCTTGCAAGGAAGGGCTCGATGGAGTGTTGATGCAGGAAGATCAAGTGGTGTGCTATGAGTCCCGCAAGCTAAATTAACATTAGTAGAATTATATGAATCATGATCTGGAATTAGCTGCCATCATTCATGCACTAAAGACACTACCTTCTTGGTAGAAAATTCACCCCAATGACTAAGCATGGAGGGTTGAAGTATTTATTTGAACAACCCAAGGTAAATGCAAGGAAAGAAAGATGGTTGGACACACTTAGTGAATTTAATTTTGAAATAAAATATATAAAGGAAAAGGAGAATAAAGTAGCAGATGCACTCACTAGGAGGGCACAAGTAAATCATTTAACAACCATAAGTTCCTATGGAACCAATCTTGAAGAGAAAATCAAAAGCACTAGAAAAATTGATGAGAAATATTAGCAAATAAAAGCAAGGCTATGGCAAGATAGTGAGGGTGATAAGGATTAATAATATCACCTCACACATGATGGCCTAGTTATATTGAAAAATAGAATATGTGCGCCAAACAATAATGACTTGAAGAGGCTTATCATGAGAGAATTCCATGCTAAGCCATATTCGGCCACCCACGGTACCAAAAAACTCTCATTACCATAAAAAAGTTTATTATTGGCCTAATTTGAAGAAGGAAGTGGCTAATTTTATCGCCAAATGCATAGAAAGTGAAATCTAACTGCAGATATCCAGTAGGCATGTTGCAACCCATTCCCATTCCGAAATGGAAGTGGGAAGTCATCTCAATTGACTTCATTATTGGTTTTCCAAGAACTTCCAAACATCATGATGCCAATATGGTGGCAATTGACAAGTTGAGCAAGGTGGCTCATTTTGTAGTAGTCAAATCCACCAATTTAGCGAGTGAAGTGGCACAAGTGTTCATCAAGGATATCGTAAGATTGCATGAAGTTCCCAAGAAGATTATCTTGGATAAATATTTCGAGTTCACTTCAAAGTTTTGGAAGGGGATATATTTGTAGGTTTGTGGACTGAATTGGAATTCAATAAAACTTGTCTTCCACAAATAGATGGACAAATGAAGAGGACAAATATAATCCTCAAAGACATGTTGACAATGTATGTGATGTGCCATCTAAATAAGTGGGAATAGTATCTTCCACTTGTAGAAATTGCGTACAAGAATGGGCACCAAAAATCTCTAACGATGAGCCCGTTTGAGGCACATTATGAAAGGAGTTGCAATACTCCTATCAATTGGAGTGATCTGATGACCATGGTCCTTATTGTGCCTGATATGTTGAAAGAGATGGAGCAACAAATGCATATCATAAGACAAAATCTGAAGGTTGCACAAGATAAGTAGAAAAGCTATGCAGATCAACACAGGGTACACAAAAAGATCCAAGTTGGGGAACATGTATATTTGGGGATTAAACCCAATAAAATTTCCTTAAGGATCGAGTCATATGCCAAATTGGCACCACGACTTTGTGGGCCTTTCAAAGTACTTGAAAGGATAGGGCCAATAGCCTATAGATTGTCCTTACCACCATCAATGAAAGTGTTGGAAAAGTAACTAGGTTCAATATTCATATTTATCTTTGTACTTGTATCAATTTGTACTTTTATGTAAAAGAAGAAAACAATTTTTTTATTTATTCAAGCATGGGTTTCATGCTCAAGTCCAGGCCAAACATGTTATTCATGCTCCTAAGTTTTTTCATGAGTCAAAAGAGAAAATACCCATTTGGGAAATTTTTATTAATAAAGAAACAATATTTTTGAGTCTGTAGAGTTAATTTGGACTCCCAAGACCAAGTTGGCCTTGTCATTGAAATTCGGCCTAGAAGAGGCCTATTCAATACCTTGAGAAGGGTATAAGAGGGAAGATACTTTGACTCATTTGGACACTAGTCACAAGTAATTTTGATCTGCAACTAGACAAGAAGAAATAAAGAGAGAAGGACAAGGAAACAAGAAGAAAGACCAAGCAAAGGAATAATATATGAAATACTACCTATTTCTACCCACAAATGTGAAAACTTAGGGTTTATATGCAAGTTGCAAGACCGAGAGTTGTGTTGTAATATTTTTTTACCATAGGAAAGCTACAAAAAAAATTAAAATTTGCTAATTGATCTCATGGCTAAACTTTGAGGTATGTACAAGTTTTTGTCAACTTCTCATCACATAAAGCCTTCACTTAATTAATCTTCCAAAATATTCATGTCCTCCATGAGTCAAAATTGGAAAATGTCCCTTTTCATTTCTAGCCTTAAATCCAAGCATGTCTATCCCAAGCCCATATCTAACCTTAACTTTTATCCAGAAATAATATTTCTTTGAGAGATAATATTTTTTATTCCCACCTTTGTTTTACTTGTCACTTCATTCACTTTTCACCCTTATTATCATATCCCCATATTTTTCTTATATATTTTACTATACCCTACCATTATTTTTATTATTCATTGTTTTTTTATTTGTACCATAATCACACTTAAAAATTATTATATTTTACTTTACTTTTTATCTTATTTATTTATCCCATTATTCCATACTCCACGTATTATAAAAATAGTATTTTTTCCCATTCAAACCTATGTACCCAACCCACATTTCACACATTAAAACACCATTATATACATTACCTCGAGATGTGTGAAGTAGTAAATCTATGGTTTGCAGGAGCTCCGCATATTTGGCTTTTAACCTACCCCCCAACAAAGTTGTTTTATTTTTGCCACTTTTTACACGTCTCTTTATTTCTTGTATTGCGGAACCCCCCTTCTTAAACCATTTACCACCTACAACCCCCTGCAATACCTCCGCAATATCGTTTCCATACCATTTACCATATGTACTTGAATTTAAATGAATGCAATGATATTTTAACGTCCATGAGACTAAAAATAGTGTATGGGACCATCAGTTCCCTGCTTTTTGCCTTTTGCAATTCAGTCATTTTCTTATTCAAATTGATGATGAGTTGGCCCAACCTTCCAAAAATCCCCTCGCTGAAAAGACAATGCCAAGAAACCGATGTTAACCGATTCCCACAACATTCTCTTATGTCTTTAAATGCATCACATTCCAAAATGAAATGTTTTTTCGATTCCACTACCCAAGATGTGCAAAATGTATACACTCGTTCTTCCCAAGCTTCTTTAGGCCTCTTCCACCATCATGTTTCACACCTAAGTTTATCCGAGTTGGTTTTTAATTGAGCAATAAGAACCTTTACCCTCCACGGAATGCTAGCTCCAATGTAATATTTTAAAAAAAATATATAAAGTTTGCATCAAAGGCGGTAATGGAGATAAGACTTTTATAGTCCTATTTTTCTAAATTGAGCTTATGGGTGAAAGCTTGAGGTAAGAGGAGGCTAGGTCAGCAATTGAAATATATTTTAGTGCAGGTAAAATGAGGAAACATGTTCCAGAAGTACATTTCAATACAAATCATAGAGTTTCAATGTTATAAATAAATATTTCCTCTTTGAGGAAAATGCATGTGAACGGAAAATTTGGATAATTTATTATCCAAAATTTTTACAGGAGTGAAAAGGGGGAGATGAGAAGATATTTTCATAATTTACCAAAAATGGTTGGAGACATGGTTTTCAAAACCATGAGGAGCAAACTAGTAAATGGTTTTCATAGAAAATGATAATTATTTATGAAGTTTCATTTATTCATAAGTATACCAAAATTGGGAAAAATAAAACATGAAAACAATGGATGGTTTGGGTAAATTGTTTTAAATTATGACTTATGAAATTCATAAACAAATAAATGCTACAATGGAGAAGTATTACAAGACACGTTTTTCAATACCATGGATTGTTTTACAGAGAAAATATTATTTAAGGAAATATTTGGGGATTTGATAAGACACAGTTTTCAATACCATGGATTGTTTTGCAAAGCAAATATTATTTAAGGAAATATTTGGGGATTTGATTTATGAAATTCATGAAGAAAATAATAATTTCACATGTCAAAACAAGACATGGTTTCCAAGTGAAGACGTGGTTTTTCAAAACCATAAGCAAGAATTATTTGGTTTTTATGGAAATACAAAAAATATGATTTTATGAATTCTTGGGAAATGTTTTTATCAAAATATCTTATTCCCCAATACTTAAAATTAATATTTTTGAAAACTAAAAAGTGAGAGAAAATCAATGATTTCCAAATCATTTTCAAAATTCTCGATAATTGTTAAACACCTAAGGATAAGTAAGATAAATTGATTCACCAAATGATTTTATCAATTCTATAAAAAGGAAAAGTCAACCAAATTATTGCAGATTGAAACCAGATTTATGGAAAACTAACAAAGTCTTAAGCAACAACTTCAACAATTCCAGATTTGAAGGAACAAAGTTAGCAGTCAAGTAATCATTTCCAAATTTACAAGGCATAATCTTAAAAAAATTTAGATTTCTTAGTAGAAGAATCAGAAACTAAAGGACCACTCCCAAATTTAAAGGCAAAATACTTTCTGCCATTTCCAGATTTTCTACAACATACTGTATTTTTAGTTCATTTGATAAGATTTGTTTCCTTTAGACTAGTGACAGTTTGAGGAAGAGTTTTCCTATATATTGTTTCATTTTCATTGTAAAAGGGTTGAATTTTGATGCCAAAACCTTGCCATTTTTGTAAAGACTTCTATTGCAAAATTTTTAATTGAAGGTTTCTGGCTTTAGTTTCCTATCAGAATTTGTTTCTCATGTATGTCTTTTCCAGTGATTTCATAATTTGATTCTGCATATTTTTGAGGTAATATATAAGCATCGATCAAGGCTAGGTTGAGCATCAACCTCCCTGACATCCCGCTGCAAAGTTATCATCATTATGGAGGTTAGTTATATGAGCAATCTATTTAAATTAGCTCCTTTGCATCATTTAATTATTACCTTTATGTCACATCTTAAGCATATTTATGTGGGTTACAAATATTATCCTGTACACATCTATTCTTGTTAGATGATTGAGTATTCAGGATGCATATTTAATTATCTAATTTCTCTTTTATTCCTCTACCAAACACTTTTTAGCTTTATTATTCTGTCGGATCTGGAAATTGACACTTTAATAAAACCTCAAAAAAGGAGGAATTTATTTTTGAGCGGAGATTGGATACTCATCAATAACCACCTATACACATCCTAGATTTGGCCATTGTGCTTCACAGGTTGCTGTTCAGTGACAATGAACAACATTAAAAATCCTCATAACACTTGAGGGAGCCCCCTTTGGTTCAAGGAAAAACTTGAACCTAAAGTTTGGTCGAGTTGGTTTCTCGGCGCAGTTTCACAACCAAGAAATTTCTTCAAGAAACATATACAACATTTTGCATTGTTTCCAGGGAGCGAAGTAACATAGAAATATTTCCCCAGAGAAAGATCAAGGCTATATCTACTCCTTGTTGGTGAATAAGGACTAGACATTAATTATTGGTTGCATTTTTTTCACTTGGTGGCTCCACTTTGTCTATAGGGCGATTCCACTAGGTTCTAGATTCTACTGGCTAAAAATGACAAGTGCATCTCTTACTATGACAATGGCATGCATTGATATTTTTTTCTTCTTCATGGCAATGATAAGAAGTTCCATATGTCTACAGAGGATGCAATATTCAAGTTTGAGTTGTAAGTATCAATTACCTATGGAGTTTGTCTTTCATATTGCAAATATCTTTCAAATATTCAATTGCATGCAAGGTGGTATGTCAATTAATCCAATGCTCACATCGTTTCACTAGAAGCATGACTACACCTAACAATGCAAATTTTCAGCTCAATTAAGTAGTGATGTGTGAATGGATTTTATTTTCAATAGTTTATGGATTGATTCAGTTTGTAACAACAATGATTTTTAGCATAAGTGTGTAGTAGATAAACAATTATTTCAATGTGATGTCCACTTTAAGTTTACAGTAGATAAAGTGTTCACTTTCAACAGTTTCAGTTTTAGTTTTTGAGGTCTCGACAAATAAGTTGAATAGGGAAATTTGAGATTACAGATTTTAGATTACACGTTGTAAGTATGTAATATATGGTTTCAGTTTGCAAATGTAGTTGTAGATTACAGGTTGATGAAATGAATCCATGCCCAACAGATTCAAGGCACAGGTCTACAGGTTCTCTGCATCGCACAGGGGGAAGCACTCCCCAGTTGGATCGATGTTGTAACCTTTTTTGACCATGGGAAAATTACAAAAAGTTTCAAAATTTCTAATTGATCTCCCGACTAAACTTTGAGGTATGTACAAGTTTTTGTCAAGTTCTCATCACCTAAAGCCTTCACTTAATTAATCTTCCAAAATATTCATTTCCTCCATGAGTCAAAATTAGCAAATATCCCTATTCATTTATAGCCTTAAATCCAAGCATGTCTATCCCAAACCCATATCTAGCCTTAATTTTTATCCATAAATAATATTTTTATTCCCACCTTTGTTTTACCCGTCACTCCATTCACTTTTTACCTTTATTATCATATCCCCATATTTTTATTATATATTTTACTATACCCTACCATTATTTTTATTATTCATCCATTTTACATTTTTACCATAATCACATGTAAAAATCATTATATTTTACTTTACCTTTTATCTTATTTATTTATCCCATTATTCCACACTCTACTTATTATAAAAGTATTATTTATGTCCATTCAAACCTATGTCCCCACCTCACATTTCACACATCAAAACACCATTATATACATTACCTCGAGATGTGTGAAGTAATAAATCTATGGTTTTCAGGCCCCTCGCCTATTTGGATTTTAACCTACCCTCTACATCGAAGGAGATAATGGAGGGAAGAATTTTATAGTCCTATTTTTATGGAATGAGATTATGGGTAAAAAATTGAGGTAAGAGGAGGCTAGGTCAACAATTTAAATATATTTTTGTGTAGGTAAAATGAGGATACATGTTCAAGAAGTACATTTCAATACAAATCACGGAGTTTCTAATCTTATAAAGAAATATTTCCTCCCCGTGGAATAATTTTACAGAGGTGAAAATAAAATTTTACACAACAGACATATAAATGTTTTATGCTATAAGGAGGAAATGAATTTTGAACATAAAATTTGGATAATTTCTTATCCAATATATATATATATATATATTATTTATAGACAAGAAGATATCTTCATAATTTACCAAACATGGTTGGTGACATGGCTTTCAAAACCATGGCAAGAAAACCAGTAAATGGTTTTCATAGAAAAACGGGAAAATTTTATGAGGTTTCATTTATTCATAAGTATAACAAAAGTGGGCAAAATAAAACATGAAAACCGTGGATGGTTTGGGTAAGTTGTTTTAAATTTCATTTATGAAATTCAAAAATATATAAGCGCTGCAATGCAAAAGTATTACAAGATATGGTTTTCAAAACCATGGATGATTTAATAGAGCAAAGATTATTTAAGGAAATATTTGGGGATTTTATTTATGAAATTCATGAAGAAAATAACAGTTTCACAGGTCAAAAAAAGACATGGTTTTTTATTGAAGACATGGTTTTTCAAAACCATAGGCAAGATTTTTTATTTTTTATTTTTTATGGAAATACAAAAATATGATTTTATAGATTTTTGGGAAATGTTTTTATCAAAATATCTTATTCCCAAAAAATTAAAATTAATATTTTTGAAAACTAAAATGTGAGAGAAAATCAATGATTTCCAAATCATTTTCAAATTTCTTGA
Source organism: Pinus albicaulis (assembly GCA_034641835.2). NCBI lineage: Eukaryota > Viridiplantae > Streptophyta > Pinopsida > Pinales > Pinaceae > Pinus > Pinus albicaulis. Next base: position 842,365,262 of record CM076582.1, on the reverse strand, counting down.
CAATGCTTAAACACCTAAGGATAATTAAGATAAATTGAATCACCAAATGATTTTATCAAAAGGTAGAGGATTTATCAATTCTATAAAAAGGATCAGTTAACAAGATTATTGCAGATTGCAACTAGATTTATGGACAACTAACAAATTCTTAAGCAACAACTTCAAAAATTCCATATTTGAAGGAACAAAGTCAGTAGTCAAGCAATCATTTCCAAATTTACAAGGCATAATCTTAAACAACTTCAGATTTCCTAGCAGAAGGATCATAAACTAAAGGATCACTCCCAGATTTAAAGGCAAAATATTTTCTGCCATTTCCAGATTTTCTGCAGCATATTGTATTTTTAGTTTATTTGATAGGATTTGTTTCCTATAGACTAGTGACAGTTTGAGGAAGATGCTTTCCTATATATTGTTTCATTTTCATTGTAAAAGGGTTGAATTTTGATGCCAAAACCTTGCCATTTTTGTAAAGACTTCTATTGTAAATAGTTTAATTGAAGGTTTCTGGCTTTAGTTTCTTGTCAGAATTTGTTTCTCATGTATGTCTTTTTGAGTGATTTCATAATCTAATTCTTCATATGTTTGAGGTAATATCGAACCACTGGGAAATGATAGGTTGAGTTTCAACCTCCCTAACATCTCGCTGCAAAGTTAACATCATTATGGATATTAGTTAGTTGAACAATCTGTTTAGCTTAGCTCCTCTGCATCATTTAATTATTGCCTTATGTTGTCTCTTAAACATATTTATGTGGGTTAAAGAGATTATCCTGTACACATATATTCTTGTTATATGATTGAGTATTCATGATGCATACTTAATTATCTAATTTATCTTTTATTCCTCTACCAAGCTCTTTAAATCTATGTTATTATATCGGAGTTAGACATTGGCACTTTGATAAAACCTCAGCAAGAGAGGAATTTATTTTTGAGTAGAGATTGGATACTCCTCAACAAAAACCTATACAAATCCTAGATCTTTCCATTATGCTTCATAGGTTGTTGTCCAGTGACAATGAACAACATTAAAAAAACTCGTAACACTTGAGGGAATCCCCTCTAGTTCGAGGGCCAACTTGAACCTAAAGTTTGGTCAAGTTGTTTTCCTGGCGTAGTTTCGCAGCTAAGAACTACCTTCGAGAAACTGATACAACAAGTTGCAAGCCAAAGTTGCAGACCTGAATTGAGGGTCAAGATTTTGATTAGAGAAAAATTTGAAGAGGTTGACCTTTGTTTAATTTAATAGACTTTGTCTTGTTTGGAGGAGATATTTTGGAGGGTTGAATTGGTGTTTGATGGAAGTCTTGGTCTTGGTCATTAGGTCTCGGAAATCTCATTTTGATCTAATTCTATAAGAAGATGATTGTTCAGGTTTTCCCCAGTTGTAGGGTTTTGCCCTGGATTGAAGCCTATATCTTGTGTTCTTTGTGTCTTTGTGATATTAATATTTTTGATAATTGTTCGATAAAGAAATAAAACTAAGTGATAAAAGGCCAAAAAATATCACAAGTAATTATCAAGTAAGGAGAATCAACATTAATCTACAAACTCTTTGATTTTCCAACATGGCATCAGATCTAAGGTTGGTAGAAGGAGGCTAGAATGTAACTGGTTGTTGGAATTCTCGAAGTAGAATAGTCCTCACTATGAAATCTAGACCAAGGAGAAGTGAAAAACCTTAATAAGATGTTTGGAATAGTTCTAGTAATAGTTTTTTGTGGCCAATGTAGTGCCAATGCTGAAATATATCAAGCTTGTAATTATGAGATGAATCCCTAATTTTGTATGAGAAGTAATAATATATCTCATGTTCACATCAATGGAGGATTAAAAGAACCATCTTAAGGATAATCCAATTACACCTTTCAAGAACTAATTCGCATATCACAATTTTGTACTCATACATAGGTCTGTCATCCAAAGGTCTATTGAAATTTGAGATACAATCAACTAGTACAAGGGTCTAAACTATAGTACAAAGGTCCAAAATATATTTCAGAAGAATATTACATAGGTACAAAGTATACTACAGGGCCTGCAATCTTTTAGATGAAGGAAAACGTACTATTAAGGGAAAAAACTAAGGCTTGAAGGTTTATAAACTAGGTCGAGTTCTAGTCGAAGTTGGATAGCATACAAGTTGCTTCAAGGAATATTTGTTGTCTCTCCCAAAGGAGATGCATGACTATGATACAAGCTACACCAATGATTTGTGTCATCTTTTCCATTGTCAAGTTCTTTCTAAGATGTAGTCCATGTGAAGGTTGATTTTGAAATACGAGATGGGATGCTAAGGAGGCCAAAATATGATCCATCCAAATTGCAACAACATCAAAGATATTTCTATGAATTGGCCGTAGATGTGAAGGACCCTAGCAAAGGAATGAAGGAGCATTGTTTTGTGTCTTATTATGACCAATTTTAGGAACGCGTTTGAAAAGAAGTAGACCAAGGATATGGAGAAGAAATATAGGCAATATTATGCAATTATTAAGGTGTTTTCTTCCTCAGTTTTGGGATACAGGCATTTTATTAGATTGCAGGTGGACGAATTTCCTTTTGAGAGGGTCGAGAGGCCTAATATAGGCTAAAATCATAGTCAAGGACAATACATATGATTGGATGAGAGCACAAGTATTAAAAGGGGTTTTAGAGCATATTCAGGGCTATTGTTGTGCCCTAACTAGAGCTCAGATTTGCACAGAACCTGAGGATAAGAGAAGCAACAATAATTGTAGTAAAAATGTATGTTGTTCTCTTGTGTTGGTGTTTCTTGCGAGTGGATGTGTTGTCCTAATGTGGGACAAAATTTTCAAGAATATTGTGGTTGTTGAAGGGAAACAAGTAGGTGTTCCTTATACCCTAAATGAAGACCTGTGAAGGACTATAGGTTTTCCAAGAGAGGCAAGGATTTGGAGCCTTAGGGACTAATGTTTGAAGGAAATTTGGCCAAAGTCTAGAGGGATAGTTCTGTGCAAAAGAAGAAGGATTCTCACAATTAAGAAGGAATGAAACTTATATGTATTTGCAAGTTGAAATAAGGGCCTATTTTGGAGGACAAGTTTTCTAGCATACCTTCCAAAAAAAGGTCACATCTCTTTGTGGAAACTACACAGGAAAAGGGTCCTTTGGTGATGATTTTATGTTGTACAAGAAATCCTTAGACAAGGATAAATGGTGAAGACTCATATCTGTGATTGTTTAAAGGGAAAATTTGAATAATCTCTTTATACAGTAAGTACAAGAGTTGGCTCACTAGTGTGTGGGAAGATCTATGAAAACCCTAAGGAAAATGGAGCAGTGGACATTCACTATCGAGTGGGTTACATTTGGAATGATAGTAATATTGGAGAAAATATGTCACTAATAAAAGGAAATTTTATTAGTGCCCTAAGGATTGTAAATTTGAAACAACAATAAGATAATTAGAGGGCTAAGGAAAATCATCGAAGAGGTAGCTAGAGGACTAACAAGAAGATTCATTTGAAGACACTAAGAGTTGGCTACTTTGGATAGATGAGAATAACAACTGGAGGGAAAAATTATTTGATTTTATGGAACTACATTGACTGATAGAGACTAATTGGAAAGGTTAACCAAGTTGTGTTTAAGGCTAATTGAAAAATATTGGCTAACCCAACATTGTGATAATAAATCAGTTGAAGGAACTTTGTGATGGACTATCTTCAAGGAAGGAAGTAGCGCAGGAAGTAATGTTGGACACAATTCAAGATGCAGTAGGTGAAGGCCTCAAGTACATGATCATAGATCGCTAGGAGGAAAATTTGGATCCATAGTTCAAGAATTTGCACAATGAGAAAAATCAGTGATAAGAGGGCTGGTTGAGGAAGCTACAACAATAACAGGTAGTTGATGTAAGAGAAGTATGAGTACTTATGACACAAGCTCAGTCTTGTTGACAAATTTTCCTTGTTTGAGAGGAAGTGAGCATGGATTTCTCCTCTCAAGTTGAGAGGGAGTAAGGTTGAACACTAATTATCTCTGTTTCATGTACTAGGTCAAGAATAACTTCCGTAAGTCTAGTGCATGCATCACGAATAGGGAAAATGAATTAAATGAGTATGGTTCTCCTTGTGTTAGGTACTGTGATGGATTAAGACTGATATCCTAAGTCAAGTACATGGATAAGGATAAGGAGAATGGTGGATTGGATAAGCATCTTGGAAAAACATTTTTGTGTCATGTACTGTGATGGATTAGGATAGAGATCCTAAGTCAAGTACATGGACTTGGATAAAGAATGGTCTTGTGGGAGAAAATTTCCTGGAGGGAAATGGTCCAATGGAGGACATACTCTGGGTATCCTAGATGGAGTATGTACATTGGTGAGGTGGTATGGTGTCACATGGAATGCCTCCTAGCATTATGCTCTGATCTTGTGGAGAGATAAAGTGTACATGTCAAGGCCTTGGTAATGTGACAATGTTGGCTATGATGATGATATCAACATGGATGCTTATCAATTGGGATCCCTTCTTATGAGAATATTTAAAATTGAGATAGACCTGTTGAGTCATTATGAATACCTCCATAGTTAAGAGGGAGTGTTGGAATAGTAACTAGGATCGGTCTTCTTATTTATCTTTGTACTTGTATCAATTTGTATTTTTATGTAAAAGAAGAAAAATAATTTTTTATTTATTCAAGCATGGGTTTCATGCTCAATTCTAGTTCAAGCATGTTATTCATGCTCCTAGGGTGTCATGAGTCAAAAGAGTAATTTTCATATATAAAATACCCATTTGGGAATTTTCTATTAAGAAAGAAACATTATTTCTGAGTCTATAAAGTCAATTTGGATTCCCAAGACTAAGTCGGCCCTGCCAGTGAAATTCGACCTAGAAGAGGCATATTCGACCCCTTGATAAGGGTATAAAAGGGAAGAGACTTCAACTCATTTGGACAAAAATCACAAGTAAGTTCGAGATACACCTAGAAAATAAGAAATCAAGAGCGAAGGACAAGGAAACAAGAAGAAAGACTAAGTGAAGGAAGAAGATATGAAAGATGACCTATATCTTCCCACACGTGTGAAAGTCTAGGGTTTCTGTGTGAGTTGTAGGTTGAAGTTGGAGACTTGAATTGAGGGCTGAAAATTTGATTGGAGCATACTTTGAAGAGGTTGACCTTCATTGACTTTAGTATACTTTGTCTTGTTTGGAGGAGATCTTTTGGAGGGTTGACTTGGTGCTTGGTGGAATTCTTGTTGTTGGAAACCTCATTTTGATCTGATTCTATAAGAAGAGGATTGTTTGGGTTTTCCCCAGTTATGGGGTTTTTTCCTGGATTGAAGCCTATACATTGTGTTCTTTGTGTCTTTGTGATATTAATTCTTTTGATAATTGCTTGATGAAGAAATAAAACTAAGTAATAAAAGGCAAACAAATATCACAAGTACTTATCAAGTAAGGAGAATCAACATTAATCTAAAGACTATTTGATTTTCCAACAAAAAGTACATGATGTTTTCCATGTTTCATTGCTTAAAAGATATGTACAAGATCCTAATCCTGTAATTGATTGGTCGATGTTATAGGTGGAACCAGAGGGTGAGTTATAGTTAGAACCTCTATGCATTCTCGATCAGAAACAACTCATACTTCAAATCCAAGTAATAGAACAAATCAAAATGTAGTGGAGGAACTTTGGGCCCGAGGAAGTCATGTGGGAAATGGATGACCATATGAGGGAAACATATCCTTCCCTATTTGTTGAGTGGATCAAATTGTAAATGTAATGCAAATGCTATACAAAGTTGTGTGTATAAATCTCCATATCAACTATGTTGTTTTTTATTAAGGCTATCAAACACTGAAGATGATGTTCCCCCTCAAGGGGGAGGGGATTGTGATATCCTCTGGTCAATATTTTCCCCTCTTGTAAATAATTGTAATTATTTGAAACATTTGAGAAAGGGACACATATTCCATTGCTTGAGGAAAATGGTTACTTGATGAAATGGTTGTTCTTGAATAACAAACCCGATTGGTGGAAAACAACGTAATGTGCTTATTGTGCATTGAATCCAACTGAAATGGAAGGACTGGCCCAACTATCCTTTAACCTAACCACAAGCAAATAAAAGGACAAAAAAAGTAAGAGAAACATGGTTTACCCTGTTTAGTGATAGTTTGTTATGCAAGCTGTGAAGGAACCAAGGGTAGTTAATTAGTTTTAGAGAAATGAGGGGTATGGAGGCCTTGACTTAGACATGCACATAGAGTGAAGGAGAACATTAGCCAATAGAGGAGAAGGTTGGGCTTGTTATTACTCTAATAGTTCTTAGGTTGTGAGATTTTGATTTAAAGTCTAAGAACATTAGAGGTAACCACAGACCAACTTTTAAACTCTAAGATCTAGCCTTCTTAGGGTTCAGAGAGGGCTCTCTCTATAAGATTTAACTTTGTTTTAATTATCTGATATTAGGCTAGTTACGATGTGCAAATTGGTTTGGTTTGGTTTGGTGGGAAAAATCACTTAATGAGATGGATAGTGGGAGATCTATTTTTCCATTGGGCTAAGGAGTCAAAATTCAAGCAGACAATACTATGATCAAGGTCAAAAACTCAATTTTTTTCAGGGCAAGATAGACAAGTCTTTGAAGATCTCGAAAGGCTTGTTTGGTGAAGTGGTTTAATTGGGATAAAGATCAATGAAGGATTCTTTAATCTGGATAAAGAAGGAGTAGACAGAGATCATTAAAAAGAGGGAGCAATTAAGGGTTCCCTACTTTGGAAATCAGCAAAAAACATATAAATGATAAATAGTTAAAGATAGGGTGCTTTTAACAAATCCTGTAATAATACTCCTGATTTATCATTCAAATTTAGAGAACATATATGGATGCATGTAAAACATAAGAAGATTAAATAATGATAGTAGAAAGTACTTCACTTCAATGGCTCATCACATGAATCTTGAAATATGATGCTAGATTATTTGATCCAGTCTGCTACTCAAATTTGCAACAAAAAGCCTTCAGGTACAACAAAAATGACTATAGAAATCTTCAGCAATTTATTCCACACTAATACTTCAAAAGATGAAGTATATATACAAAAATGTTTACAAAATATTCTAGAACAATCATAGAATTTTTCTAAGGAAATAAATATCTTTTACAACAAAATAATGACAGTTGCTTAACAACTTAGCAAGCTGTCCTATTTATCCAAATAAAATATAAAATGCTGTTTTGGATTGGGTGCAGCTGGCTGCCTTGGTGTCTTCTTTGTTGGTAATGATATTTCAAATCTGTTTTGAAATATTATCTTCTTATCTGATACTCTTTACCTATAATAGACTTTAAACTCTGTCAAAACTGCCTTACTGCTGTAAAAATTCTGTTTTGACTGTAAAAAAACAACAAACTGTTTTAATCTTTTTCTTTGCAATTTGACTTTTACAGCAAGTCAGTGAGTGATTCCCAAGATTCTTGATAAGGAATTTTGATCTTTTTCAACTTCCTAAAGTTCTCATCTGCTTCAGTATATCTAGAAAATTTTGGTTTTATAACAAATAAGTGTTTTATCTCATGCTGAAGATAAAACAAGTCTTCAAAACTTCTATGTAAAACCTTTCCTGTAGGAATTCCTTGTCCTTCTGTTTTGTCAACCTGCTCTTTTGCATAATATCTTATCATTTTGTTATAGTCTTCTTGTGGCATGAGTTTATCATTAATAACCAGGATGTTAGGCAAACCTCTTTGCCTCAAAATCTCAAACTTAACCATAAACTTGGTAATGGCTATGTTCATGTTTTCACATTTACTGCTTCATTAAATTCTTCTTTGAAATTACTTTTCTTATTTCAAGGATTGTCTCTATTCTATCAGTAATTTCTATCTCCCCCAGTTCTTTCTTGTTTTTTCTGTTGAGAATTTTGATTAATTCTAAGGCCTATTCAGGTTTGTCACCTAGCTCATCTTTAGTTTTCTGAATATCTGCTTGTGCTACCTTTAGAAAATCCTTTTGCTCATATAGATTGATGGCCAGATGTCATTGATAGATTCAATGATTTTACTCCATAGCTAATTCTTCACATAAGATATTGGCTCTTTCAAGGTTAAATCCTTTTATAGATTCTTCAACTCAACTTTAACCTATTAGCCTTTTGTTCATGAGTTTTGGCATTGATTTGGGCTAGCTTCTTAGTGTCTTCAAGATTGTCAATCACTTTCTTCAATCTATTGATCTCATTGGTTTGAAGTGACATTTCCTCCATGGCTTTAACTAATTTACTAGCCTCATCAGACTGCTGCACTGCTGATGTAGATGAATCTATAGCTGAAGTAGTGAATGAGGTCACTGGAACTGCAGTGGGCAGTGGTACTTTTGGTGCCAACACTTTTGCCAAAGTTAAAGGAACAACTATAGTAACCATGGGAATTACTGTAGGAGTTTCCTGTGCTTTTGTAATTTCTCTTTCATGGAAAAGTTTGTCCATTTGGATCTCCATCTCTTTTATTTGTCCTGTTAATTGTAAAATCAAATTCATCGTATTATCTTTCTGGTTTTCCTCTTGAACTATTTCTTTGGCTTGTGGATGTTTAGTTGGTGGAAGCTTGATCTGTTTCCTCAGTGCTGCAATACCAACATTCTTTTTCTTTACTAACTCTTTTGCAGCTTTGACATTGGCAGATCATATCCTACTTGAATAACCAACTCTTCTAAAGAATTAATCCTAAGATCTTTAGAATATGAGGAAGCCTTGTCAACCTTCATTTTATCTCTCATGTTTATTATTGTATTCTGGAGCTTGTGGACACTCATAGCCTTTGTAGTGATGGTAGAATATAGCATCTCAGAAGTTTGTCTGTGAAATTCAATTTGATCTAGTGCATGGATACTTTCTGTTGGCACTTCAAGATAAACTTTCTTGTAATCTACAACTGTCTTGGGAGTCTTGACTGTTGGTTGAAGCACTGACATAATCAACTTCTTGTTTGAATAATCAAAAGTTGATAGAAGTCTGTTCTGGATACCTGCTGTTTGTTTCAAATAATGAGAATAGATCTCATTTTTTATTTCTTCATTCTTTCTCTTTATCTTCTTATATTTTCCCCTGATGTCAAGATCTTTATCTTTTGCAGGCTGTGAGGAGGATGCTTCCATACTCTGCTGATTCTCTATTACCTGTGTGTTGGAATTATCAGGATGCTCTTCATTAAGAATCTCCGTGGTTGGCTCATTTTTAATGACTGTAGCTGCATCTATATTTGTTTCTGGAACATCTTTATCTTCCACTTCTATGGCCACTTTTTCTTTATCAACTGAATTGATGTTAGGATTTTTATTGTATTTGAGTTTAAACCTAGTCTCAGTTGTTGTCTTAGCAGTGCAGGTACCTTCTTCTTTGACTCTCTTAGTAGCTTTCTCTCCTTGATTTTCAGTTTGCAAGGTGTGACTAGTATCACCCTGTTTAACTGCTTCTACCAAGGTATTTTCTAGCCACTTTGTTTGATTGACATAAAGTTCAATTTCTGGTCTTTTCTCATGAATATAAGGTGTTAATTTGCACTTAACCCTCATTTTCCTTAGTATTCACTGTGGATCATAATTCCATGAGAAGCTTTCTTCAAATATGCACTCAAGCAATTGTTTTGCTGCTTCTTGTTCTGCATATTTGTGATTGCAAATAAAAGGTCCCACCTGATTTTTCAACTTAAATTGGGTCTTCTTTTTGGCTGCTAAGAAGTTGATAGAATCTGAATTTAAGATTTTCCTGATATAGTCCAAGGCAAAAATTCTCATTGGCACATACTTAGGAAGTTTATAGGGTAAAATATTTGACCCAAAAAATCTGATTTCTGTATGTTTTTGATATAAGTACCAATCTCTAGTTCTAGTGTGCTCTGATAGCTGTAGAAATTTCTTTATTTCATCACCAATTCTTGGTTGTACTGTATTTTTTAACATGTTTATCAATGGATGAATAAAGTAATCTGTAAATTATGCATAACTAAACTTTTTGGACTCTTTTCTGATCAAAGAAGTCCAAAAGATGACTAAAAGTGGATTATATTCAATATCAAGCTTATGAAGTGTTATTGGGAACTTATCTGCTTGGAAATATAAGAACATATGGAAAAGAAAGGATGTATACCTAAATACTCCTTCAGTTGGAAATTTGAAAAACTGATCATGGATATTATCAACTATGTACTCATCATAATTGAAAATGAAAGAAGGAGGTTGTCCTACTGTAAAGGTAGATACAAAACCTAGGATTGACTCATCTGTATGCTCATTCTTAAAATACCCTAGGATAAAGGACAACATGGATATGACATGCCTTGACCCTTCTGGAAATTTTGATGTGGAATATGGAGGATTGATTTGTGGAATTTCAACTTGTAAAGGCATGAACACTTGGAAAATTTGGAACCTTTTGGGAAAGTCAAGACCAATGTAAAGTTTGGTGAGTGCTTCTATTGATAAGGGAACTGCATTAGGATCTGGTTTGATCTATAGCATCTGGTTTATCGACTCAACAATAATTGTGAATAACATTTCTTTATTTGCATTTAACATTGCTCTTTGTTTAGGTGAATAATTGGTATGACACATCCTAATAACCTCTGGACATTGATGAGTGAGTGGAACAACATATTTGGGTAGGTTTGACTCCCAAATTTAGACTTCTTCAACTTGATCCAAGGACTTTTCATAACTCCAGTAGTGGAGGTCTAACATATTGAGTTCTACCACTGGATCTGCTATTTTATAATCCACATTTGCTAAGGGTGTATGTTCAATGTCTACAACAGGAGGTTGTAGAGGATTTACAATAATTGCTATCTTGGAATTTACTACCTGATTTTATTTTGACATCTTTTAGATTTTCTGGATAACTGAAACTCTGTATTTGGACTTTTTTGGACTCTTTTGTAAGTTTAAATTGTTTACATAAGTGTTTTTGACTTTGACAGAGGTTCTTTTAAACAGAAATATGCAAAAACTTGGATTTTTCTTGGGTTTCAACCTTCAATTTTGACTTTTAAACTGGATTTTAGAATCTTGTACAAGAAATGAGAAACAAGGGTTTCCTCTGCTTTTTAGATAAATTGGACTGAAACTCGTTCAAATTGGGCACAGAAGGGTTGGGGATCTTTTGTAAAGGTTTTCTGGATAGAAACAAAGTTTTTTCTAGGCTGCAAAGACTAATTTATATTCAATTTTAATTTAAAAACCAGATGCAGTATTAACACAGGGGTTTTTCAAGGTTTTCACAGTGAATTTGTTCTTTTCAGGAAACTACAGGGTCTTTCTATGGATAAATTGGCTTTATTAGGCTTAATTTCTAGGAAATTCCTTTTCAAATGATAAACATGATTGTGAAGAATACCTGTTTGTGTAGGTATTTTTCTCTTTAAAATGGGTTTTGAAGTGTCGGATAGGTTCTGATAGCTTTGAAGGTTTTTGGAAGTCGAACTAAAGCTTCCAGTAATCTTTGACATCAACTGTAGTTCGCGTAAAAATGGTGTATCGGGTCTTCGTTTCTCAGTCGGAAGGATGAACACAGAGATAGAATGTAGAAAAGGGCTTAATGTGTGCATATGAAGCTCTTATAATGTTTTTAGGTTTAATACAAATCAACATTAATTGCAATCATATCAGAGCATAGGAGGTTTGGCGATGGAGGAAGAAAACCAAAGGTGGTTATCGCGTGGGTTTGGGTGGTAAGTTGTTTTTGTTTGGTCGAATGCGATCCAATATAATGTCACCACGTGGAGGAGAGAGAAGGGTGCTAAACCACCCATTTCGCAAAGTTTGAAATGAGTGTGGATCGCACAAGTTAAAATGCGATATGTATTTTCGATCATCGGATTGGAGGGCTTTCATGCGAACAATGGAGATTAGAGTAGGAGTTGCTCGGCAGTGGGGCATGGGGCCCAGGTCCTGTGTTGCGGCGGGATTAATTTTAATATTAAAAACGTATGTTTTTAATATAAAACCAATGTTTTATTTTGATTGGTGGGTTATAATATTTACATTGTAAATGAAATATTTACAACTGTTTTAAAACCATTGGGAGCGGGATTTATTATATGATATGTTTAACCTATGGGGAATAGGGCGGGGAATTATTTAGCACATGGGATAATATAAAACCATAGGTTAAAATAAAATAATGGGTTTTTATTTGGGATATTTATATAAAAATGAATTAATAAAATATACAGGAAGGGGTTTTATAGGGAATTAATACTTTATGTTAAAAAATTAATATGTAATGAAATGTAATGAGATGAAAATACATAGAAATCAACTAAGTAAAGTGTGTAAAATAGGCATTTTAGCATAGAAATTATCCCATTTTGATATTTACACATAAACTTAAGATAACATGTATTTTATGATTTTTGAGTGTGTTTGGATGAAATGAAATTACTTAAGAGGAGATTTTACTTTCACTAAGAAAAAAATGTGTTTTACTTAGGAAAAGGGATTATAGTTTTGGAAAAGGGTGAATATGTTGAGGAAAATGGATTTTATGAAGGGAATCAAGTATTTTTAACCAATCAGTTACTAAGCCTTGGGTCCGATCCCAACAGAAGTTAGAGAAATTCTTTGAGCCTCTTTAACTGAAGGTTTTTAAAGACTGGATCATTGTGGGGGAAAGGGAAATTAGTAATTTACCTGATGATGCTTTATTACATGCCTTGCACAACTGCTTTCTACCTACCCATCATTATTTTAACATTTTTACTTCATTTGCATGGGTGCGTTTAAGCTTGCAACCCTAAATCCATTTTTATTTTAAAGCATTAATCTATCTAAGTCTAACCTTATGTCATCCCATGGCTCAGATTAAACTTTTGAGCTCCTCAATTATTCTCTAACTATCTATTGATTTGTCAAGCTTAAATTGTTTGACATATCTTTATTCTCTATCTAAAACATGAAATTCAAAGCATGTAAAGTTAAGATTAAGCTATTTAACTGATCATGGATTATGGCATTTTGAACAATCTACACATAATCATTATTCTTTGCAGTAAAAGTAGATAGTAGTGGCATTTTGACTTGCTCACTTTCATGTCTTATTTTTATCTCTTTTTTCTTTTGGGGTCTATTATTTTCTAAGTCCTTTGATATTTTTTTAGGACTTTTACCCTCTTTTCATTTTTTATTATTTTTCAAATATGGGAAAACAACTTGCAGAATGCAAGGTATGTACATATTTACAAGAATATCAAAGTCAATTAAAAAATTATGAACCCTAACAATGGCTCCACATGGGGATGACATTTCCTGGTGAACTGTCAAGAACTTTAAGACTAGTAGTCTTTGAATTTTGACTAAGATTAACTTGAAAATGTCTTTTTATTTTCTGCAATTATTCATACGTATGGTATTTTACCTTTCAAAGCTTAGGGCCTTCTCTCCAGGCTTCAAATTTGTTAGGAAAACATCCAATCCAATCTAAAATCTTCAATGTATATGTACAATGATAAAAGTAAATAGAACTAGTAGTGCTTCAACATTCTGCCATTTACTGGTCCACCTAGCAGATCTGATCCATCCATTTCTTTCAGAATGAAAGCATTGTTACCTCTGTAACCATAAATAACATAAGGTCCTTTACATAGAAAATAAAATTTTCCATGTTTACCTTTCTCTTCTCTTCTTGAATCCCATTTTAACACTTTGTCTCCAATGTAGAAATCATCTTCTTTACTTTTTTTGTCAAAAATTTTCTTTATCTTATCCTGGATAACTTGAGACTTAATATAAACCTCTTCTCTTGTTTGCTGCAAGTGAATGGTTTGATTAATCCTTCTTTGTATGTCATTTGGTTCAACTTGTAATTCTTGGATAATCTTCATTATTGGTACTCCTAAGGAAGATGGAAAAACAACATCCATTCCATAGACAAGCTGGTAAGGGGATGTACCAATATATTTTTTAGTTGTAAGTCTATCTGCCCATAAGGCATTGACTAACTTCTTGTTCTAAGTTTTTTTGTTATCTTCTAGTAACTTCTTGATGATGTTTACAAGGCTCTTATTTGAAGATTCAGCTAGGCCATTATCTTAAGGGTAATATGCAGTAGAATGGCTTAGGGTAATTTGATATTTATGGCAAAAGTCAATCATATTTTTAGATTTTAATGCAGCTACATTGTCAGTAATTATGTTTTGGGGACATCCAAATCTTGAAAGTATGTTTCTTTCTAAAAAGGAGATAACGACAGTGTCAGTGGCTTGCCTAGAGGGTATGGCTTCAATCCACTTCGTAAAATAGTCAGTGGCTATCAGAATCCACTTGTGTTGGGCTGATGATGGAGGGAGAATTTCACCAATGAAGTCAAGACCCCATTTTTGAAATGGGTTTTAAGGGCAGGGGTAACAAATTTTTCTTACCCTAAAATATTTGACACTTGTGACCTCAAATATTTGACACTTGTGACAGGAGGTCACATACCTTTTTATATCTGCAAACAAAGTAGGCCAGTAAAAACCGGCTCTCAGGATTTTGTCTGCAGTATTTTTCCAGTAGAGATGTCCTCCACAGTCACCTGCATGAAATTCTTCTAATACTTTGTCAGCTTCTTCTTTTAACAAACAATCCAGTAAAATTCCACTATGATCCTTCAAAAACGTACATTGTCTAATATACAAAATCTTCCTACCTTTAGCTTTAAGAATCTAGCTTTTGTTCTTGATAATCCAGAAGGAGCTTGTAAGTTTAGCAATACAAATATAATATCTGCATACCATGGTGAGTCTGAAAAGGCTTCAATGATCTTTGGAGTCGCCATCTCTTCGTGGTCATCTACTTGGGAAATAAAATTTATGTCCAGGGCATGACAATTTGATTCAGCCATAAATTTGGCTAAACCTTGACCTTTTATAAGTTTAGTGGGTTTTATCTCTATGTCATATTAAAAAATTGTGGCAATCCACTTACCTCTTCTACCATCAGGACCATCCTGAGTTAGAATGTCTTTTACTACTGCATTTGGGACATAGGAAATAATGTGAGAATAAAGAATGTACACTCTGAAATATTTAATGGCCTTTACCAAAGCTAGGGCCTGTTTATCCATGATATTGTATTTCAAAGTGGCATCTCTAAGTGTTCTGCTAAAGAAAGCTATGGGTTGCTCATAGCCCTAGTCATTTTTCTGCAGTAAAACTGCAACAATGGTTTGTTCTAAAGCAAATGAAAAAATGATGAAATCCTTTTTAAAGTCAGGACTTATAAGGACTGGAGTTTTAGTTAAGGCTTGTTTGATAGATTGAACTGATTGTTTGGCCTCAATAGTCCATTTAAGAACTGAATCTTTTTTCAACATATTATTTAGTTCTCTAATTATTTCAGCTAAATTGGAGACGAATCTTCTTAAAAATTTATTTTTTCCTAGAAAATCTTGTAACTCTTTTATGTTTCTTGGAGGACTAATGTTAAGAATTGCTTCTATTCTAGCAGGGTCTATTATAATTCCTTCCTTAGATATTATGTTTCCTAGTAATTTACCTTCTTCTAATCCAAATAAGGTTTTCTTAGGGTTAATGAGATGCCAAACTTTCTGCATTTAACAAAGACTTGTCTAAGATGATCCAAGTGTTCATAATCAATCTTAGAAAATACAGTAATGTCATCTAAGTAAATCACTAAGAATTCATAAATTTCCTTTGAAAAGGCTATATCCATAGCTCTTTGAAAGGTATCCCCTACATTCATTAAACCAAAATACATCTTTACATACATAAAAGTGCCCCAAGGAGTAGTAAAAATTGTTTTTGCTTAATCCTTTGGTTGGACTACAATTTGGTAGTATCCTCAAAATCCATCTAAAAGTGAAATCCTAGAAGAACCAACCACCCTTTGTAAAATGTGATCCATATTTGGTAAAGGATAATTACATTTTAAGGATACTTTGTTTAGATTCCTAAAATCAACACATAATCTAATCTCTCCTGTCTTTTTTATAGTTGGAACTAAATTAGAAACCCAATCAGAATATCTAATTGGTGCAATTATCTGTGCATCGTGTAGAAATTCATATAACTTGTTGAAAATGTAGCAAGATGATGGAGCTTAGTGAAATGAAGTCGCCTTCACTAAGTGGGCCCGCAGGCAAATTCTGGCGCAAAATCTATTTTTAGACTATGTCTATTTTTAGACATATGGAGCATGGTTCGGGGATTCCAGTTTGAGATTCTTGAAGTATGTATCATGTTGGTAAAAATAGATGAGACTCTATTTTTGAGGTCAAAGAGGTCGAAGTCTATTTTTAGACTGCCTCTCCTTAAAACAGGGAAGTCAAATATTATTTACCCTTATTAATATTTAGACTATAAACTTCGCCTTTACACTCTTGAGCATTCTCCAGCTTCGAGCCTTGAAGTGGTCGATGTATGATAGAGAATTACGCTTATTCCCAAGGGTTTGATGGCATCATGTGCGGTTGATTTCCATTTAGACTTCAAGGCGGTGGCTTGGTGGAGTTAATGAGACAGCCTAGTGGAGTTGTGTTCTATTTTATTTTAGTTGAATCGGTTGAGATTAGTTTAACTAGCTAATCAATTAGTTATGAGTGGAGTGAATTAAATATTATTTAATTCATTAATTAGTAACTCATTATTCAACTCAAGAACACACGGGCCACTACAAGCAGCATGATTAATTCCAAGGGAGACCCAAGGAAAGAGGTAGATGAAAGGGTGGAGTTAGCTATCAAAGTGGCGACATCGGGCCAGGCATGGGATTTGCATTACACTTGGAGGAATTGTCCATGACAATTGCGCAGTCAAGCCAAGGGGATTCGAACCTTGGATCTCTTCATATACATGCCATGATTGCGCAATAGAGGCAAGGCAGTCAGCAGTGAGTTTTGAACCCGAGACTTGTTCAAAACTGAGTTAGATTGTGTGTGACTTTATGAGAAAGTACCGAGTACTTGTGAGGAGTATTGTACTTTGTTGGTTACATGATTATCCATTATAATATACACAATAGCTGCGGGGTTTTCAGCTATAAGCTTTCCCCATACATACTTTGTTAATGTGTATGATGATTTGATGTGTTATCGCTTGATTTATTTCCGCATGTTTGATGATCCGAGTGGAAGAGATTATGTGTTGCATATAAATTCGAATTTTATGTGATCAGGATAGTCTCGGTGGATAATTAATCATTATTCAGCAAATTTCTACATGGTATCGGAGCGATTGAAGTAGAGATTGATCATCACAGTGATTACAAACTTATTTCGGTAGACAGAGTTTGCATACGGGCCAGGTAGCCTCCAGATTCATATTTCTTCAGAAAGTGAAAGGTTTGGTAAATGCCCCTTGCAGTCAATCTCTGTGCTAGAAATAATTTGTTCTCACAGATCTAGAGCGGTTGAGCTTTGAGGTGGAATTCGAAATTTTGCAGCAGTTTTGTTTTCTTGGTGCCGGTGTTGAAAATGTCTTTCAACGGTTTGCAACTCGAATATGCTCTTGAAGGCAGTTTGAATTATGTTGCATGGAAGGATCTCATGGAGGCAGTATTAGAAGATAATGGTCTGAAGGAGTTCGTAGATACGGATGTCCAAAAGCCCACTGATCCTGCTGAAGTTGAAGTATGGCAAAAGAAGATGGGTCGAAGGATCCTGTTGGAGGGCGTCAAGGATCATATTGTATCCAGCCTGCATGGTAAGGCTACTCCATATTTAATGTGGAAAGCTTTGACAGATCTATTCCAGAGTAAGAGTGACCAAAGGAAGCTGGCGCTCAAAGACAAGCTCAGGAACATCAAGATGGAGAAGGGCGACAGTATCGCTAAATACCTCACGAAGTTCACTCAATGCAGAGATGAACTGGGAAGTGTGGGAGTTACTGTCGATGAAGAGGATATGGTCGACCTGGCTCTCCTTGGTCTTCCGAAGGCTTAGCACTCATATCAAGATAGTGTCAATGGTCGGGAGAAGCTGCCGGGATGGGAGCGCCTTTGAGCGGATCTCATGCAGGAGGAGATAAGGAGGACTACTCGAGATGGATCTTCATCAAAGGGAGCTGATGAAGAAAACTGCGCTTTGGTGTCCAAAGCTAAGAAAGGGAAGGGTAAGAAAACCTCTCATTCTGGAGCTAAGGGCAAGAAGCATGATATGGCGAAAGTGAAATGTTTTCACTGCCATGATCACGGACATTATGCTACCAATTGTCCAAAGAAGAAGAAGAACAAGCAAGCGGGAAGATCTGCAGATGGAGAAGCTTTGGCTTCACAGTCCGAGCTTGACTTTTCACTGATTGCATGCTTGGTTTCAAGTGTGATGGGATCGGTGTGGTTCTTGGACAGCGGTGCGTCATTTCATATGACGGGAGATCTGGATTTGTTCTCAGATCTGGAGGACAAAGATTTGGGTGTGCACATCGAGATGGGCGATGATGGTAGATATAGTGCGACTGGTATCGGTACCATATCCTTTCAGAGGGAGTCTGGTAAACCCTTTGTACTAAAGGATGTCATGCATGTACCTGGATTGAAGAAGAACTTGATCTTTGTGGCGATGTTGGAGGATAAGGGGTATGATGTGGTCTTCAGCGAAGGAAAAGCCTTCCTGCGCAGTAAGACTACTGGAGAGACCCGGAAGATAGGGGTTCAAACCAAGAACCTTTATCAGTTGCAGGTAGATGGCTGCGCAGCAATGGCATGCAAGGCAGGAGAAGTGGTGAGCCGGGATGATGAGGGAAAATTGTGGCACAGGAGATTGGGCCACCTTCACCATGGAGCTTTGAAGATCCTGTAGCAGATTTCTACTGGGCTTCCTAAGGGCACTCTTGCGCAGTCAGATCAGTGCAAGGGGTGTACTTTAGGGAAGTATGTGAAAGCCACCTTTCACGAGAAGGATAGTTGCGCCACGATGATCCTTGAGAGAGTTCACACAGACGTGTGTGGTCCTTTCTCAGTTGCTTCGACAGCAAAGCACAGGTATTATGTGATCTTTGTTGATGATTTCTCTCGAAAGTGCTGGATCTTCTTCATGCAGAAGAAGAGCGATACATTCGCGAAGCTCTATGAGTTTAAAGCACTGGTCGAGAAGGAGTCGGGGAAGAAGGTGATTGCTCTAAGGAGTGATAACGGTGGTGAATTCATCTCGGCTGAATTCAAGGAGTTCTGCAGCGCAGAAGGGATTCGGAGAAAGCTCATCGCACCCCATAACCCACAGCAGAACGGGGTGGCTGAGCGGAAGAACAGAACGATCGTGGGTGCTGCACGGGCGATGTTGCATGATCGGGGCCTACCCCTTCACTTGTGGGCTGAGGCATGCAATACAGCAGTGTATGTGCAGAACCGTTGTCCTCACAAGGTTCTTGGCATGAGTACACCAGAGGAGGCTTATTCTGGCAAGAGGCCTGATATTTCCCATTTGCGGATTTTTGGTTCTCCCGTCTACATGCATGTGACGAAGGATGCGAGAAGGAAGCTGGATCCAACTACTGAGGTTGGAATATTTGTGGGGTACACTGATACACCTCACAACTATCGGGTGTATTTGTCAGACAGTCGAAAGACTGTTGTGCGACGGGATATAAAATTTCAAGAGGAGAAAGCCATGCAGTGTTCGCTTGAGAGGGAGCTACACTTGCATGCAGATGAGGAGCTGTTAGTTCCTAAGGAGGAGCTTCCGGATGTGGATCAGCCACAAGAGGAGGTTCAGGAGGTGGAAGAAACCACCCAGGCAGCGCCAACCATCAGGGGGCGCATGCGCACTACAGAAGCTGAGCGACTGGCTCGGGATGCAGAGAAGGTTGTAGGACCACCTACAGCACAGCGCAGACAGAGACAGTCACCGGATCGGTACACTGGATACATGGCTCCTGTGAGTCAATGTGTTGTGACGGAGCCATCCTCTTTTGAGGAAGCTGTGGAGGAACCCGCATGGGTTGATGCCATGATCGAAGAATATGATTCGATCATCAGGAACAGTGCATGGGAGATTGTCCTAAGACCGGTGGGGAAATCAGTGGTGGGTTCGCGATGGATCTAAAAAGTGAAGCAAGCGGCTGACGGGAGTGTGGAGAAGTACAAGGCGAGATTTGTCGCCCGTGGCTTTTCACAGATCGAGGGGATCGATTATGAGGAGACTTTTGCACCTGTCGCAAGGTACTCTTCCATACGGACGATCCTTGCTCTCTCAACGCAGATGGGGTGGCACATTCATCAGATGGATGTGAAGACTGCGTTCCTCAATGGAGTTATTGAGGAAGAGGTGTACATAGAGCAGCCTGAAGGTTTTGAGATCTTCAGCAGTGAGTCGCATGTGTGCCGACTCAAGAGAGCACTGTATGGGCGGAAGCAAGCACCTCGTGCTTGGTACACTCGGATAGACAGCTACTTCACCGGGCTTGGATTCTCCAAGAGTGAGGCGGATCCAAACCTGTACCAGATTGTGGTGGAGGGGAAGCTGTTGATCATCGTACTGTATGTAGATGATCTGATTTCGACTGGCGATGAGCAGTTGATACTTTCATGCAAGGAGGATCTTGCACGAGAGTTTGAGATGAAGGACTTGGGCATCCTTCATTATTTCCTGGGATTGGATATTTGGCAGCGCAGCGGAGGACTATTTGTTTCTCAGGGCAAGTATGCCCGGGAGATTCTGGAGAGGTTCAACATGCAAGGCTGCAAGCCTGTTGACACTCCTCTTCCTGGTGGTTGGAGGAAGGAGGATGCTACTTCGGCGGAGGTAGTGGATGCCACTGTCTATCGACAGTTGGTGGGGTCGCTTATGTATCTGGTCAATACACGACCCGATATATGCTATGCTGTTAACCAGCTTTCGCAAGCTATGGTTAAGCCTACCAAGCTCTTTTGGAAGGCAGGAAAGCATGTATTGTGCTATATTAGAGGCACATCGGGATATGGTCTATGGTATAGACAGGAGGATGGAGCGAAGCTTTCTGGCTTCACTGATGCAGATTGGGCAGGGAGTCCAACGGACCGGAAGAGCACATCTGGAGGAGTTTTCAGCATTGGGTCGACAGCAGTTTCCTGGTACAGCAGGAAGCAGAGATCCGTGGCAATCAGTTCAGCAGAGGCCGAGTACATGGCAGCTAGCTTGGCTGCATGTGAGGCTATTTGGATGAGGAAGATCCTCGCAGGTTTGTTCAGGTTGCATTTGGAGCCTACAGTGATCTACTGTGATAACCAGAGCTGCATCAAGCTCTCGGCTAATCTAGTATTTCATGATAGGTCCAAACATATCGACATCAGGTACCATCATATCGTAGATTGTGTTCAGTGAAGAATCATGATGCTTTCATATGTTCCCACGGAGGATCAGGATGCTGACATCCTGAAGTAGGCGCTCACTAGGAGCAAGTTCGAATTCCACAGAGGCAGGATAGGGGTTGCAGATAATCCATATCTTGCTGAGAGGGAGTGTTGAGAATGCAGCAAGATGATGGAGCTTAGTGAAATGAAGTCGCCCTCACTAAGTGGGCCCGCAGGCAAATTCTGGCGCAAAGTCTATTTTTAGACTATGTCTATTTTTAGACATATGGAGCATGGTTCGGGGATTCCAGTTTGAGATTCTTGGAGCATTGTGTCATGTTGGTAAAAATAGATAGGACTCTATTTTTTGGACCTATAGGTCGAAGTCTATTTTTAGACTGCCTCTCCTTAAAATAGGGAAGTCAAATATTATTTACCCTTAATAATATTTAGACTATAAACTTCAGTTTACTCTCTTGGAGCACTTCAGTTCGAGCCTTGGAAATGGCTCATGCATCTGACAGAGGAATTACGCTATTCCCAAGGTTTTGGTGAGCACATGCATGGTTGACTTTAGTTAGGACTTCAGTGGCAGAAGTTTGGTGGAGTTAATGAGACAGCTAGTGGAGTTGTGTTCGGTTTAATTTAGTTGAACTGGTTGAGATTAGTTTAACTAGCTAATCAACTAGTTATGAGTGGAGTGAATTAAATATTATTTAATTCATTAATTAGTAACTAATTATTCAACTCAAGAACACATCAGTTCACTACAGTGCATGATCAGTTCAGTGGAGACCAGTGAAAGAGGTAGATGAAAGGGTGGAGTTAGCTATCAGTGGCGACATCAGTTGTGCATGAGATTTGCACCACGCTTGGAGGAATTTCCCATGATGATTGTGTTGTCAAGCCAAGGAGATTCGAACCTTGGATCTCTATATAGACAGGCCTGGATTGTGCAATAGAGGTAAGGCAATTGGCGGTGAGTTTTGAACCAGTAACCTGTTCAAAACTGAGCTAGATTGTGTGTAACTTCATGAGAAAGTACTGAGTACTTGTGAGGAGTATTGTACTGATTTTGTTACATGATTTCTCCATTATAATATACACAATAGCTGCGGGGTTTTCAGCTATAAGTTTTCCCCATACATACTGTGTTAATGTGTATGATGATTTGATGTGTTATCGCTTGATTTTATTTCCACATGTTTGATGATCTGAGTGGAAGAGATTATGTGTCGCATATAAATTCGAATTGTATGTGATCAGGATAGTCTCGGTGGATAATTAATCATTATTCAGCAAATTTCTACATAACTGATATGTTATACATTCGATATTATCCTGATCACACACTATTTGACTTCATGCACAATACAGAATCTCTTCTACCATTGATCATTAATTGCAGAAATAAAATCAATTTCATGCACACATTAAAACCATAAACATTCACACATATGAACACAGTATTTTATGGGAAAGATTAAAGCTGAAAAACCCCAACTATATGTATATTATATGTCATAGAGATCATGTAACAATCATCATACAAAGCTCCTCACAAGCTCTCAGTAGAATCTCTAATTGCTACTCACTAATCAGGTTCGATCTAGCAAATCTCATGCCCCAATCTCTACCACCTGCTAGCCCGCCTCTAATGCGCAATCACTGCTGAAGAATGGCTCTGAATGAACTCGAATTGGTCCAGCCTTGCTCACGCAATCCTCATTGGCATCTCCAACCACTGTGTGTTGCAAATCATGCAACACTATAGTCACAACTGATAGTCACACTGCTCTCTCACCTACCTCTTCACTGGTCTCCACTGAAACTGTCCATGCACTGTAGTTAACTGATGTATTCTTTAGTTGATTAATGAGTTAATAATTAGTGAATTAATTAATAATTAATTCACACAACTCTCACTAGTGTGTTAATCAGTTAGACTAGATACAACTAGCTCAACTATGTTTAACTCAGTTAAACTGAACACAACTCCACCAACTACCTCAATAGCTCCACCAAATTCTGTCACATGAGTTCTAACTGAAGTCTCCATGCAATAGCTCCACTTAACCCTCGATAATAGCGTAATTACTTCTGTCAGCTCCTGTGCCACATCTGTGCACTTAACTGAAGTGCTACAAGAGAATAAGATAATGTTTATAGTCCAAATATTATTAAGAGCTAATAATATTCGACATATCTATTTTTAGACTGGAAATCTAAAAATAGATTCCGCCCAATATGTCTAAAAATAGAAGTCCATCTGTTTTTCCAACTTGACCAACCATCCAAAAATAACATCCTGCAACTCATAGAATATGATCGACATGTCTAAAAATAGACATAGTCTAAAAATAGACTTGCGCCAAAAATAGCCTGCGGGCTCACTTAGTGAAGGAAACTCTTTTTACTAAGCTCATCATCTTGTTGCAATCTCAACACTCCCTCTCAAAAATATAGGGATTATCTGCGACCTCGATCCCGCCTCTGTGGTATTCAAATTTTCTCCTGGTGAGCTCCTTCGTCAAGATATCAGCATCCTGATCCTCCGTAGGAATGTATGAAAGTAACATGATCTTACGCTGCACACAATATCTGATATGATTATACCGGATGTCAATGTGTTTATATCTATCATGAAATACTAGATTAACTGAGAGTTTGATGCAACTCTGATTATCACAATATATCACAGTAGGATCTAAGTGTGAACCGAACAACCTGACTAGGATCTTCCTCATCCATATAGCCTCGCATGCAGCCAAACTCGCTGCCATATACTCGGCCTCTGCTGAACTAAGTGCCACAGATCTCTGCTTCCTGCTGTACTAAGAAACTGATGTCAACCCGATACTAAAAATCCCTCTAGATGTGCTCTTTCTGTCCATTGGGCTCCCTGCCCAATTTGCATCCGTGAATCCACACAGCTTCACCTCATCCGACTGTCTGTACCATAATCCATATCCTGATGTGCCTCTGAGATATCTCAATACATGCTTGCCTACCTTCCAAAAGAGCTTGGTAGGCTTAAACATAGCTTGTGAAAGCTGGTTAACAGCGTAGCATATGTCAGGTCGTGTATTGACTAGATACATAAGCGACCCCACCAACTGTCGGTAAACAATGGCATCCACTACCTCTGCCGATGTAGCATCCTCTTTCCTCCATCCACCAGGAAGAGCAGTGTCGATAGGCTTGCAACCATGCATGTTGAATTTCTCCAGTATCTCCCAGACATACTTGCCTTGAGACACAAAAAATCCATCACTGTGCTGCCAAATTTCCAATCCCAGGAAATAATGAAGGAGGCCCAAGTCCTTCATCTCAAACTCCTTATCCATCTGATGAATATGCCACTCCATCTGCGCTGACAGAGAAAGCATCGTTAGTATGGAAGAATACCTTGCGATAGGTATCGATCCCCTCAATCTGTGAGAAGCCTTGGGCAACAAATGTTTCCTTGTACTTCTCCACACTCTCGTCAGCTGCTTGCTTCACTTTGTAGATCCATCTCGAACCTACCACTGATTTCTCTTCCGGCCTTGGGACAATCTCCCATGCATTGTTTCTGACAATCGAATCATACTCTTCCACCATGGCATCTACCCATGCAGGGTCCTCCACAGCTTCCTCAAAAGAGGATGGCTCTGTCACGATACACTTGATCATAAGAGCCATGTATCCAGTATACCAGTCAGGTGACTGTCTTTGTCTGCACTGTGATGTAGGTGCTCCTACAATCTTCTCTACATCCTGAATCAGTCACTCAGCTTCTGTAGTGCGCTTCCACCCTCTGATGGTTGGCGCTGCATGAGTGGTATCTTCCACTCCATGAACCTCCTCTTGTGGCTGATCCACATCTTGAGGCTCATCTTTAGGAACTAATAGCTCCTCATCTGCATGCAAGTGTGGCTCCCTCTCAAGCGAACACTTCATGGTTTTCTCCTCATGAAATTTAATATCCCGTCGCACAACAGTCTTGCGACTGTCTAGAAAATACACACGATAGTTGTGGGGTGTATCAGTGTACCCCAAAAATATCGCAACCTATGTAGTCGGCTCCAGCTTCTTCCTAGCATCCTTCGTCACATGAATGTAAACAGGTGAACCAAAAATCCTCAAATGAGAAATATCAAGCTTCTTACTAGAAAACGCCTCCTCGGGTGTACCCATTCCAAGTATCCTGAGAGGACAACAATTTTTCCCATAAACCGCAGTATTGCATGCCTCAGCCCACAAGTGTATGGGAAGGCCCTGATCATGCAACATCGCCCGTGCAACACCCACGATCGTTCTGTTCTTTCGCTCAGCGACCCCATTCTGCTGTGGTTTATGAGGCACTATGAGCTCTCTTCGAATTCCTTTTGCATTGCAAAAGTCCTTGAATTCGCCAGAGATGAATTCACCACCATTGTTGCTCCTAAGAGCCTTCACCTGCTTCCCCCATTCTTTCTCCACCAGTGCCTTGAACTCACATAACTTTGAGTATGTCTCGCTCTTCTTCTGCATGAAGAAGATCTAGCACTTCCGAGAAAAATCATCAGCAAATATCACATAGTACCTGTGCTTTGCTGTCGAAGATACTGAGAAAGGTCCACACACGTTTGTGTGAATTCTCTCAAGGATCGTCGTGGCGCGACTATCCTTCTCGTGAAAGGTGGCTTTCACAAATTTTCCCAAAGTACATCCCTTGCACTGATCTGACTGCGCAAGTGTACCTTTGGGAAGCTTGGTAGAAATCTGCTGCAAAATTTTCAAAGCACCATGGTGAAGATGGCCCAATCTCCTATGCCATAGCTTGCCCTCATCCCAACTCACCACTCCTTCTGCCTTGCCTGCCATTGCTGCACATCCATCTACCTGCAACTGATAAAGGTTCTTAACTCGAACCCCTATCCTCCGGGTTTCACCAGTTGTCTTACTGCGTTGAAATCCTTTCCCTCGCTAAAGACAACATCATATCCCTTGTCTTCCAACATAGTCACAGAGATAAGATTCTTCTTAAATCCTGGAACATGCATCACTTCCTTCAATACGAAGGGTTTACCAGACTCCATCTCAAAGGAAATGGTACCGATATCGGTCGCACTGTATCTACCATCATCGCCCATCTTGATGTGCACTCCAAGATATTTCTCATCCATATCAGTAAGAAAATATTTGTCTCCGGTCATGTGAAAAGACGCACCACTGTCAAGAAACCACATTGAAACCATCATACTTGAGACCAAGCATGTGATCAGCGAAAAATCCAGCTCAAACTGTGAGGCTAAGGCCTCTCCAGCTGCAGATCTAGCAGCCTACTTATTTTTCTTCTTCTGTGGACAATTTGTGGTGTAATGTCCGTGTTGGTGACAGTGAAAGCACTTCACCTTGGACATGTCCCGCTTCTTACCTTTTGCACTGGATTGAGAAGCATTCTTCTTGCTCTTCCCCTTCCTTGCTTTGGCAGCCAAAGTGAAATTTTCTTCATCTGCACTCTTCGATGAAGATCCATCCTTGGTACTCCGCCTTATGTCCTCTTGCACAAGATCCGACCAAAGTCGCTCCCATCCTGGTAATTTCTCCCGACCATTGATAGAGTCCTGATAGGAATGCCAACTCTTCGGAAGCCCAAGGAGAGCCAAGCTAACCAAGTCCTCGTCATCTACAGTAACCCCCACACTTCCCAGCTCATCCCTGCACTGAAAAACTTCGTGAGGTACTTGGGTATACTGTCGCCTTTCTCCATTTTTATGTTCCTGAGTTTATCCTTGAGCGCCAACTTCCTCTGGTCGCTCTTGCTTTGGAATAAATCTGTCAAAGCTTTCCACATCAAGAATGGAGAAGCTTTACCATGAAGTCTAGACACCATGTGATCCTTCACGCCTTCCAACAGAATCCTTCGACATTTTTCTGTCTTATTTTTCCATGCGTCAAGTGCGGCAGCATCGCTAGAAGCAGGTTTTGGAATTTCTGCATCTATGAACTCCTTCAACCCATTGTCATCCAACACCAGCTCCATCCTGTCCTTCCATGCAATATAATTCAAGCTGCCCTCAAGGGCATACTCCAATCACAATCCATTGAAAGACATCTCAACTTCGACACCAAGAAAACACTACTGCAAATTCGAATTCCACCAGCTCAAAACTCAACTGCTTCAATGTTTTGCAATTGCTCCAATGATCAATATCGCTCTTATACCATGTAGAAATTCATATAACTGATATGTTATACATCCGAGATTGTCCTGATCACACACTATTTGACTTAATGCACAATACATAATCTCTTCTACCATTGATCATCAGAGAAAATTTTAAGAACCCCCCTAAATTTATATATATAATAAATAGGCGAATCCTCATGATACATAGGAAAAATGGAAGGAGATTTTATTAATAATATAATATGTATATATAATTTTTTGGCGAATCTCTCACGAGATTATATTATCTTGTAAAAACATGGCGAATCACCAGTACAAATGGCGAATCACTACTACAAAATGGTGAATCGTTGTCTAGTGGAGTTCGGGTTGTTAGTTCCAATGAAGATATGGTAGTTGAACTAGGAGTAGAAGGAAGAGAACCACCGAGACCAAGCATGGCACATGGTGACTCATGAGGGAAGTAGTTCTCGTGCAGTTTGGAAAACACGTTCTTCTAGTTCTGCTAAGCGTAGTGTTGTTGCTCATGCTACTACTACACTAATATTGAGGTTGGAGAGGAGTTTCAACAAATTGGGATCTTTGCAGATCATTTTGTTTCAAAAATCCTCCAACACAAAGGCCCATGCCTCTACCGATTTCTTCAATGAGCAGAACGAGTCGAACAAAAATTAAAACGCCAATAACTAATAAACAGAGTCAATACGACAATCCCAACACACCTCCAAACCGACAGTTGTGCCTCACTATCTGCTACGCACATCCAAACTGACTCAGCTCATGGCAGAATTTGCTCGTGGGAATGGATCGGGGAATTCAAGGGGGCGGTATCATAAATTCATGAAGCTCAACTCATCCCTCCACAGTCCAATGCAACAATGGAGGTCGGCTCTCCTCCACCCATATAATCACCAACAAGCACCAACAGTTACACAACTATTACACAATCCAGGCCTCTCACAACAGTGGCCTCTCACAATTTTGACCGGTGACGGTGCTTGACTAAAAACTTTAAAAATAAAAGTTTGACCAAGCGAAGTAGTATTCAATTTTTTATCTTGTAATTAAAGAATTCAACATCCCAATAAATAAAAATACCATCAAACGAACATTATGCACTCCACTCATAAAACAGTTCAAGATAAGAGAAAGTGTAACTTTTCATTCCATTCATAACACAACTCATGATAAGAGAAAGTGCAACTTCCCATAATGGTAAAACAAAAGGAGGAACTTTAATAATGATAAAACAATTCCAAAGTGTAGGGTATCCCACTTTTTATTCACACACCAAACAACCCATAAAAAACTTACTTGCACTTGTCCTTGCTAGAAATCAGGAAATTGATTTTACGTTAGAAATTAATGAAAAAAACTGCATATGGTAGAGAGCCTTAGTCATCGGCTAAAATTTTAATGTTGGTCATTATGGAAATCGACTTATTTCCAACTATCCAAACCTTGAAGTGAAAATTACATTACAGTATGTACAAAAATGGATATAGTTTGAACATGTAAACTCCCCAAGTTTTCTTGTGCCCCTCATTCATGGCTGTTGTTAAGCTGTAACATGGAAAACCACCCCCTTCCCTTACAGTTCGCTGCTTAGGGTTGCACAGTTTCCATATCCAACCATCAATCCAGTTAGCTTCTTATTATTTAGACGCTGTTGGTAGACCGTTGGTTTTTCAAATCTGTTACCAAATTATGAAAAAAATCAAATAAATAATGAATTCATGATTATCTTTGGAGAGTATCTACGTATGATTAATTTCATTGTGACATAATAGCTAAAGAAAAAATATAATTAGGTAAGCATGGCTAGGGTTTGCAAAATGAATGATGCGTGTTTAAACACAAATTTGTGTGTGCACATTGTCATGCAGGTTGCCACCTACATTGTCATGCAGGGCTACAACTGAAAGTTGTGCACGACGCCTATGTTTACAAGTAGCAAACAGGGAAACCTCTAAACAATCAAAGGAACCTCACCAGTTCCAGCGTGCTTTCTACAGGTATTCTGACCAGATTGAGTTCCAAAGAATTTTTCAGCAAGTTGTAGGGGAGACCATTCCAGAGCTAGTAGCCCGGTTTATGAAGTCAGCCACTTCAATAATTCAACTGGATTGAATTTGCATAGGCTATGCAGGGCTCTTATGCATAGTCCCTACCTCCAGCCATATATGTTACGTAGGCTAGATGAAGCGGACAAGCACCGACCAAGTGGATTTGAACTTGTCTTTCCTGCAATGATGAACGATGTTGAACACTTGTCTTTAATGCTTTTCAGATTTTCTTGTTAACCTGGATTTCTCAACGTATTTTTCTTGAAGTTCCTCTTTGGGGCTTTCGACTTCTTGCTGCATCATTTGAATCCTTTTTATGGGTTTTTGATACACCATGTGAACTTGTTCAAGTTTTTCTTTGAATTTTGTTTGCATTTGCTGGCACTTATGGCGGTATTGTTGCAAAAATTTGTTCACCATGGCTTGCATCTCGACATCCTTTTGTCCCATCCAAAATGCTACTGCACGTTTCATGACTAAATATAAATTAAGACAATGATATAATGAAATCGGAGACATTCTGAAATAAAAATAATTTAAATATTAAAAAAATGCTATGTGCGGGATATTGTTTTGAGGGGCAACGTCTGCCATGGCCATCTGCATACATAACAATAACGAAAAATTAACTTACAACACCGGTCATTTATTCCATGTTTTTTATCAGATTAAGGAGGATACAGATGCAGGGTTTTTCCTCAGCTCGCCCGCATCTACGGCGACTGTATTCATGTGTACTGGGAACACCAAGTGCTTGGAATTCTTAACTTCATTTTAATGAAATTTGGAAACCACAGTATCAAGATAAAAATTTCCTCCTCTTCTTACTTACCGGCAGGGAGGCTCTATCTTATCTATTCCTGTGTTCTCCTCTTGACCCCCGGTGATGGTCCTTCCTTCTTCTTCTACAATGGCTTCTTTCTTGGTGGCGGTGAGCAGGACTCGTACCTTGGCTCTGACGATTAAGCAAGTAGGGATGAGAATCATCGGGTAGTTCAAGATTTATGTCAGCATCATTGTTTAATGTCATTCTCTGCGTTGCTCAGAGAAACTATCTATCTCTCTCTTCAAAAGGCTTTAGAATGCTGCTAATTAGAATGTTGGCTTAGGTGCTATAACTCCTACCTGTGTTATTCTCATTGCCTTGGTTCCTTTGCAAGATGAGACCTAGGTATCTTTTCAAAGATTGGAACTTTTGACATGTGGCCTTCATGCCAGGTGAGAGTGACATGCATCTCTTTTTAATTTAACATTACTTTATTTAAATTTAATGTTACTTCATTTATTATTAATTTCTTTTACTGGAGCCGAATGAAGGAAAAGGCCACGCTACTGGAAGTTTCTTGGGCTTCAAATTTTGTTTCAAATTTTGTAAATGATACTTCACATACCAGAAAATCCTCTGATGTCAGTCAACTAAGTCAACAATCAAATGGATCACTTTCTTTTATTTGGGCTCATCATTTCCCAAACTGGGTGTTACCTGCTTTAAAATGCCACAAATGGCTCTGCATTTATCTTTCATATCAACATATTTGAGCCTCTATGTCTTTCGATAGCTTCTGTCACAAACATCATGATTAAAGTTTAAACATGCCTTCTGCGCCATTTGTTTTTCATATCAACATATTTGAGCTCTTTGTCTTTCGATAGATTCTGTCACAAACAACATGATTAAAGTTTAAACATGCCTTCTGCTAATTCCTGGCAATAATGTGAAGGTAATGATGGTTACACTTATTGGGCTCATCATTTCTCAAAAGTGGAGTTACCTGCGTTAAAATTCCATGATTGAGTCATGTGTTATCTTGAATGTCCAGCTGCGGTAAGACTTCAACGAAAGGGACCAAGTGTCAAGTGCCATTTGAAATCCTAGGCTCATTGATCACCTTGTAATTTTGATCCTAGATTTCTATGGCTATAGGCTTATTGCAATAAATTTTTCTCCTTGAATGTTGATAGATTCTGGTCATTAGAATTAAGCATCAATATTAAATAAAGTTGATATAAGCAAATACTTGTTCATGGAATTCAAAATAGGAACAGTCATTTTTATTTTTATGGTTGATTATATCTCCAAGTTGGCTTCCATATGGCAGGGAATGGAGCTTGCAAGCTGTTGCTCAATACCAACAAGGTTGAGGGGATTGGAATCGACACTAGTAGACACTAAAATAACAAGCAAGGACAAAATAATAGAGAAGAAATTTCATAGTTCATCCTTTCAAAAAGATACTTGAGGCCCTTGGTTGATTACATCTCACTTTATATTAATTTACTTTCTGCATTGAACTTTACCTTCTCTGTACCCTTTTCTCATATTTTGATGGGTATTCTTAGCTGGAGATCACATGAGTGAGTCAGTATTTCCTCCATGTTTTGCTTTAAACAACCGTCCCATTTACATGGAGATTGAAACAGATTTTTCCATAGAATATCGATGTTACAATACTTATGTTATTTGGATCACATAATCATTTATGCAATAATAACCTAGGTAGGGAGATCTGTGTAATTTTGTATGAGGGAGATATATACTAAGTTGGCATGCCTGTTTTTAACATACTTTCGTACAATTGGGTACTGAATGGTTATGTTTTTGTATTCAAAGTCTAAGACACTTCGTCCTTCCTCAGGTGCCAGTTCAATGCATACACACTAAGAAACCTCCAAAAGTCATGAGTTTACTAGCTTGGTAGGAAAGATGATCAATGTTGTTGATTTGAATAAATCAGCCATCCTTGACTGCTGACTACCATGGGCCCAAAACCCAACCTCCCAAGCATAACTGATCTGAGAGTTGCATCACTGGTTTTAAAGATGCAGGATGCAGCTCAGGAATGAAATCAATTGACAGAAAGGATGGTGTTGTTATATTGGTTTGGGTTCAACTATTACTTTAAAATCTATGAGATTGTTGAAAAAATAAGTTTATAGTGTATAGGGACTAGGACTAGTCTGCAACCCTGCATGTAACATGAGTTGAAGGACTTCAATCACTTTCGTCATATGAGAAATTGCATTATGTAATGTGTTGCTGCGTAATAAAGAATTTGGCACTTGCTCTACACATTAAAACTGAACCTCTTTTCGCCAGTCTACTTATATGAAGTCATTGCATACTTATCTGGCTCATAGAATTCCGTAATGGGCATTCAATTCAAGTGAAATACATGTCCTTGCCCAAAACAAATAATTTATTTAATCTTCAAACCTGTGTGGATTCTACTGCTTATGCTCAATCCAAGATTATGCTCAATCCGATTACTTTTTTGAAATGGATAAAGACAGCTGGAATGGATGGGTTGTTATACATTTTTTTTTAAATAATCACCATGTTTAGATCAGTACTGCTTTCTTCAATAGTCTCGTAAATACTACTTTTCCCACATATCTATAATTTCCAGCGGAGGGCCAGAATCTGCAATTGTTTTTTATATCTTAAATGTAAAGTGGGACTTTGTTTGTTTGCCTCTGGATCTGTCATGAAGGTCCAACACCCATAGTGAAATCAAGTACTTTGGCATGTACTAGTGTTTACGCAGGTATTTCAATTATTGGGTCTCTGTTTTTGTGTTTGAAATAATTGCTTTCAATCAAAATTTTGCAGTATTTCTTATATACTAAATCTACAAGTTCATGTGCAAATCAGGTCTCTGGATGGCTGTAAGATGCATCAAACTATTGTGGATATGGATATGGAGAAGCGGGGTCTCTATTTTTATTCTAAATCTACATTGTTGATATATAATAGTGTCCCAAACTCTGTAACTGCTAATATGTAATAGTGTATTTCAAGGGCCATGGTATGTATCATAGAGCATTTCAAATACTGCTCTAGCTATCATAACTTTCCATCTCGAGCACTATAATATGTTTAATATTAGTGTATTTCAAGAGCCCTTGATATGCATCACATGAGGAATCTCGGATTACCTTTTGCCACACCATAAATAGACTTCTAGAGCAAGCATTAGGATCTAACTTATGGAAATAAACCCATTCAAATTTGTTCCTATAGGGAATAGAACATTTTTTTGTAGCATGGCAATCAGTCCCTCTTACCACTATACCAAGCCTGATGGAAAAAAAATGGCAGGCTTTGATGAGAACATGTGGGTGGGATTTGGTCCTTAATATGGCCATGTAGACCTGGCAGGGGTGTCACCATACATTCACATTAGATTGACCCATACCTCTAGGTGTGCCCATGGCTACGATCTACCTCAAGTTGACAGAAGAGCCCATGGGAATGGAACCTCACTCCCCACCATTAATCTCAAGCCTGTGGGCGCTTACATGTGACTAAATTAGTAGCTATTTCAAAGCTCTCACTAACACATTGACTGAAATCTGACATGATGAACATTTCCTAGAAATATCTAATATGTGCTTTCAGCATTAACGATAGTGAACTTCCATAGGAGCCACGAGAAAAAAAAAAAACTCTTATTTCCTACCATCAGAAGACCCAAACGCAGCCCTTCCTCTTTTTAGTCTAAAATTCCAGTGAACAAAAGGTTTTCCATATTTATCACTGATTCCAAAGTGTCAACCACTAACTGATTAAAGCCATCCATTTTTATTATGAAACTTCAACCATTAACTAATACCGAGTTACTGTTCTATGTAGGTTTAAAAAATAACCAGCCATACAGAAAAATAAAAAATGACAATCCATACTCATGACCACTTAACCAGGCCAAAGGCACTCTTATATATCCTAAAACCAAAACAGCTTCACAGGTTGTGATTTCTCAAGTTTCCATTATCTTCTGGCTTTTTCCTTGACATAGCGAACCGTTCTGGGGCAACCATTATTAGGACGAGTTGTTTGATTTTTTATTACATTGGAAAATTTTACTTTGTATTGATTGTAGGACTTGTTGAATTTGACAAGTCTTCCCCATTATTTGTTTTTTTTTATAGATTTGCATCCTCTAATTGCCTTTGTTTTCTATTGAGACCTTTTGATTCTACCTTAATGACATGTTGATACTCTCTGATGTTCAATTGCTTAGAATTCCAACTCTATGTTTCAATTATTTAAGATCATCAGATGCTTTCTTTAATATCTCATGCCCTGGTGGAATTTGCCTCAAACTTATGTCGAAATTTCTCATTCTGCAATATGAGAATGAAGCATAACAATTTTGTATCTCTATAATAGTTGATGAAAAATAAACAACTGATTGGAACCATCTATTTTTTCAATACATGTTTTTGTGTTTCTGTTTGAGTCTACTTGGTTGCAACGCATTTTTCTATTATTCTTCTACTCCCCATTAGTTGGGACAATAAAGGTTTGAACTTCTTTTAAAGGTTTTCTTCTATTAAAATGTGCTTTTGAAATATTTGAAGAGGGCTTATTTGCTAAAAGTCAAAATTTCTTTTCCGTTTTCATATTTTATCAGTTTTTCTATATTGGTAAAAGATACTCCTTATATTCATAAATATATATTTACATCAGAGAAGAAAAGGAAAAGTGGAAGTGTTTTTACAATGACATTTACATCCTCTTCTTTAAGCCAACTAGAACAACAATAAAATCAGAAAATCCATGGACGTCTAATAACTTGGCATCCTTGATCAATAGAAGACCTTTAGCCAGCAGCTGTGTACATACCTCTTCTCTCCACATATTATGGGAGGCAACGAAGGAATTGATCTCATTCTCAAAAACATACTTGCAGTGAAGCTACAGAGAACAACCAAAGCTGAAATTCTTACATAATGCTAAATACCACCAAGGGAATCTCAAACCACACGTCTGGAATTCCCCAATAAAACTGCCTGCCAATGCAATATCCCCTAAAGAAAAGAAGCATGCTATGACTAAACATGGTTCCAATAGGACCTGGCAAAAGGGCAATTCCATAACAAATGGTTTCCCATTTCCACTTGAAGACAAGAAGGGAAAAACCCATTTGAAAGGCTACTGTTTGCAACCAAGACTTGGTGGGAAGGCTCGAATAAATCACCAACCAAGCAAACACTCTGAGCTTCTAGGACATCCACACCAACCATACACTATGTGATCTCCTTACCCACCAGCTCTCAGCATCAGAAGACACCCATCTCGCATTCAGCATTGAACCCAGTTCATGGTGTTTATGTAAAATAGAGTACAATTTTCATAAACCATACTGAACCAAAGGGCCCATGTTATCCCTCATTTTGCATGATGCATATACCTTTGCTGGTCTTCCTTTTGCTGCTGGTAATGCTAGGAATAATGATCCTTCAACTGCTTATTTAAATAATTCTGTTTTTACTTATGCTTAGTGGAATTGATGATGGAATTGAGGCTGGTCATTATGCTCCTTAAACTGGTTCAATTGGTTATGGTGCTGCTAGAAATTCTTTGGGAGCTGATCCTTGAACTGAGGTTGCTTTTGCTGAACCTGGCTCTGCTGCTTCTAATGAAGCTGGGGATTATCCTGTTTCAACTGATACTGGTGGAATGAGGAAGCCGCTTCAACTGTTGTTTATGAAAATGCCCCTTCAACTGATTCTGCATTCAAGCCCCTTGTGGTTAATTGAATTGGGCTTTGTCTATTTCTAGAAAGCCCCTTGTAGTTAATTGAATTGGGCTTTGTCTATTTCTGGCAAAGTGAATGGAAGATCCAACGTTCACTGCTCTATATTGGTGAGATTGACCACACTGATTCATTAGAGGTGAGTAAATTAGCTGATCGATTTGGGCAGAAAAATTGTTCGTCCATTGTGACCAGTAATATAAACTTTGCAGCTTATAGCTGGGTAGCAAAATCGTTGGTTCATTGTGAGCATCAATATCAACTTTTTGCAGTGTCTGTACATTTACGTTTATAATTTCAAGGGTTGCAATTCATCACGAGTATGTATTTCTGGATGATAAAATCAACGGGACCATTTGCTATATCTGTTACTAATATACTATACAGATAAGAAGCTTATTGGAAACGCTCAAGCGCCGCTCCCTGCTCAGGGGGAATAGCTGCCATGCAACAACTCCTGTTTCTATATTATTTAGTATCATCATAGCATGAATGAAGAAAAATGCAATAAATTAATATTATATCACCAATATGACTGCTTGGCGGATGTGCGTGAGATATTTATTAAAAGGACCAGCCGCCTCTTTGCTCTTGGTCCTCTTTAAGACATCAGGAGCTCCGAAGACTTGCCAAAACCTAAGAGTCTCATCTCCTGCAGCCGATGCAACAGTGTACCCATCTGGACTCTGAAAATACAAAAAAAAAGAAAGATTGTCAGCACAAAAAACAAAGGTTATCAACACAAAAACGATGTAGCCATAGATCAATACAATGAATACCTCTGCCAGATGCAGTACTCTATAAGTGTGACCAGTAAGCTCTGTAATCTTAACCATCGATGGATATTTCCATAAGGTCAACTGGTTCTGGCTGAATCCATGTGAACTCAATAGCTCACGTTCATGCTTATTCCATAATAATGTGCAAACTTGAGAATGGGTATCAACGGTATTTAGGCAAGCTCCTGTATGAGTGTTCCAAAACTTAATACAGCAGTCTGCACTGCCACCCCCGGAAGCTAGAAGATTTCTCTGGAAAGGACACCATGCCAAAGCCTTTACTACAGCGCGATGTTCATCTAGCCTGTGAAGATACTGAGTTGCAGCATTAGAGGATGACATGCTCTTGTCCCATACATGAAGTAAATTGTCATTTCCTCCACTTGCAAGCTGCTCGCCAGACATAGACCATTTCAAACCACACACTTCCTGCTCATGTCCTCTATATGTTTGAACAATGGAATCACGGATGTGGAAATCATGATTTAATATTAAACCATCAAGGCTACCAGTCGTAAGAATATGTCCATTCCAAGCAAGTGCACCCACACGGGCATGGTGACCTTTCAAGGCTTTTAACTGTGTTCATTGAAAAACATTACCAAGTAAATACGATTGCATCTAGAGAGATATAAAGAAAAGAAACTGAAACACAAAAATAGTAATTTCCTCTACCTGTTTATTAGATGCAGAGTCCATAGATGTACAACAGAATTATTTAGGCCAACACCGATATGTCTTCCATCATGTGCCCATTTAACACTTGTTATTGGACCAACATCATCGACGACAGTCAAGAGCTCAAAAATTGCGCTCCTGCAGGCATCCCATAAGTATACTGTATTGCTGAGAGCTATTGATAAAATATTGCTGACACCCCAGTCCAGCATATTCAAGTAATAATCATCCGCAAGCTCAGGAGCATCCAAAGTTCTCTCTGCAGACTGCAAACAATGACAGGAGAGTTAAAAATATCATACAAATGTTAAAAATCAAGGACTAGGTGAATGCCACTGGAATATTGGCCCGATCCTTGAGAAAAATGAATATTAAAACTTTTGGAAGGGGAACAACTCTTCCCGTTGATCAAGACCTTCCCGAGTTGGCATAAAGGTAAACCCAAATTCAAACAGAAGAGTTTGCTCAAAATCCAAAGTCCATGTCCATCCAATAGAAGCATTAATAGCATTAATATTCAAAGACAGGCGATTTATCCAATCTCTGAAAACAAACCTAAACAAAACCCCATGGTCTACGCACACAATCTACAAACCAAAACCAAACCAATTACAATGGTTTGCAGACAACCTAAGACAGAGTATTAGTTAAGGATTTAAAAAACCCTTACCTAGGGAATATAACGCCGTGATTTACTTTTTGGTACAGTGTCAGCAGCAACATTTTCAGAATAGAGAGATTGAATATCCTCAGGAGGAGCGGGAGCTTTGCTGGTAAAGCTTAGAATCCTGAATTTTTTTAGAGGTAATAGCTCCATCTTGCAATAAGCTTGCTGTGAGCTCCCTCTTATAAGATTCCTTGGAGGGTGTTAAATGAACACCACTTTCATTTTCCTTCTCAGTAAGAAAATATCGAGCCACGTCAAAATCCATGGATCCCCTGTGTGAAACAAACCTATCGCTTTGATATAACAAAACAATAAAAATTCAAGGTCCATATTTATCCTAATACACAAATGTATCTATAACCCTAAACTCAGTACAAAATACAAATACATTCGTAAAGTGTAAGCCAAATACAGAGTACATCCATGAAAGTCATACAAAGTAGGAGCAGAATACACATACTGTGCCTTATATCTATCCTAAACACAATTATATCCATTAGCCCTAAACGGAATACAGAGTACATCCACAAGGTTCATACAAAATTAGAGAAGAATACATAAACACAAATATCCATTAGCTCTAAACCCTTACAGATTACATCCATGAAGGTCATACAAAATTGGAGAAGGATACATAAAATTCGCCCTATATATCCATCATAAAACACAAATGTATCCATAAAACCTAAATATAATAAAGGGAGCGTCCATGAGGGTCATATAGAACTAGAGAAGAACACATACATTGTGTCTTGTAAGTGTTGAATGGTCCTGCAGAGGAAGCCTTTGCTCTGCTCTTTTGCTAGGTTTCTTAGCGCTCATAGACAGTAGGGATTCGATGCCAGTATTCATGCTTTTTGTATAAAAAAAAAACTGTAACAGGAATGCAGAAGCGCAACCCACACACAAAAAACAAAACAAATTCCAAGGGCCAACACCACTGCCCAAACTCCTCCTCACAGCGCAGGTTTAGCTCCATGGCATCGGGGAAATGGGATATCTTGGACCTTGGAACCCTAAATCCAACGAACCAGTTGCCCTCGTCAATGCGTGCAATGGTAGCTTGTCATCGGTCAATGCATCCAGATCTTGTAAGTTTCCATCTCCTTCCATCGATTTGACCTATCGATTTGTTTTGCACATCCAACATCCATGCCCCTTCCAAGCCCCAAACACCTCTTCGACCCAGTAAATTCCCATGAACCAGTGAAAAAATGGGGCCAATCACTCCAACCGCTCCCTCCAACCCAGTAAATTCGGGCGAATGCCATTGAAATCTGCTCCAGACAAAGAAAATCGGGAGAGAATATTATTTTTTCAGTTTTATAGAAATTTATTTTGGTGGGCTAATATTTAATAATTAATTATTTTTAAAATAATTATTGGGCTAACTTTATAAAACTATAGAAAATGGGTTTTATATAAAAAATTTGCCCTATTAAAATTTAAAATCCCTTAAAATTCGCCCCTAAAATTTTCCTTGTTGATCATTAATTGCGGAAATAAAATCAATTGCATGCACAAATTACAACCATAAACATTCACACATATGAACACAATATTTTATGGGAAAGCTTAAAGCTGAAAACCCCCAACTATATGTATATTATATGTCATAGATATCATGTAACAATCATCATACAAATCTCCTCACAAGCTCTCAGTACAATCTCCAATTGCTACTCACTAATCAGGTCCGATCTAGCAAATCTCATGCTCCAATCTCTGCCACCTGCTAGCCTGCCTCTACTGTGCAATCACTACTAAAAAATGGCTCTGAATGAACTCGAATTGGTCCAGCCTTGCTCACGCAATCCTCATTGGCATCTCCAACCACTGTGTGTTGCAAATCATGCAACACTATAGTCACAACTGATAGTCACACTGCTCTTTCACCTACCTCTTCACTAGTCTCCACTGAAATTGTCCATGCACTATAGTTAACTGATGTATTCTTTAGTTGATTAATGAGTTAATAATTAGTGAATTAATTAATAATTAATTCACACCACTCTCACTAGTGTATCAATCAGTTAGACTAGATACAACTAGCTCAACTATGTTTAACTCGGTTAAACTGAACACAACTCCACCAACTACCTCAATAACTCCACCAAACTCTGTCACATGAGTTCTAACTGAAGTATCCATGCAATAGCTCCACTTAACCCTCGGGAATAGCGTAATTCCTTCTGTCAGCTCCTGTGCCACATCTGTGCACTTAACTGAAGTGCTCCAAGAGAATAAGATAATGTTTAAAGTCCAAATATTATTAAGAGCTAATAATATTTGACATATCTATTTTTAGACTGGCAATCTAAAAATAGATTCCGCCCAATATGTCTAAAAATAGAAGTCCATCTATTTTTCCAACTTGACCAACCCTCCACAAATAACATCCTGCAACTCATAGAATATGATCGACATGTCTAAAAATATACATAGTCTAAAAATAGACTTGCGCCAAAAATAGACTGCGGGCCCACTTAGTGAAGGCGACTCTTTTCACTAAGCTCATCATCTTGTTGCAATCTCAACACATCGTACATTCTTTTTACCTCTTTTTCAATCAAAGGCATCAAAATAGGGTTGATCCTTCTTAACTTTTGTTTAAAAGGCTTTTGGTCTTCCTTTATAGGGATTTAATGCTGTATTATGTTGGTGTCAAGAAAAAACATCTTGAAATTCCTTAAAAAGAGCAATATATTTTTCCTTTTCTTGTTGAGGTAAAGCTTTGGAAAGTTTGATCATTTTGGGTTTTAACTCTGTGCTAATGTTACATTCCTCAATATCAGATCTAAGTGGCTCCATTTTGGGTTTTCTAGCAACATCATTTGAGTCAAATAAATCTTCTAAAGGAGTTAAACCTTTTGGTAAGAAATTATCTTTGAGATTTAATATATCAGATTCATCATCAATTTCTACTTTCTCTAAATTATCTATATCAGATTGACTAAATTTAGTGGGTCTAGCAAACTTTATTTTATTTACATCTATATTATTCAAATCAATTTCACTATCTAAATCCTGATCTAATGTACAGTATGTGTCTATTTTATAGTTATGAAATTCACCTTCATTATTCATAAAATGGTAAATCTGTTGATCTTGTGAGAAAATTTGCCAATATTTGAGGTTATCTAGAATTATTGGTCTGTGTTTTACTTCTGCAGTATACTTATGATTGGGCTGAAAGGAAAAATTATAGGTACTATCAAAAATTGCTAAGGAGTGTGCCTGTATGTTTTTATACCTTGGTATTGCAGAAAAATTACATTCCAACAGTTCATCTATCAAATCTAATACAGTTTCTATATATTGGCCTAATATAGGATTATAAACAGAATATTCTCCATTTATCTGTTTAATAATCAACTCTAAATCTCCCATAATTGATATTCTTTTACCTCCTAAGTTTCTGATAACCTGGAGTCCTAAAATGAGGGCTTCATACTCAACCATATTGTTGGTACATTTAAAATTCAATCTGAAAGCATGGCCTTCTGCATGATTATTTTCAATATTAGTTATCCAAACTCCTGGTCCTGCTCCTTGTTTTTTTACTGAGCCATCAAAATCTAAATGCCATAATGATTCATGAAAGATATTTTCATTGTCTGGTATTTTCTTTTTGTCTTTTAGTTCAATTTTGATTTCATTATCAGTTTCATAGTTATATAAGATAAATGAATCTAGGTCAGTAGGTGTAGCATAAATTGGGTAATTTATTGATCTTGCTGCACTACTCACCATATCTTTCATCAATGTTTCCCTAGAGAGTTTCTTTGGTTGCCCAAAAACTGATATGGTTGCATATGACATATCTAATTGTAGAGATCTCTATAATTTTTCTCCCCATGAGCGAGATAATAACATTCCATATTTGGGTGGGATATCAGCTACTACAATGTCCATGAGTATACTTTTACACAGATATTGAACTAATGTGACACACAAATATTTAATTAAACCTAGGCATTTCACTTTTCTTGAATCAAATGAAAACAAATCTTTGTAAAGCCTTGTGATGTCTAAGTTCAGGGTTTCCATTATTGCTTTGGGCATTAGATTGTGTGAAGCCCCTGAATCTAACATTGAATTGTGTAATATTTGGTCATGAACAATTAAGCTAATGTAAAATGGTGGAACTGCTCCATATTGGTGTTTTCCATTAACATCAGGACCAAAAATCAACTCTTCTTGGTCATCATTCAAGTTTACAGAATCTTCTCCATCATTCATGTTTAAAGTTTCAGTGATAGTTGTTTAATACAAATCATGTTTTACCAATTCTGTCAAAGGAATTGGTATTTTTAACTTTGCAATTTAATAAATGAGGGTTGTGATTTACTAATTTTAATTAACTCTTCTTTAGTAACTCTAATTTGAGTGGGCTTATCTTGTTTTTCTACAGTTATGTTTTCATTTTTTGTTTGAGTTTCTTGTGTCTTACTACTCTTAGTTTTCTTTTCATGAATGGTTTGAGAAACAGTAGATGTTTTTTTAGATTTTGAATTATCAGAAGCTGTTTTTGTAGTCGCATCTTTTGGATCTGCTGATTTTGGATCAACAGTAGATGTTTTGGATTCTAAGTTTGTTGTTTTAGTAGAATTAGGTGTTTTTGCAGCAACAAATTTTTGTGAACCTTTTGAAGCTTGAACAAATTCATCTGTTATATCAACGATCTTGGGACTGAGTGAAATTTTGGGGCTAGAAACTTTTTGGGATGAGTTAGAGTTTTGCTTATTTTACCTAGGGAGAATTTGTAGAAATTTTGTAGTGGGGGCCTCTACTATTTTCTTATTTTCAGTTTGGGCAGTTTTCTTAGTAGAAGGTTCAATGTTTTTCTTACTTTTAAGGTTATATTTCTTATGTACTTCGTTTATGGAAAAATCATAACCTTGTTTGTAGTCAAATTATTCACCTGAATCTAATTGAAGTTATTGCATTTCAAATAACTTTTTGTCTTCCTGTGTGAGAAAGATAGTGTTATCATCATTTATACCCATTAGATTTATGGTGTCTTCATCATCAACATTGGTTTGAGAAACTTTAGCATATTTCTCTTGCAATGGAGGTCTTATTGTCTGATCAGGGGCTGATTCTTTATATTTTCTTGTATTTGTATTTTTCCTAAGGTTGGGATTCCTAATTTGTTTTTGATTATCCCATTGAGGTCTCCTTTCTATATTGTCTAATATATCCATCGTTCTCTCTAAAGTCTTAACTAATTGATCTATTTTTCCATCTGAACTAGAAGTTTCTTCTTTTACAGTTACTCTCCTCTCATTCCTTAATCTAGATTTTCTAACTAAAATATTCACTTCTACACTAACAACATCTGTTTGCATTCTTTCTAAGGTTTCAACGTTTCTTTCCCTCAGCTGATAAGCCATGTCTGTGTCAAATACATCAGGGAATTTGAGTAGGACAGAATCAGGAGTGGGTTTGAGATTGGTTGGGATTGAATTATAAACACTATTGTATGTAGTGTAGTAATCTTGGACTATTTCATTAGGAGCTCTTTTCATGGCATAAAATTCAGATAATATTTGGAGTGGATTTTTCTTCTTTTCCCATTTATTCAAATATAATCTATGAAAGACTGCTAAATCAGTTATACTACCAGGATTAAGACCTTTAAACCATTTTTTAACTTCCCCTGTTAATGTTTGTGCAAAGAGTCTCATTTGTACATCAAAATCATCTATTTCATGAAGCTCAAAGTAATCTATCATCTTATTAATGTGCTGCTGGGCAGTATAATGTGTGGTAGCATCAAATTGAGGTATTTTACTTTG
This sequence comes from Pinus albicaulis, assembly GCA_034641835.2. Taxonomy (NCBI): domain Eukaryota; kingdom Viridiplantae; phylum Streptophyta; class Pinopsida; order Pinales; family Pinaceae; genus Pinus; species Pinus albicaulis. Next base: position 842,321,336 of record CM076582.1, on the reverse strand, counting down.
GTAATCCTGAGGCATGTCATGTAACTGGTCTGGAAGAACTAGGGGAGCATACCTAGAAACCATAGCTTGAATTTTAGCTTGGCTAGGAGGTAGATTGGAAGTGCTTGGGACTGAAATGGAAGTACTTACTGATGCAGTTAATGAAGTGACTGATGAAACTGGAATATAAGATGGTGAACTAGAAAAAGTGGTGGATGAACTAAAGGATAAAGTTGGGGTGCTAGAAAATGAAACTGGAATATATGAAGAACTACTTGGAAATGAGAATGACATGTTTAAATTTGCAGAAAATAAACTAATGGATGATGTTGATATGGAAGAATATGGAAATAGTATTCTAGGTTGGAAGGGCTGTCTAGGGATAAATAGATCTATAGATTGGATGGTTGTGGAAATTATAGATGATGTAGTGGTATCTAAATCAGAAATAGAAGGCTTAGATGTATATGATAATAATTCATCTAATTCAATAGCTTCATTTATTTCCTTAAGAATAGTAGCATTTATCTCTTTAAGTTTATCATGAGCTTTAAATATCTTTGATTCAGAATATGCTGAAATATTTTCCTATTTTGTTTCAAGAAATGAAATAAAAACAGGGTCTATAACAACACTTTTTAAGTCAGTTTCTGATTTGCTTCTAAGCAAAGAATGTTCAAAATTCAGGTCAAACACTATGTCTTGTAAACTCACTAAATCTTTTGGTAATAAATTTTCTCTAACTAAGGAAACTTTAGCATCTAAATCTTCTACTTGTTTATTCTTTTTTCCAATTCTATCCGGATTGTATACTATAACAACATGTTTAAGATCCGGGTTAGACCTGGTATAGTAAATTTTTCTAGAAGCCAGAATTATAGTGTTTTATACTCACAACTTATAAAATAGTCTTAAGGTGAAAGAACGATGTAAATGATTTCCTTTAAGACCTATTTTAAGACTGAGGATTGGTTAGTCCCTAGTATGGTCGCCAATATGTTATCACTCTAATAATTCTTAAGTTGTGAGATTTTGATTTAAAGTCTAAGAACATCAGAGGTAACCACATACCAAATTTTAAACTCTAAGATCTAGCCTTCTTAGGGTTCAGAGAGGGCTCTCTCTATAAGATTTAACTTTGTTTTAATTATCTGATTTTAGGCTAGTTATGATGTGAAAATTGGTTTGGTTTGGTTTGGTGGGAAAAATCACTTAATGAGATGGATAGTGGGAGATCTGTTTTTCCATTGGGTTAAGGAGTCAAAAGTCAAGCGGACAGAACTAGGATCAAGGACAAAAAGTCAAATGTTTTCAGGGCAAGATAGACAAGTCTTTGAAGATTTTGGAAGGCTTGTTTGGTGAAGTGGTTTAATCAGGATAAAGAGTAATGAAGGATTATTTAATCCGGATAAGAAAGGAGTAGACATAGATCATTCGAAAGAGGGAGCAATTAAAGGTTCCCTACTCTGGAAATCAACAAAAAACATAGAAATGATAAATAGTTAAAGACAGGGTGCTTTTAACAAATCCTGTAATAATACTCCTGATTTATCATTCAAATTTAGAGAACATATATGGATGCATGTAAAACATAAGAAGATTAAACAATGAAAGTAGAAAGTACTTCACTTCAATGGCTCATCACATGAATCCTGAAATATGATGCTAGATGATTTGATCTTGTCTGCTACTCGAATTCGTAACAAAAAGCCTTTAGGTACAAAAAAAATGACTATAGAAATCTTTAGCAATTTATTCCACAATAATACTTCAAAAGATGAAGTATATATACAAAAATGTTTACAAAATATCCTAGAACAATCATAGAATTTTTCTAAGGAAATAAAATATCTTTTACAACAAAATAGTGAAAACTTCTTAACAACTTAGCACGCTGTCCTATTTATCCAAATAAAATAGAAAATGCTGTTTTGGATTGGGTGCAGCTGGCTACCTTGGTGTCTTCTTTGCTGGCAATGATATTTCAAATCTATTTTGAAATATTATCTTCTTATTTGATACTCTTTACCTCTGATACACTTTAAACTCTGTCAAAATTTCCTTACTGCTGTAAAAATTCTATTTTGACTGTAAAAAATCAACAAACTATTTTAATCTTTTTCTCTGTAATTTGACTTTTATAGCAAGTCAGTGAGTGATTCCCAAGATTCTTGATCAAGAATTTTGATATTTTTCAGCTTCCTAAAGTTCTCATCTGCTTCAGTATATCTAGCAAATGCCGGTTTCATCTCATGCTGAAGATAAAACAAGTCTTCAAAACTTCTATGTAAAACCTTTCCTGTAGGAATTCCTTGTCCTTCTGTTTTGTCAACCTGCTCTTTTGCATAATCTCTTATCTTTTTGTTATAGTCTTCTTGTGGCATGAGTTTATCAATAATAACCAGGATGTTAGGCAAACCTCTTTGCCTCAAAATCTCAAACTTAACCATAAAATTGGTTATGGCTATGTTCATGTTTTCACATTTTTATTCTAACTGCTTCATTAAATTCTTCTTTGAAATTACTTTCCTTATTTCAAGGATTGTCTCTGTTCTATTAGTAATTTCTATCTCCTCCAGTTCTTGCTTGTTTTTGCTGTTGAGAAATTTGATTAATTCTAAGGCCTGTTCAGGTTTGTCACCTAGCACATCTTTTGTTTTCTGAATCTCTGCTTGTGCTTCCTTTAGCAAATCCTTTTGCTCATAGATTACCTGGATTGATGGCCAGACATCATTGATGGATTCAATGATTTTACTCCATAGCTGATTCTTCACATAGGATATTGGCTCTTTCAAGGGTAAATCCTTTTGTAGATTCTTCAACTCAACATTTAACCTACTAGGCCTTTGTTCATGAGTTTTGGCATTGATTTGGGCTAGCTTCTTAGTGTCTTCAAGATTTTCAATCACTTTCTTCAATCTGTTGAACTCATTGGTTTGAAGTGACATTTCCTCCATGGCTTTAACTAATTTACTAGCCTCATCAGACTACTACACTGCTGATGTAAATGACTCTATAGCTGAAGTAATGGATCAGGTCACTGGCACTACAATGGCCAGTGGTACTTTTGGTGCCAACTCTTCTGCCTGAGTTGAAGAAACAACTGTAGTAACCATGGGAATTACTGTAGGAGTTTCCTGTGATTTTTAATTTCTCTTTCATGGACAAGCTTGTCCATTTGGATCTCCATATATTTTATCTGTCTTGTTAATTATAAAATCAAGTTCATCATATTATATTTTTGGTTTTCCTCTTGAACTATTTCTTTGGCTTGTGGATGTTCAGTTGGTGGAAGCTTGAGCTGTTTCCTCAGTGCTGCAATATCAAAATTGTTTTTCTTTACTAACTCTTTTGTAGCTTTGACATTGGCAGGATCATATCCTACTTGAATAACCAACTCTTCTAAATACTTAATCCTAAGATCTTTAGCATATGAGGAAGCCTTGCCAACCTTCATTTGATCTCTCATGTTTATTATTGTATTATGGATCTTGTGGACACTCATAGCCTTTGTAGTGATGGTAGAATATAGCATCTCAGAAGTTTGCCTTTGAAATTCAATTTGATCTAGTGCATGGATACTTTCTGTTGGCACTTCAAGATCAACTTTCTTGTAATCTGCCATTGTCTTGGGAGTCTGTTGGTTGAAGCACTGACATAAGAAACTTCTTGTTTTAATAATCAAAAGCTGATAGAAGTTTGTTTTCGATACCTGATGTTTGTTTCGAATACTGAGATAGATCTCATTTTTTATTTCTTCATTCTTTGTTTTTATCTGCTTATATTTTTCCCTGATGTCAAGATCTTTATCTTCTGTAGGCTGTGAGGAGGATGCTTCCATACTCTGCTGCTTCTCTATTACCCGTGCGTTGGAATTATTAGGATGCTCTTCATTAAGAATCTCTGTGGCTGGCTCATTTGTAATGACTGTAGCTGCATCTATATTTGTTTCTGGAACGTCTATATCTTCCACTTCTATGGTCACTTTTTCTTTATCAACTGAATTGATCTTAGGCTTTTTATTGTATCTGAGTTTAAAACTAGTCTCAGTTGTTGTCTTAGTAGTGTAGGTACCTTCTTCTCTAACTCTTTTAGTATATTTCTCTCCTTGATTTGAAGTTTGCAAGGTGTGACTAATATCACCCTGTTTAACTACTTCTACCAAGGTATTTTCTAGCCACTCTATTTGATTGACATATTGTTCAATTTCTATTCTTTTCTCATGAATATAAGGAGTTAATTTTCACTTAACCCTCATTTTTATTATTATTCCCCGTGGATCATAATTCCATCAGAAGCTTTCTTCAAATCTGTACTCAAGCAATTGTTTTTCTGCTTCTTGTTCTACATCTCTGTGATTGCAAATAAAAGGTCCCACCTGATTCTTCAACTTAAATTGGGTCTTCTTTTTGGCTACTAAGAAGTTGATAGAATCTGAATTTAAGATTTTCCTGATATACTCCAAGGCAAAAATTCTCATTGGCACATACTTAGAAAGTTTATGGGGTAAAATATTTGACCCAAAAACTCTGATTGCTGTATGTGTTTGATATAAGTACCAATCACTAGTTCTAGTGTGCTCTGATAGCTGTAGAACTTTATTTATTTCATCACTGATTCTTGGATGTACTGTATTTGTTAACATGTTTATCAATGGATGAATAAAGTAATCTGTAAATTTTGTATAACTGAACTCTGTGGACTCTTTTCTGATCAAAGAAGTCCAAAAGATGACTGAAAGTGGATTCTCTTCAATATCAAGCTTCTGAAGTGTTATTGGGAACTTATCTGCTTGGAAATCTAAGAACATATGGAAAAGAAAGGATGTATACCTAAATACTCCTTTAGCTGGAAATTTGACAAGCTGATCATGGATATTATCAGCTATGTATTCATCATAATTGAAAATGACAGAAGGAGGCTGTCCTGGTGCAAAGGTAGATAGAAAACCTAGGATTGAATCGTCTGTATGCTCATCTGTAAAATACCCTAGGACAAAGGACAACATGGATATGACATGCCTTGACCCTTCTGGAAATTTTGATGTAGAATAAGGAGGATTGATTTGTGGAATTTCAACATGTAAAGGCATGAACACTTGAAAAATTTGGAACCTTTTGGGAAAGTCAAGACCAATGTAAAGTTTGGTGAGTGTTTCTATTGATAAGGGAACTGCATTAGGATCTGGTTTGATTCGTAGCATCTGGTTTATCGACTTAGCAATAATTGTGAATAACACTTCTTTATTTTCATTTACCATTACTCTTTGTTAAGGTGAATAATAGGTCTGACACATCCTAATAACCTCTGGACATTGATGAGTGAGTGGAACAACATATTTGGGTAGGTTTGACTCCCAAATTTAGACTTCTTCAACTTGATCCAAGGACTTTTCATAACTCCAGCAGTGGAGGTCTAACAGATTGAATTGTACTACTGGATCTGCCATTTTATAATCCACATCTACTAAGGGTGTATGTTCAATGTCTGCAACAGGAGGTTGTAGAGGAATTACCATAATTGCTGTCTTGGAATTTACTGCTGGATTTGATTTTGACATCTTTTGGACTTTTTGGATTACTTAAACTCTGTATTTGGACTTTTTTGGACTCTTCTATAAGTTTAAATTGTTTACAGAAGTGTTTTTGACTTTGACAGAGGTTCTTTTAAACATAAATATGCAAAAAATTAGCTTCTTCTTGGGTTTCGACCTTCAATTTTGACGTTTAAACTGGATTTTAGACTCTTTATAGGTACAAGAAATGAGAAGTAAGGGTTTCCTCTGCTTTTTAGATAAACTGGATTGAAACTGGTTCAAATTGGGCACATAAGGGTTGGGGATCTTTTGTAAAGGTTTTCTGGATAGAAACAGAGTTTTTTCTAGGCTGCAAAGACTACAATTTTAATTTAAAAACAGATGCAGTTTCGACACAGGGGTTTTTCAAGGTTTTCACAATGAATTTGTTCTTTTCAGGCAACTACAGGATCTTTCTATGGATAAATTGGCTTTATTAGGCTTAATTTATCAGAAATTCCTTTTCAAATGATAAAAATGATGATTTTTGTGAAGAATACCTGTTTGTGCAGGTATTTTGGTCTTTAAACTGGGTTTTGAGGTGTCAGGTAGGTTCTGATAGCTTTGAAGGTTTTTGGAAGTCGAAATGAATCTTCCAGTAATCTTTGACAGCAACTGTAGTGGTTTTTTCTGCTTTTCTGGGCGTAAAAATGGTGTATCGGGTCTTCGTTTCTTAGTCGGAAGGATGAACACAGAGATATAATGCAGAAAAGGGCTTAATGTGTGCATATGAAGCTCTTATAATGTTTTTAGGTTTAATACGAATCAACATTAAATGCAGTCATATCAGAGCGGAGGCAGTTTGGCGCTGGAGGTAGAAAATCGAAGGTGGTTATCGTGTGGGTTTGGGTGGTAAGTTGTTTTTGTTGGATCAAATGCAATCCAATAGAATTTCGCTGTGTGGAGGAGAGAGAAGGGTGCTAAACCACCCATTTCGCAAAGTTTGAAATGAGTGTAGATCGCGCAAGTTAAAATGCGATATGTATTTTGGATCGTCGGATTGGAGGGCGTTCATGCGAATTGTGGAGATTAGATTAGGAGTTGCTCAGCAGTGGGGCGTGGGGCCCGGGTCTTTTGTTGCGGCGGGATTAATTTTGATATCAATGTTTTATTTTGATTGGCGAGTTATAATATTTACATTGTAAATTACATATTTACAACTGTTTTAAAACCATTGGGAGCGGGGTTTATTATATGATATTTTTAACCTATGGGGAATAGGGCGGGGAATTATTTATCACATGGGATAATATAAAACCATAGGTTAAAATAAAATAATGGGTTTTTTTTGGGATATTTATATAAAAATGAATTAATAAAATATACGGGAAGGGGTTTTATAGGGAATTAATACTTTATGTTAAAAAATTAATATGTAATGAAATGTAATGAGATGAAAATACATAGACATAAACTAAGTAAAGTGTGTAAAATAGGCATTTTAGCATAGAAATTATCCCATTTTGATATTTACACACAAAATTAGGATAACATGTATTTTATGGTTTTTGAGTGTTTTTGGATGAAATGAAATTACTTAAGAGGGGATTTTAGTTTCATTAAGCAAAAAATGTGTTTTACTTAGGAAAATGGATTATAGTTTTGGAAAAGGGTGAATATGCTGTGGAAAATGGATTTTATGAAGGGAATCCAGTATTTTTAACCAATCAGTTATTAAGCCTTGGGTCCAGTCCCCACAAAAGTCAGAGTAATGCTCTGAGCCTCTTTAACTGAAGGTTTTTGAATACTGGATCATTGTGGGGGAAAGGGAAATTATTAATTTTCCCAATGATGCTTTATTACATGCCTTGCACAACTGCTTTCTACCTACCCATCATTATTCTAACATTTTTACTTCATTTGCATGGGTGCATTTAAGCTTGCAACCCTAAATCCATTTTTCTTTTAAAGCATAAATCTATCTAAGTCTAACCTTATTTCATCCGAGAGCTCAGATTAAACTGTTGAGCTCCTCATTTATTCTCTAACTATCTATTTATTTGTCAATCTTAAACTGTTTGACATATCTTTATTCTCTATCTAAAACATGAAATTCAAAGCATGAAAAGTTAAGATTAAGCTATTTAACTGATCATGGATTATGGCATTTTGAACAATCTGCACATAATCATTATTCTTTGCAGTAAAAGTAAATAGTAGTGGCATTTTGACTTGCTCACTTTCATGTCTTATTTTTATCCTTTTTTCTTTTGGGGTCTATTCTTTTCTAAGTCCTTTGATATTTCTTTTAGCACTTTTACCCTCTTTTCATTTTTTATTATTTTTCAAATATGGGAAAACAACTTGCAGAATGTAAGGTATGTACATATTTACAAGACTATCAAAGTCAATTCAAAAATTATGAACCCTATTATTATAGGACCCTAATAGGGCTTACGGTAGAAAGACAAAGAGAGTTGAAATGGAAGAGTAATCCTGAACTTGAATTGAATCTTGGAAAAGGGGGGCACCAAATGAGGAACCCTATGCGAAGGCTTGTTGGTGATTGGTTTTAGAGAGAAAGGCTTGGCTGTAAGGCAAAAGGGTCCATTGGAATCTTGGGGTTTGTGAACCTGCCGATTTGCGAGAATCTCATAGGTGCTTGTGAGTGTTGTTGAACCACTAAGAGTGCCTTAGGGCTGAAAATATGGTGCTTGACTCACTGTGGAACCACCTAGAAAAGTGATTTCTCACCCATAAGCAGTTTGACCACTATTGAACCTTCTTGATAGTGGCTCTCTTCTCCTGAAAGTGAGCTAGAGTTCTCTATATATTGAAATGTTGGCATGAATGTGTTTCTACTTGAACTGTATGAGTTATAAGGAGCTTAGATGGTTGATGAAGGTTGTGAGGGCCTTGTGACATCTCGTTTCAGTTGTGTTGGTTGATTGAAAATTACTCAAAAGCACCCCATATCAAGCTTTGGATTCCAGTTCGGGGGTGACAATTGAAAGTAAGGATTTTTTGCAACTGTATACAATTGGGTGGAGAGTTGTAGTCCCGATCTAAGTTTCCATCTATAATATTCATTTCAGATAAGTGTTTGTAAATGCATTCTTGGTTATTAAGTTCATGTGGAACTATTAAATTGGTGTTGTATTAATTGTAGGAATGACTCATGGTTCGATGTGATTAGAATGGTGAAACTATGATAGATGTGTTCTTGTTGATTTAGTGATGCTCTAATGCTTTTGTGTAGGAAACACACATACTAAACCATTTGTGTCAGTGTGGTACGCACTGAGTCACACCACCGCATGTGGAATAAGCATCGAATGTTTAGCTGTGTCGGATTTTGGCATATAATAACATTTATTTGATGGTTATTTGTGTGGGTTATGACTGAAAAATGGATTGGTCTAAATGTGATGACCATAGGCCTATAATAATGTTAATCTTAAGCCTGAATGTATGGTTTTTTCTTATAAATCAAATTGGGAAGGAGACTTCCTATTTATCTGTGGAAAATAAATCTCCTTGTAACCTTCTTGGGCACTGTATGCCTTATGGTCGCCTTTATAAGTTTAATTATGGTTAGTGTTCTCAAAAGAGACCTGCATATCTCTCGAGTGATATCACCTATGTCCCGTAAATCGTTAATATTTAAATAGATCATAGACCTCTGAGAAGTTGAATGAACGTGTCTAGGTGACTACAAAACCATGGCAACCGAGCCAAGTTAGCCTCCTTTAGGATGGCTTGGTGTAGTCCGAGTGACATATGCCTCCCTTGTCTCACTTAAAACCATCGTGGTCGTGCCATGGTTGAATCCCATTTGTAAATGGCACAGGCAGGAGCCTTATCTTGTTTCCATAGCCTTTGAACCTTATCCATGGTTGTGGCGGGAGTTATCTAGCTGAGTAGAGGAATGGCTTCAAGGCCATTTCGCTACCCATAAGACCACAAAGCTTAACCCAATGTGAGGCCAGTGTAATGGGTGGCCAAGTTTGAGTGGGGGTCGGATTAAAGAAAATTTTTATATCATCAAAATAATCTTGACGAGATGACTAAAATGGTGACGTCAAACTAAGGTTTTAGTGAGTTGAAAGTATCGCAAGTTTTGGACCCCATTTCCATAATGCTACTTTGGATCTTGGGTCAACATAGTAACTACCTCCTCTTAAAATGTGTTATGTCAAGGATTAGGATGGGGGTATGTTACAACAATGAGCTATGGGAGAATTATGTTTGGAGGTATATTATTGTTGTTTACAATCAATTCAGGGTTGGGTGGGTGGGGTCTTAAATTCTATGATGCCTTGTAGAAGGATCACTAAGCAATGGAAATGATGGTTTATTCATACCAAATAGGGAGAAACTATGATTAGGAGGGATACTGGAATGTTTGGTACCCATTATAGAACTATATACATGCTAGTGTAGTATTATACCTCTTTTTGGGAGAGTAAGAGAGCTAAAGAAATATCCTTGGTTTTATAAAGTTTACTAAGGTATTTTAGTCTTCATAAAACACCTAAAATAAAGCATAAATGAATCTTTTTGATACATTTACACTCTTTAGGTTTCTGGAGTCCTCCTAAGATTGAATACTACCACCTTCAAATCTAAGGATCAAGCACTGCTCAATAGTTTCAAATCAAAATAGCATCAACAAAGCTAAAATTGGAAAAATAATCATGCTGAATAATAACATAATTGAAAAGAAAATAAACCTCTTTACAATCCTCATTCAAAATGTTTACAAATTCATACCTTAAGTGTGATAAACCATTGTCCTTCTCTAACTAATCATTCAACGTTGACCAATCTGTAGATTAATGTTTGTAAATCCTTGTATGGGGTGAAATATTTATTCAATTATGACACTTGGATTGATTAATGAAAAGACTTGACATCAATTTCCACTTTCTTTCATGAGGTCATAACACATTGCATGCTCAACTCTTACACCAATTCACCTAATATCACCACAACGGTCTCTCTAGTAGTATAGATCCTAGATGTTATATCTTGTTGGACTCTTAAAAAGCATCCAAATGACCTAAAACATTCCTGGACCAAATATATTGACCCCCAATGAATCATATATGAAGTTCAAAACTTCTTCGTAATAATCCATTCGTCCTTCCATGTCATCAAGGTTTGACATTATTGGTGATAGAATCAAATTATGTCCACCCTAGTTACTCTTGCAAAAAACCTGTGATTTTAGCACCTTCATCACTCCATTGAAAACACCACCCCACCCTTGCCACCCCCCCCATCCCCCTAACCACCAAACTCCCAACCCTTTTACAAAATAAATAATATATATATATATTTTTAGAAACATTACAAAACATAGTTTTAAAAACAAATTAAGAAAACAAGAATAAAGTTGAGGAAATAAAATAAAAATAAAAATAAAATACAAAACCTTTTTTAAAAATAAAAATAAAGAACAATACATCTAAAAAAAATAAAGGGAAACCTATTTTAGAGGGGGTGTGATTCTCAAAATTTCATCTCACCACAAACCCTAACTACTCCCTCACCCACATGCCCATTGCATACCACTTTCCCTTGTCCTCGCCTCCCCCAACATGATCCCACCCTTCCCCTCTCCCTCCTCCCCACCAAACCCCACTTGATCCATCACTTGTGTTCCCTCCAACCACCCCTTCCCCCTCTACTTCTACCACTTCCACCCCCATCTCACCCCCACCCTCTGCCCCCACATCTCTCCTGTTGGGTATGTGTTATATTCTTTCCATGACTAGCCCCACGCACTGTACGTTGCGTCGGGCGCAGTAGGAGGGTCACAGGGGGGGCGGCAGCGCCCCGGCGAAATTTTTTTTGGTATGCGGTCCCACTCATATGCGGACCCACCCATGTTTTGTGCATGAGTTTGCACATGGTTTTGGGGTACGATGGTTTTCGGCCCCTGGTATTTTGTAGATCCGGTCAAGGGAACTACGGTTATGTTTTAATCCAGGGTTAATGGATTGGGGTTTATGTATGCTTCGGCATGTATATATATGTGTTGTAACACTAAAAGGATTATAATGAAAAATCAAGCTGGTCGTCCCAATTTGGGATCCAGGGGAAAATCTCTGTGTTTATCTGTTTTATGTTTTATGCTCTCGCTATTGTTTATTTTTTGTTATAAGATTCGTGTGTAGATAATTTCTGTTCAGGGTTAAAACCTACATCTCCCCCTACCTTACTACCCTATAGTCTGCATGTGGTATAAAATAATGGGGTGGGGGTGTTTTTGGAATCACCCTTACCTCCAAAACCCACCCATTCCTCCAACTATTTTCCCTCTACCCACTGCTCTTCACCCCCACCCCCCCTTCTCCCTCCCTGCTACAGATTTCCCTCCCTCCCACACTACCCTACAAATTGCATGTGGCCTAAATCTTGATGTAGAGATAATTTCACCTATGAAATCTATGTGAGCTAATTCCTTGTTAAGTATTACTATGTAAATATTCATATTGAAAGAAATAATGATGTAAGCTATCAAATTATCTTGGATATGGCCATGGTATTTGCCTCCACGACTAATTCAATGGCCCTACATGGGTTATCTATGATAAGTATAATTTCAAGACAAATATCCTAATTTTGTGGCTTTAGCCAAAAAGTATTGGTCATTGACAAATATTCGTATAAGGACTACATGTGTTATTATGGTTTCAATTCCAAATTTTTGCATGGAAGTCCTTAAACCAAAGAGGTTGAGCGGTCATCCATGCCATTATCTTTTGTTGGGAAATACACTAGATTTAATATCTACTCCAAACTTATAAGTAATGGCCCATGTAGTGCTAAAGTAAGTTTTAAAGAGAAAGACACTACATTCATGTTGGCTTTTGTAGCAATTTCATCTAATTATCAAATATAACAGATATAGTAATAACTAACAACCATGATATGAGAACCAATAGCAATGAAGATTATAGCTTTGGGTTCTCTTGCACATGGAGCTTTTCACCCATGACACATCCAAAGAGGAATAAAGAAGATGAAGATTTTGAGTAGATAATTCATGAGTGGCACAAGGCCAACATCATGAGGAAGAAAAAAACGAAGTTGACTATTATTCAACATGGGTTGAACTTAAGCATTAATAAAAATAAGAAATTTTTTAACTTGTTCTCATATGAGCTGAAATTTCATGAACTTGAAGTTCTAAACAAAACAATAAAATTTGCAATAGCCCCGATTTGCATTCCTTCCGAAGAAATTATATGTAGCTTGGAGGATGGGATTCAAAATATAAGGATTGAGGAAAATGAACAAATCATACAATATTGTGCTGTTATATTAAGGAAAGAAAGCCCCCCTAAAAATAACTTAAGCAAAGGCCAGGTGTTAGCTCTCAAAAGCCTGAGAAGTAGTGAATAAATTTTCATTCTAAAAGCTGACAAAGGAGGTGCTACAATTGTGATGAATATAGCCGATTGTGTTGCCATGATGAAGGACCATTTATACAACAATGAAAGTTACAAGAAGCTCAAGGAAAAACCCATCACCCGCATTAGAAAAGAGGTTAAGAAAGCCATCACGCATTCCAGTCTTGATGAAGGAATCAAGAAGCACCTGCTACCCAACAACGAGATCATCCCCCGAATTCATGGAGCTATCAAGATTCATAAGAGAGATATTCCCCTAAGACCCATAGTGAAAACTATTGGGTCACCCACATACAAATTAATTAAATATGTGGAAAAATCCCTTGCCCCGCTGGTTGGCAATACTGATTCCTACACAAAAAGTTCCAATCACTATGTGGAGTTTATCAAGGATATAAGGTTGTGTCCTGAAGATCAAATTGTAAGCTTTGATGTCACTCAAATTTTCACAAAAATACCTCTTGATGAAGCGATCCAAGTTTTTAAAGAGGTGGTTGACCTAGAGACTGCAAGACTGGTTGAGTTCTGTCTACGTTCTACATTTTTCACTTTCCAAGGTGAATTATTTGAACAAACCACATGTGTGGCTATGGGGTCACCATTTTCCCCCATTATAGCCAACCTATACATGGAAAATTTTGAGAAAATTTCCTTGGAAACCTAACCCCTCAAGCCTAAGTACTGGATAAGGTTCTTTGACGACATCAATGTGGATTGGCCATATGGAGATACTGAACTTGACAACTTTCTTAAACACCTTAATAATATGTCAAATTACATTAAATTCACAATGGAAACTGAAGAGAATAATTTCATTCCATTCCTTGACATTCTTCTTCTAAGAAGAAGTGATGGATATTTGGGTCACAAAGTTTATAGAAATAAGGCCCACACTGATAGCTACCTCCATGTAGATTCACATCACCATCCAGCCCAGAATATGGGGGTTCTCAACACACTCTTCACTAGAGAAGTTATAATTTCCAAGAAGGAGTATATAAAAGAGGAAATAGAGAATCTGAAAAAGATATTCTTGAACACTGGCTACAAGCTCAAGGACATAAATAAATCCATTAAGAAAGACCACTCATCCACTAATCCTACCTCATCCTCCCCTCAAACACCCTATCTTCCATACATCTAGGGTGTCACTGAAAAAATAGCCAGAATCCTCAGAAAAAAGGGCATATCAACCATGTTCAAACCTTTGAATACCATCAAGAATATGATGATATCAGTAAAGGATGAACTAGATCACCTGCAACAAAAAGGGGTGTACAAAATCAACTGCTCTTGTGGTAAGTGTTACGACAGAGAAACTTGGCGAGCCTTCAAGACTAGACTCAAAGAGCACATCGCTGACATTAGAAATGAATGAATTAGGTCCTCAGATCTTGCAGATCATTCTAATAAGTCGAGTCATCATATATGCATTTAGGACATTGAATTAATATCTAAAGAGAACCATTACTACAAAAGGAAGACGAGGGAGGCTCTGGAGATCATAAAGCATCCCAACAATCTCAACTGAGATGGTGGGATCGAGGTTAGCAGGAGTTGGATTCCTCATCTTACGCAAAATCAAACCTGTGATGATCTTTGCCGCGTAATTTCCCTTGCCCCCCTCTCTTTCCTCCCTTGGCATCATCTCCCTTATTAATTATAAGCATTAGTGATACAATTAAATTAAAATTATAATTAAAATAAAGGAATAAAAAAATTAAATTTTAATATATTAAAATAAATAAAATAAAATAAATATTAAAATTAAAATTAAAATTTAATATTAATCAATCCTTAACCTTGCCCTTCTAATCTAGCTTTGTGCATTTAATAAAATAAAGATGAAAAATTGTAATTTATTAATATATTAAAATAAATACATTAATATAGTCAATTTAGATTGATTATTTCAATATATTCTATTTAGTAAAAGTTGTTATGTGGGATTATGGATTACGGATAAAACATTCTTCCCTAGATGCGGTGCTCACCTAGAACAACAGGTTAAAGAATTTTCAAATACTTTTCCTAACAGTAAATAGACACACAAAACAGATCAAGAAACTTACTTGGAGTCCAAGCGCTTCGAATTCTCCTTCTGTCGCTCTTGTTGTAGCTTCAAATCCGAGCTAGATCACCAAAATATTTCCTACAAGAATGAACACTAAACAACAAAGAGATAGAAATATACAGATGTCTATTCAAGTTATTCAGTTAAATCAATGAAACATGAACCATATACATCAGATAAGAATTCATAATATGAAAGACAAAAGCTTATACATATACATATGTGGGAAAGTAAGCAGTAATCTTTATTAATGGATAGAAGGGGAGGTTACAACCCAGTGATTGATTTGATATCACCATCTCCAGCAACATCCTAGCCTCATCACAATGCAAATCTCTCCAGCAGCATGTTACACAAATCAACTCCTCAATTGAAATTCCACCAGCATTTCTCTACTCAAATTATTCCTTACCAAGCACTAGGATCTGTGCTCAATTTATAGAGGAGCTGAAGGTAGTTTTACAATCAATGACTTTCTAATAATAGGCAAGACATGTTCCCAGTCTCATAGGTATCAAATGGACACATGGATTCGAAATTTGACACATATGCACTCTTCTAGAAGACACTAGCCATTGTGGAGATTCCAGAACAATGAGAATTTCACTCCCAAATGACCAACGCACCCTTGAGTGTAGGGAAGTGATTTTCATAGCACCTTTGAATGGAGGTACTTGCATATGCAACGCACTTATTCCCTTGAGAGGCAGCGTTGGTGAGCTCACACATGATATATTATAAACTTCAAATCTTGGAAACCTTGCAGATGGAAGTCATAGATGATTTGTTCTTGTTCTTTGTCTTAGGGAATGTAGAAACTGAAATTATAGGGGATGAAAGACCCTATTCATCGGTCCTGGGGATGATGTCCAGTTGACCAGGTCATTAGGAATGGTGCCCAAATTGACCTATAAAAATTCCCCCCTAAAGCATGAAGTCATAATAATAATAACAATATTTTGATTGAGATGCTTTACACTGTGATGGGCTGGAGATGAAGTGGAGTGGCGACCTACATCAATCTTACAATACATTACATCATGATATATCCTCTTTATCATAAATTGCTGAGGGAAGGCATTCCCATGCTCAGCACATAAAATTTCTAATAACATGTACACAATTCAGAAAGTCATCTACATTGGAATGTTGCCCAATACATACATGCCTATAGATATAGGCCTATGTTCAGATGACGAACTGTATGTAAGGTCACCGTACAGATGATGTGTACAAAAATCCTAAAATCGCATCCCGGAGGGCTAAAAATAGATCTAGGGTCTTCTTATCTCATTCACTCGATCATTCGGGTACAAGTCTAACCATGCGAATATTTGATTTGTAGTTGAACATGGAAAGACATCGTTTGATTACCAGTGAATGATGTGAGCTGTTAAAAAACACGAGAGAACCACCATTAATGTCAATGGCCCTCAAGGTACTACAATACATTTCGTAAGGCGTGAATATATGATTTGATGTCGAACGCTAAATAAAATATTTCAGTCAAAAGTCTAGAAGCGAGAATCTTGTCGATGCTGTAACAAGCCTCATGGTACTAGAATATGATGTTTCTAAGTGAAATTCCTAGATAATGATTTATCGTTGACAAGAAGCCACCTTATTGCGAAACGAGAGTTATTAATTTCAGAGACAAAGGTATGACTTGATATAGCAATGTTCAGGGATGAATTTCATGAGAATGAAGGCTTATGAGTATTGCAGAAGGATGAGTATTCACTGGATGACTTCTCTTGAACATATCAGAAACACTGAGATGAGTTGGCAGCATTGACCAAAACCGAAGTGAAGGTATGATGAACCATAGGTATGAATGAATTGTCAAGAAGATTACCAAACCCAAACAATCACGGTGATGGAGTGAAGTGTCATGTTCAAGAGTGACCTACTACTGTAAAAGTTCTGTTCACTTTCCCAAAATTTTCCCGGTCATTTGTCGACTAGTACCTCTTTATTTTTTAACAACCTTGAGGATGATAACATATGCTTGATCTATAATTCAACCCTTTGGGCAAACAATGTATTTCTATTTAATAATTTAACGAGTCTAGCGATGAATGAAACTTGATTCTTGCCATGATCGACAAGTACGTCGCTATTTTATGTTTTAACGAGCCTAACGACAGTGACAACTCAGTCCTTTTTCATATTTAGAGAGTTTGAAAAAGAGGATGAAAGAAAACTCCATAAGTACTTTTTCGTAAAGTTATCGCTCAGATATGAAAAAGTGTAAAATAATATCTGAGAGAACCTCTTTAGTCATGTTTGACCAAGGTATTCCTTTTTTGTAAATAATCTATCTCAGTCCGGAAAAGGGTTAAACTTATACTAAGTAGATATCAATTCATTTACTTTTACGAGCTTAAAAAGACAAGTGCTCGACAATATTTTCACATTATGGAAGTCTGAAAAGAGTTGAAAGAAGACTCCAGGGGTTCCTTTTTTGCTGTTATCGAAGCTCATAAAAGAGATAAAAGTGCACTTCAAATCCTTTTTCATTTTTAACAAAGCTCGAAAAAATAAGGATAAAAACTATGCTTTGTGGTCAAATCATTCTTGAAATAAATCCGCAAGACTAATCTATTCATCAGTTGTAAAACCTGTTCAGAACAACATCAAATGGATTAAAAATACCCGTTTCACGATAAAAATATAATTAAACCATAGTCATAGCAATAAATATTCATTGCAAACAATTAAATTACTAAATAAAAAGAGTTTTACTATTCATTTTTACCATTCACTAGTTACCATTTGCATTTTGGAGCTCTGAACATGTTTTTTCCCCCGAACTTCAGTAGCTGATTGCGATCGATTCCATGGACGGTTTTCATTGCCGTTTGATCCAGGTTAGTCCCATGAACCATCTCTTTCTTTCAGTAATCATTTCATTTCCTTTCACTGCAAATTTTAGGGTTTTGAGCTCTTTAGGTAAATTTTGCTTCCAAAAAGGGAAAAACACCCTTGAACATCGAAAGATGTGTTGCATAGTAGCTAAAATGAAGGCTAGCTGCATATACAACACATTGTCTCTTGTCCAGGACTGCGTTGGGCGCATTCTTCATTTTTTATTTTTGTACTATGCCCAAATTTTTTCCAATTTTTTGCAATGAATGGAGTCTAATGGTTCTTAAGGTTGTATTTCAGGTTTTCATTGAACTATAATGATGATTACATGGAGGGAAAGAGGTTATGAAGAATAAAATATGATTGCCCTAAATGATCCGGGTACAGTAAGAGCCCTAATAGTTTGTGGCTAAAGTACTTCCTTTTGTCAGGGATGAGGCAACAAATATAACTTTTAGAGTTCCTAGTTCGAGCATGGGATCCACCTATCGAGGATTTTCACATTAAGAACCAAGTGGTTCCTATAACAGTAGAGGATGTATATTTTCTCACAAATTTGTTGAGGAGAGGCTTGCCTATTTTGCTTTCAGGGTCTGCTCTTGGAGGAGAGACTGTGAAAGATTATGTTTCGCAACATTTTTATCTAGGGGCAAAGCCAAGAAAATATTGGAAGATAAAAATCTGGGATGTTAGAGATTTTCCTTTGAGAACCATTCTTTTCATGATCACAAAACTTGCAGGCAACGTTACACTACATGTAGCGAATAGATCGTATATGCGGTATGCACTAGAGTGCATGGAGCCAACAGTCTTTAACTGGTCTGAAGCTGTACTTTCTTAGATAAAAGAACAACTAACAAGGCAAAGGGAGGAAGGACGAAAAATTTCAGTTATGGTTCGATCCTTATCTCATTTTCCTTAGAGCGGATTCGACTGATGCAACCACAACATGTGACACTGGGTATGTCTAATCCTAGAGATTCGAGGATGTAGAGATGGGTGGAACTAATGGGTAGGCATGCAGGCCAATCTACCATTGTGTTCTTGACTGCGTTCTTTGCCTGGTTCAGGCAACAGGTTGTCGCCATCGATGAGTATGCATACGCAGGCGTTGATTTCTGAGGAGATCCAAATTTAGCTTTACCAGAAGGCGCTTAGTAGGGTGCAATAGGTAAGAATGTTTTGACCATGTTTTTGATTTTCCTAAGGTTTATACAATTTTTTTGTATTTTTGATGTTTTCCCAAGACTAAATTGAATGTTTGATGTAATGAAGATTTTGGTCGAGTTCAAACGGTGGAGGAACCAGAGCATGTAGCAGATGAGCCAACAGAGAGAGCTGTCAGGAGAGCAGTCCTTCAGGATCTTGACATGGTTGAGACTCTGTCTGAGCTTCGGCAGCACATAGAGGGGTTGACCTTCGGGATTCCGGATTGCCGGATTGAAGAGTTACCCATGCAACTGCAACGTCACACTATAGATGTTCCTAACTGCTGGATGCGGTTCCTACGTAGGATAGCTAGATCTATAACATGTTACCATGAGCACCACTAGTTTACTTTTGACATGTTGCATACATTTTGAGGTCAGATGACCAATGTGTCTTGGGCACAAATTTTGTAAAAACCTAAAACTATCTATCTATTTGATTTCAGTGTTTTCCTATGTTTATTGTGCAATCCTATTCAATAATGTGAATTTTTTCTTTACATGTGTTGCAAATGTTTGTCTAAAACTTGATTAGCCAAAGAATCAATTAATGTGTTCAAATTTTTGGAAATGTGTTGATATTGAATAAAATCAAAGTGTCTTTCTAAAAGTCGAACTCTTAGGAACAATTGATGTAGTGTTGGATTTCTAATAGTATAAACACTAGTAAGTTGTAATACCAAAAGTTACGAGGCTAACCTTATGATGATGCAATTAATACCAAATGAAATGGCATCAGAGAGAAGTTCTATCAATGCGCTATACTCAACGATATTGTTTGTCGATCTACCGATATAGATCCCTTGAAAACTCACTAACTCGCCGTTTGGAGCGAAAATGGTCCACGCTGTAGAGGATAGATTCTGCATACTATGACTAGCACCATCAACATATCTAACAAAAGGTTCCAAAGATTCAGACATCTGCGATGAAATGTAAAGTGGATTACTAATGTCAAGAAAACTCCAAAAACAAAACTATGTCAGTGAATGCAAATCAATAGCATATATATACAATATAATACAAAAAATCACTACGCTCATGATTAAGAATAGTAACATTTCAGATACAAACCATTTCTGGGCTGCGCCAATGGAATTCCATCGTAATAAAATAACCCATAGGCACCCTTAGAAAGAATTATTTTGACAATATAGGGGCCATGCCATAATGGATCAAATTTTCCTGTACCTATTACATCAACTTCTTGATCATAAAGAAGGACCAAGTCACCCTCTGAGAAAATGCGAGGCTAGACATTTTTGTCGTATCGCACCTTTATACATCTCTTATGCGCTTCATTAGCCAATTGGGATTCACGACGTGTTTCATCAAGATTGATGAGGTTAAAAAGATGCACTTATTCTTCTGAGGTGTCAGGTAACAAGTCAATTGCGAGTTTTAACAACGATATTTCACATTGGATTGGCAAGATAGCTTCCAGACCATACACCAATTGAAAGGGAGTAAATCAAGTTGTGTTTCTCACCGATGTTCATTATGCCCACAAGGCCGAGTAAAGGATCAAATTCCAGTTCCTTTTACGTACTCCTATCATTCGTTGAAGCATACGTTTAAGAATTTTGTTGATAGCCTCAACTTGTCCATTTGATTGTGGATAATAAGGAGTAGAATTATCATGTGAAAATCCTAACTTGGCAGTCAATTTAGCCATCATGTGGTTGGAAAATGATTCCCATGATCTGTAATCATAGCCTGTGGGACCCCAAACCGTGCAATAACATGATTAAAGAAAAACAATGCAGCTGTTTGTCCTGTGTTGTTGAATGTAGGCATCGCTTTGGCCCATTTGGTCAAGTAGTCTACTGCGACAATAATATAACCATGCCCCTCGAACGAACAAGGGTTACAAGTCATGAAGTCAATACCCCATTTTGAAAATGGTCCCACAGAGACAAAATGATGCATTGGCGCTGGTGGTTTGCGGATTTTATGATAAAAAAATCTAGCATGCATGACAACTTTTGACTGCGAGGATGTAGTCGCGAAATATTGGAGGCCAAAAGTAACTGACGCGGAGTATCTTCTGCGTGGTAGCGTATCCAGATAAATGTGCACCACAAGCCCCAACATGACAATCATTTAAAACCTTTTTGGCCTCCTCATGAGTAAGGCACCTCCTTAAAATGGTATCAACACCACGACGATAAAGTGTATTACCGATGATCAGATAATCTTTGGCTTGGTATCGAATACGTCGTTGTTCAGAGTGAGAGGTATTAGGTTGAAAAGTTTGAGTTTGGAGATAAATGATAAAATATCCATACCAAGGATCAGATGATCTGATCAGAAACAGAGACTCGTTAGGAATTGATGGTGCCGATGTAGTAGCAGTACTATCAGAGGGAAGGTCATAGAGAAGCTCAACCAAAACTAAAGAATTCTTTGACTTGGATTTGATGAATTCCAAATCAAATTCCTGCAAAATGACAATCCATTTTGAATATTTCCCCCCCATAAATTGATGTGATAAGATATAAGTCATGGGGTTGCAATCCAAAACGATAGTGGTATTTTGGAGCAGGATATAGTGGCAAAATATTTGGACAGCTTGAACAGCTGCCAAGGCAAGCTTTTCTACGTACGAATACTTAACTTTCGTATCATTGAGATTACGACTCAAATAATATATTGAATGTTCAATTCCATTTTCTACTTGGACCAGAACCATAGCAATGGTTGTTTCAGCCGCGACGATATATAGGAAACAATCATTCTGATAGTTAGGGGAATACATTAATGACTCCTAGACAAGATTACCCTTGATAGCATCAAAATAAGCTTGCGCAACTTGGTCCCAATGGAAGGGAACCCCCTCTTTCAAGAGTCAAGTAAATCCTTTAGCCACTTCGGCGTAGTTTGGAATGAAACTTCTTAGGAAGTTAGCCTTTCTTTGAAGTTTCTGTATCTGAAGTGAATTTGATGGCGCAGGAAAATCAAGAATGGCCTCGAACTTCAATGGGTTGATTCGAATTCCTTCTTTTGAGACTATGAATCCAAGCAAACGACCAGAACCAACACAAAAAACACATTTATGTGGATTGAGGCGTATTTTTTAGTGTTGGCAGTGTAAAAATATGGCTCTCAAATGCATCGGGTGATCAATCTAACTTTGTGAATGCATGGGTAAATCATCTAGATAAGGTTGAACAATGTGCTTGATGTCATTGAAAGCATAATCCATTGCTCTCTAAAAAGTTTCCCTAGCGTTCTTTAAACCAAATGGTAGTTTCTTATAAGTGAATGTGCCCCAGGGATAGATAAATGTTGTCTTATGTTGATCCTCTGGGTGGATATTGATTTGATTGGAGCCAGAAAATCCATCCATGAACAAAAATATTTCACATCCACCACAATCATCAATAATTTGGTCGATAAAGGGAGTAGGATAGTTGCCTTTTGGACAAGCAATGTTGATGTCTCGATAATCGATGCACACTCTAATGGTTCCTTGTTTTTTCATGACAGGAATGATGTTGGAAACCCACTCAGTTAGCGGAACAGGGTAAATGAAACCATCATACAAAATTTTTTCAACTTCTACTTTGATGGCAACAACTTTCTTTGGATGAACAAGATGAAGCTATTGACGCACTGGTTTGACATCAAGATACATACTAATAGTGTGTTCAACAATACTAGTATCTATGCCTGGAATTTTCTCGTAAGACCAAGCAAATACATCACGGAATTCACGAAATAGAGAGAGATATGTTTTGAGTTCTTATGGAGAACAAGAAACACCGACATGAATATTTTATACAACGCCAGGTTTGGTTGAAATATCGATAGAAATGGTTTCTTCAATATTTGACAGATTTTTCTCGGAATCGATTGCATTAATAGGTAAAGAATTCAAAAAGAAATTTTTGATTGATGGGTGATATAGTTCACTAAGATAATTTTCTTCATAATCAGGAAGATGGGAATGATGATGATAATATTCCCAAGATTCTCCTTTTGACATCATTGCTTCCAAAATATTCTCATCTATCAAGAAAATTGAGGAAAATGGATCAGATGGAGTACCAAAATCTAAGGAGTGATCAACCCAAACAACCGGCGACGCTGATTTCGGATTCGCCACCCAAGCCAGATAAATTTATTGCTATGCGAACTCAATAGGGCTGGGCGACAGAAACTCATCCAATGTAACAATTTCAGAATCACCCGTACTCTCCCTTAAGCCAGATGGAGTGGAAGAGATCATGTAGCAAGTCTCTATACTTGCAATTTCTGCCAACGTCGCGAGCGACAATAATGCAAAGGTTCCCATGAGAGTGGAATCCTTTAAGAGTCCTACACCAATGTTCTGAAGTGCTATTTGGGGTGTGTGAACAAAAAAAACTCTTCCAGTTACCTGCAAAGTGGAGGCAAATAAGGATAGCTGATTGATGACTGTAATTGTACGTTTATATGGAAAGGCGATCATTCTAAAATATGTAAAAACAATTGTAGTCATAGCATATACCCAAGTAGAATATTATAGTCAAGGGGTCCGTCAACAACCTCGACGTCAACATTCACTGTTTTTCCCCTAAGCTCAACATGCAGGTTATTAATAATACCACAAGGTTTATATGTACGTCCATCAAAAGCCTTCAACGTCATTGATGATTGTGATAAGCGCGACGAGCCAAGTGACTTTCAACAATTTAGAGACATAATACAGGTAGATGCTCCCTCATCAATAATAGTACGATGAACAAGGTGATTTAGAACATTTAATTGTATGGAGATTGCCAACTCTGCTGGTAGTTGCAGCACATAGCCCGTATGATTAAAGATGACAAGATTAGAATCAGTCGGATCAATTCCACCAATTGCCGACAATAAAGCCTGTTTTTGGGAGGGACAATTTGGTAATACCTCAAGAGCAGACATAGCTGAAGGGGATTGAGCCAAATATTCAACTATATTATAATTTTGAGCAACTTTTGCTCGAGGATTATATGTCAATTTGTGAATTACTCCCTTTGGTGGCTTAATTGTCAATTCAAGAATAGCAGGAGGTGGTACCGATTCTGTAGATGGATTTGTAGTTGAGGTAGTAGGTTGATCAGTTGCCTAACTACCATAATATTTATTACATGTTGACACCAAAATATTTGTTGAAGGTTTTGTGACAGATAACATAAGTACTTGGGAACTAGGAGCTGTGTTTGGTCAATTTAGTGTGTCCTAAATTGCTACATGAATTTGTCAATCCGGGATTCGTAAGCTGATGAAGTGTGGTGCACTATATGTGCAAGATAACCTATTTCTTACTTTTTGTCGTTTTTGGTTTTTTTTCTTTTTATCTTGGTTGGTTTTCTAATGTGAGATGGAAATTCTAAAAGACAAGTATGGTTATGATTGTTCAAGGCAATGATGTCCTTTATAATGATTTACCAAACTTCAAACTTCAAAAGGATTTTGAAACATACAATGACGAAATTAAAAGGAAATGAAAATGTGCCACTATTCTAGTTAAAACAAACAGTGAACTATTGATCATGAAAACCATTACCCTTGCTGCTCTCTAAACATAAAAGAAACTGTACTTCAAAGAAAATATTGCAAGTAAAGTAAAACTAAAATCAAATTACATCAACTCATATTCTGACCCCTCACCATTAGTCTCGCTATGGCTTTCGGAGGTAATCATAAACAACTTGAGCAATCTGATATCTAATTTGCAGAAAAACAAACTAATATCAAATTACACACTCATACTTCAATCCCTCACCATTAGTCTCACTATGGATTTCAGAGGTAACTGATAATGACATGAGAAATTTAATATCTACCTTGCAGAAAAGTAAACTAATATCAAACTACACACTCATACTTCAATCCCTCACCATTAGTCTCGCTATGGATTTCGGAGGTAACTGAAAATGACATGAACAGTTTAATATCTAACTTACAGAAAAGTAAACTAATATCAAACTACACACTCATACTTTAATCCCTCACCATTAGTCTCACTATGGCTTTCGGAGGTAACTGAAAATGACATGAATAGTTTAATATCTAATCTAACTACTAAAGCAAATGTGCAAGACTGAAATAAACAAAACAGTGCTGGAATTAAGAAAAAACTAAGAAAAAGAAATCAACAGAAGGAAAATATTGATTCCATGTCATTAGTCATTATAAAAAGATGTGCAAATGCCCGGGCTGCCTATTGTAATCTGAAACAAAAGCACTGATCAGTTAACAACAACATAAAACACAAAAGATTATGGACAAAAGTAAAATATAAAACATGAAAGATTATGGACAAAGATGAAATGTAAATACCATGAAAGATGTAATCTATATACACATGAATGATTATGGCACAATGAACATAAAGAAATGAAGCATGAAACTATACAGTAATACACAAAACCTCAGCGTGTGCAGGGGCCCTCTGCACAGACCTCGGGGAGCAGCTTTCAAATACGAATTACGCTTATGAACAGAGTCTTCTCATATATTAAAATGCGGTCATAACAGAGAGATAATGTCACAGCACAATGGCGACACAATTACATTACAGAGCTAAAGAAGATCTAACTATTATGCGTATGAGAACGCATTATTTATAACAGAGGGAGATATAACTAATTCCATAAAGTCTGCGCTGATAGAAGACACGTGAACCATCACGTCCAGAGATCTAGCGTTATGGCCGCCGTGAGGATTAAATCTATGGAGAGTGGCTGTTGGATTCAGCTTATGGAGCCGTTTACAGGTGTTGATGTGTCTCGCATGATCTAGAAACGGCCACGCAAATCTCCACATGATGAGAAACATAGTTCTGTCACCGTGGGACTCTACGGTTGACCACCACTTGGCCACCTTTGACCACAGCCTTCTTAGGTGAATTCGGCTGAGCCAATAGGACATGATCCATGTCCACGTCATTTATAACTTGCCCATGTGGCTCGATTTTCCTGAAGATACCTGCAACATAGACTTTAACAAAATGGCTGCGGAAAGTGAAAAGATTCCGCAGCTAAATGAGCAAAAATCTAAATCAAACAGCAGACAAAAAACATAGTTAAAAACCATTTTAAATGCTCTTTTACAATTAATATGCAATGATATTGATGACTTAGAAGGTCCAGGTGAATGAAAAAGGTCTAGAAAGGTGTATAAGAAAGATGCAGATTTGAGACTCAACATACCCCCACTGTGAAGGTGTTGCATGTCCTCATGCAACCAAAATTTTGATAATCGTTCTTCAATTCATATGCCTTGACACTTCAGCCAGTACATCCAGTCCTCTTCTCCTCTTCCTTGGTGCTGCTAACATCCTGGGCTTCTTCATCAAGCATCTGAATTTGATATTAACCAGTGCTCTACTTAACTTCTGGCATTTCTTCTTCAATTTCCTGTTCTTTTTCTGCCATAGTCCCAGATGTAGCATGGTATTGTCATGAATGATCTTGTCCAATTTTCTTTGTTCCTTCAATGCCTCATTTTCATTTTTAATGTGTTTATTTAAAACCTCCAACTCAAATACTTCTTGTTTCAATGATTGGACTAGATCTTCTTGTGCTGTGTGAGGCTGAGTGGATGAAGTACTGGGACCCGTGGCTACTTTTTCTAAAGATTCTATATAATCATACACTTCTTGCTGCTTTGGGTCTATCTCAGGTGTCATTTTCATTGGGCTGTCCCCAAAATGCCGTGGAAGAGATTTGTCTTCAAAATCTGGCTGAAAATGGCTCATGTCAACGTCTGGCTGAGAATGAGATGGAATATGTTCAATGTCTGACTGAGAATGAAATGAACTATGTTCATTGTCTGACTGAGAATGAGATGGACTATGGCCAGATGGAGTTTGTTCAGATGTTTCTTCTCCCAAATCGATAAAATGGGGTCCTTTCATTTGTGTTTTCCTCAACTTCCCTTTAAGTCTGGAACTTCTTCTTACACGCTGTGGACTACTGTCTTTTTGCTTTTGTTTTCCTTTCCCTCTCTTTTTGGCCATAGATGAATGTTTCTGAAGGTGAACTAGTCTCTCAGATAACACTTGATGATCTTTTTCTGAAGAAGGAGTTTGATGCATAGCCTCAATGCCTTTGCTCTCTTTTGATTTTATTGGCTTTTTACCCTTGGTTTCTTCCTTCCTTCTTTTTGACAGTCTCTCTTCTCTACTAGTTCTTTCAACTGTAGTAGTAGGAGTATTTTGAGTTTCATCATTTGTTCTCTTTCTCCTACTCCTTCTTTATGTACTGCCTTCAGGAATTTCTTGAGGTTTTTCAAAGAAATTTATAATAAAAAATTGTTCCCATGTGTCCTTTTTCTCTTTTAACTGTTTTTCAATCAAAATTTTCACAAGACCATGGTGATATAAATGTGTTTCTACGTCCCCTAAATGCTTCTGAATGGTCACAGACATCTTCTTCAAACTATTTAATAAAAAGTATGGCAGATTGAGGGTCTGGTTATCTAGAAAATTCATCAGTAATCAGGTATGATACATATACATTGACCCAAAACAACCCTCACAAATGATAAATTTTTGAATAACTAGCAGCAAAGTAGCCCACTCCTCTTTCAAAGCATGAACAGGAATTCCCCTTTTAAAAATAGTTACATCCATACCTGGGTTACGTAGGATTACTCTCCAGGCTTCATCACTAATACTCTTGTTCTTGAACTAGCGTTCACCTTCTTGAGGAAGTTCTGTGGCAGCTGCTATGGATGCCTCATTCACCGTAAATTTGAGGTCCCCAATCTCTACCTCCAGGCCATTGAAAGACCTTGCAAAAGCTTTTGTCACCTCTTTATGGTAGCCTCTAAACTTTTGGATAAACCGAAGCCACTTTGCCTTTTTCAATATATCCCTGACTTGCGGGTATCCTTCCATGAATTTAGGTCCTTCTGGTTCTATTCTCAACAACTGACCCATCCTTCTTTCTGCTCTTTAAAACTTGTCTGCGTGAGGAGGGTTCAACGGAGGTAAGACGGCTAAATGAGTGGAAATGAGCACGATGACTGTAGGCAGATATCAGAGAATGGGTATACAGACTGTAGCGTAATAGAGAACAAATGGGGTGAAGCGGAACAGAGAAGGGTTACGTGAGCACGGTAGAAATGCGGCTGTGAGATCAATAGAACAATAGGAGGAGTAGAACGCATACGGCAATATTTAAATTTGGGTGGCTGCTGAGTAAATGTAAGCACGTTTATAAAACGGCTACGGATTTTATGCGGCTGAAAGAAGCCATAGTCAAATCAACCACGTTTCATCATCACAGGTGGAGTATCGGAGTATGAGTGAAGATCAGAGGCTTGATTATGGGACCGTTTCAAAATGAATGCAAGGATTGTGGGAGGATCATATAGAGATCGTGGAATGGTTATGGAGTTTGTCAACACAATCATTGCATATAATGGAGCTATGGTTTATAACTATGTAAAAATGTGCTTAAATTCCATTTGAAATAAATTTTTACTCATACCTTGGAATTCTTGCCATTTTTCATTGGTCTTCAATTAGTTGCTCCTCATT
The DNA here is from genome assembly GCA_034641835.2 of Pinus albicaulis. Lineage (NCBI taxonomy): Eukaryota > Viridiplantae > Streptophyta > Pinopsida > Pinales > Pinaceae > Pinus > Pinus albicaulis. Next base: position 842,292,757 of record CM076582.1, on the reverse strand, counting down.
GATATCTTGAATGCCCCATGTCTTCATAATATGTCTTCATACCTGCATTTGATTTCATAATTGTTGAACTAACATCTGGCTGTACATTTTTTTTTTTTTTGAAAAACAGAGTGGTAGCTGCAGAATCTGCTTCTGGCTGCGGAAACTGGTGTCAGCTGCGGAAACAGGTGTCAGCTGCGGAAACTGACACAACTATTATTTGGGTGAATGGAAATAGATGGATGATAACTGACTGAATGAAAATGGTCATGAAATAAAATTTTATTGGTGAAATGAAATGAAATAGATGAAATGAAGTGAAATGGAATGAAGTGGAGTGAAATGAAGTGGGTGGTCACAAAACTTGTGAAATGAAAGACATATATATTTTTTTTTTTGGAAAATATAGGGTGTCAGGTGTTCCTGATTTTCACCCTACATTTTCTGTATAAGACTGCCAATCAATGATTGGTTTTCAGGCTTATACAATTTTTTTTTTTTTTTTTTTCAAACTAAAAAGAACAAAAGCTAGGCTGGTGGAGAAGAAGAATTCTTCTGTACCAGCCTGATTGCAGAATTTTCTTGAAACATTTTGACAAATTCCTCTTGTGAAGTGGCTTATGATAGGCTTTTAATCTGTGGCCATTCACAATAAGAGGAGTTTTAAATTCATCAATGGTCTTGATTCTTACCGCTCCATTGCTAAAGATCTTGTTAATTTCATATGGCCCAAGCCAATGAGTCTGAAATTTTCCTTTAAAATCTTTAAACTTGGAATCAAACAAAAATGCCCAATCTCCTTCTTGAAACTTCTTCTCTTTGATGTATTTGTCATTCCATTTAGCTCTTTGATATTGAACTAGATCAGTTCTTAGAATTGCTTCTTGTCTGATCTCATCTAGCTCATTCAACTGCTCCATTCTATGCTTTTGGGCTTCTGATAAGTCCATCCCCAACTGAACTGCTATCTTGAAGGTCTTGACTTGGAACTCAATGGGGAGCAAGACTTCTTTCCCATAAACAAGTTCATAGGGAGACTGTCCTGTTGTATTCCTCCATGTAGTTCTGTAGGCCCACAAGGCTTCTGGAAGCCTTTCTGCCCAATCTCTTCTATGTAGATGAACAGTTTTGGTGATGATACTTTCAAGAACTTTGTTTGTGGACTCCACTTGACCATTTTCTTATGGATGGTAAGGAGTAGATCTTCTGTGCTTGATTTTGTATTCTTCCATCAACTTCTCCACCAAATTTGATGTGAATTGGCTCCCCTGATCTGTTACAATTTCTCTTGGAACACCAAAGCGAGTAAAAATATCCTCATAAAGAAAATGAACAACTGAATTTTCAGTAGCAGATACTAATGCTTTAGCTTCTACCTATTTAGTAACATAATCAGTGCAAACCAATATATACTTCTTTTGCTTAGATGGTGGATTAATAGGTCCAATGAAATCTAAAGCCCATTTTTCAAAGGGTTCAATGAGTACCTGTGTTTGCAATGGTATTTCATTTGAAAGGGTAGGTTTCCCTACTCTTTGGCAGCTATCACACCTTTTGACATATTGTTTTGCATCTTTGAAGAGAGAAGGCCAATAATATCCCAAGGAAAGGATTTTATAGGCCGTCCTTTTGTCCGCAAAGTGTCCGCCACATGGTTCATCATGACATGCCTTAAGAATATCAGGCATTTCATCTTCCCTGACACATCTTCTGATCACAAGATCTGGCCCTGTTTTAAACAATTCGTTAGAAATCCATGAATATTTTGAACTCTCCCGAATAATTTTTCGTTTTTCACTTGGAAATAAATGTGAAGGTAGTTTCCCTGTAACCAAATAGTTAGCAATATCTGCATACCAAGGAGTTTTAATAGTTACTGCAAACAAGTATTCATCAGGAAACTTATCCTCTATAGGAGAATCTTCTTTAGTATTCTGAATCCTAGACAAGAAATCAGCTACTGTATTTTGTTTTCCTGGTCTATCCAACACAGTAATATTGAATTATTGCAAAAGTAAGAGCCATCTTGTCACTCTGCCATTAGTAACAGGTTTTTTCATTAAATATCTAATTGCAGAATGGTCAGTATGAATAAAAGTTTCATAGCCTGTTATATAATGTCTAAATTTATTGATTGCATGAACAACAGCTAAAAACTCTTTTTCAGTCACAGTATAGTTCAACTCAGTGGGAGTCAAATTTTTACTGGTATAGTAAATGGCATAAGGGACTAAATCCTTTTGACCCAACACAGCTCCTAGAGCTGTATCTGAAGCATCTGTAGAAATATGGAAAGGGAATTTCCAATTTGGTCCTCTCAAGATAGGTGCTTCAGATATTCTTGTTTTCAAAGTTTCAAAGGCTGATTGACAATCAGGATCCCATTTGAATTCACAGTCTTTGGTAAGCAATTTGAAGAGTGGAGATGCTATTTTAGTGAAGTTTTCTATAAATCTTCTATAGTAACCAGTAAATCCTAGAAAACTTCTAACATCTCTTTGATAATTTGGAATAGGTAACTTGGAGATGACTTCAACTTTTGATCTATCAACCTTAATCCCATCTTCTGAAATATGATGTCCTAAAACAATCTTTCAAGAATACCATAATTTTCGTAGGCTGTCGAAGTTGTTTCTTACATTTTATATGACCTTCAGAATTTTTCATTTCATAGAGAACTATATCCTGTAAAACGACACTCCATACCATAATGTAAGCTCTATGCTAATCCGTTGTTAGTGCAGAACGTGTACCACTTTTTGGAATGTTGTTGTGCATTACATTAACCAAAAGTAAAAATTTTATAGGCAAAAGTCTTCATGAAGACAGTGAATGGTCTTACTTTGATCTTCAAAAAGGCGCCTAATTTGATTATAAAGCTGTTTAAAACTCATCCCCATGGTAATGGGTATTTTTTGTCTCGCTAATGTATCTAATACCTTATCGATAAAAGGCAAAGGAAAGTGATCCTTCAAAGTTGCTTTGTTCAATTCCCTGTAATCAATGCATACCCTCCATTTACTATTATTTTTAGGTACTATAACCAAAGGAGAAACCCATTGGCTATCTGAAATTGGATAAATGAAGTTTACATTGAGTAGTTTTTGGAGCTCTTCTTTCACTATCTCCCTAAGATTTGGATTCATCCTTCTTTGAGGTTGTCTGATTGGTCTAATGTTTTCCTCAATATAGATATGATGGATGCAAGTCTTAGGATCAATACCTTTCATGTCAGTATACTCCCATGCAAATGCAGTAGAATTTTTTTGCAAGATTTTGGTTAGTTTTTCTTGTTGTGACTTTTCCAAATGTTTGTTGATATTCAATGTTTTTCCTGGAAAAATCTCAATGGTAGAACTACCAAACTCTTCCATAGAGTAAAGAGACATTTGTCTTGATGATAAATATTCTACGTCAGATTCCAACTGAAATTGTGTGGGGTCATATTCTGAAGATGTCTCAAAATTTTCTAATGTGTTCAGAATTTGACTATCCTCACTAATTTCAGAAATGGTAAAGACAGGTTGTATAATATCCTCATCATCAACCCATTCATTGTCTCCTACTTCTGTGATTGCTTTTGCTGGAGGATACAAATTGAATTTCTTTGTCTAATTACCATTAGAAATGTACATATCCCCAGATCTACAACTAATGAAAGCATCAGCTGTGGCTAGCCAAGGTCTTCCTAAGATAAGTGGGTGCCCTCCTAGATTACTCTTGGGAGTCAAAATCATAAAATCTACTGGATATTCCCAAGAATCTAAGGAGACTGGAATATCTTCTAATACACCATCTGGTTTAATAATTGATCGATCTGCAAGTTGCAATAAAGTAGGTGTAAAAAGAAGGTTAGGAAGTTTTAGCTGGTCCATAGTCTGTCTACTCATAATGTTGATAGCAGCCCCTAAGTCAATCAATGTGTTTGGAATTTCTATCCTATTTATATGTGTCTTGACAATTGGACTTCCTGGATCTAAATACTTCTGCATGGTAATTTTTCCCATCATAATATCTGCAATTTTTCCTACCAGGTGGATTCTTCTTGTGTCTTTTAGTTTCCTTCCTGGTCTTTTGAAACTCAACTCCTTTATTGCTTTTGCTAGAATAGGAATCTCTCGAATGGCTTGTAGCAAGGGAATCTTGATACAAACATTCTTCAATTCATCTAGAAAATCATAGTTAGGCAACAAGATTTGTTTTTCCACCCTCTTGTCAATTTGTAGTCTTTCAGGAAAAGGAGGTGTAGATGAAGATGCAGGTTGCTCAACTATAGGAGTTGTGGGTGTTAACTTTTATTTTTCTTTTTGAATGTTTGAATTTTGAAGAGATGCTTCCTCAGAACCCTCATTGAATTTAAGAGAGTCCTCCTCAGAGGTATCTTGTTCTTGAATATCTATAGAAGGTTTTTCTAAAACTCTACCAGATCTGAGTTGTACATCATTGAGAGGAACAATCATATAGGTAGGAAATTCTTGTCCTTCTATCATGTAAGTATTCTGAGGATTTTTATTGTTAGGATTTGGCAATGGCTGAGCTGGAAGTTGATTTGTCTTTTGTTGGTATGGGAGCATGAGTTGAGGATTTGGATTTTGTTGAGAAGGTTGTTGTTGTGGAAATGACAATGAAAGTTGTGGATTTGGGTTTGGAAGTTGTGGAACTTGTTGATTTTGAAAAGATGGAGGATATTGATAAAATTGAGCAAATCTCCCATAAGGATTTTGCATCCCTTGTACCCATGGTTGATATGGATTTTGATGTTGGGGCCAAGTTTGTTGCCAAGGATTCCAATTTGGTGGGGTTTGAAGATTCATAGGATTGTTAAACCCTTGAGTTTGTTGTCCCTGCCAAGGTCTTCTTGCAACAAAACAGAGAGATTCTACTGAATTTGGGTCTTCTTGAAAGACAACTTTGAGTCCAGGAATTGAAGGACAATCCTTGATCTCATGATTCTCTGAGCAAATTATACATGTTTCTACAACTTTTGCATCCAAGGGACATTCCCTTAAAGCATGTTTCTTCCCACATTTCGGACAAAATATGGCTAGAGCATTTGTTTATGCTTTCTGCTTGTTTTGGATCTTAAGGGTGTCTAGTTGTTCACTAAGGCTCCCTAAGATATCAGTTTTGAATTCATCAAGCATATTGCCAATCTCTGCCCTACTTACTAATCCAGTTGCAGATTTGTTAGCCCTGATAAGAGAAGGATCCCTAGGCCCTTTTCCTGTTTTAGATTTTCCTCTTGAGAGATGGACACATAGTTCTGTTATGTCACGAAGTGGAAGTTGAGAAATGTCTCCTTTCCCCATAATGTTTAAAATATCCATCCATTCATCTCTAATGGATTTTAATACGAGGGCTTTCAAAGTTTCTTCATCTAAGTTGCTCATCTTTTCTCTTTTTAAGTTGTATTGAAATCTTCAAGTAAATCTTCCAATTTTTCATCTTCTTTTTGCACCATTTTGAATACCTCATCCTTGTGATTGGTGGGCATACAATAATCCAAGTATCTATCCAAAAATGTTTGTTTCATATCATTCCAAGTCCTAATAGATTGGGTGGCTAATCCCATGAACCATTTCAAAGCGGCTCCCTTCAATGTTGAAGGAAACATTTTGAGTTTTTGAGAGTCTTCCATATAGTCATAGGTTCGGCACACGACTTCAAACTCAAACAGAAATGTTTCAGGATCCTCACTTCGCAATCCATAAAAATTGGGGAGGACAGATGGTGAGATGTTTTTCATTGTTGTATGAGTTTCCTCATCAACTATAGGGAATCCAAACAAGTTGTCTCCTTCCCTATTTCTTCCATTATTACCTTCACCATTGTTGTATCCATTGTTTCCTCCTCCTCTACCTCTACCTCTACCTCCAAATCCATCTATTATTTCCTCTGCCATGATAGTTTCTTTAGAGTCCTCAAGGTCCTCTGGTTCTTCTATCAAGGGAGGATGAGAGGGAGTCTCTTCCTTTTCTTCTTCAGGTGATTCTACTTCTTTGATTACAATATACTCTCCTGTAGAAGTAAAGAAAGGATCCTTTTCTAAATGAGATTTAGTAGGTGGTATAGAAGAATCCTCTAATTCAGCTGCTCCTTGAATTCCAAAAATCTTAAGGCTAGGGGTAGATGGTGGTGAATCTTGTCTATGCCTTGAAGAAGATGGAGTTGTGAAAATCGAACTCTTGGCTTTAGCTATAAACCTTCCCTAGAATCTCTTGCTCTATGCATGTCATTTTTTTATTTTTTTATTTTTTTAAAGTTGGGCTAATAATTCTCTTTCTGATCTTCCAGGTCACACTAGGTGCAAGAAGAGAGCATACTTAAGAAATTACTAAACCAATAACTCTCTTTTCTCATCCTCCAGATCACACTAGGTGCAAGAGGAGAGCATACTTCAAGAAGTTATCAAGTTTTCCCTTCTTTTATGATTTTTTTTTTTTTTTTTAAAGAAATTGGCTACCTAGTTACACTTCCCTAATGCGCCATACTTAATATGAAAATTCAAACGTTGCACAATCTTAATTATTTTTCAATCCGGGATTCGTAAGCTGACGAAGTGTGGCGCACTATATGTGCAAGATAACCTATTTCTTACTTTTTGTCGTTTTTGGTTTTTTTTTTTTTTTTTTATCTTGGTTGGTTTCCTAATGTGAGATGGAAATTCTAAAAGACAAGTATGATTATGATTGTTGAAGGAAATGATGTCCTTTATAATGATTTACAAAAATTCAAACTTCAAAAGGATTTTGAAACATACAATGACGAAATTAAAACGAAATGAAAATGTGCCACTATTCTAGTTAAAACAAACAGTGAACTATTGATCATGAAAACCATTACCCTTGCTGCTGTCTAAACATAAAAGAAATTGTACTTCAAAGAAAAGATTGCAAGTAAAACAACTAAAATCAAATTACATCAACTCATCTTCTAACCCTCACCATTAGTCTCGCCATGGCTTTGGAGGTAATCATAAAACAACTTGAGCAATCCCATATCTAATTTGGCAGTAATAATAAACTAATATCAAATTACACACTCATAGTTCAATCACTCACCATTAGTCTCGCTATGGCTTTCGGAGGTAACTGAAAATGACATGAACAATTTAATATATAACTTGCAGAAAAGTAAACTAATATCAAACTACACACTCATAATTCAATCCCTCACCATTAGTCTCGCTATGGCTTTCGGAGGTAACTGAAAATGACATGAGCAATTTAATATCTAACTTGCAGAAAAGTAAACTAATATCAAACTACACACTCATACTTCAATCCCTCACCATTAGTCTCGCTATGGCTTTCGGAGGTAACTGAAAATGACATGAGCAATTTAATATCTAATCTAACTACTAAAGCAAATGTGCAAGACTGAAATAAACAAAACAGTGCTGGAATTAAACAAAAACTAAGAAAAAGAAATCAGTAGAAGGACAATATTGATTCCATGTCATTAGTCATTATAAAAAAATGTGCAAATGCCCGGGCTGCCTATTGTAATCTGAAATAAGAGCACTGATCAGTTAACAACAACATAAAACATAAAAGATTATGGACATAAGTAAAATATAAAACATGAAAGATTATGGACAAAGATGAAATGTAAATACCATGAAAGATGTAATCTATATACACGTGAATGATTATGGCACAATGAACATAAAGAAATGAAGCATGAAACTATACAGTAATACACAAAACCTCAGCGTGTGCAGGGGCCCTCTGCACAGACCTCGGGGAGCAGCTTTCAAATACGAATTACGCTTATGAACAGAGTCTTCTCATATATTAAAATGCGGTCATAACAGAGAGGTAATGTCACAACACAATGGCGACACAATTACATTACAGAGCTAAAGAAGATCTAACTATTATGCGTATGAGAACGCATTATTTATAACAGAGGGAGATATAACTAATTCCTTAAAGTCTGCGCTGATAGAAGACACGTGAACCATCACGTCCAGAGATCTAGCGTTATGGCCGCCGTGAGGATTAAATATATGGAGAGTGGCTGTTGGATTCGGCTTATGGAGCCGTTTAAAGGTGTTGATGTGTCTCCCGTGATCTAGAAATGGCCACGCAAATCTCCACGTGATGAGAAACAGAGTTCTGTCACCGTGGGACTCTACGGTTGACCACCACTTGGCCACCTTTGACCACAACCTTCTTAGGTGAATTCGGATGAGCCAATAGGACACAATCCATGTCCACGTCATTTCTAACTTGCCCATGTGGCTCGATTTGCCTGAAGATACCTGCAACATAGACTTTAACAAAATGGCTGCAGAAAGTTGCAGCAGCTGCGGAAAGTGACAAGATTCCGCAGCTAAATGAGCAAAAATCTAAATCAAACAGCAGACACAAAACATAGTTAAAAACCATTTTAAATGCTATTTTACAATTAATATGCAATGATATTGATGACTTAGAAGGTCCAAGTGAATGAAAAATGTCTAGAAAGGTGTATAAGAAAGATGCAGATTTGAGACTCAACAAGCTGGATCCGTACCAACCAAATTTGTGTCCGGATTCGAAAACGGATCTGTCAACACAACTGACGCATGGGAAGTCTTAATGATTTTTGAGACTTCAGCACGGTGAGGACAATCCCGAACAAAATTTTCCTCATTGAAAATTATGCATGGATAATGAGGTTTTCTAGGTCCAGACGATTGATCAGACGATCTTTCCTGTGGATTAGAAATTTGTTTTTTCTTATATTTCCCCTTTTTATTACTTCTGGGTTGCTTGTCACTTTTTCCCTTGTTAAATGACATGAAATTAATTTCGGAAGAAGGTGAAGAATTAGATGCAGTAGTATGAAGTGTGCTTGTAGTACCAATCAAGCCGTCTTCGACATGAGAGTCCTTTAATTGAGGAGGAACAGTAAAATTAGATCGCGACGCGTTAGGAATTTTTTCATAGAGTGTGCCAGATTGAGTATAAATCAAATCTTGATATTGGGCATGAGAAATGACTTGCTCTTCAGTGACGATGCCACCCTTAGCCACATCCTCAGTTATAGATGGTAACAGGGACTTGATGAACCACTCAACAAGGAGTTGATTAGGAACAAATGTCTTAACCATTCTACGACGATGACGCCACTCATGAATATGATAAGAAATGTGAGTAGCATTAGTTTGTTTGAAATTGGTCAAGAGTTTCGTTCCAGTTTCATATTGTATGGGTAACTGGAAGTGAGTCAAAAAGATAGTAGCTAGGGTAGTGAAATTATCAAAAGAAGCTCTTGGTAATTCAATATACCATTTTTCATCCAAACCAGTAAGCGTACGCTAGAAAAGACGTAGTCGAACAGAGTCATCATTCAGGGAGTTTGATGAACACCATAAATGATAAGTCATAACATGAGTCGACGGATCTTCTTCGGGGTTTCCATTGAACTTTGAAATATCCGAGGGTAATTTGTGAGGTATCACCAGCCACCAAGGAGCGTAGTTGATTGGATCATTGGTTAGCCGATTTAAATATGGTAACTCTAAAGTTGAAACAAAGGGAAAATGTCTATTAAGGTCAGGTTGAGCATAGCCAGGGTATGATGGAATTTCTTGAGAAACAGGCCTTTGAGCACCAGCATAAGGAATATGCTGCTAGTAACCCAGATAGGGGTTGTTTTGATAAGAAAACACTTGAGGATTCTGTTGACCAAAACCTGGATATGGAATTTGTTGAAATGAAGTCTGAGGTATTTGTACTTGAGGCTGCCAAGGGGTTTGTCCACCAATGTTATAACCCAAATTAGGATAACTTGGATTCGGTTGAGGATAGGTATAACCAAGTTGTGGCTGTGACATCCCATAAAATGGTAAACCAACCTGTGAATAAATGATTCCATATATAGGTTGTTGTTGTAAATTAACTGGAGGATTTGGAGTCCGTGGGCCTAATACTTGAGGGTATTGAGTTGAAGGACCCGCCTAAAAAGGTTGTTGTACAACATTTTGATTCTGTAACATGGGTAAAGATGTATTAACAAGTGGAAATGATGTGGGTGTAACAGGTTGAACTGGTTGATAAAAGTGTACAACCGTTTGTGGTTGGATAGGCAGAGTGGGTTTCCATTGACAAAAATTCATTTCGGCATTAGGTTGACCAAAAAGTGATCGATTACTGTCATAGTGGGTGACCAAAGGTTGCCCCCCTGCATGAGGAGGATGATAAGATGGAAAATATTGCTCTCCAAATGCAAGGAGTCCAGTTGATATGGTACTAGATGGAATAGACCCAGAAGGACCAACTTGATATTGCCCTGATGTGTGTATAAAGAATCAAGCTGTTCAGTACTCATTATAGGTTTAGCAGTTAGAATACTAGATGATGACATTGGTAAAGTCCATGGGTTTGAAGATGCACCAGAAAAAATTCCAGATAAAGATTTATAACTTGATGGGACCATAGGGTCACCATGAAAATATGATTCTAGTGAAGTTGTAAACATTGACGTGGTAGCGAGGGATGGTACTGATGTAATTGGAACAAATGGCCCAACCGAAGATGTTGGTTCAGGCATGGTTACTTGACCAAATGTATACCCTTTTGAATCGATGGGAAAATGAATAGGAATAGGATCAACAAAGGCAAAGGGTGGTGATTGAGGAAAATACTCGTACAGGTAAAGATCCTCCCCAAAATGGGTTGGAGTTAAAGGTGTTTCGTCTTGTTGGATTTCTTCAATTGAAATCAAAATAGGGGGAAGTATTTCACCATCAGGCCCAAAGTATGTTTCAGGAGGTTGACTGTGTGATATGGGAGACTCAATGGCTATAGAAGATTGTGGGATGACCAATGGATGAAAAAATTCCAGTTGTTCGACTTCGAGATTCATATTTTCTGGCAAAGAAGAGATAGGATCTGGATCAACTTCCGATTGAACAACGTCGGGTTCATGAGGTATGGTCTCACTGATTGGATGGATCATGACCACGGGTAACTGTGAGGACTCTGTCTCGACAACAATAGACAAGCTAGGATGTGTAGAAACAATTTATGCCAAATCTGGTATATGGGAAGATGTTGCTTCACCAGAGGTACTAATAGTACTGGTTTTGGTAGAGTGATGTCGCCTTCACCGTCCAGAAGTAATTTCTGGTGGTAAAGGTGGTTTCAATGCTAGTCTACGCGAATGACGGGGAAAAGGATTTTGTTCTTCCACGATTACTGATTTATTTTAACCAAAAAAAAATAAACAAAATAAAACGGTATTTCTAGGCAAAAGGTTTACCAAGAAACTGTGAACTGTAGAATACCTCCTAGCGAACCAAGAGGTACAGGCACGCAGTCTCCTTGAATGCTGTGTTCGGTGTATCACAATTTACAAGGTGGCCAACTCAGTTCACTATGGATGGATAGCAACCTAAAGTTTTCCTCCCAAATATACCCAAAGGTACATGGAGGCCCAAGTCCGTATTAGCACTGTCTAATGCGAAACCGCACAGTGAGAGCACCCCTTTATACTTTTCGTATTGTAACAGTGCTTGATATACTCGAAAGTATGTGGACGAGCTAAGATATACTTACATACATGGAGTGAGGTATCACACTCGGAATGTATCGCAGACAATTAGCGACAACTGCTATGTTTTACTACGCTGGAACAAGTCTCTAGCCTAGACCTTCTAAATGTTATCGTTATAGTTCCAATGCTTTGTTAGGTAAATTGAGATAAATTTTAAGTTGATATTGTTTATCAATTTGCCTTTCAAGGCTCACTGCGATGATGCATTGGAAATTCCTAAAATGCAAACTAGAATGATAAGCAATATTTCACTTTTAGTTTTTCATTGAAAATCCTAGCTACTAGAAGGAAAGAGCAATCAATTCGAGAGAAAACAATCAAAGAGCACAAACTAAAATGCAAATTTCCTAATTGTTCCTATGAAAAACACACATTCCACTACATGCAAATGCAGGTTTTTATTTTCAGTCCCTTTAATGTGAATGCAGAAAAGGAAACTAATTGCATCAAATCAATAAAAACAAATGCCTTTTACTTTTGAGAAATGAGGAATAGAACAACAATTTCTCTTTAATAGGAAAAATGAAGAATAGAACTACAATTTCTCCTACAGGAAATGAAGAATTTAACGACAATTTCCTTTTGTAAAGAAAATGGATCTAATGCAGCAATGAAAATACTTTGAAATTAATTCATCAATGATAAAGAAAAATACTTTAAATAAACATTGAAAAAACTGTTCTTTCAAAGGAGGAAGAGGCAGATAGAGCGACTGGTCAATATGAGGTATCAGGCTCTTTAAAACACAACAAACAACAAACTGAAATAAAATGCAATGACAAATTCAATGGAATTTGGTTGATTATAGGGGGGCAACGCAGTCTTTAAGGGGAGACAATGTGTTGCAACGCACCCTTAGAAGGGAGACAATGCTATGCAAAGCACCACGTCTTGTTCAACAGTGCGTTGGGCGTGGCAGAGAACATAAAAATCAACTGTTTAACACACTTCTAATGCAAATTTTGATTTCAAAAAGCCTAATCTTTCAGAGTAAATGCTACTGGGTAAATAAAAAGATATAAGCAGAGGAAAATTCACCAAGGATGAAGGGTAAACTCCCCAGTGGAGTCGCCAATTTGTTATGCGGAATTATGGATTATGGATAAAACATTCTTCCCTAGATGTGGTGCTCATCTAGAACAACATATTAAAGAATTTGCAACTACTTTTCCTAATAGTAAATAGACACATAACAGATCAAGAAACTTACTTGGAGTCCAAGCGCTTCCAATTCTCCTTCTGTCACTCTTGCTGTAGCTTCAAATCCGAGCTAGATCACCAAAATATTTCCTGCAAGAATGAACACTAAACAACAAAGAGATAGCAATATCCAGATATCTATTCAAGTTATTCAATTAAATCAATGAAACATGAACCATATACATTAGATAAGAATTCATAATATGAAATACATAAGCTTATACAAATACATATGTGGGAAAGTAAGCAACAATATTTATTAATGGATAGAAGGGGAGGTTACAACCTAGTGATTGATATGAAGTCACTATCTCTAGCAACATCCCAGCCTCATCACAATGCACATCTCTCTAGCAACATGTTACACAAATCAACTCCTTAATTGAAATTCCACCAGCATTTATCTACTCAAATTCTTCCTTACCAAGCACTAGGATCTGTGCTCAATTTATAGAGGAGTTGAAGGTAGTTTTACAATCAATGAATTTCTAATAATAGGCAAGACATGTTCCCAGTCTCATAGGTATCAAATGGACACATGGATTTTAAGTTTGACACATATGCACTCTTCTAGAAGACACTGACCAAGTGGAGATTCCGGAACAATGAGAATTTCGCTCCCAAATGACCAACACACCCTTGAGTGTCGGGAAGTGCTTTGCAGAGCACCTTTGAATGAAGTTACCTGCATATGCAACACACTTAGTCCCTTGAGAGGCAGCGTTGGTGAGCTCACACATGATATATTATAAACATAAAATCTTGGAACCTTGCAGATGGAAGTCATAGATGATTTGTTCTTGTTCTTTGTCTTAGGGAATGTAGCAACTGAAATGATAGGGGATGATAGACCCTATTCATCGGTCCTGGGGATGATGTCCAGTTAACCAGGTCATTGGGAATGGTGCCCAAATTGACCTATAACAAAAGTAAATTGAAAATTTCAATTTAAATAAAATTAAAGATATATATATATATATATATATATATTTAATTGATTAATATACTAAAATTAGATACATTAATATAGTCAATGTGGATGATTATATTAATATATTATAATTAAGTTTAATATATTAGTAAATTAAAGATTCCAAGTTTAAATATAAATATAATTTTTAAATAAAATAAAATTTCAATTTAAATAAAATTCACTTCAGTAACATTAATCTTAATTTATTAACATATCATAAAAATCTAAACATGGTAATTTTTTGATTTATTAACATATCATAAAAAACTAAACATGGTAATATATATTTATATAATATTGACATAGTAAAATAAAATCAATAAAATAAAATAAAATAAAAATAAATAAATAAATATTTCATAACCTATTTTTCTCTGTCGGCTAATTCTTTTCTTTTGTCTCTGCATTCATATTTATAGCTCTCTTTCTTTGTTGCTCTTCCTCGACCTTTGTCCTAACGATGGGTATTGTTGTAGACTCGAAACATCGACATTCAAACATGTCTACTGTGGAGCAATTTTCGATCACTAAATCAAAGTTGACTATTGTCATCAAGATGGGCTACTACACAAGTTGGATAAACTTTGTGTACCTAAGGGTGATAGAATCCAACAAACAAGAGAGACTCATACCCAAAAATTTGTAGTTCATGTTGTTGTTAGAAAAATATATGCACCCAGAAATGGTATATGTATTAGCCTAGAATGCAATAAGATGTAGCATGATTCATTAGGAAATGCATGCTCTATTGTACTACTAGAACAATAACATATACAAGGTTTATACCACCCGTTACATGTACCTACTAGGCAATGAGAGAGTTTCTCCATGAACTTTGTGCAACATTTTTTGAGAAACAAGTAGGGACATGGTTAACTCTTTGTCTTAATGGAAATATTTATTACAATTTTCATCTTGATGCCTTGTAAATTAAATTTTGTTCTTTGAGAATGTTTGGGTGCACTTTGGTATAAGAAGGAGGAACATTTTTGACAAAAATATAATAGTTTTTCATGCTTTTTTGGACTACACTTCGGGAACATATAGACACATAGACACATTATTGAAGAGATGTATAGATTTCCATCGATAAATAAATGTGTATATAGAAGTGGTGAACATAACACTTGTTTATATTTTGAGGGGTCACATTTATAAGCACCCAAGGATATAGGATAAGAATTTCATCTGCATACAATACTCTTATAATAGGACCTATTCCATACTTCCACTAATGAATCTCATTTTGAAACTTGTTTTGGATATTTTCCACCTTGAAGACCTATAGATGTTGTGTATGGGAAGCAAGGAAGAGAGGAATATGATGCCGCAAGTGAGGAACTAAATATTGAAAGGCTCATAGGTAAGATCCAAAAAATCCATTTGAAAGAGACACTAAATAAATCATGTGAAAAGTACAAGGCCAAACCTAATTAACATAATATTGAGAAGGGGTTCAAGGTAGGAGACCACGTCTATTTTCTTGAGCAAGAATAGGTTTTATGGATCTTTTAATAAAATAAAGTGTCCACAATGTTGGATTTTCAAGTGTTGGAAAAGGTAGTAAATGATTGTTAATGGCTCTATCCTTGCACACAAACATATTCTCTCTTATCAACATGGATAACTAAAATTCTTCGATCCATCCATGTTCAATGAGGAAAATAAGGGACACATAATTCTTTACATAGATGAATTAATTTCAAATGCTCAAAAAGGGTTATAAAAAGATATGGTTTTGTAGAAAAAAACTAGATCAATAATAAGTATTCAACAATCTAGCCTAAAATCAAAGTGGTACTCCAAAGAAAAGGTTGAAGAACTTTCTCCTCATCTCCTTTGGAAGTAAAAATTTTATAGGACCAAAAGTCTCCCAAAATGGATCATTGTATATATTATAATCATAGTGGGTACCTTTTGGTGTGGAAAAATATATCTAAGGGTTTGTCCATGCCATTTTAATGGTTTATCATGATTTGTTTATTTCAATAATGAAACTTCAAGATTTTATTTCTACAATAAATAGTTTTTTCGAGGGTCAAAATTAGTGAACATAGTTCACAACCCTTTAATGTTGTTATATAATTTCTAAGAAATTTCCAACGCTCCAAAGTTAAACCTCCATTGTAGTTTATTTGAGGATTTATGCCTCCTCCAATTTGGTGCATGCATTGACTTAAGCCTCCTTCGCTTGGTAGCTCAAGATTTAGAGAAGCGACTCTTATGTTTCATGGCATGTTTATATGCATGCAATTATGTATGAAAATGTTGTTACTAGTCTATGGTTAGATTTCAAGTCACATCCATGTTATGATAGATGTCATGGATGAGTAACCTATGATTAAAATTGTATGTGCTTACATGATGAGATGTAACTCATGGATAGGTAAGCCTGTTTGTATAGGTTGCATGAGTGACTTCTATCGCAAGTGTGGATAATTGGAATGTTGATTTGAGAAGCTTGTAGGTTTATTGTATGTTTTGATGATTCTTAGGAAAGTTTGTGTGATGACTATTGCATTAACATAGTTTACATTTGAGATGAATAGTAAAATGATTGGGATATTGTGCTAGTTGTGTTGAGGTATTCAATATGAGTAATGATCTCAAGTATAATGGCCAACATGCATAGTTTTATATGAATATTTTAGTATACAACCTAATTAGCTTATGGGTTTCTTCTACTCATGAACATAATCATATGGGAGAAAATCATGAATATCTTGATTTGTTGCATGGAAGAACCATTTTTCTTTATTAGACTTTACTTGTAAGAAGTATGAAATATTTAGATATTGTGATGTCTTGTAGAAGGATAACTAAGTAATGGGAATGATGATTTTTTAGGACTAGCTAGAAATCAAATATGATTAGGTGGCATGATGGAATGTTTTGTGCTCCTTATAGAAGTGTATACATGTGAATGTAGTCTTAAATATATTTTTTGGAGAGCAATATAGTTGCACAAAGATCATTGATTTTATAAAGTTGATTAAGGTAATTTGGTATTCAGAGAACACATAAAGTAAAAAATTAATGCATCTTTTTCATACATTTACACCTATTTCGGTTTATTGAGTCCTCTTGATGTTGAATCCCCACCACCTATGAATTTGAGGATGGGGCACTACACAATAGTTTCAACATAGTTCCAACAAAACTAGAATCAGAAAAACAATCATACTGAATAATAACATAATTGCAAATAAAATGAGCCTCTTTACATTCCTTATTCAATGTGTTTACATATTCATACCCTAAATTTGATAAATCATTATCATTCTCTAACTAAGAATTCAAGGTTGATAGCTCCGTGGGATTAGGTTTGCAAGTCCCTTTATGGGGTGAAATTCTTAGACAATTATGATCCTTGCATTGATTACTGAAAATACTTGTCACCAATTTATTTCTTCTATCTTGAGGTCCTAGCACCTTCCATGTCCAACTCTTGTACCAAATATCCTAATATCACCATGTTGACCTCCTATAGTAGTCTAGACCCCAAATGTTTTAACTTTTGGACTCTTGTAAAGCATCCAAATGACATAAAATAGGGTTTGAACAAATTTCTTAGTGCTCTAATGGATCATATATGAAGTTGATAACATCCTCCTCACACCCCATTCTTCCTTCCAGGTCACCAAAGTTTGACATCATTGACGATAGATTCACCTTATACCAACCCTAGTTACTCATGTATAAAACATATCATCTTTGCAATGTCATCACTCCCTCTAACGCCAAATAAATAGTAAAATAAATTTTAAAAATAATAATAAACATAGTTTTAAAACAAACTAAAAAAAAACACATATTTTAGGAAATAAAATCAAAATAGATTTTTTTTTTCTTCAAAATAAAAATAAATAACAACACATTAAAAAAAAAGAGACAATTTTTTTTTGGAGGGGGTGTGATTCCAAAAATTTCCCTTCACCCCAAATTGACTATTCCCCCTCCAACATTCCTATTTCCTACCTGTTCCCCCTATTCTCCACCCCACCCCCACCAAAACCACCTACCCTCCCTACACCCTCACCACCCACCCCTCCCTCTTCCCCATAATCACTTCTCCTCACCAAAACCCACCTATTCCATCAATTATGTGCCATCCACATGCCCCTTCTCCCCCTGGTTGGCCCCTCCCACCCCCTCTGCTACCTTGCTACCCAACAGTCCACACATAGACTAGTATAATGGGGAGGAGGTTTATTGGAATCACCCTTACCTCCAAACCCACCCATCCCTCTTGACTGCCACTACCCCCTTATCCCTCCCACAAACATCTCACCCTTGCTCCCACACCACCCTAAAACTTGCATGTGGCTTAGAGCATCACCTAGAGCTAATCACACATATGAATTCTATGTGAGATAATCCCTTGTTAATTCTTACTATGAAAATATTCATAGTGAAAGAAACAATGATGTATAATGTCACATTCTCTTGGATATGGCCATGGTATTTGCCTTCATGACCAATTCATTGACCCTACATGAGATCTCTATTGTAAGAAGGATTTGAGTACAAGCATCATACTTTTGTGGCATTATACAACAAGTGTGGGTCATTAATGCATACCCATATAAGGACTACATATGCTAGTATGGTGTCAATTCAAAAGTTTTCCATGGAAGTACTCAAACTAAAAATGTTGAGTGGTCACCCATGCCATTGTCTTTTGTTGGGAAAAACACTGGATTTGATATTCACTCCATCAAATTGTAGCAGTTTCATCTAATTATCAAATATAAGGGAAATGCTAATAGTTTGAAAACATGATATGAGAATCACCAACACCTAAGATTATATATTTGGGTTCTCTTATGCACATGGAGCCTTTCATAAGATGATACATCTAAAGAGAAATACAAAGAAGATGAGGACTTTGAGTAGATACTTCATCAATTGCATAAAGCCAACAACATGAAGAATAATACAAAAAAAAAGGTTGACTATTGTCTCCAAGATGGGTTACTCATTAAGTTGGATAAACTTTGTGTACCTAAAGGTGATAGAACACAATGTAAGTCTTAGATCATACCCAAATTTTTGTAGGTCATGTTGGTGTTGGAAACATAGTATGCATTTTGTAGAGGTATGTGTATTAGCCTAGTAAGCAAGAACATGTAGCATGATTCATTAGTGAATGCATAATCTATTGTACCAGTAAACACAATAACATAAATGAGGTTTATACAACCCTTTACATGTACTATTAGGTCATGAGA
This sequence comes from Pinus albicaulis, assembly GCA_034641835.2. NCBI lineage: Eukaryota > Viridiplantae > Streptophyta > Pinopsida > Pinales > Pinaceae > Pinus > Pinus albicaulis. Next base: position 842,273,827 of record CM076582.1, on the reverse strand, counting down.
GAGTTTCTCCATGGATTTTATGTAAGTTTTTCCAAGAAACAAGTGTGCATATGATTAACTCTTTATGCTAATGGAAATATTTAGTACAATCTGCATCGTATGCCTAATAAAAGAAGTCATATTCTTCGAGCATTCATGGATGCACTTTGGGATACGAATGAGCAACATTTTTGAAAATGATATAAGTTTTTTTCATGCCTTTCAAAATATAGTTTGGTAAAATATAGGCACATATACACATTGTTTAAGAGATGTATAACTTTCCATTGATAAAAAAATGCATATATAAAAGTGGTGAACATGGCACTAGTTTATAGTTTTAGGGGTTACAGGAAAATCACCCAAGGATCTAGGATAAGAATTTCATCTACATACAACACTCTTATAATAGGACTTATTCCATGCTTCCACTAGTGAGCCTCATCCTGAAACCTATTTTGGATATTTTCCACCTTGAACAACACTAGATGTTGTATATGGGAAACAAGGAAGAGATAAACAATATGCCATAAGTGAAGAATTAAATATTGGAAGGTTCATAGATAAAATCCATCAAATTAATTTAAAAGAGACACTAAATAAATCATGTGAAGATGTTGTACATGGGAAACAAGGAAGATATAAATAATATGTCATAAGTGAAGAATTAAATATTGGAAGGTTCAAAGATAAAATCCAAAAAATCCATTTGAAAGATAAACTAAATAAATCATGTGAAAATTACAAGGCTATCCATGATTAGGATATTATTGATCTAGATTGTTGGAGGAATGAGACATAAAGAGTGACAAAAGAATAAAAACTAAAAATTCCCAATAGGTCACCCATCCTAGTACTACGTTGGCCCAAATGCACTTAACCTCAATGTTCTCATGAAATATGATGCATTAATGTTGGTGCAATCCAAGTTGTTTAAAAAATTAAACTTCATGAGTGACAAAGGAATATATCACACTACTTGAGAGAAATATTGAAGAAAAACATTATAAAAATAAATGAGAATATAGCATGATGCGTAAGAGAAATATTGCAGAAAAGTTATAAAGATAACTCAGAATATGGCAACTCGAATATTTATTTAATTGATAATATACCATGTGACTACATTACGAGAAAAGCATGCTTTGCTCCAAATTAATTCCCATATTTATACTTTTTACAAGTATCTTTGCACTGAGAGTTATCCCCTTTTCCATTTCAAAATACCATGGCTAAACAATGTTGTTTACAAAATCCATGGGCGAATACCATGGGTGAAGATCGCAAATTTTGATGATAAAAATTAAATCATCATGTGATTTAAAATACCATGGGTAAATACCATGGTTTACAAAATCCATGGGTGAATACGATGGTAAGAACTAAATCATTGCATGATTGGATTTTTACTTCACTATTATGATTTTTTTTATTTTCATGCATATTACAAATATAATGCATGATTTTACAAACATTGGTAGAAAAAAAAAATAACTATGGTAATTATCATCCACCTGGATCAAGCCTCCCCCGTTAGGAAGCATTGGTCTCCATTGTATAAAGTTCCCTCATTAGTTGAGGAAATGTAAGCTAATTATCATCCACCTGGATCAAGCCTCCCCTGTTAGGAAGCATTGGTCTCCATTGTATAAAGTTCCCTCATTAGTTGAGGAAATGTAAGCTAAACTTGGTTCTTGGTGAACCACTTGCCCTGGTGAATAAGCTTCCTTGTGTTAACCACTTGATACAGTTGTATGTTCTATTGGTGAGTACCCTTCATCTTGGTGCCCAAAATCCTATAAATTGTACCCTGAAACTTACAAAGAACATGATATTGGTCATGTTGTTGTTTGTACTTAACAATGGCTATTGGTATGGCACCATGAACCTATTTTTGGAAGTGTTGAAATTGTTCAAAAAATTTGGTTGCTCAATGGGAGGACTTTGTTAGTGAAGATGCAGTATGAAAGTTGACATCCATGGGGAATTCTGGCTAGAACCCTGAAAATGTTTGCAAAGAAATAATAGAGTTGTAAAGAGATCCATTCTAGCCATATTGAACATATGGATGGTTTTCATCTAGTGTAAGTGGATGTGTGACTTGGAAGAGTAGGGGTGCCTTTATAGGTGAGGCGGCTATATCCCTGTACAATTTTACAAGCCTTTCCACCTGCTTGTGTTTTTTAGAGAGAGCTTGTAATGAAGCTATGTTGGTTGCAATGACTTGTTGTTCACTTATTGACTGAATCGTGGAAAGGACAAACTTGGAAGTATGAGAGACTACCTTATTGCACTTTTGCTGAGATCAATGATTTTGCAATAGTTGGAATTTCCTCTAGTATCCTGTAGAGCTGATCCCACACAGTAACAAAAACACTACAAGGTTGAGACTCATAAACAACATAATGTTTCCACATATAAGGTTTCCCTAACATAACATCACAAACTTCGAGTGGTGTGACATCATACAATACCTCATCTGTGAAGGGCTTGATGTTGTAGGACATACAACACTATTGGTTGACACAAATGCCTCGTCCATGGCTCAACCAACTAATGGTGTATGATTGGGGATGCAAAATTATTGGTATCTTCAATTTCTTGATGACCTCGACTCGGATTAGGTTCTTCTGGATGCCACTATTAACAATGAAATGTAACGAGGTCTTGTCGCCCACATTTGTGAATGGAAGAGGCACTCCCCCTCCTCAGGATCCTCTGATTCTTCTGGTTGGATCTTCACATTTGCAATGGTAACATTGGGCTCTGCATCAATGATAAAATTCCTTTTATCCTATTCTAAATCAGAATATGAGCCAAATTCTATTTGTTTCTCTGCAAGCTCTGCCAATAATGATTGTTTCAAGTGACATTCATCATTGTTATGCGAGGAACTTTTGTGGAGCCTACACGACTTCCCAATGCATTCCTTTGAATTTCCATAACCATTCTTTGTTTGTGGCTTAGTTGGGTTGTCAAGGGAAGGTCCACCCCGACTTTGTCCCTTTCCCTACTTCCACTGTGAAGGATTTGCAGATCCAAAGTCTTGCTTATTTTGTTTAATTTTTTTCTTTATTTTGACAACATATTTGTATGCTACACTAAGTGATGATATTTCCAATAATTCCATTTCTATCTGGTTGTATTTGTGTAGACAACCATGCTACTTGAGCACTAAATGTCACTCAAAGTCTTTTATACTCAAATTGGTGCATAAGGTATACAAAACATTTGTGAAATCTGGTACTTGCTTGGTCCATTTCTTGTCATAGTGTAACAACCCATGGTTTATTTTCCATGTAAATAAATTAAGAGCAAGGTCACAAGACTTGTATTCCAGGCTGAATGGTAGGAAAAACACTTTAGCGGGAATCACTTGTGATTAATTAACAACTATGGAAATTGGCAAAGGAAAAGAGGCAATAATTGACATTTATTTATGAAAATAAAGGAAAATAGGAGAAAAGGAAGGTGAAGAGACACATATTTTTCATGCTAAGGAAATTAGAGGAAAAAAGAAAGAAAATGAAGAAAATAGAGGCATTAATGATAAAAATACCTCATAAAATCAGTTGCTAGCCTTTTGACGGTTTTGGGTTGAGCTCTCTTTCATTCTCTCATTATCTCATACTCTTGTACACTAAGAGAAATATTGGAGCATTATTGGAGCACTTGGGGATTCACTTGGATTTGGAGAAAGAAGGAAAAAAAAATTATGGAATCACAAGGAAATAATGGGATCAACATCCACAACTGGATTTCTTTGCAGGTAGCAAGTTGCATGTGTGTTTTCCTTGCTGATTTCTAGATGCATGGTATATGCATGTGAGCCTATGGTTATGTGTTGTCATTGGCATGGAGATTTTCCTGGATTGATAGTGGGTTTTAGCCTTGTCTTTCCATTTCTTGGATATCCATGGTGTTTTGGGTTTATTCCAATTGTTTTTCTGATTGGTACTCCAGTTCCTTATGGATCTGGGTTGGAACAAACACTCTGGAAGCCTTGGAACAACTTGGGTTGAGTTACTAGTTCCTTGAGCCGTTGGTTGGGACAAACACTTTGGAGCCCTTGGTGGGTTGAGTTACTAGTTCTTGGAGCAACGCTTGGAACAAATGCTATGTAGCCTTGGAAGGTTGTGGGTTGAGTTACCAATTCCCTGCACAACTTGGGTAGATACTAATCTAGTTGATGCTAGTGATTTCCAAACCGTAGAGGTGGAATCAATGTGATTTAGGGTTGAGGGGGTTTTGCCTCTGGAAGCTCTCGTTTGGTTTTATTTTGGTTATTCCATGGGATTCCACATTCATGCTTGGAATATGGCATGGGTTTGATTGGATGAAAGAGAGATTTGGTTCAACCCAATCTATGGTTGGGTGGTACATGGAAGTCCCTGACTTGGTTGGCATTTTCATATGTTAATAAGAGCTATTTTCCTATTGTGATTTATAAGCTTTTGTACTGGTTATCATGTTGACATTATGGCTGATTTTCCATGGTTTCTATGTTGGTTATTTGCTAGTTATATGTTGGTTATATGATGTATTCTATCCATGGCTCCTGTCGTGTTTTGATAAGTGATTGAATGGTTGATGGATGCATGGACTAACAAGTGTTATTGCAGCTATATAGAGAGGGCTTAGAGCCTTCTTGGTGATTATTATATGAAGACCATCAATTTATGATCAGATATGCATTCATGACCTGTAGCTTACATGTTTTCCATATGTTTAACGAAATGTCTATTATGGATTAGGAAATATAGGTTAAGTTTCTGACTCAAGTTTGAATGTTTATCTTTGTCATCATGTAAATTATGATTATGGAAAGTTACACGTTGTAACAACCCTAGTTAAAAATCCATGTAATAAAGTTAATAAAGGTAAAAATAAGACCATGGTCACGGGACACATATTTCAAGTTGAATGTTTGGTAAAACATCTTAGCGGGTGTTCATTTCGGTTTATTATGGCTAAGGAAATTGGAAAAGGAAAAGAAAAAGGCATTTGAAAAGGCAAGAGGCATTATTTGACATTTATTTATGAAAATAATGGAAAATAGGAGAAAAGGAAGGTGAAAGTTCAAAAGTTGCATGTGACAAGGAAATTTAAGGAAAATAATGGAAAATGAAGAAAATAGAGGGCTCATTGACAAAAATGCTTCTGAGGTTCAATTCATAGCCTTTTGTTTATTTGGATTTGGAATTATTCTCGTAGAGAGAAGAGCACCAAGAGGAGGAAGCAAGCAAGGAAAGCAAAGGCAAGCAAGGATCAACTAAGGAAAATGTTGGAACAAGTGGCTACAACGAGATTACTTGCATGTATCTAGTTGCATGTATGTTTTTCTTGCAAGTTTTGGCATGCATGGTACATGCATGTGTGTATTTGGTTCTCTTCCTGTCATTGGCATGGGTTTTTCCAAGGTGACAATGGTTTTCAGCCTTGCCATTTCCAGATATCCATGGTGTGATGGGGTTCTTTCTCTTGGTTGAGCTGGATTGCCATATGGTTTTGAAAATGAGTGGGATGGTCTCAGGAAAATTTCCAAAGGAATATAAATCCATGGACCGATATATGGTGGGATATGCAGTAAAACCTGAGGGTGGAGACAGAAAAATTACTCATAGTGTAGGTGAAGAAATCTGGGGGCATCCATGCTTGTGTAGGCCTGGTGATCCATGTAACGATATATGGTGGGATTGTGGTAAATTCTGGTAGTGTACGTTTATTATTTGGCCTAGGAATCCTTGATCGGTAATGGTGGGATTGCGGTAAACCCTGGTTATATATATGAGGGTTTGGGCCTAGGAATCCTTGATGTAACCACTCTCTTCCCACATTTACCCAAGCTAACTAGTCCACTAGGGTAAACATATCATGAGAGACTACTATGATGTGATTCAACTTCCCATGTATAATTAAGGAAGTGGAACCAACAAAACAAAACCAATATGAATTCCACAGATGCTACATAAACTTCAGAAGCCAACCAACCCTTCGAGGTGACCAACCCCTGAGACAACTTGAAATTTTACTGATATGGACCCTCAAGTGCTGCCATGAAAATCCATGCATGCGACTGAGGCATTCTAATCACTCCCACAGCAAGGCATGCCAACGATTGTGGACTTTTTTAGGCAGTTCTGAGTTAGCAGACCCAGATTTTGAGCCAATTTTTCAGGGCTAGGTATTAGGCCACTACCCAAAACTTCATGAAACTTTAAGAAATGATAAAAAACAATGGAATAAGGTCACTAGTGCAATCATTGGTACAAGTACTTGATCTGACCCCTACTATCCATGATAGGCATTTCGTCAAACATGTCACAAATATGTTATCTATAGGTCATAACAACAAATCTGAGGATAGGAGTTTCATACTTATCTGAGAATTGACAAGGAGGACCAATATCTCCTCCAAATAGCTGCAATGTTATCTATTAGGTCATTCATTCATTAAAATTTCATATACTAAAAAAATGATGATAGCCATAACTCGAGTCTGTCATAAACCATGCTCATAACCAACATATAACCAACAAAATAACAATGCTAAAACAACCATAAGGATCACATAATAACAAGTACATATACCCATCAAATACAAGAGGAAAAGAGCTCTTATTAACATATGCAAGATGCAACAAGGTCTGGGACTTCCACGTTTCTCTTGACCATAGATTGGGTTGAACCAAATCTTTATTTCAGCCAATCACCCCCGTGACATGTTCCAAGCAAGAATGTGGGATCTCATGGAATAAACTAAGAAAAACCAAACTAGGGCTTCCAGAGGAAAAACCACCTCAACCCTCAACCAGTGATTCCACCTCACGGTCAGACATCACTAACCATCAGCAGATCAGTCTCTACCCAGGATTTCTAGGGTTCTAGAGCATTTTTTTCAACTAGGGCTTCCAGGACTAGTAACTCAACCCACAACTACCATTGGGATTCCAAAGCATTTTCCCAACCAGGGCATCTAGGACTAGTAACTCAACCCACAACTACCATTGGGATTCCAAAGCGTTTTCCCAACCAGTGCATCCATGAATAGTAACTCAACCCACCAAGGGCTTCTAGAGTGTTTTTCCAACCAAGGCTTCCGGGACTAGTTACTCAACCCAAGTTGTTATAGGGCTTCCAGAGCGTTTGTCTAACCAAGGTTTCCAGGAACTAGTAATTTAACCCACAACCATAAGAAAAATGAGCACCAATCAAAAAACAAAGGTAAACCCACAACACCATGGCTATCCAAGAAATGACGAGGCTAGGTGTTTCGGGAAATAAATCCCTAAAGGTTTTTGGGTCGACAACCTTCATAGATCAGGGGCATACCATTCAAGAAGGACTCACTTAACCTATCCTTTATGCTGAAAACAAGATTTAATCAATTGCGGAACTTACCCGAAATTCCTACGTTTGATGTAGATCCCGTAGGGTTCAAACCCCCAACAACTCCTTGTGCTTCGTAACCTAGAAATAAAGAAAGAACGAACATGAAACACTAGTTGTACAACATATATTGTTCCTAGATGTCAGTATAATTCATGTAAAATATCATATAAGAAATACTGAATGTTTAACTAACAATATTCACACATATATAGACACGTGAAAATTCGGGAACAAGATGGTACTTCTTATTATAAATGGCATGTACAAGAATAGAAAGTGGAGAGATCACCTGAATCCTTCCACGGCCTTTGAGTAGACTATCCTCTGGATCTGTCCAGCCCTCACCTCGCTAGGATTATTCCAAGATGTGTGCACACGATATGTCATATAGGATGATGATCATCTTCAAGGAAACAAGGGTTTCCTAAATATAATTGTGAAGTGCAGGAGGCACGGGAACATCAGACTTGAAATAGGGATCCAACAGAGTATAATGTCTATAATTTTCTCTCTCCCTTAGGCCATACACATGAGGGGATTTCATACTCCCTCAAAGTAGTTTCAGTAGTTGGAAATAGTTGGGCCATGGGCTGAGGTGGTTGAATTACGGGAATAACCATCACCTTGCCATGAAAATAAGGAATTTATATATATTTTTTAATGATTTAAATGGCATATGCGGAAAAGTATGAATGGAATCGCGTATATACGCAGAAAAGTCTAGGCATAACTGCGTATGGGATTTTTAACACTGTTTTTTTATGAATTTATTCAAGTCTAGAGGGAAAGGGTGCCTAGGGCCAAAGAGACAATCATTATTCACATGAGGGTGAAAAATGATGCTATAATACTAGGCAAAACCACTATTAATCTAGGCAATCCTCCATGCCAATGAAATATCATAACCAAGAAACCACATGCATGTGCCATGCATGCAAAAACTAACAAGTATATCATACATGCAACTCAGTACTTGCAAGAAAAACCCACTGTAGCTACTGATCCCGATGTCTTCTTGCGCTTTCCTACTTTTCCTCTGCCTTCTTGCTCCAAATCAAAGTATACCACACTACTCCAAGAGTGCTTCCAAGAAAAATATAAGTGTCCAAGAGTATGAGAGAGAGAGAGATAATAGAGAGAGCTCCCAAAACTGTATTTGAAAAAGGTTGAACTGACAAAATATAGCATTGAAAAAAGATATGAACTGATAGTCTGAAGCCTTTTTATTATTGAGGCCTCTAATTTATTCATTTTCCATTATTTTCCTCCTGGTCTTAGTGTTGGTGTCAGTACTGAGAGGAGTAATCCACCCACCTCGAGAGTTTTATTTCCAGAAGTAGAAGTAGAGGAAGTACCTCAATCTCCTGAATCGCTTCCATCTCCTCTTTCTTTTAATTCTCCGTTGATCATTGAGTACATCGGAACTGAGTCTGAGAGACCCAAGAGTCCTTATCCATCACATTCTCACCTTTTGATGGCCACGACTGGGAACACAACTTCGGCTGTGAGTGTTGCAAGTATTCAGACTCCTCTTAAAGTTGAAGGAGGAGGCACTATTGCTATATCTTCGATTGCTTCTAGTGCTGCTGTGTTTGTTTCCGGTTATACCCAAGCACATGCTTCTCAATCTGGTCCCTTTTTTCTTGGAATGTCTGTTAGTGGAATTCCTTCGTTTTCCTTTTCTATTGCTGCAACTGCATCTACACCCATATCCTCTATGGCTAGTGGATCAACTAATTTTCAAGGGTTCCCCTTTGGAAGTGGGAATGTTACTCACTCGAATCCTTCCTTAGGGTCTTTTCCTTTTACTTCCTAGACTTAGAATTTTAATCCATGGTCTGGAGGTCAAAGTTCTACTACCTTCACGGGGTGGAACCCTATCTTTATGGCAGTCGGGGCAAGGAATCAGTTTCTCGCTGGTCACCAAGGGAATGTTCCTGTCTCTTCGTCTAGTGCTTATCAGGCTTTTTCTCCTTTTTCAAATTCTTGGAACCCTTATTAGGGGGTTTCTTCTTCATTCACTACTTCAGTGGGGGGAACTGGTCTGGTTTATAGTAACTCCATGTTGGGAGGGGGTCCTTCTCCGAATGTTGGGTCACAAGGATTTTCCTATGGCCCAAATTTTTCTATGAACTCTTTCTGGAAACCTGGTGCCTCATCAAATCCAGGGTATTCTTTTCAGAATGTGGGAAACTCGTCCTATCAGGGATGGAATTCCCAGGCTCCTCCTCATTTACCATTTCTGGCAACCTTAAACTTGCCATATTTGTCGAAATTGACTAATTATCCAATCCAATATAATCCGGGGTGGCCTCCAGTCCCCACCAAACTACCTTCAGACATTCAAAAGTTTGAAGGAAAGAATGGAGAGGATCCGAAAGATCACATCACCACTTTTCATCTATGGTGTTCATCAAGCTCCCTGATCGATGATTCGATTAGGTTGAGGTTAATTTAGCGCACCTTGACTAGAAATTTAGTTAAGTGGTATATTGAGTTAACTGGGGGCAGTTTCGCCACTTTTGGAGATTTGGCTACCATGTTTTTAAATCATTTTAAGTTGCGTGTTCATTATGATGCCAGGACTAAACTCTTGGCTAATTTTAAGCATGACAAGGCAACCCACGTTTCTGATCATATTCAGGAATGGCGGAGAAGGAAGCGACTCATTAAAGCCTATATTCCAAACGAATTCCTTCTATAATGGTTTTTGTGTTGAATTCTTAGTTAAACTAAGAGGGGGGGGTGAATCAGTTTAACACATACATGAGCTTTTTAAATATTTCATCAGCTTATTTACAACTTATTTTTATAATCAACCTTAGTACATGAACAGTCTTAATATGTTGTAGCAAGTATTAAATTAATGTGTCATCAAAATTATTATAAGAGCAGCAAACATTATGCAGATTTGGTAAATCATCTCAGTACACAGGCAAAACAGATAGAAACACCAGATATAAGTGGAAACCTATAAAGGGAGAAAACCACATTTTATTATTGTTGTGATGCAAAGGAAAGCTCCAACTCCTTCTCACCACTGTTTTTCTACAGGTACCAACCCACAGGAGGCTCCAACCTCAATTCTGCAAGCTACAACTTGCAAGGAAGCTACAACTCCTTTCAATTTTCTGCAAGCTACAACTTGCAAGGAAGCTCCAAGTCCCTTAAATTTTCTGTAGGCACCAACCTACAGGAGGCTCCAACCTCAGTCAACTACAACTGACAGCTATCAAGCTTCAACTTGATAGGGAAGCTCCAACTTCCTCAATTTATCACAAGAAATGTTTGCTGATTTACCTCAGATATCAGCTCTGTTCTGTAACACCTCTTTCTGCTCCTCTCTTCCTGATCTTCTCTGCCTTAATCTTCTATATTTTTCATTCTCTATCCTTACTCTCTCTTACTTCTTATGCATATCAAGTTGATATTATATATATAGTTAATTACATGACTGTTTGTATTCCACAAGGAATTTGGAGTGAACAGCCATGACTCTTTGACTTCTGTCTTCTCATTCCTTTGTCCAACTCATTTAAAATTATAACATTATGTACAAATTTCCATGTTATAGTGGGATTTTTCTTTTCCATAGGATACTTTCATTTGCATCACAAACAATATAAAACAAATAAAACATTTACATTTTCAGTTACAGTATATAAACTTCACTCAGCCCTTGGCTTGCTGGTTTTGTCCTTTTTGTAGCAGTCATGCAGCTGTCCTGCATACTTTGTTCACTGTCTTTTGCATATTTTCCCGTTTTCTGTGCTTATTCACCTGTCCAATTCATTCCTGTACATATTCCTGTTCATCGAACTTTCATCTCTGAACACTTTCCTCTTCTTTTTCCTTTTCCATACACATTGATCCCACTCCACTCTTTTTTTTTTCATTTTCTCTTTTATTCAGTTCCCTGTTCATTGCAGTTATATAACTGCTGTATGTACAACTGCCTTTTAATCAAACATAAAATGACTCTCGGCGTTTTTATAAAACCTTTTTAACAACACGGATATATCAGTACTCACAATCTTTATCATGAACCATCAACAATTTAACCTTTGGTTTCATGTTTACAAGAAACGCTCATATAGTATCTTCGGGCCCCATAGCATTTCGCAATGTATAATTGAACCCTCTGTTCAATTTTAACTGAATACATTCGAAAGTCAAAAGACTGTAACGTTAACTCCTGTTCTCCTTTCGGCATAACCACTTAACCCACACTGGCCTACACATTTATATTTCGATTATTTCATAAACAACAAACAAACGCTGGCCCATACCTTGGAATATAAACTTCGACTTTGATTAAACCCGACTTCTGGCGATAATAACCTCGGCCTTTTCCTTAGGCGTAATGTATCCACATATATTATACATCCTTCCTAACTCAAATTTTAAAACCCGTTAATAAACCTTGGCGTAGATTAAGTCCCAGCACTAATCTTTATAATGTTCGGGCCCCATCATTTAACATACCTCTGTGTAACTTCGATCACGATCCAACGACTATAAGCCCGTCGCGCTGCTTCAGCTGATCCAACGTATATCGCTTGGTTAACTTGCACGCGAGTTAACATTCAATAGTTGCGTGTTGGACTGGACCCAAGCACTTAAACGACCCTTCATATCCGACGACGGAGAACACGTCGCCTTGCTCCACACGATCCGACAGATATCGCTTGGCATAGATGCACGAATGATAATGTGCGATATGAGTGGTTTTTGGGACCCCGCCGTATGCCACGTGTCAGCCGCTCTATGGAATCTCTCCGATTTCTTGAATACCGCTTGCCCATCGAAAGCGGTGCGATGAAAACCAGAATCCCGCCTTTACTGTTCACTCTGCTCGTGGTTCCTTTCCTTCGCTCAAGGTTCCATCCGCCTTTATTATTTATGAGTTCCATTCTTCTTTCTCAAGGTTCCATTCCTTTGTTCCATCATCGCTACGTTTCTCTTAGAGTAATTGTCAAATTCCAGGTTGTAGCTATTCGAAAACATTGATACAAGCCATGTCAAATGTCCAATTAAAACGACCCCCATAGGGTTGGGTTCACGACAACCAACCTCGACATTTCATAGTTTCAACAATGCGTGAAGGGCCATCATTTATAACGTATTATATATAAAGGCATTCAACAAAAATACTCTTCGTCATACAGTAGGCACCTCATTCGACCAGTGGTCTTTTACCCTCAACACAGGTTTTGACGCACATTCTCCATACACTTTCATCATTAAATAGACAGGCAACTGTTCAGGAGATTCAAGACATTTTCTCATTTCCGTAGGAATTTAATTGTCAGGAACCTCTATATATATGCACACATAATTTAATTCGATCACTGCATAGATAACCCTGAAACAATTTCTTTCTTCACATAATGAGTTTACTTACAGGACTTTCTGGTTCTGGCCAAGTTCTCTATGCAGGTCTTTTCGCAGGACTGTCCTCGATTAATAGTTTCCAATCTTTCTCTTTGAATAGAGCGAATTTACATCATTGTTCCCACATCCACATACTTCAAAAGGTGAATCACACGGAGACCCTTATTACAGAGTTTAAACATCACTGGTTCTCATACAAGTTCGAATTGAAATCAAAGCTCTTTCATATAGAATTTGTTTCATCAACTTCCTAGCCTGCCTCTTTTCCTTGTCTGCTGCTTTCTCTGCTGCCTCTTTGCCAAATCCTTTTCCATCAATGAAAACATTTTCAACAGTCTCCCCCTTTGGCATTGATGGAAATACACTTCCTCTGATTTCCTTTTAGAACCCTTTCTTCTGTTTCTAGCTCTTCCTCCCCCTTTGACATCAATGGCAAGGGGTTGCGCATTTCTTTAGTGTAGATTGTATCCTTTGTTTTTATCCTTTTTCAATATTTCTTGCATTTCCTCTCTTTGAGATCTTATGCCTTTGTACCCTACTGCTCCAAAATTTGGATTAAATCTAAAATTCTGACCCTTTAGCCTTTTCATTGACTCTTTTATGCTGGATGTATTCTTTCCATAATCATTTGACCCTGAGGACATGTTTCATGCTTTCCTTGTTGGCTGATCTCCCCCTAGAATGATATTTTAGTTTCTGTTCTCCCCCTGAAACTGCGCTTTCTCTTTATATCAGAGAGTAGCATCTAAAGATACTACCCCTAGTCTATCTCTCAAATATTCAAATGGTTCTCTAGCAAGAGGTTTGGTAAATATATCAGTTGTCTGTTCTTTTGTTGGTACATATTCCAGCTTTACTACCTTCTGAGCCACTTGTTCTCGGAGAAAATGATACTTGATTGGGATATGTTTAGTTTTTGAGTGAAGCACAAGCTTTTTTGATATACTTATAACACTTGTATTATCACACTTGATTGAGATAGGTTCATCAGTGCTCACCTTCATGTCTTGGAGGGTTTGCTTCATCCACATGACTTGTGTACAACATGCTGCTGCTGCTATATATTCTGCTTCTGCTGTAGATAGAGAGATAGATTTTTGTTTCTTGCTTAACCATGCCACCAGAATTTGTCCTAGATAGAATGCACCTCCACTTGTACTTTTTATGTTATCCACACAACTGGCCCAATCTGCATCTGTGTATGCTGTCAAAGTGAAGTTTTTGCCTTTAGGATACCAAAGCCCATATTGTGCAGTTCCTTGTAGATATCTGAATATTATTTTGACTGCAAGAAGGTGATTTTGTTTAGGTGCTGCTTGATATCTAGCCACTAGTCCTACTGCTAGCATGATGTCTGGTCTTGATGCTATCAGATAAAACATACTTCCTATCATGGATCTGTAGATTTTTTGATCTATATATGTAGATCCATCATCAGCACACAGCTTGCATCCAGTGATCATGGGAGTTGACACAGGTTTGCATTCCTCCATTCTGAACTTTTTCAACATTTATTTCAAGTATTTTTCCTGTGAGATGAATGTACCTGTGCTCCTTTGCTAAATTTGAAGTCCTAAATAGAAACTGAGCTCTCCAATCATGGACATTTCAAACTCTGGTTTCATCTCTTCTGCAAATCCTTTTGCTAGCTCATCTCTGTTGCTTCCAAACATAATGTCATCAACATATACAACAACAATTAGGAGTTCATTTTCATGGGCTTTTATGTATAGATTGCTGTCTACTCCACCTCTTTTAAAACCCTATTTTTGCAAATGTTTATCCAGTCTTGAGTACCAAGCACAAGGAGCCTGTTTCAGTCCATATAGGGCCTTCTTCAGTCTGCATACATAGTCTTCTTTGTCTGTCAATGAGAAGCCTTCTGGTTGTTCCATGTACACTTCTTCTTCTAGATCTCCATTAAGAAAAGCAGACTTTACATCCATTTGATATACTTTGAAGTCTTGGTAGCATGCAAATGCCAGGAACATTCTGATAGCTTCCATTCTGGCTATAGGGGCAAATGTTTCTTCATAATCAAGTCCTTCAATTTGTGAGTATCCTTTGCAGACCAGCCTGGCTTTATTCCTGATTACTTGTCCTTGCTCATTCATTTTGTTTTTGAATACCCATTTTGAACCAATGATATTCTTCTCAGTGGGTCTAGGAACTAGTTCCCAAGTATTGTTTTTCTCAATTTGATCCAATTCTTCATTCATAGCATTCACCCAAGACTTGTCCTTGCTGGCTTCTTCAAATTTCTTTGGCTCTATTTGTGATAACATGGCTATGTATACCTCTTCTGTCTGTTCAGTTAGCTGCCTTCTTGTCTGGACCCCTTTTCTCTTGTCTCCTATGATCTGATCTTCAGGATGGTTCTTCTGAGTGTATCTAGAAGGGGCTTTAGAGCTCAGTTCAACATCTTCTGTTGTCTTGCTTGTTTCATCATCATCTTGGTCTTCTTCTTCATGGTTGTTTGATGGACTACTGCATTCTGTATCTTTTTTATTTTTTGGAAGTTCTTCATCAAATCTCACATCAATGCTTTCTACTATTTTTCGAAGAGTCTTGTTGTAACACATGTACCCTTTAATTTTGGAAGCATATCCTAGAAATATCCCTTCATCTGCTCTTGCATCAAATTTCCCAAGATTTTCATCATTATTCTTTATGTAACATTTGCTTCCAAAGATTCTAAAATGTTTGATTGAAGCTGGTTTCCCATGCCATAGTTCATAGGGAGTCTTGTCACTGCTTGGCCTTAAGTGAGCTTTGTTAAGGATATGCACGGTTGTGTGTACTGCTTCTACCCAGAAGGTTTGAGGAATATTACTCTCTTGCATCATGGCTCTGGCCATTTGCTGTACAGATCTGTTTTGTCTCTCTGCTACTCCATTTTTTTGAGGTGTCCCTGCAATAGTAAATTGTTGCTTTATCCCATGTTCATTGCATAGGTCAGCAAAGTCATAATTTGTGAATTCACCTCCTCTGTCTGATCTGATGCATTTTAGTTTGCATCCTATTTGATTTTCTACTAATTCTTTGAATATCTTAAATTTTTCCAGAGCTTCTGATTTATTCTTGAGGAATGCCACCCATGTCATTCTGGAGAAGTCATAAATTATTAGCATGAAGTAGGATTCTCCACTTGGAGTTTTAGTTCTTGCAAGTCCACACAGGTCCATGTACACAAGCTGGAGTGGTCTTCTTGTTGATAACTCATCTTTGGCCTTAAATGATGTGCGGGTCTATTTTCCCAATTGACAAGATTTGCATATGGTATTAGAAGGCCTTTTTATTTCTGGCATGTCTCTGACAACTTTCTTCTTGTTTAGTCTGATGATGTGATCGAAGCTGAGATGTCCCAACCTTTTATGCCATAACCATGACTCCTCAAGTTTGTTAAGATGACATGCTTCATATTCCTCTTTCACAATGTAAATATTACTCTCTGTTCGAACTCCTTTGAGCAGAGTCTTACCCGCGGTGCTTGATCTGACTTCACAATCTTGTGCTCTAAAAAGAACTTCACAGCCTTTATCACACATTTGACTGACACTCAGCAAATTAGCTTTCAGCCCATCTACAAATAGTACATCTTGGGCCTTTCCTCTGCCATTATCTAGACTGACTGAGCCTTTTCCTTTTATTTTTCCTGATTTATCATTGCCAAAAGTAACATTGCCAGATTTCTTTTCATCAAGAGTAATAAACTTACTTCTGTCTCCAGTCATGTGTTTTGAGCAGCCACTGTCCAAATACCACTAGCTTTTCAAGTCTTGAGAAGTTAGAGCCAAGTCACATTTATCCACCTTCTTTACCCACTAGAAGCATCCTTTTGTTTGGTATCTTTTGTGAGATGATGAACTGCTTCTTTTGAGAGGACATTTGGAAGGCATGTGTCCAACTTGATTGCATACACAACATTTGATTATAATTTTTGCAGAATTGTGAGTATGAGCAAAATTTTTTTGATTCATAAACCCCCTTGGGGTGTTGAACATCACTCTTTGTCCATAATTTATACACTCAATGATCTTATGGCCAAATTCCTTACAATAAAAACATTAACCATAGAAATTATTTGCATACTTGATGTAAGGTTGTCTTCTCCATTTGTTTGTTTGAGACAGTCTCTTCACTGTTTGCATCTTTTGCTGGTTTGAATTACTCCTCCTTGCATGAAAATATGCAACAATGTGTCCCTACTTGTGGCAGACATAACAAGTGGCATTCTTCATAGGAGGGAAGAATCTCCTTTGATGGCTTTCAAATTTGACATACTCAGGGGCATATAATCCTTTTTCTGTTGTCTTAGTATTTATTGCTTCTTTGTTACTAGAGGTTTCTGTTGATCTCTGTCTTCCTTATAACATGTTTTTTCTTTTGTAGGATTTGTCTGAGCTGCTTCATCATTCTTCTTTTCTTTTACAAAAATAATCTCTCTGTTTTCCTTTTCTTTGCTTTTACTTGATTCTCCTTCATAGCCTATTCCTGTTTTTATCATAGGAGATATTTGAGCACCCAGAATTTCGTTCAAATTACTAGAGCTTTTTGTTTGAGAGGGATTTGTAGACACTTTCCTCTGAGCATTTTCTAATTTCTTCCTCAGACATACAACTTCTTCTTCCAGCCTCTCTTGTTCTCGAGTTTTATCCTTGATTTTCTAAAGTAACATGTCTTCTATCTTCTTGGCTTCTTCAAGCTCTACCTTCAGCTGCATGAGGGCTTCTGAATTCTTCTCTTCTCTCACATACTTGAGGAGAATGTCCTTTTGTTTTTTGCACTTTAGTTTGAGTCTGTCAATCTTCTCCAAAGCACTTCTTAGCTCCCTCTCAAGGTCGACTTCACCTTCTTCTTCTACATCTTCTAGCAGGAGTCCTTCAAGTTCTTCTATGGCCATCAATAAAAATTCAGAGGTTCCTTCTTCACTTGAGAGTTCATCTGAGTCTTCAGATGTACTGCTATCTTGTTGAGCATTAAAGGATTTTCTGCTGAACTTCTTTCCTTTCTGCCAGTTCTTTGATGTATTTTTCTCTGATTCTTGGGCCTGATTCCTTACTTTCTTGAGAGGAAATTTAGTTGCATAGTGTCCAACTCTTCCATAGTTAAAGCATTTGAAAGGAAGTTTACCTTTGTATTTACCTGAGCCTCTATCCAGTTTCTTGACGAATTTTTCTTCTTCTTCATCTGAGCAAGAGCATATGTCTTCCTCTTCTTCTTTCTTCTTTTCTATTTTAAAGGCTGCCTCCCTCGTACTTGGCTTCTTTTGTGGGAGCCTCATTTCATATGCTGTTAGATTTCCAAGTAGCTGGTTCATGGTCAAGGTCTCCCAATCAGCTGTTTCTTCTATTGCAGACACCTTGGGATTAAATCTGGGTGGAAGAGATCTTAGAATCTTTTGTACAATTACAACTTCTTTTATGGTTTCACCTAGAGCCTTCATGTTATTTACTATTTCTGCAACCCTTAGAAAGAAGCTAGCAATGTCTTCATCATCATTCATTTTTAAGTTCTCAAACTAGGCTCTATAGACTTGAAGTTTGGCAGTCTTAACCTTCTTGTCTCCTTCATGGATGTTCTCTAGAGTATCCCACATTTCTTTGGCAGTGTCTTTGTGCATTACTTTGATAAACTCTGCTTCACACAATCCATTTAAGATGGCATTCATGGCTTTTGCGTTAGCTACAAAATCTTGTTTGGTTTCTTTCTCTGTGTCAGTTGCCTTTGGGGCATATCCTAATTCCACAGCAGCCCAAACTTCTATTCCTAGAGACATTATGTATGTCCTCATTCTGATTTTCCAGAAAGCATAGTTTTCACCCGTAAAGAAAGGAGCTTTATTGGTTAAGCATCCTTCTTTACTAGCCATCCTGAGAACCTAGGATATCCTTTCAGTTGTGAAACTGGTACAAAGGAACTTGGCTTTGATACCAATTGTTGAATTCTTAGTTAAAGTGAGAGGGGGGGGTTGAATCAGTTTAACACATACATGAGCTTTTTAAATTTTTCATTTGCTTATTTACAATGTATTTTTATAATCAACCTTAGTACATGAACAATATTAATATGTTGCAGCAAGTATTAAATTAATGTGTCATCAAACTTATTATGAGAGAAGCAAACATTATGCAGATTTGGTAAATCATCTCAGTACACAGGCAACACAGATAGAGACAACAGATATAAGTGGAAACCCATAAAGGGAGAAAACCACATTTTATTATTTTTGTGATGCAAAGGCAAGCTCCAACTCCCTCTCACCACTGTTTTTCTACAGGCACCAACCCACAGGATGCTCCAACCTCAATTCTGCAAGCTACAACTTGCAAGGAAGCTCCAAGTCCCTTCAATTTTTTGCAAGCACCAACCTACAGGAGGCTCCAACCTCAGTCAGCTACAACTGACAGCTATCAAGCTTCAACTTGATAGGGAAGCTCCAAATTCCTCAATTTATCACAAGAAATGTTTGCTAATTTACCTCAGATATCAGCTCTTTTCTGTAGCACCTCTTTCTGCTCCTCTCTTCCTGATCTTCTCTGCCTCAATCTTCTATACTTTTCATTCTCTATCCTTACTCTCTCTTACTTCTTATGCATATCAAGTTGATATTATATATAGAGTTCATTACATGACTGTTTGTATTCCACAAGGAATTTGGAGTGAACAACCATGACTCTTTGACTTCTGTCTTCTCATTCCTTTGTCCAACTCATTTAAAATTATAAAAATATGTACAAATTTCCATGTTATAGTGGGATTTTTCTTTTCCATAGGATACTTGCCTTTGCATCACAAACAATATAAAACAAATAAAACATTTACATTTTCAGTTACAGTATATAAACTTCACTCAGCCCTTGGATTGCTGGTTTTGTCCTTTCTGTAGTAGTCATGCAGCTGTCCTGCATACTTTGTTCACTCTCTTTTGCATATTTTCCCATTTTCTGTGCTTATTCACCTGTCCAATTCATTCCTGTACATATTCCTATTCACTGAAATTTCATCTCTGCACGATTTCCTCTTCTTTTTCCTTTTCCATACACATTCATCCCACTCCACTCTTTTTTTTTCATTTTCTCTTTTATTCAGTTCCCTGTTCATTGCAGTTATATAACTACTGTATGTACAACTGCCTTTTAATCAAACATAAAATTACTCTCGGCGTTTTTATAAAACCTTTTTAACAACACGGATATATCAGTACTCACAATATTTATCATGAACCATCAACAATTTAACCTTTGGTTTCTTGTTTACAAGAAACACTCATATAATATCTTCAGGCCCCATAGCATTTCGCACTGTATAATTGAACCCTCTATTCAATTTGAACTGAATACATTCGAAAGTCAAAAGACTGTAATGTTAACTCCTGTTCTCCTTTCGGCATAACCACTTAACCCACACTGGCCCACACATTTATATTTCAATTATTTCATAAAAAACAAACAAACGTTGGCCCATACCTTGGAATATAAACTTCGACTTTGATTAAACCCGTCTTCCTGAGATAATAACCTCGGCCTTTTCCTTAGGCGTAATGTATCCACATATATTATACATCCTTCCTAACTCAAATTTTAAAACCCGTTAATAAACCTTGGCGTAGATTAAGTCCCAGCACTAATCTTTATAACGTTCGGGCCCCAGCATTTAACATACCTCTGTGTAACTTTGATCACGATCCAACGATTATAAGCCCGTCGTGCTGCTTTAGCTGATCTGATGTATATCGCTTGGTTAACTTGCATGCGAGTTAACATTCAATAGTTGCGTGTTGGACTGGACCCCAGCACTTAAACGACCCTTCATATCCGACGGCGGAGAACACGTCGCCTTGCTCCACATGATCCGATGGATATCGCTTGGCATAGATGCACGAATGATAATGTGCAATATGAGTGGTTTTTGGGACCTCGTCGTATGCCATGTGTCAGCCACTCTATGGAATCGCTCTGATTTCTTGAATACCGCTTGCCCGTCGAAAGCGATGCGATGAAAACCAGAATCCCGCCTTTACTGTTCACTCTGCTCGTGGTTCATCTCTTTCGCTCAAGGTTCCATCCGCCTTTATTATTTATGAGTTCTGCTCTTCTTTCTCAAGGTTCCATTCCTTTGTTCCATCATCGCTACGTTTCTCTTAGAGTAATTGTCAAATTCCAGGTTGTAGCTATTCGAAAAAATTGATACAAGCCATGTCAAATGTCCAATTAAAACGACCCCCACAGGGTTGGGTTCACGAAAACCAACCTCGGCATTTCATAGTTTCAACAATGCGTGCAGGGCCATCATTTATAATGTATTCTATATAAAGGCATTCAACATAAATACTCTTCGTCATACAGTAGGCGCCTCATTCGACCAGTGGTCTTTTACCCTCAACACAGGTTTTGATGCACATTCTCCATACACTTTCATCATTAAATAGACAGGCAGCTGTTAAGGAGATTCAAGACATTTTCTCATTGCCGCAGGAATTTAATTGTCAGGAACCTCTATATATATATGCACATAGAATTTAATTCAATCACTGCACAGATAACCCTGAAACAATTTCTTTCTTCACACAATGAGTTTACTTACAGGACTTTCTAGTTCTGGCCAAGTTCTCTATGCAGGTCTTTTCGCAGGACTGTCCTCGATTAACAGTTTCCAATCTTTCTCTTTGAATAGAGCGAAGTTACATCATTGTGCCCACATCCACATAATTCAAAAGGTGAATCACACAGAGACCCTTATTACAGATTTTAAACATCACTGGTTCTCGTACAAGTTCTCATTGAAATCAAAGCTCTTTCATATAGAATTTTTTTCATCAACTTCCTAGCCTGCATCTTTTCCTTGTCTGCTGCTTTCTCTGCTACCTCTTTGCCAACTCCTTTTCCATCAATGACAACATTTCCAACATTTTGAAATCATTGCAGCTAGATATTTCGAAGGATGTATCCCTGTTTGGGGTATTTTCCGAGGAACAGGCTATTTTTAGGGCCCAACAATTAGAATTGATTTATTCTCAGTCTAGATTCCTCAATAAAATTTTTCCTGATGCTCCTCACTCCAAATTGGACTTGTCCGAAACTAAACCTGGTCCTCATGGTGATGGACTTATTGGGTCGATCGATAGTGGTGTAGCTAACCTGCTTAGCCAATTGTAGCTGTTGTCCATACAATCTACTTCTTCAGGTCAGGCTGTACCTTCAGTGCCAACCTCTTCCCAGTGGAGTCACCATTTCTGTTTCAGAAAATAACTCCCTAAAGGTTTTTGGGTTGGCAACCTTCATAGATCAGGGGCATACCATTCAAGAAGGACTCACTTAACCTATCTTTTATGCTGAAAACTAGATTTAATCAATTGCTGAACTTACCCGAAAGTCCTATGTTTGATGCAGATCCCGCAGGGTTCAAACCCCCAGCAACTCCTCGTGCTTTGTAACCTGGAAATAAAGAAAGAACGAATACGAAACACTAGTTGTACATAATATATTGTTCATAGATGTCAGTATAATTCATGTAAAATATCATATAAGCAATACTGAATGTTTAACTAACAATCTTCAAACATATATAGACACGTGAATATTCAAGAACAAGATGGTACTTCTTATTATAAATGGAATGTACAAGAATAGAAAGTGGAGAGATCACCTGAATCCTTCAACGGCCTTCGAGTCGACCGTCCTTTGGGTCCGTCCAGCCCTCACCTCACTAGGATTCTTCTAAGATGTGTGCACACGAGATGTCATATAGGATGATGATCATATTCAAGGAAACAAGGGTTTCCTGAATATACTTGGGAAGTGCAGGAGGCACGGGAAAATTAGACTTGAAATAGGGATCCAACAGAGTATAATGTCTATAATTTTCTCTCTCCCTTAGGCCATACACACGAGGGGATTTTATATTCCCTCAAAGTAGTTTCAGCAGTTGGGAACAGTTGGGCCACAGGTTGGGGTGGTTGAATTACGGGAATAACCATCACCCTGCCACGAAAATAAGGAATTTATATATTTTTGTAATGATTTAAATGGCATATGAAAAAAAGTATGAACGGACTCGCGTATATACGCGGAAAAGTAGAGGCATAACCACGTATGGGATTTTTAACACTGTTTTTTATGAATTTATTCAAGTCTGGAGGGAAAGGGTGCCTAGGGCCAAAGAGACAATCATTATTCACATGAGGGTGAAAAATGATGCTATAACAGATGCCCCCTAATATATGAGGTCAGAAGGAGTACATGATGGCTGAAATATATTATATGCATAGAAAGAACCTTGTGAAGACAAGAGAGGACGTCACCAGATTTCACTCTGTCAAAAAACCAATGAAAGAAGTTAGAGAGTCAACTCATGTCTGAGGCAACCTGGAGCCTCATCAAATCCAAGGTATTCTTTTCAGAATGTGGGAAATTCGTCTTATCAGGGGTGGAATTCCCAGGATCCTCCTCGTTTACCATTTTTGGCAACCTTAAACTTGCTAGATTTTTCGAAAGTGACTAATGATCCAATCCGATATAGTCCGGGGTGGCCTCCGGTCCATACCAAACTACCTTCGGACATTCCAATGTTTGAAGGAAAGAATGGAGAGGATCCGATAGATCACATCACCACTTTTCATCTATGGTGTTCATCAAACTCCCTGATCGATGATTCAATTAGGTTGAGGTTATTTCAACGCACCTTGACTGGAAATGCAGCTAAGTGGTATATTGAGTTAATTGGGGGTAGTTTTTCCACTTTTGGAGATCTGGCTACCATGTTTTTAAATAATTTTCAGTTTCCTGTTCGTTATGATGCCAAGACTGAACTCTTGGCTAATTTTAAGCATGACAAGGCAACCCACATTTCTGATCATATTCAGGAATGGTGGAGAAGGAAGCGGCTCATTAAAGCCTATATTCCAAATGAATTCCTTCTAGAATGGTTTTTGAAATCATTGCAACCAGATATTTCGAAGGATATATCCCTGTCTGGGGTATTTTCCAAGGAACAGGCTATTTTTAGGGCCCAACAATTATAACTGATTTATTCTCAGTCTAGAGTCCTCAATAAAATTTTGCCTGATGCTCCTCACTCCAAATTGGACTTGTCAAAAACTAAACCTGGTCCTCATGGTGATGGACTTATTGGGTCAATCGATAGCGGTGTAGCTGACCTGTTTAGCCAATTGCAACAGTTGTCCATACAACCTACTTCTTCAGGTCAGGCTATACCTTCAGTGCCAACCTCTTCCCAAAATTTGTTAATAAATGTTGTCCAGACTTCAAACCCCAAAGGAAATAAAAAATCCGAGGGGAAGAAGAAAGGATGAAATAATAATAGAAAGAAGGGAAAAGATGGGAAGGGCGATGTAAATAAATCTAACAAGCATGTTGGTGAGGGACAAAAGGATAAAAATAAAGTGAAATTTCCATGCAAGTTATGTACTGGAGATTATCTTACTCACCTTTGTCCTAAAATTAAGGATGCGCAGTGCTTGTTAGCTCAACAGGGATCTTCCAGTCCCCAGGCTGTGTTAACAAACCCTTTTCCCCAAGGGCACCAATTAGTTGTTGGTACGAATCAAAATACTGGGGCTTCCTCTGGAGGCACCAGGAAGGGGAAACCCCATCAAACATATATATGATGAGTGCTCACACAGATATCGCTATCAGATCTTGTGATTATGGTATAGATGAGTCTTCAAAAGCTAAGGGTACTTCTGATAATACTCATCTGCTTCACATTACGAGGCCCACTTTTGAGCCCATAACTCAGATGCCAAAAGAATCTACAAAGCGTACGATGATTAATCCAAATGCTAAGGCTGCCCAGAACTACTCTGTTGTAGAAGATTTGGCGCAGAGTCCTTGTGCTGTGTCTGCTCTCGAGGTGCTCCAATATTGTCCAACTCAGCGAAGTGCTCTTCTCACTGCTATTGGGGCTGTTGATCCGAAAAACTCTCTTATGATTACATTTGATATGACTAATTTTAAAAAGAGACTCCCACATCACTGTGGCTTTCCATATTAGATCATCGTTTCGAAAATTTACTATATTTTGAATGGTCGTGGATGAGGGTGCTTCCACGTGTGTGATGTCTCTCACATGCTGGAAAGGAATCATATCTCCTACAGCTGTTCCATCAACCGCTCTTCTAACTGCATTTGATGGTCATTCTCACAGGCCACATGATATTGTCCCGGCTTTGCCCATCTGTGTTGGGGGCAAAACTATAAATATAGAGGTTGATATAGTTGATGCAAGCTTGGACTAAAAACTTTTGTTGGGGCGAAACTAGATTTATGAGATGGATGCTATTGCATCCTCCTTGTTTCGTATTATTTGTTTCCCTCACAAAGGGAGGATTGTTACAGTTGACCAACTGGATTTTTCTCCTGTAGACTAGAATGCATCTGCTGACTCAACTATCACTTTGGTGGATAATGTCAAACTGCCTGTTGAGAATCTCGGGGTTGGAATGTATTCTTCTCTGATGGGTACTTTCGATATTCCACCTCCTTCCGTTCATATAAATGCAATTTCATCCTCCAGGGCTCCTATTCAAAGAGAGTTCTTCAGTACTCATTATTTTTTGGATCCTTGAACATTACCTTCCCCTACTTCCACATTAACAGAAGGTCAAGTCAGTGGAATGGAATTTCCAATGTCTATAGCAGAGATTTCTTATAAATCCATTGTTGACTCTGCAGAATCCATTCTATTTTCTCTTTCACCAGAGAAATTGGATGGCGATGTGGCCCCGGCTTGGACACTTAGTTCTTCTTCTGCCCAGGATTGCCTAGATACCACTCTTCCATCTGAAGAGGCTATCCTAGAAGCTATGACTGGTGTAGATAGACTGTGGGATGATTTGCATCATTGGTCTTACTTTCTACCAGACTTGAATGAAGTCGAGTCAAGTTTTCCAAGTCCTCAGTCTTCTGGTCCTGTTCACCCAGTCCTGAACCCTTTAGCACCAACACATGTATTTGCTGAAGGGAACATGGCTGTGATTTCTCAGACTATCCCGATGAACATCTCCAGGAATCCCAACATTATCGAGAATGTTTTCATTGGAGCTGAATGTTCCCTTGAAAAGATTCAAATTTACACCAATCTCTTTAAATATTTTAGGGATGTGTTCACTTGGTCTTATGAAGAAATGCCTGGTATTGATCCATATATTGTTGAACATGAGATCAAGATTTACGAAAATGCAAAGACTGTGAGGAAAAAGCTTCGTCTGTTCAACCCTAGGAAGGCTGCAACTATCAAAGCTGAGGTAGAGAAGCTGCTCAAGGCAAGATTTATTTTCCCTGTTTCTTTGACTGAATGGGTTTCTAATCCAGTTCCAGTGGATAAGAAACAAGGGACAATTCACGTTTGCATTGATTTCAAAGACCTTAATAAAGCATGTCCGAAAGATAATTACCCCACACCATTTATAGATCAGATTATTGACGAGTGTGCCATTTTTCTCCTTCATGGACGATTTTTCTGGATATAATCAAATTAATATCTGTCCTGAAGATCAGCATAAGACTGCATTTATTTATCCCTGAGGTACCTTTGCTAACAAGAAAATGCCATTCGGCCTTAAAAATGCTAGAGCCACGTTTCAGCGTGCCATGTCATATGCCTTTCACGACATCAAACATATTATCGAGGCATACTTGGATGATCTAGCTGCTCGTTCTCGCAAGAGAATTGATCATCCTTCTCACCTCCATCAAGTATTTGAACGATGTCATTTTTACAAAATCAAGTTGAATCCGAACAAGTGCGTTTTCGTGGTCACATCCGATCGGTTGCTGGGGTTTATTGTGTCTAGGAAAGGGATTCAGGTAGATCCCTTCAAGGTTGAGGCAATACTTCTGTTGCCTCCCCCGTCGTCTATTCGTCAAATTCAAATTCTACAAGGAAAAGCTAATTTTCTGCGGAGATTTATCGTGAATTATGCCAAAGTTACAAGAGGATTCATGAGATTATTAAAGAAGGGAGTCCCATATTTGTGGGATGACTTTGCTCAACGCTCATTTGATGCTTTGAAAAAAGCATTCACCTCAGCTCCTATACTGAGTCCACCTGATTATAGCAGGGATTTCCTCTTGTATCTCACGGCAATAGAATCTACTATCGGTATGGTTTTAGTTCAGGAGGATGATGCACTTGCAAAGCATGTTATTTACTACCTTAGTCGAGGTTTGGTAGGACCTGAGCTCTGGTATTCTCTAGTAGAAAAGCTCGCTTTAGCAGCTGTCCATGCTGTGCAGCGGCTCAGACATTATATTCTCCTACGAAAAACTTATGTTTTGGAAGCAATCAATCCATTTCAGTTTGTTCTCAGCAGGCGAGTGATTGGGGGCAAATAAAATCAGTGGATTGTGATTTTGCAAGAATTTGACCTTGAGTTTATGTCTACAAAGTCCAAGAAATCATCAGTTTTTGCAGAGTTAATTTCTGAGTTGCCCTGTGGAGAGGAGACAGTTTACGATGAATCCTTTCCGGATGAGAATCTTTTTCTCATTTCTTCACAGGATCCTTGGTATGGGGATCTTATTGTATATCTTCAGACTACAAAGTTTCCTTCAACTTTTTTGAAAGATGAGTGCCGTAAGTTACGTCACCTGGCTAAAAATTACTTGATCATTGGTGATACTTTATACCGTTGAAGAGTCGATTCAATCCTAAGACGGTGCTTAAATCTTGAAGAAGCTAAGGTTGTGCTGAATGATTGCCACGGTGGAGCTTGTGTTGGTCATTTATTCGGGCCTGATACAGCCCAAAAGATCTTGCGTGCTGGATAATTTTGGCCTTCAATTTTGAAGATTGTATTGAGTCGGTCAAATGGTTTCATCCGTGTCAAGTGTATACTCGAAATATGTGCGCTCATCCAACTCTGCTCTTCCCAGTTGTCACCATCGGTCCGTTCAAAAAGTGGGGTATTGATTATAATACTTGTAACCCACCTTCGGCTAAAGGTCACAAGTACATTATTGTAGCAGTAGACTACTTCACAAAGTGGGTCGAGGCTATGCCTACTTTTGGGAATGATGATGAGACAAAAACTCTTTTTCTCTTCAATCAAGTTATTGCTCATTTTGGTATTCCTAAAGAGATTGTCACTGATCATGGAAGTCATTTTTAGAACAACATGATGGCTGAGTTAGCTCTCAAATTGGGTTTCCAGCACAAGCATTCATCTCCTTATTATCCTCAGTCCAATGGGCAAGTGGAAGCCATGAAAAAATCCTTGAAGACGATTCTTCAACAGACAATTGATAAATCTAGATCTAACTGGCACATTATGCTGTATCCTGCGCTTTGGGCATACCAGATGTCAGTAAAGACTGCAACTGGTTTTACTCTGTTTCAACTAGCTTACGGGTTGGAATCAATATTTCCCATTGAGTGTGAGATTCCTTCTCTTAAGTTGGCTGTAGAACTTCTTTCTAAAACTTCAAGTCTTTAAGAACACCTTCTTCATCTAGAAAATCTTGATGAGCAACGTCGAGATGCTTCCACAATGAATAAAGTGCATAAGAAATGGGTACAAGTTCAGTACGATAAAGTGGTCAAACCTAGGGTCTTCTTCGAGGGTGACCTCGTTTTGGATTATGCCCAGGAAAAGGATTCCCTAGGGGCAGGTAAGTTTAAGTCTATGTGGTATGGCCCCTTCATTGTTAAAAAGGTCCTAAAAAAATGAGCTTATACCTTGGTTGATTTTTGAGGGAAATGAGTTGGTGGAGCCCGGAAATGGGCTCTATCTGAAAAGGTATTATGCCTAGGCCTCGGCCTGGCATCTTGATTTTTGTATATATTTTTGTTTTTGTTTTTGTACATGTCTAAGTTTTCGGTCTAAGAGGTGATGGTGATGATTTTTGATCTGCTTTGGCAGGTTGTATTGGATATCATGAGTCATTATGGTTTCACCGATGGTGCTAGTAGACACACCCGGAACTTAGCTTCCGCAGCTTGGGTACTTCATTATCCATCTGGTCAGCTGTTAGTTTCAAGAGGGGTCTGCATTGGTCCTGCTTCAAATAACGTATCAAAATACACTGCAGTCATTTATCTACTCTCAGAAGCAATATCTTTGGGTGTTGATTCGTTGGTAGTATTCTTGGACTCCTAGCTGGTGGTGTCACAATTGAACAATGTATATCGGGTTCAGAATCCTTTCTTGTTTCGATTGTTTTTGAGGGTACGTTTATCACAAAGATCATTTCAATTTATAACATTTATTCATATTCCTCGAGCTAACAATCACATGGCATTTTCATTAGCTAATCAAGAAATTGACTGGCACATTATTCATTCAATACTTTAAATCCAATCATCAAAATCATCATACATTTTCACACATTTGTTTCATCACATCATAAACCGCTGTATATATGTATATATCATCAGAATGTACAAAAAAATATACAAAAAATTGGACCCATATGTCCTACAAAATTAGGGCTTATGCTTGATCATGTTCAGTCTCAAAAATATAATACAGTCATCCAATAAAATCTATGGTCCCTGTCCAACATTCGTGTTCCTATAGAACACGATCGCAGTAGCCACACGGCGGAATAACTGCTCCCAGTCTTGCGGTACCCTGACTACCCATCTCTGGATAGCCTCTGGTAAGTCTTCTACTGCAGACATAGGCACTTGGTGAGTTAAACTCTCCAAGTTTATCTGAACGGCATGTAGTGTCCTACCAGGGTCTTCGGCATCCGCTTTGCCTCTGAGATGTTTGTGCCATGGGTATCCTTCAGGATGAACTAGTCCCATATCTATGTCATAGTCATATAATTTTGTAAGTCATTTGAAATCCAATAAAAAACATGTTTGTTTTTTATTTTTTCACATATATTGAAAAAAAAAAAATCAATCAAATATTGGAGTTCTATCAATAACACCCCATGCTACGCTAGGTGGAAGGACTAAGTCTGGATCACTGAAAATATCCATCCCAGCATAGGGATAGTCATCCACTACAATAATCTGTTCTTCCCACAATTGGAAGAACTCATCATCCCATGTCGTTCGGGGAACTTCACTTCCCCCTAGTCTCTTCATCAGATCATCCCATCGGGCTATTCTTGGGTCTCTAGGGCTGCTGATGGATGAGATCACTTTGGGTCGAATCCCATGAATCTTCTCAAAGAATAATGTCATCAAGATGGTTCCATACCCGAAAAGCTTTGTTTTAGCTTTCCGGATGGAGGTCAGTTGTTTTTTCATGTTGGTCAGAAGAGCTGTACACCAATCAAAGAGATGCACTAAACATTCCACAACTATACTCATCTGTGTTCTCGATGCCTGGTGCAAGGAAGCAAATCTTGCCACCCTGCCAATGGTAAAGAGGAGAATTTTCATATGAAACTCTGATAAATATTTGATTGTAATTTGAGTCCCTACTTTTTGAGACCCCTCTACACAATAGACATGGACATAATCCTCAACTGTAAGCCCTCCCAAAGGCTTGCCATGTAAATCTACCAGATCTCCTCTTCGGGAGAGTCTAGTAATAAAGTAAATGTCTTCCACCTCTATGTGTATAGGTATTTGATTGATCATGAAACAATCTTCCTTCGGTTCCCAATGATTCACTAGCATTTCAAGTAACTGGATGTTACTTTTCATATTTGGCATTTTGAAGAATGAGTAAACCACATTTTCGGAGGATATTGAGCGAATTTTGGTCCCCCATGACCTCTTGGTCAATGGAACTGTGCTCATGTTCTCTCCAAGAGATAGTCATCCTACAAAAAATCATTAATTTTGTCATTAGGTTCATTCTTTGCAATCACGGTCTGCACATACGCGACTTCCCTTTTGGACAGTCGCGTATCATATGCGGGTTCGTCCACATGAACCCGCGTATGCACAGAATGATAAATCAAAACAAATCATTTCAACGGTGAGAAATCAAAATTTTTAATCTATTACTGGATGAAATTAATCACAAAGATGAATTTAAGGCTTACCTGACTAATCCGACGAAGTTTGATAGCTGTTTGCTCCTGATTTGAGGAAAGAGGTTTTTTTCTCCAGTGCTCTTTTCTCCAATTCATCAAAGTAACAATGAACCAAATATGAGGTAAAATGTGTATTTATGCCCAGAAATTGAATTTTTTTTGCAAAATTTCATTATGCTTAGTTTTCACATCTGTCTTAAGCTGCATAACCCAGTTTCTTGGAAGTTTTGGGATGAGTATATTTTTAGGTACATTTTATTGATTTTGAGATTTTTTCTGGTTTTTGAATCCATGACCACTGATATGTCATGGCAGGTATATGATATTAACTAGAATATAGGTTAGGGAATCCAATTTTCATTGCATTCTGCATTCTAACCTCCATTATGATCACTTGCCATAGGGTCGATCCCATCATGTCATGAGTACTTAAACCATTTCACTTGCCGATTATTTAATCATGACTTGGTGGTAGAGCCAGAGCCTTCCTTTACATGGGCTTCCTAGTTAGCTCCTCGCTAGCACTTGTTGCCCATGTTGCACTTTATGTAGGTTCGGGAGTCCTCTTTAGTCCCGCCATGACTTATATGTTGAAGCATCATTCTTCTTCTTCTTCATTATCATTTTTCTGGCTATTACCCTAGAGGCTCCATGGTGTTCTTTAGTTCAATTACTGCATTTCATATTGACTACTTGTTTATCTTGGCCTTTAGCCGACTTCATTTGGACTCGATGTTTAAGCCATCTTTTGACCTTGACTCTCTATACAAACTTAGCCATTGCAAAGCACTTAGCTATCGCAACTTGACACCCTTGTTACCCATGGATGGAACACTCCTTTGAGTATCACTTACCAGTTTCCGCCACCTTGCATTGATCATAGGATTGTTCCTATCCAAGGAACTAGTGCATCTGTTTCCTGATACTTGTTCTATCCATTGTACCATAGCATTATTTTATTCTTTTTTAGGCTTACTATATGAAAAAGACAAAAAAATAAAATGTGTTAAAAAAAGAGCGAGAACAGGATATTACTTCATATTTTGATGGCAGTTATAGTATCAGTTTGTCGCCCTTGAACAAAGCACATAACACTATGTCTTTTCCTCTTTTGGGATGGTTTTAGTTGGCCTAGGTAATGCCATAACCTTGTTTCATGAGTCAGTTCTTGCCCAGTTGGTTATCTCTTCCAATCATATGGAGAGTTTATTTTTTCCTCCTGCATAACAGACTTATACAGTGCCATTATTTACTACCATGGTCATCATGAGTTGTGCTTTTGTTCAAGGGAAGTTAACCCTGAGTCAGCCATTCTGCGGTGTCTCTTGACTTATTATTCAGGCCTTCCCGGTTTTGTAAGTATCTTGTATTATCACATTAGATGTTTGGTCTTATGCTCGTGCTGGTTTGAGAAGGTCTCCATTGACTTCTTGCTAGTGGGTTTTTCTCTTATCGACTACGACATCTTGCTCTGAGAGTAAACCTAGAGCTGCACCCTGGCCCTAGTTACATCATTGATAGGTGACCTTGTGCTCAACATTTGATCATCATTATGGGTCTTTGAATGAGTGGTTTTCCTTGTGTTCGACATCAGCATACATTGTCACACTTGGGATTCGTGCAATACCTTGATTTCCATTTGAACTTATCGGTGGATATCTCGCCTCTTTGTCAGCTTTCATTATTGGTTGGTTGAGAGGGTTTCTTCCATGTGCAAGCTTCATCTTGTACATGTCGAAAATGTACTTCAGGTTGGTTCATTCACTCTACTTCGTCCGATTCCTTCCAAATCTTGGCCTGCGGGTTACACTGGCACTGGACTGATGTGGGATGCCTCAATGCCTTCCTTCATGCAGATCTTTTCCCATCGACTCTGACTCATTGCTTTGGGAATAAGGTTTAGAGTATTTTTGTCAGTACCTTAGGGTTTGTAGTCATTAGTGGCAGAATCTTCACTGTCAACAGTGAGGATTCATTATTTCCTCCTGATTGATAGATCCTTACAAGTGTTCGACTTCAACTCATTTATTCGCACTTGTTAGATTGTACTGGGGCACCTTGACACCCATTATCATTATCGATGGGTTTTCTCGCGTTTGTTAACAGTTTACATTATTGACTGGTAATCAAATGATTTCTCACATGGTCGACTTCAGCTCATTCATTCCCAGTGTGTAGAATTGTGCAATAGTGATCGGTGAAGATCTCAGGTTTGCATCAACATGTTTTGGTTCACTTTTGACAGTTCATTCAGTTTCTTCCAGTGACGCCATCCTCCCTTATATGTTGCATTTCAGTACAAAAACATCTTATATGTTGGCTCCTGAGTTGCATGATTGTACCATGTATTCCACCTCTTATGATTTGGTACCTGGAGATTCAGTTACTTGTGTGATCAGATATCTACTACAACATCATTTACTAGTATTCTATATGTGATACTTGCAATGGATTTTTGACTTCTACTTCTGGGTAGTGCTCAGATGATTCACTATGTACTTTCTAGTTCAGTTATACTTGTATACATTTTGGATCTATAGACATGCTTTTCTTTCACTAAGCATGGGTATGCCCGCCTCAGACATGAGTTGACTCTCTGACTTCTTTCATTGGTTTTTTGACAGGTTGAAATCTGGTGACATCCTCTCTTGTCTTCGCAAGGTTCTTTCTATGCACATAATATATTTCGGCCATCATGTATCCCTTCTGACCTCATATATTAGGGGGAATTTGTTATAGCATCATTTTTCACCCTCATGTGAATAATAATTGTCTCTTTAGCCCTAGGTATCCTTTCCCTCCAGACTTGAATAAATTCATAAAAAACAGTGTTAAAAATCCCATATGCGGTTATGCCTAGAATTTTCCGTGTATATATGCAAGTCCGTTCATAATTTTCCGCGTATGCCATTTAAATCATTAAAAAATATATATAAATTCCTTATTTTCGTGGCAGGGTGATGGTTATTCCCGTAATTCAACCATCCCAGCTCGTGGCCCAACTGTTTCCAACTGCTGAAACTACTTTGAGGGAGTATAAAAGCCCCTCATGTGTATGGCCTAAGGGAGAGAGAAAATTATAGACATTATACTCTGTTGGATCCCTATTTCAAGTCTGATGTTCCTGTGCCTCTTGCACTTCCCAAGTATATTCAGGAAACCCTTGTTTCCTTGAAGACGATCATCATCCTATATGACATCTCGTGTGCACACATCTTGGAAGAATCCTAGCGAGGTGAGGGCTGGACGGATCCAGAGGACGATCTACTCGAAGGTCATGGAAGGATTCAGGTGATCTCTCCACATTCTATTCTTGTACATGCCATTTATAATAAGAAGTACCATCTTGTTCCTGAATATTCACGTGTATATATATGTGTGAATATTGTTAGTGAAACATTCAATATTTCTTATATGATATTTTAAATGAATTATACTGAAATCTAGGAACAATATGTGCTGTACAACTAGTGTTTCATGTTCGTTCTTTCTTGATTTCCAGGTTAAAAAGCACGAGGAGTTGCTGGGGGTTTGAACCCTAAGGGATCTACACCAAATGTAGGACTTTAAGGTAATTTCTGCAATTGATTAAATCTAGTTTTCAGCATAAAATATAGGTTAAGTGAGTCCTTCTTGAATGGTATGCCCCTGATCTGTGAAGGTTGCCAACCCAATAAACTTTAGGGAGTTATTTCCCAAAACAGAAATGGCGACTCCACCGGGAAGAGGTTGTCACTAAAGGTACAACCTGACCTGAAGAAGTAGATTGTATGGACAACTGCTGCAATTGGCTAAGTAGGTTAGCTGCACTGCTATCGATCGACCCAATAAGTCCATCACCATGAGGACCAGGTTTAGTTTTTGACAAGTCCAATTTGGAGTGAGGAGCATCAGAAATTTTTTTATTGAGGACTCTAGAATGAGAATAAATCAGTTCTAATTGTTGGGCCCTAAAAAGAACCTATTCTTCGAAAAATACCCCAGACAAGGATACATCCTTCGAAATATCTGGCTGCAATGATTTCAAAAACCATTCTAGAAGGAATTTGTTTGGAATATAGGCTATAATGAGCCGCTTCCTTCTTCGCCATTCCTAAATATGATGAGAAATGTGGGTTGCCTTGTCCTGCTTAAATTAGCCAAGAGTTCAGTCCCGCCGTCATAATGAACAGGCAAATGAAAATGATTTAAAAACATGGTAGCCAGATCTCCAAAAGTGGAAAAACTACCCCCAGTTAACTCAATATACCACTTAGTTACATTTCCTGTCAAGGTGCGTTGAAATAACCTCAACCTAATCGAATCATCGATTAGGGAGTTTGATGAACACCATAGATGAAAAGTGGTGATGTGATCTGCCAGATCCTCTCCATTCTTTCCTTCAAACTTTGGAATGTCTGAAGGTAGTTTGGTGGGGACTAGAGGCCACCCCGAACTATATCGGATTGGATCATTAGACAATTTCGACAAATCTGGCAAGTTTAAGGTTGCCAGAAATGGTAAACGAGGAGGAGCCTAGGAATTCCATCTCTGATAGGACGAATTTCCCACATTCTGAAAAGAATACCCTGGATTTGATGAGGCTCCAGGTTGCCTCAGACATGAGTTGAATCTCTGAATTATTTCATTGGTTTTTTGACAGGCTAAAATCTAGTGACGTCCTCTCTTGTCTTCGCAAGGTTCTTTCTATGCACATAATATATTTCGGCCCTCATGTACCCCTTCAGACCTCATATATTAGGGGGCATCTGTTATAGCATCATTTTTCACCGTCATGTGAATAATTATTGTCTCTTTTTCCCTAGGCAACCTTTCCCTTCAGACTTGAATAAATTCATAAAAACAGTGTTAAAAATCCCATACACGGTTATGCCTAGAATTTTCCACGTATATACGCGAGTCAGTTCATAATTTTCTGCGTATGCCATTTAAATCATTAAAAAAATATATAAATTCCTTATTTTCATGGCAGGGTGATGGTTATTCTCGTAATTCAACCACCCCAGCCCGTGGCCCAACTGTTTCCAACTGCTGAAACTACTTTGAGGGAGTATAAAAGCCCCTCATGTGTATGGCTTAAGGGAGAGAGAAAATTATAGACATTATACTCTGTTGGATCCCTATTTCAAGTCTGATGTGCCCGTGCCTCCTGCACTTCCCAAGTATATTCAGGAAACCCTTATTTCCTTGAACATGATCATCATCCTATATGACATCTCATGTGCTCACATCTTGGAAGAATCCTAGCGAGGTGAGGGCCGGATGGATCCAGAGGATAGTCTACTCGAAGTCCGTGGAAGGATTCAGGTGATCTCTCCACTTTATATTCTTGTACATGCCATTTATAATAAGAAGTACCATCTTGTTCCTGAATATTCACGTGTCTATATATGTGTGAAGATTGTTAGTTAAACATTTAGTATTGCTTATATGATATTTTACATGAATTATACTGACATCTAGGAACAATATATGCTGTAAAACTAGTGTTTCATGTTCATTCTTTCTTGATTTCCAGGTTACGAAGCACGAGGAGTTGCTGGGGGTTTGAACCCTGCGGGATCTACATCAAACATAGGACTTTAGGGTAAGTTCCGCAATTGATTAGATCTAGTTTTCAACATAAAAGATAGGTTAAGTGAGTCCTTCTTGAATGGTATGCCCCTGATCTGTGAAGGTTTCCAACCCAAAAAACTTTAGGGAGTTATTTCCCGACACAAAAATGGTGAATCCACTGGGAAGAGGTTGGCACTGAAGGTACAACCTGACCTGAAGAAGTAGATTGTATGGAAAACTGCTACAATTGGCTAAGTAGGTTAGCTGCACTGCTATCGATCGACCCAATAAGTCCATCACCATGAGGACCAGGTTTAGTTTTCGACAAGTCCAATTTGGAGTGAGGAGCATCAGGTAAAATTTTATTGAGGACTTTAGACTGAGAATAAATAAGTTCTAATTGATGGGCCCTAAAAATAGCTTTTTCCTCGGAAAATACCCCAGATAGGGATACATTCTTCAAAATATCTGGCTGCAATGATTTAAAAAACCATTCTAGAAGGAATTCGTTTGGAATATAGGCTTTAATGAGCTGCTTCCTTCTCCACCATTCCTGAATACGATAAAAAATGTGGGTTGCGTTGTCCTGCTTAAAATTAGCCAAGAGTTCAGTCCTGGCATCATAACGAACAGGCAACTAAAAATGATTTAAAAACATGGTAGCTAGATATCCAAAAGTGGAAAAACTGCCCCCAGTTAACTCAATATACCATTTAGCTACATTTCCAGTCAAGGTGCGCTGAAATAACCTCAACCTAATCGTATCATCGATCAGGGAGTTTGATGAACACCATAGATGAAAAGTGGTGATGTGATCTGCCGGATCCTCTGCATTCTTTCCTTCAAACTTTGGAATGTGTGAAGGTAGTTTGGTGGGGACCGGAGGCCACCCCGGACTATATCGGATTGGATCATTAGTCAATTTCAACAAATCTGGCAAGTTTAAGGTTGCCAGAAATGGTAAACGAGGAGGAGCCTGGGAATTCCATCCCTGATAGGACGAATTTCCCACATTGTGAAAAGAAAACGTTGGATTTGATGAGGCTCCAGGTTGCCTCAGACATGAGTTGACTCTCTGAATTCTTTCATTGGTTTTTTAACAGGCTAAAATTTGGTGATGTCCTCTCTTGTCTTCGCAAAGTTCTTTCTATGCACATAATATATTTTGGCCATCATGTGCCCCTTCTGACCTCATATATTAGGGGGCATCTATTATAGCATCATTTTTCACCCTCATGTGAATAATGAATGTCTCTTTGGCCCTAGGCACCCTTTCCCTCCAGACTTGAATAAATTCATAAAAAACAATGTTAAAAATCCCATACGCAGTTATGCCTAAACTTTTCCGCATATATACGTGAGTCCGTTCATATTTTTCTCCGTATGCCATTTAAATCATTAAAAATATATATAAATTCCTTATTTTCGTGGGAGGGTGATGGTTATTCCCATAATTCGATGACCCCAGCCCGTGGCCCAACTGTTTCCAACTACTGAAACTACTTTGAAGGAGTATAAAAGCCCCTCATGTGTATGGCTTAAGGGAGAGAGAAAATTATAGACATTATACTCTGTTGGATCCCTATTTCAAGTTTGATGTTCCCGTGCCTCCTTCACTTCCCAAGCATATTTAGGAAACCCTTGTTTCCTTGAAGATGATCATCGTCCTATATGACATCTCGTGTGCACACATCTTGGAAGAATCCTAGCGAGGTGAGGGCTGGACGGATCCAGAGGACAGTCTACTCGAAGGTCGTGGAAGGATTCAGGTGATCTCTCCACTTTCTATTCTTATACATGCCATTTATAATAAGAATTACCATCTTGTTCCCGAATATTCACGTGTCTATATATGTGTGAATATTGTTAGTTAAACATTCAGTATTGCTTATATGATATTTTACATGAATTATACTGACATCTAGGAACAATAAATGCTGTACAACTAGTGTTTCATGTTAGTTCTTTCTTGATTTCCAGGTTACAAAGCATGAGGATTTGCTGGGGGTTTGAACCCTGCGGGATCTACATCAAATGTAGGACTTTTGGGTAAGTTCCGCAATTTATTAAATCTAGTTTTCAGCATAAAAGATAGGTTAAGTGAGTCCTTATTGAATGGTATGCCCCTGACCTGTGAAGGTTTCCGACCCAAAAACCTTTAGGGAGTTATTTCCCGAAACAGAAATGGCGACTCCACTGGGAAGAGGTTTGTACTGAAGGTATAGCCTGACCTGAAGAAGTAGATTGTTTGGACAACTGCTGCAATTGTCTAAGCAGGTTAGCTACACCGCTATCGATCGACCCAATAAGTCCATCACCATGAGGACCAAGTTTAGTTTTGGACAAGTCTAATTTGGAGTGAGGAGCATCAGACAAAATTTTAATGCGGACTCCAAACTGAGAATAAAACAGTTCTAATTGCTGGGCCCTAAAAATAGCTTGTTCCTCGGAAAATACCCCAGACAGGGATACATACTTCGAAATATCTGGTTGCAATGATTTCAAAAACCATTCTAGAAGGAATTCATTTGGAATATAGGCTTTAATGAGCCGCTTCCTTCTCCGCCATTCCTGAATATGATCAGAAATGTGGGTTGCCTTGTCCTACTTAAAATTAGCCAAGATTTCAGTCTCGACATCATAACGAATAGGCAACTGAAAATGATTTAAAAACATGGTAGCCAGATCTCCAGAAGTTGCAAAACTTCCCCTAGTTAACTCAATATACCACTTAGCTGCATTTCCAGTCAAGGTGCGCTGAAATAACCTCAACCTAATCGAATCATCGATCAGGGAGTTTGATGAACACCATTGATGAAAAGTGGTGATGTGATATTTCGGATCCTCTCCATTCTTTCCTTCAAACTTTGGAATGTCTGAAGGTATTTTGGTGGGGACCGGAGGCCACCCTGGACTATATCGAATTGGATCATTAGTCAATTTCAACAAATATGGCAAGTTAAAGGTTTCCAGAAATGGTAAACGAGGAGGAGCCTGGGAATTCCATCCTTGATAGGACGAATTTCCCACATTCTGAAAAGAATACCCTGGATTTGATGAGGCTCCGGGTTGCCTTAGACATGAGTTGACTCTCTAACTTCTTTCATTGGTTTTTTGACAGGCTGAAATTTGGTGACGTCCTCTCTTGTCTTCACAAGGTTCTTTTTATGCACATAATATATTTCGACCATCATGTACCCCTTCTGACCTCATATATTAGGGGGCATCTGTTATAGCATAATTTTTCACCCTCATGTGAATAATTATTGTCTCTTTGGCCCTAGGCACCCTTTCCCTCCAGACTTGAATAAATTCATAAAAAACAGTGTTAAAAATCCCATATGCGGTTATGCCTATACTTTTCCTCGTATATACACGAGTCTGGTCATACTTTTCTGCATATTCCATTTAAATCATTAAAAAAATATATAGATTCCTTATTTTCATGGGAGGGTGATGGTTATTCTCGTAATTCAACCACCCCAGCTCGTTGCCCAACTGTTTCCAACTGCTGAAACTACTTTGAGGGAGTATAAAGGCCCCTCATGTGTATGGCCTAAGGGAGAGAGAAAATTATAGAAATTATACTCTGTTGGATCCCTATTTCAAGTCTGATGTTCCCATGCCTCCTACACTTCCCATGTATATTCAGGAAACCCTTGTTTCCTTGAAGATGATCATCATCCTATATGACATCTCGTGTGCACACATCTTGGAAGAATCCTAGCGAGGTGAGGGTTGGAAGGATCCAGAGGAAGGTATACTCGAAGGTTGTGGAAGGATTTAGGTGATCTCTCCACTTTTTATTCTTGTACATGCCATTTATAATAAGAAGTATCATCTTGTTCCCGAATATTCACGTGTCTATATATGTGTGAATATTGTTAGTTAAACATTCAGTATTGCTTATATGATATTTTACATGAATTATAATGACATCTAGGAACAATATATGCTGTACAACTAGTGTTTCGTGTTTGTTATTTCTTGATTTCTAGGTTACGAAGCACGAGGAGTTGCTGGGGGTTTGAACCTTGCGGGATCTACATCAAACGTAGGAATTTCAGGTAAGTTCCACAATTGATTAAATCTAGTTTTCAACATAAAAGATAGGTTAAGTGAGTCCTTCTTGAATGGTATGCCCCTAATTTGTGAAGGTTGCCGACCCAAAAACCTTTAGGGAGTTATTTCCCGAAACATAAATGGTGACTCCACTGGGAAGAGGTTGGCACTGAAGATACAGTCTGACCTAAAGAAGTAGATTGTATGGACAATTGCTGCAATTGGCTAAGCAGGTTAGCTGCACCGCTATCGATTGACCCAATAAGTCCATCACCATGAGGACCATGTTTAGTTTTGGACAAGTCCAATTTGGAGTGAGGAGCATCAGGCTAAATTTTATTGAGGACTCCAGACTAAGAATAAATCAGTTCTAATTGTTGGGCCCTAAAAATAACCTGTTCCTCGGAAAATACCCCAGACAGGGATACATCCTTCGAAATATCTGGCTGCAATGATTTCAAAAACCATTCTAGAAGGAATTCGTTTGGAATATAGGCCTTAATGAGCCGTTTCATTCTCCGCCATTCTTGAATATGATCATAAATGTGGGTTGCCTTGTCCTGCTTAAAATTAGCCAAGAGTTCAGTCCCGACATCATAACGAACAAGAAACTGAAAATGATTTAAAAACATGGTAGCCAGATCTCCAAAAGTGGAAAAACTACCCCCAGTTAACTCAACATACCACTTAGCTGCATTTCTAGTCAAGGTGTGCTGAAATAAACTCAACCTAATTGAATCATCGATCAGGGAGTTTGATGAACACCATAGATGAAAAGTGGTGATGTGATCTGCCAGATCCTCTCCATTCTTTCCTTCAAACTTTGGAATGTCTGAAGGTAGTTTGGTGGGGACTGGAGACCACCCCAGACTATATCGGATTGGATCGTTAGTCAATTTTGACAAATCTGGCAAGTTTAAGGTTGCCAAAAATGGTAAATGAGGAGGAGCCTGGGAATTCCATCCCTGATAGGACGAATTTCCCACATTTTGAAAAGAATACCCTGGATTTGATGAGGCACTAGGTTTCCAGAAAGAGTCCATAGAAAAATTTGGGCCATGGGAAAATCCTTGTGACCCAACATTTGGAGAAGGACCCCCTCCCAACATGGAGTTACTATAAACCGGACCAGTTCCCCCCACTGAAGTAGTGAATGAAGAAGAAACCCCCTGATAAGGGTTCCAAGCATTTGAAAAAGAAGAAAAATCCTGATAAGCACTAGACGAAGAGACAAGAACATTCCCTTGGTGACCAACGAGAAACTGATTCCTTTCCCCTATTGTTGTAAAGATAGGGTTCCACCCCGTGAAGGTAGTAGAGCTTTGACCTTCAGACCATGGATTAAAATTCTGAGTCTGGGAAGTAAAAGGAAAAGACCCTAAGGAAGGATTTGAGTGAGGAATATGCCAACTTCAAAAGGGGAACCCTTGAAAAGTAGCTGATCAACTAGCCATAGAGGATATGGGTGCGGATGCAGTTGCAGCAGTAGAAAAGGAAAATAGAGGAATTCCACTAATGGACATTCCAAGACAAAAGGGACCAGATTTAGAAGCCTGTGCTTGGGTATAATCAGAACCAAAAACAACAGCACTAGAAGCAATCGAAGATATAGAAATAGTGCCTCCTCCTTCAACTTTAGGAGGAGTTTGAATACTTGCAGCACTCACAGCCGAAGTTGTGTTCCCAGTCGTGGCCATCGAAAGGTGAGAATGTGATGGATAAGGAATCTCTGGTCTCTCAGACTCAGGTCCAATGTACTCGATGATAAATGGAGAATTAGAAGAAAGAGGAGACGGAAGCGATTCAGGAGATTGAGGTACTTCGTCTACTTCTACTTTTGGAAATAAAACTCTCGAGGTGGGTGGAGTACTCCTCTTAGTACTGACACCAACACCAAGACCAGCTGCAGAAAATTCAAGCCCTAACGAAGGATATCTCTCCACTACGTCAGATAAAACTAGGTGATAACCACCTTTTGAATTAATCCTATGCCTTCTTGAAGAAGGCTCGACACTCGCAGGAGACAACCCACGAAGCTGTCTCGATCGACGAATCGATCGGTCACCCATTTTAAAATATTGATTAGACTAAAAAAAGTATAAATCTAAGCAAGCTAGGAGCAAAGAGCACTCACTACAAAGTCCCTAAGATACATCCAAGCAAGCGGCCTTCAAGTATTTCCGCTCCGGGTGATTAGGACTAGACACCAAAGTACAGGAAAGCGAAAATAGGACCTCCCGAAAATAGTATGGGGTAATTACAACCCAGATCCACTAGCGAAGGTAATAGAGGTAGTTACGCTGACCTCCTAACAACAGCCTTTGCTGGTGTAAGTACACAAGCTTTGTAAGGGCACCCTCCAGAAGTACCGCTGGAAGTGATACAAGGTCTGCCTAAGGTACCACGGGTATTCCCCCCCGCAGTCACCTATGTGATACCTAGGATGGGCAACTAAGGATACCAATATGTATCAGCAGCTGGGCGAAACGGTCTTAGGTCAAGATTTAGAAAATCAGAGAGGGGGTATCTCTCTTCTCTGCCTGCACTTTCCCTCGCGCTTGACTCTCTGGAGGAGAGCTTTCCCGGTCCACCTAACGGTGTTGGATTTTGCTCATTAATAAACTTCTATGTTTCAAAATCTGAGTGGCCTTGGAGAGTTAACCCTCCACTCACCTAATCCAAGGCCCTACAACCTAGCTAGTTGATGTATGACACTTAAAACAAAAATTTCTAGTTGTTTTTAAATTATATCGCTTATTTTAATTGGTTGATATTTTATGTTAAGGGCATATGGAAGTGAAACCAATGATGTTTGTATGACACAACAAGAAACCAATGAAAACCAAACTATATGAAAATGCACTGATTGCCTTTCGATGAAGAGTGATTTCTACACAGGTTCTACGAGACTATATATTTTACTTTTCTTTTCAGATAACCAGACTTCACCCACCTCAAAAAATTGCGAAAAAGACTAAAATTCTTATGTGCACATAATGAAAATTCTAAGATGCAAGATCTAAGAAAGCAAAGAAAAATCTTTAATGATACCAAGGTTCAATC
Organism: Pinus albicaulis; assembly: GCA_034641835.2. Classification (NCBI taxonomy): domain Eukaryota; kingdom Viridiplantae; phylum Streptophyta; class Pinopsida; order Pinales; family Pinaceae; genus Pinus; species Pinus albicaulis. The sequence goes on along the minus strand of CM076582.1, from coordinate 842,230,418 downwards.
ACTTTTTGGCAATCCACCAATCTAATTCTAAATAAGAATTTCAAGGTATAAAAATTCCAAAATCATACTTGATATAACAGAATGAAATCAAAAGAAGACTCCCTTTGTAATCAAGTCAAAACCGAAGAAAAAATATTTCAACAAGGCTTCAAAAATATGAAAAGAAACCATAAACCAAAACAAAAGCAATGGGAAACAAATTTTTTTTTTGGCTTTTGAGTTTTATGAAGAAAAGAGACTTCAAAAAAGACCAAGAAACTATCAAAACACTGAGCCAAACAAACTTTGAATTTCAAGAAAAGATTCAAAAAAATGCTCTAAGCCAACTGTGCTACTCTCGTAGCAGGACTTATATGAGCAAGAGGAAGACAAGAAACTCAAAAAATCAACTCAGCACAATAGTATAAACTTGCAGCAAACTCAGACTCCAAAGAATCAAAAGAGACTCTTCGGAAATTGCAACAAGACCTAGTCAATGAAATCAAGAAAACCAAATGCAAAAACAGGAAAAAATCAAGATGCAAAGAAACTCATAAAGTTAGGAAAGAGCAAATAAGCAAAATCTCTCTATTTTGAATACTTATAACAACCAAGAGTCTTCAGAAAAAGATCTTGGTGCTCAAGCCAGAATTGCAAGCACATCAAACCAAGACTTCACCAAATGAGCCGGTCTTCAAATAACCAAGAGGGAAAAAATCATAAAACCACTTTAAACATAGTCCAGAGACTTAAAAGATATCACAGGAACAACCCTCCATAGGCAGACAAGAGCAAAAAAGCTCTTAAACCAAAAATTTCAAAATTTACTCAAACATATGCGCTTTCACAACTTTGCAACAAGCATGTATACGCGACTGTTGTAAAGGAAACTCATGTATATGTGGGTTCCTTTACACAAACTAGCATATATACGCGAATGTGCAAAAGAAAAACTGTGTATGGAAAAGTAAATAAGGAAAAAATAAAAAAGGTCAAGCCTGATCAAGAGACCAGGTCTTCAGTCTGACTGGAAAAAGATTTACTGAACTGGAAAAAATGATTAAAACTGTTGGAAACCTTCAAGATAGATGAAACAACCCAAAGGGAAGTCACAAAAGTGTGTTCCCCAGTGGAGTTGCCATATTTATGTTTCGGGAAATAACTCCCTAAAGGTTTTTGGGTCGGCAACCTTCACAGACCAGGGGCATACCATTCAAGAAGGACTCACTTAACCTATCTTTTATGCTGAAAACTAGATTTAATCAATTTTGGAACTTACCCAAAAGTCCTACGTTTGATGTAGATCCAGTAGGGTTCAAACCCCCAGCAACTCCTCGTGCATCGTAACCTAGAAATCAAGAAAGAACGAACAAAAAACACTAGTTGTACAACATATATTGTTCCTGGATGTCAGTATAATTCATGTAAAATATCATATAAGAAATACTGAATGTTTAACTAACAATCTTCACACATATATAGACACGTGAATATTCGGGAACAAGATGGTACTTCTATTATAAATGTCATGTACAAGAATATAAAGTGGAGAGATCACCTGACCACGGTCTTATATTTTTTTACATGATTTTTTTAACCGGAGCTATTAAAAAACCCTCCCCCTTGGGAGAACACCGTCCTCGGTGTTCATTGACACCTATATACCAACAACCACTGAAAACAAAACATACTGTCCATGGAGATTTATAACACAACTCGTTGCAGTATTTACAATGACATCCTGCTGAAAACATGACAATCATACTCTTTACTGGAGCTTTATAACACAAGTCATTACAATATTTACAATAAAAACCACATATACTCATACACATTTGGTTCAACCAAAAAATAATCACTATATCTATGGAGCTTTACAAACACAACTCGATACAATATTTACAATAATATACACATATGCACATTTTCTCTAACCAACAAATAAAAAGATATGATGCTTGCATCCACAACAACGAAATCCAGAAGTTCACACCCCCACCCTCAAAAGTAGTACCAGGATTCACCTCCTTCCTAGGAAGTCTAGAATCCACTGCCAAAGTCAAAACCATATCCAATGCCGAACGCTACGTTTCTTGTGCTACCTGTTCTCTTAGTGAACAATTACCAACTCATTGCTCCAGGGCACACTCCCAATGTGCATATGATTCCATCTCACAATGTTAATGAGAAAAACAAATCTTCCCCCCGACCTTCCCTTCTTTGCTACATAGTCCCTCGAGCAATCCAGTAATCCCCTTCCGTGTAATCACTCACCTTCCAAGTTTCGTGGGCATCCCCTTCTCTGCTACACAGTGCCTCGAGTGACCCCTCCCTTGGCAAGATTTCCTCACATCGGAAGGTCCAAAAACTAAGGCATATATTTGCCTCAAAACCATCATACTGATCATATCCTGCTCGTGGAAATAAATGGACACTCTTGGGTACCAATGTCCCACAATGGCCCTGCTCTTGATTGCTTTACCAACATATGGTTGTGTTACAACAAATTTTGGTCATCTAACCTATTACTATTAGATGGACTAAAGTACACCATGTAAGACTGACTTTCACTATGAGAAATAATTTAATAACCCATAGTTTATTAAGTTATTTCTGGTCTAAACAGGAAACCCCATGAGGAATAATTAAATAAATCCCTATTTGTTTGATTTTCCTCTAGGGATAATTAACTAAACCATTGTTTAATTAATATTTCTGGTCATATTTAATCCAAAATAGGAAAATTAATTAGATAAATCATTATTTATCTTATTATTTTCTAGGAATAATTATTTAATAATATTCCTTATTAAATTTGACTAAATTGTTTATAAATAATTGTTTATAAATAATTGAATAAATCATTATTTATTTAATTTTTTTTTAACCACATTCCTAAAATAATAAATAAATCATTTAATTATTTATTATTTCTAAATAAAGGGATTTGACCACGTTTAAATTCCTTTTCCCTCCAACAAAAATAATGAAATATTCCATAAAAGTTGGTTCTAGATTTGGTTAATAATATTTTAATTATGCACCAATATCTAGACTAACTCAATATTTGGTTATAAATAGAAGGTTTTTCCATTCATTCACTACCTTTTGTTGCCTTGATATCACCTTTTTATCTATACTTTTGGTCCAACTTTGATCCTCCATCATTGTCATGCTTTTTCTACTTTTGCTTGTGAGCTCCCTCAGAGTTCCATTTTGTCTGGATTTTATATACCATCAAGAGAGAGAGATCTTGGATCTGAAGCACTGAGGACATACAAGAACCCATCCCATTGAGGGGGACTAGTAACATCTTTCTATGTGCCCTTCCCAAGTGTCATAATACAAAAAATTCTTTATAAATTTTTGTGTTGTCCATTGGATGTATGGAAAAAAATCTTGCTTATTTTTGCTGTTTAATGTCTTTAGCTGCATAGATATGGATTTTTGTAGCATTTATTCTGATCACCTACTACAGATATAAGGAAATTGACAACCACATTTGATGTTAGGATTGTTTGTTATGCACAGCTAAAGTGAGTTTTTTTCGTACACTTGCAATTAGAATTCACACTAACAACTGGCGACTCCACAAGGGTTTTTTAACTACGACCGCTGTCGTTTTTCAGATCCATGCATGACCAACTACTTTATCCCCTAGGGTTTTTATTTAGCTTCTTATTTTGCATTCCTTGATGTTTTTTTTAACCTTTTTAACCCTAAAACAGTAAAAATTCTAACTTCTATGTGTTTCTGGGCCTTTTACGCAGGTAACAGGTATTAGCCGCAACATAGACGACACTTTTTTCTGAAACCTTCTCCCGAGACATATGGAAGTGTAGGTCACACTTTTTGGCCCAAAACCTGTGACATTAGCTCTCAGGTAGTGGATAACTGCCCAAAAACTGCAAACTCAGTGGAAAACAGGCCAAACCTTGCGACCTGTACTTTTTTGCAGGATTTTTTCTGTGATTTTCAAGGTTTTTCTGGGGCACTGTTCAGGGCTATTTGACCTCCGTCTTTACCCATCTTGGATTTGTACTTTCTTATTTTTACTCGTCGAAGTAGGAACCAAGTCCCCTAGGGCTTCAGTACACTTCCACCTTTTTAGGAGGAGTTTAGCTGAAGCAGGTTTTTTGAAATTTTAGTGCTTTTCAACCATTTTTTCATATCTGAACCTTCACTTTCAGATCCATTTAAAATCAGTTATTTTACCATCCAAAACACCTCTTTTTATTTATTTTTGGTCCTCCTTTAGGGTCCCCTCCGCTTCCCTTTAGGTTGTAGCCTTTCGCCACATATTTTTCAGCATTATTCCCTCTGGTTTCTTGCTCTTTTCTGCACCTCTTTCCAACATATCTGACCTTTAGATCCCTGTCCCTCTTGAACTTAGATCCATTAGTAATTTTGTGTGTTTTGAGTAGATTTCACCCACCCATAGACTAGTTGTTGGGAAACCCTCCTCCTTAGGTTTAAATTTATGCATCTTTAGCTGTTTATTTTACTGTCGCTTTCAGTTTTATTTATAGTTATACAACATATTTTTTCTTTTTTCCTCTACACAAGTCTGGGTTTAATTAAAATTAACACACTTATCACACACACACACCTAAAGTGAAGAGCGTCTAGTTTACACCACCAGGCCAAGACTTAAACATTTTAATCAATTGATCTACACCAACCTGCCCTTGTTTACCTCTCTTCCTTATTGAGTTTCGTGTCTCTTTCCCATCATTGCGCCCCCAAGGAATTTATCCCAGAGACTCCAAGGCCTTCATCCTCAGTTTCCATTAGGAAGACTTACCCCACCATGTAGGGTTCGAGTTTGTCCTCCGCAGAGTCCCCATTCCAATTCTGATTCTAGTTCATCGGGTTCCCCTTCAGTTTCTATCCCCGACTCTCCTCCACCTTTCACCTTCATCATGTCTGGTTCAAGACCTAATGCTGGTAGTGGCCCCAAACCTAATGCTGGAAACACTAATAATGGTGCTGCAACAGGAACAATCTCGAATTCTCCCTTGCTTCTTTGTATGGAAAGCCTAAGCATTTCCGATTTCAACCAGTTGATTAATGACCCCATACACTATGATCCAGGTTGGCATGCTATGCCAACCAAGCTTCCTTCATACATTCCTAAGTTTGAAGGAAATGCTGGAGAGGATCCTACCAACCATGTCCATTCTTTCAACATGTGGTGTTTGTCTAACTATATCACTGATGAATATGTTCATCTTCAGTTATTATAGCGTACACTTACTGGAGAAGCTTCCAAGTGGTATCTCGATGAGGTCGCTCCCTCTCATACTAGTTTTGCAACTCTTGCAAAGGAATTTCTGTCCTACTTCCAACTTATGTCTAAGAATGGCGCAGAAGGAAGAGCCTATGTCGAGCCCCTATTTTCAAAGATCGTGTCTACATGGACTGGTTTCTCAGATCCATTTTTCCCTCTATTGGTAAAGATGCCATGTATCACTTTCCTCAGACTGAGGAAGAATCCCTCCAAATTGCGTTGAAATATGACTTGATCTACGCAAAATCTGGTTATGTTTATACTGTCTTACCTGATCTCCCTAGACTTGGTGGTGCTAACGCATTGAGGGCATCTCACGCCGCCGACGGTATCGTTGGATCCCTTTCACATCTATACACTCATCCTCACACGGGTTATGGTTTCCCTTAGGGAGGGGCCAACTCCTCTAGCATTTTTCCCCATCTCGATAGCATGTATCCAGAACACGACATGCCTCCCACCTTTTCCCAACCACATCCTTTGATGCCAGGGCCTGCTTTTTCCCAATCTGTTTACCCCAATGTTGTTCAACCTCCTGACTATTCGTATCCATAGCCCGGTGATCCAGCTACTCTAGCATAAGCACCTCAACCTCCCATGCCTTCTCAAACTCCGCAGTAGCAACTGCCCCCCGTCAAGGTCAGGTGTATGTGTAGCAGAGTGTGACTAATCCTCCCACTTCTAAAAATAAGAGGAAAGGCAACCAGAACCAACGTGCTCTAGGTAATCCATGAAAAAATCCCCAAGGGAATACATCTAACATTGCAAACCAGCAACAGGGCGCTTAGCCCAAGCATGATAGGCCTCTTCGCATGAATACACCTTGTAATTGTTGCAGTGTCCATGGTCACTATACCCATGATTTTCCCATTTTATGTCAGATGTGTCAAATTTGGGAAGCTTAAGAAACTTCTCGAGGACAACAAGCCTCTTCTTCGGTTCCTCCTAATGCCGTGCCTATCAAACTAGCTATTTTTACCAATCCTTTTCCTCAACAAGGATATGTGGCTGCCCAACCCCCTGAAGGTCAGGCAGCCACTCAACCTCCCCCATATAGTACCTCTGATTACCAGATCCTCATGACGAACTTTGACCAGGTCAATACTAGCGATCTCAACCTTCAGACTCAATCGCGCCAGTACACCACGTCCCCCCTATGTCCACAACCGATCCCCCATCTTCAGGTCCCACAGAGCCAATTTCGACACCCAATGGTCCTTTACAAATCCCTCAGCCTAAGGTAGAGGTACATAACAAGATCCCCAGAGGACCGTTACACCGAAACGTTGCTTCGAGTAAAGCCGCCCACACCTATAGTATAGTAGATGACTTGGCACAATCCCCTACCGCCATGTCAACGCTGGAAGTCCTCCAGTCATGCCCTTCACAACGAAAATATCTAATAAATGCTATGGGAGTTGTGGATCCTTCAGATGATCATTTGATTTTCTTTGTTGTTGATAAGTCAAAGCATTCCCCCCTTCCCGCATCCGCCACCTTCCAAATCCTTGTCAAGATCCAGAATGCCAACATCTCCCAATGTATCATCGTCAAGGGGGCATCCACCCGCGTGATGTCAACTTCTGTTTGGAAACATCTCAGATCCCCTAAGTTAGCCCCTTCCACTATCACCCTCCGTGCGTGGGATCACCACTCTTCCTAGCCCCTTGGCATGTTCCACAATTGTCCTATTACTCTTGCGGGAAAGACTGTTTATGTTGACGTTAAAGTCATTGATGCCCCCTTAGACTACAACATTATATTGGGTCGTAGCTACACTTATGCGATGTCTGCTATCCCATTTGCAGTTCACCGTAAGATGTGATTTCTTCATAACGGAAAGATCTTCATAATCGATCAGCTGACATATTACGAACTGAAGTCCCAGACCTCTCTAGAGTCGATTATTTCTTCGGTGGCCAATAAACAAGCAGTTGAACCTCCGACCAGTGTCTCACCCGGAGTTTATAAATATTCCTCTTTTCTTGGTTCATTCCTTGGTCTCCACCCTCCTATCTCTGACCCAATCTCGTTGAATGTTTGCATGATGAAATCATCTCAGTCCGACCTCAAACGGTCCAGTTCAACTAGTGAACATCCTCGCCCTTTGTAACCTGCTCCTAGTACTTTGAATCAGCATTTAAGACCTCCTCCTCAAGCCCCTCCATCTGTAGCTAGTGTACCTAATCCTCTTTATCCTTCTGGAACGGTTCCCCCTAACCTTAACCATCTGGGAGTTGTTCCGCCTGGTCATCACCCCTTTGGTCAGATACCATTTCTCACTCCCCCTCCTGAAGTATTTTTGGTACCTGTTATGGATACCTTGACCCTTCCCAACATGACCCCTAGATCCTGGTTTGTTACATTGATCCCCCAGCCAATACCCCGCATCTCAAACCTTACACTACTTTGACCTTGGTCCAAACGGTTGCCATGATCGCTCCCTTTGCTTTTGTGCCTCAGCTACCTCAACAGGAACCTACTCCTGTTGCGAAAGCCTCGGGTGAGGGCGGCAAAAACCATAAAAAGGCACCTAAGGACAAGGCTTCCTAGACAACTCTTGATCCTCCTAAGCCTCCAAAGTGTACACCTCCGTGCGCTTTGTGTGTTGTTGACAGTTATGCTTCCCATCATTGTCCTGAATTTCCTCGTATCAAACCCATGGTCAATGTCACGTTTCCCGAGTTTGATGTCCCAGAAGTCCATGTTACTTTACCGACTTCAGCCAAGAAACCCAAGACTGTGCACACAAATCACCCCTGTGCTTTGTGTGATCTCCATGGCCACTATACTCACCTCTATCCCCGTCTCGCCGATTACCGCACCTCCTTGGAAGTGGTTCATCAGTACGATGCCGAGCACAATGAATCTGCCTCTCCCTTACTTGCACGTTATGCTTCGGCAAAACCAGAGGACACATCTGCTCCCATTGACATACCCCCTCTTGATGTCGAGATGAAGGAGCCTTCGACCACTATCCTCTACCTATCATCATCTATAAGATCCATGGTGGAACCTCTCTAGGGCACCCCCTCGTGTTTCACCTGACCTCCCTCAGTGATCACCTTAGGCTCAACATCGGTTGATTATTCATCTACTTGTTTTTCTATCACCCTCCATGACGATGCGCATGTGACCCTCACTTCTCATGATGACGAGTCAGGTAGCTTCGCCGCGTCATGTGGTTATCCTTCCACTAGTCACCCCATCTCCTACTGTGATGACGACATTATGGAAGCTTTTACCACCCCTGACATTAGGGGAATTTTGAGGTCTAAAATGGGCCTCCTAAGGAAAATGTAAAATCAAAATTCACTTTATGAGAACCAATCACATTTTAGGGGATGACATCATCCCTAATGGTTGAGGTGGCATTGCTTGAGTTAAAGGTACTTACTTGTCACATTCTCAATGGTGGATAAAAACTCATGGTTAACCATGGTAGTTCTCTAAGTACTTTTAAAGTCAAAGTAAAGTACTCATAATAAATGTCATTTCACACTTTTTGAATAAAAATATATTATTGTCATTTCATATTTCTTGAAAGAAACAATGCATATGCCTATACATTTATTATAATATATTACATTATTTTTATATAGTATATTAATTACATGTTATTATAAAATTTAAATAATATAAATTTTAATTAATAGCATATAATATAATTAAGAATTTATAAATTTATATTTTATTTTATTTTAAGTTATTTAAGTACAAAGGACAAATGCATTAGTTGTTCAATGATAATGACTTTTTCTTGAAAATATCATTCTTATTTATAGTCACATCAATACAATTTTTTTATTAATTTTATTTTGGTACAACTTTTGAATTGAATTTAACTATGGATACATGGATTGTGGTGCAAAAAGTGAATTGAAAATTCATAAATATTATTTTATTGGTTTAGCTATTATTTTATTATTTCCTTAGGAGGCCCATTTTAGACTTCAAAATTCCCCTAATGCTTTATCTATCCATCCCACAAGAAAAATGGCACTATCAGTGTCTATGGTGACTTTCACAACCTGAGCAAAAGCCGTCCCCAAGACGGCTCCCCCACACCATCCAATATTCAGTGTGCGGGGTGTAGAAATCTTACCTATCACATTCCCTCTTGCAGTGCTTGTTTTATTTTTGCATTGCATTCAGGTTGCCAACATTGTTCATCATCCTCTCATATGTTGTCTTGTGGCACCTTTTAGATGGATCCCTTATCCACACCATATATCGGCTATGCCAATGGTGCAAGTCACTACTCTCGGAATCTAGCCTCCGTAGTGTGGGCCATTTTCACCCCCTTGCATTCGCTTGTCCTCTCCAATGACGTATGCATTGGTGCTAACACTAATAACCATGCCAAATATGATGCAGTGATAGGTTTGTTAGTCAATGCCCTTGTTCATCGCATCCTTCACCTTCATGTTCATTTAGATTCTTTGCTGCTTGTCATGTAAATGAATGGTGTTTATCGTGTGCATAATCCTGTCCTTTTTAGAAGATATTTACGAGTGAAGCTCTTAATGCGTGAATTTGAAACCATTAAATTTAGTCATGTACCTAGAGCCCATAATCACTATGTAGATAGCGTTGCAAACAATATTCTAGATTGGAATTTATTACACGCATTTCACACAAGACAATAAACATAAACCATAAAATAATGCATCTCCATAATATGTGTCTTTCAAATATAAAATGTTTTGGAGTCCATTAACTATGATACATATGAAATGCCCATAACATGTTAAAAAAAAAAAAAACTGGGGGCACCTCATGCCCCTACATCTAATCACTATCTGGAGGGTCCTTGTCCAATGGCTCGACTCATGCAACCTGGAGATCACGCATCTCCTGTCCATCCATCGCCATGCGCCGCATGACTCCTCGCCACTCTAAGGATATACAAATACATGGCTCTATGTACTGGTCGTCAAGGTCCTACCAAGCATGCTCAGAAACTCTGGTCAACAACCTCTCACATCTACAATGGATATCATCCAAGAGGGCCACTACATCCTCATTTTACGTTCCCCTCGATCCACTAGGTCTTGCAGCTCCTTACATTGCGGGTTGTCCCATATACCCGACCAGTTTCACCGGTGCTATATCTGCATACCAAAAGTCAAAGAATCAATAACATGTACAATATTTTGAAACTTTAAAATTCACCATAAAATATAAGCAAATTTTCACTTATCGTCTAGCCCCCATGCTCAACCTAGCGGAAGTGGCAAGTCTGGGTCCTCATGATAGTTCATCCCACTATAGGGATAGTTGTCTATGTACAATGGAATATGATCCCAATGCACAAAAAAATTGAGTCAGAACACCCATCCGACTGCCCCACCTCCTCCTCTACATAGCAACCACCCCCAACGATGCATCTTGGGCTCTCATGCCCCCCCATCCCGGATCTTTATACGAGGCTGAAGTGTCGGGATCTTCTCAAAGAAAAGCGAGCAAAGAATTGTGACTTATGCACAATCATGGTTCACCTGCTGCTTTCACAATGAAAACTGTCATTTCAATGATGGAAACATCATCTGGGCCCACCCATAGTAGGTCCCACTCAATACTCCCTCAACCAACATCATCTGTACCCCAGTGATGTGGTGGAGTGCCTGGTTACCCACGATCCACAACACTGTGGTGGTCACATCACGACTCTATAGCCCCTTTGGATCTCTGATCGGTATCCATGTGCCTTTCACATGGGCACTCGGTTGACAATGGCACTCTACAAAATCCATAATGTTCCGCCCTCATGGTAACGGTGGCTATGTGTTTCCCACCATCCCCAGTGATGGGAGACCGGTTAGGAAATATATATCCTAAAATTTCAGCTTGATCCAATGCCCCTGCACTATAAAGATCTCATGATCCGAGTCCCAATAGCTGACTATCCGGGCCAAAAAGGGATCTCCTACCCTTATCAATGGGTTCTCCACAAATTTAAGGACCCCAAACCTGGCTAGTGCAGCATGGACTCCAAAATCCTCTCGGATCTCAGAACGTAATGTGTCCAGGTCTCTCTCTCTCCAGTTGATCCTCAAATTTTCCATACTTACAAAAAACCATCATGTTTGTCAGCATACATAAAAAAAAGACTGTCTCATAACCATAAATCCCAGCTTTTAGCCAAAAAATAGCACTGAAACCCCCTTCTCTGACAGGTTTCACTTTTGAGTTCATTTCCTAGGACAGGTCACAATTTTCTGCCCAATACCTGCTACCCAGGCCACAGAAAAGACCCCAAAAAGTGCGACCCGACCGCGAAAAGGAGTAGGGGTCTGCTCCTGAGCTCTGGGTGCCTAATATGAAACTTTAATTCACTGAATTGAAAGAGTGTGGTTAGGCCTCTTACCTACAGCTAACAGATCTCGATTCCAATAGTCGGCTTGTCCGCTACGATTGCTGCAAGATTTAGGGCCTTTTCTCCTCTCTACATTCGTCACAACTACACTTGAAAATGAATCAAACTGGAGGGAAAATTCCTTATTAAAAGAGAAACCCCATTTTTTTCTTTTTCCAATTATGACCAAACCGTAGCTTGGTTTGACAAACTGTCTGCACCATTGGAAAGATCTTATTGAGCCCTCAAATGGGTATCCTTTCGTTTTTGGTGATTTGATACTTCAACCAGACACATTTTTTCCAAGAAGGGTCACTTCACTGCTTCTCAAAATTGAATTTCTTCACTTGCGACACTTGTACTTGGGGCACCACTTTGCCTTCATACTTGTCGATGCTCGTGTCAATTTTATTCATGAGTAAATGTAACACATCATTTTGTCACTATCCCTGCAATCCCCATCGTGAACATTGGAGGCTCATTTCCATGACAAAAATAAAGTGTCGTGCCTTGCAAATACCATCTTTGCATCCCTTTCCATGAGAAAAACATTCCTTCTGTTGAAAATTTCCTGAACAGACCATCAAAAACACCTATTTTTGCCTTGGCGCTGGTAGCCTGTTATGCCCTCGCGCTGATGAGGAATATTAACAATGGCCCCTATGCCAGCTAGCGCTCAGTCTCAGTTAGCTGCCCGCACCAGTTGGTGCTCTGTCTCAGTTAGCTACCCATGCTAATCTGTTTATGGAAATTTTTTTAAAAATAGAGGCGAAGTTTCCTTCATAACAACTTCGTGGGTGAGTCATAGGGAGTGGTTCGACTGAATAACCTTCGCCTTCCTCCTTTGGCCTCTTGTTTCCACCTTTTGGGGAAACCTCCCAAGGGATAAGGCCTCCCTTCCACCATAGTAGGGATCCCAACCTCCTCCTCTCCCTCTATAAATATAGCCATCTTCCATTGATGTGCTAGCTGAGCTGAACATATTGTTGTAGAAACGATGAAGAGATTTCTATTTACTTTGCTAGAAAAAGATAGAACATAAGAGACCCTTATTGAGAGAGCTTAGGCTTGTGTCTTCATCCTATCCGAATTCCCTAACATTCATCGAGAGGCGCTTCGACTAAACCCCGCTGAAGGAGGCTATGACATCAAGGCTTGGTTGTAACTCTCTCTTCTATCAAAAAATATGCATGACTATTGTATGGTTCCCGTTTTGCGTTGATATATTTTATTTGATGCAATATGCTTAACCCTCCTTGATTGGTTAGTAGTTATGGATGAGATTTTTGTTTCGTATGCTACTCTTGTTTGTTGATCTTCGTGCAGGTATCCAAGCATCGCTGTGAAAGGATAATGACCCATCAAGACAAGAATCAAGAGGCTCTCACTACAACAGCCATGACAACAACGTTGGACTCCAGGTAGGTTGATCTACCTCGTCTGTTTCATTCATTAATTAGGAACCTACACTCTAGCTTGTATCTTTGTTACTAGACCCACTATAGGGCTAGAGGGATCGTCTCTATCCGCAGAGAGGATTTACCTTCATAACAGATTGGTGACTCTACTAGGGATCAGTGTCAGTTTGTTGTTTTTCTCTTGTTAAGTCAACTTCAGTCATTTGCCTGATTGTCTGTCTTTTCTGGCCTGTTTGATTGTTTAGATTCCTCTTGTTCAGCTCTAGAGTGTCAATATTGAACTCTGTTAATTGGTTTTCCCATTCTCCCATAGATATCTGGCTTGGCGCGATTTTTGATTGAACAGTCGTGTCGATTGGCGCATGTTTCTTGTGTTGCAGTAGCGCCAACCCCTGTTTGGCACGGATTACCTCCTTACAGTCACGTTGAATCCTATAGGGTTTGGTTTGACCTCCCTTTTGAGTTTTTGGTCAGTTGTGCTTGACTCTGGGTTGGTTTTCTGATTTGAAATTGCTTTCTTGGGATTGTTTTGGTTGTCATAGGCTTTCTCTTCTCAATTTCCCGTCCATTTTCTTATCAGTGCAGTTTATGGCCTTAGGGTTTCTGAGTGTCTTAGCTCACTCAGCCTTCTGTTTGGAGGTCAAGTCTTTTGATTCTTGTTAGTCTCATCCTTTGATCAATTGCATTGAAGTATTTCTTGATCCTTTTAACATTTGTTTGGTTGAATGATCATTTTGAGTTTCATTTGATTCTTCTTCCCACTGCTCTGAGAATAGATCACATTTCTCATTTGGATCATTTCGAAAGATTTCTCTTTGTTTGGAAGAGTGCATCATTGGTTTGAGTTCATTTTTGTGTTTGTGTTTCTTTCATCGAATCACTCAGTTTAGCTCTTTACATTCACAATCCTCATAACTAGTGTTTGTTTTGTTTTTTCATGTGATTAGTGCAATGTGTGCTTCATTTCATTGAAAAAATAAAAAAAATTGCGTTCTTTCATTTGCATGAAAAAGGAAAAGTTATTTTGCATAACTAGTGCTTGATAAACTAGGGAAGATTTTTTCGTTTTTTCGCTTAATTGTATTAGATGCATTAGCAAATTTATTCGAGTGATTTCATTGATTGCTATTGTTTGAAAGATCTCTATCCTTCTCTTAATTAGCGTTCATTGAAAGGAAAATGGTGTTCATTTTCATATAGTTTGCATTTAGGAAATTCGAGATCGAAATTCGGTAAGGCCTTGAAATTGAAAAACTAATTCAAGATCAATTATAAAATAAATTGAATTAACCTAAGGAAAAATTGGAACCTAACGTGAACATTTTAGTGGTCTAGGCTAGAGACGTGTTTTGGCGTCTTTAAACCTAGTAGCTGTTGTTCGTCCTCTGGCTTTAGACAACGCTAGTACAGACTTGTACTCCCTGTACCGTCGAGTATATAAAGGGAGACCCCTATAGGTTCAAATCCTTTATCTATAAGAAGTCGAGTTTTCCACCCTGTAACCGTGATACACCGAACACAACATTCAGGGAGACTGTTACGAAACCAACTCCAAAAATAGAAGAAAAGAGAGATCAACGCCTTAGAAATCAACCACTTCGAGGGGGAAAACTCCAATACATTACATAAATGAACAATTATTGGATGATACAAATGACAAAACCTCATTTCTATATATAGGAGTCCATAGGGCCACAATGTAATCCTAGTGGGGCCACAATGTAATCCCAGCCGACCTAACAATAATAATTTAAGGGCACAATAATAACAATATGGGGGTTACATGGGTACAAAAATAACAATAAGGGGGTTACACTAACAACAATAAGGGACTATACTAGTAATATAAGGACCTAACATGCTCCTCTCCTTCAAAAAGGTGTTTTCCTCAACGCTTGAGTAGCTCCAGGTGCTTTTGTATAAAATTCTCATCCTCTCATGTAGAATCTTTCGTGGGTAAGTTCTTCCATTTGATGAGATACTCTGAAATTGATTGATTTCGTAGTTGTCGAGTTCTTGTTTCCGTGACTAATTCAGGTTCCAATATGGTTTTTCGTTCCTCATCAAGTTCTGAAATATTTTTTGAATTGGAATTCTTGTCCCTATAACCTTTTTTAAGCATGAAACATGGAAAATTGGATGCACTCACGAAGAAGCATGAAGGCCCAATTTGTATGCCATAGTACCAATCTTGCAAACCTGTAAGGACCATAGTACTTTGGTGATAATTTATTATCCTTCTTAGCTTCATGAGGACATTTCAGAGCAAGTGGTTGTAGCCATAAAAATACCCAGTCTCCCACATCAAAACTTCTCTCACTGCGATGTTGATCTGCCTGTTGTTTCATTCGATTTTGTGCCAAATTTAGGTTATCCTTTAAGAGTTGGAGAACTTCTTATTGATGCTCAATGTGATCCTCCACTACTTGAACCCTAGCATTTTCCCTTAAAGATGTGATGGATGGTGGGTGATATCCATAAAGTGCCATAAATGGGGTAATTTTTGTTGCAGTATGGAAGGAAGTTTTATACCACCATTCACCCAGATAACAAATGTTATCCTTTAAAGTCCCTATGAAGACATCAATCCTCTATTCCTATGGAATATTAGTTACCCTTATATTCAATTTTTGGAAGTCCTCAATGTGCTCTGCCACTGAACCCTTTTGTTTGAGATTTATCAATTGGCTAAAGAAGGTGTTTCTCTTTGTATCCTCATAATGTGCTATCATTCCCTCCATAAAAATTGATCAAGTGAAAATTTTTTTATGGGAGAAAAGCCATTGATACCATACAAATGTATTTTGTTCTAAGTGTAAAGTTGCAATGTGTACCTTTTGTGTGTTTTGCACATTATTGAGATCAAAATAATGCTCCATCTGTAGTATCCATGTTACGGGGTCCTTGCCATAAAACTTCCTCATATCCATCTTTGGAATATGGTGGTTCTTCCATCCAACGTTAGAGTTTATGAAATCACGATTAACATTTATTTCGTTCTCATCATGAGTTTCCTCTACTATCTTTTTTCCATTAGGAAACATTTCTTGTATCAACTTTGCCAAACCTTCGATGTCTACTTTTAGACCATTCTTCATGTTTTCCATGTTGTCTTTCATTTTTTCATCGATCTTAGCTTCCATGTCATCCATCTTAGCTTCCAAACCATTCATCTTAGCTTCCACGCCTTTCTTCAAAACATCCATCTTAGTTTCCACGCCTTTCTTCAAAACTTCCATTTCATTTTTTTTGCTCTTTGCGATAGCGAAATTTGGTGCACTTGCTCTTGTAATGTTGATATCTCATGTTGTGTTTCTTTGTCTTCATGAGTCATAGTAGATCCTTTTGAAGGCTTAATGGGTGTTGAATTCTTTTTAGGGGTATTTTAGAACCCAATACTGATATCTATTCTTCAATATGCCCTTGGAATAAATTCAAACTAATTTTTTTCAAACGAGACTTATGTAATTCGAAAAAAAATACACACCTTTTTCTTGCTTTTGAGGAGCTCAATATTGAAACTGAATTATCTCTGTGATTTCGGATCTTCAATATCTAAAATTTGGCCCTGAGGTAGCCCTCTGAATCCTCTTTCAAATGCCACAGATTTGTTTTGGATTCTTCAAGACAAAGTTATGTCCAATTTCCCACCATGACCTAATTATGGACTGGTTCAGTAGAGTGAAATTTTACAACTTGCCACATGTCAGTGTTTGCTCCTTTGGCTCTAAAATTGATAGACAGGAAACTACAGTCCGTTTGTTTCTAGCCACTTTTTACAGAATTCCAATTCGATGCTCAAAGAGAGATTTATGAAGATTTTCCCACGATCACCTCTTTAAGATGAAATTCAGGAGCCTGAAAGAGACCTAACATCCACAAATCATATCTCCAAAAATATTTTGAACCAAGCTCTGAAATTTTGCGATGATTTTCTTTAGGATTTTGGCTTCGTGCTCTAAAAATTTCAGCTTCTGAACCTTCACAGAAAAAATTTATTGTGAAAATTCCACGATGACTTGTTTGGTGCAGTGAAACCTTAGAATCCAAAGCTCTAGTACCAAATGTTATGAAACCATCTCCAAAAATAGAAGAAAAGAGAGATCAACGCCTTAGAAATCAGCCACTTCAAGGGGGAAACCTCCAATACATTACATAAATGAACAATTCTTGGATGATACAAATCACAAAACCTCATTTCTATATATAGGAGTCCATGGGGCCACAATGTAATCCTAGTGGGGCCACAATGTAATCCTAGCCGACCTAACAATATAATTTAGGGGCACAATAATAACAATATGGGGGTTACAGGGGTACAAAAATAACAATAAGGGGGTTACATTAACAACAATAAGGGACTATACTGGTAATATAAGGACCTAACATAGACTACCTGCATGTACGTTAAGTCCTTGGTCATTTATCTTTCATTTGATCACCAAGGTGTATATGGCAGTTCACATAAAATTGGTACACCCTCTTTCTTAGATTTCCTGAGTAGTCATTTCGATCTTTTCGTGACTCCTTAAAAAGATAAGAGGTCATCGAAATCTTGTCCTTTCATGCTCGTTTCAACCTGAAAGTGATAGAGTCAACTTTTTCCCGTTTCTTGACTCTTAAAATGTGAAACGACAGAGTCTTGTTTCAATGTCTTAAAATATTAACTGCCCACGAAATATTCCTGGTTAAAGTTATCTTCCTTAGTGTTTTGTTTTACGGTTTTTTCCAATGGAAACTGTCCCAGAGTTTACCAACCAAGGAATCCCCTCTGAAGGGAATCCTGGTCCTTTTCCTGCTTTTGGAAATGTTGGTGCTCCTTATATGGCAACATTGTCCCTGCCTGGGTTAACTGTTGGGTTGCCTATTTGGTTATTCTTGACCTCTGTGGTCTCGAGTATTCCACCCTCCGTACAACCATCCCTTCCACTTGAAAAAAATCATGTTGATTCTAAGGTGGACCTCTCCCCTTCTTTTCCTATTCCTTCATTCTCTTCCTCTACTTCGCCCGGTGAAAGTCTGGATTCTAGTAACCAGGTGGCTAAGAAGAAGAAGAAGAAGAAGACGAAGAAAAAGAAGTCAGATAAAAGAGAGGCCAGCTCTGCGACCATTACGCCTCAGACACCATCCATTGATAAATCATGCAACCTTCCTCGGAAATTCAAATTTCCTTGCATGTTGTGCAAAGGTGACCATATTCTTCGAGACTGCCCTGGCATTCCCAAGGTACTTGAAGCATGATCCGATGGCCATTCGCCATTGCCTTTGGCTTCTGGAAGTCATATTGGTGGCACATCTTCGACTAGCAATAATAAGACTCATAAGAAATAGGGTAATATTACCAATCCCTGTAAGTTGTTTGAAGGGCATCATCCCATTCACCTTTGTCCATATATGGATGAAGCCACAAGAGTGTTGGAAAACCCTACTGTTTCTGCACCTTGCATTCCGTTTGACTACCTGAAGCTTTCTTTGAGTCCTCCGCTAGTTGATTCTACGATTGATCAAGATTCATATTTGGTCGATCCCTCTCCCTTAGAAATTAAAATTCATGAATCCGTTCCTGAACAACCATTGGTCGAGGAATCAGTTGATCTGATCCCGCCTATGGTTCATCAGGGCTTTTCCGTTGAGAGTGGATCTCATCCCCCTCACATTATTCTTGTTTCTTCAGATTCCTCAGACTTGGACAAAGATTCTCCCATCCCTGTAGTTTTAGAAGATGCTTCTCCTGCTCCCATGATGGAGGTCCAGAGGATGCTCCTCTTTCTCTTGTAAAACCAGGGGTTGACCATTTCAATTCAATGGTAACCCCCTCCAAGTAGTTTGGTCGCTTCCTTCGATTGGAGTCGATTTGCGGGATACCACCTTCCTTATTATGTGCATTTTTAGATCACGGTATAGGCCTTCGATGTGGTCGTACCTAGCATGATTATAGATGAAGGCACGTATGTTAGTATTTTGTCTTAAACTACTTGGCAAGATTTTGGTTCTCCACCGCTTGTGCCTGTTACGCAAAATATATTGGCTTTTAACAGAAGAACCAGTCAACCATTAGGGATCCTTCTGAATTTGCCTATTACTTTGGGAGAGAAAATCGTCTATATAGACATGATGGTTGTCCTAGGCCCCTTGAATTTCAATTTACTCTTGGGGCACGACTATGATTATGCCATGGGTGCACTTGTCTCCTCCCTCTTTCATGTGATCTGTTTTCCACACAAAGGTCAGATCGTGACCATTGATCAACTTTCATTCTTTGGTCCGAATGTGGTAGATGGATCGACATCGTCTCTTTTGGATCTTTATTCGCTGGTTGTATCTTCCCCGCCGCAAGTTAATTATGTGGCTACCTGTCCCATGCCCGCATTCAGTGATAGTGCCGTTGTGCGTTGTGTGCTGGGGGCATTGGATCCTGATTTCCGAGATGTTGTTCTCCCATCAGATGAGAACCTCTTTAAAGACATGACCTCTTATTCATCCTAACGAAAGGTCGTCAGAGCATAGTTCATTTTCATGTGTCAAGCTCCTTCAAAAATGAAACAAGCTCGTCGGAGCATAGTTTGTTTTCTTGTGTCAAGCTCCTTAAAAAATGAAACAAGCTCGTTGTAGCACAGTTCGTTTTCTTGTGTCAATCTCCTTAAAAAATGAAACAATATGTCATGAGGATAGTTCGTCTTCTATGTCAACCTCATTAAAAAATGAATTAGCTCGTCAGGATAGTTCTTTTACTGTGTCAACCTCGTTAAAAAATGAAATGAGTTCCCTTTTCAATTTGAGTCTTTGATAAGATCTCGTAAAATCCCAGTCGAGTCTTCCCCTGATCTCGTAATTGAAACTTCACTCCATCTGTCTTTTCGATAGACTGAAGCTTGGGGGCAATGTAACTTGAATTGAGTCACCATGTTGAGGGCATGCCCACTTTTTCAAGTGTAGTTTGTTTCCATTTCAAGCTTGTGTAAAAATGAAACCAGTTTCAAGCATAGTTTTCTACAAAGTTTCAAGCTTGTGTAAAAATGAAACCAACCTCAAGCAGAGTTTTCTTGATTTCAAGCTTGTGTAAAAATGAAACCATTTTCATTTTACCTCTCGTGATTACCATTTTATCAGCCTGTTTTGCCAGATGAACCTTGGTTTTCTCATTCCATTGTCACCATCTGCTTGGTCGATCATATGCCTTCAATTGATTGTTTTACCCATTCCTGAGGAACCTCTGCAATGAGTGGTCTTGTTAGCCAACCTCTTGACCTTTACTTATTTTGAGTAGTTCCACCATCACCGGAACCAGCTGCTACCCTTAATACCACTCGTTCCTCCAGGAGGAGTCAACTTTGAGCTATTTTCTGACTCTCGAAAATTGAAAAGATTGCCGAGACTCTTGTCGTTTTGAGCTCATTAAATGGTTGTGAAACGATATCTACCTAGTATATGTTTACCCCTTTTTCAGGTTGGGATGGATTATTTACGAAAAAGGAATACCTTAGCCTATCGCGACTAAGATGTTCTCTCAGCCATAGTTTTTTACCTTTTCGGATCTGTGGGACTACTTATGAAGAGGGAACTATTGGAGTTTTCTTTTCTACTTCTTTTCAAACTCTCTAAACATGAAAATATTCTAAGTTCTCCCTTTGTCAGACTCGTTAAAATATGATGACATCGGACATCGTCACCATGACGTTCACTTGAGCTCCTCCTTCTTAGGGCTCATAAAATGTACTAGGTTTGATTTGTTTGAAGGACAAACTTACAACGCAAGAATATGCTATCCCCTTCAAGATTGTTTTAAAAAATAATTGGGGTACTCACTAGAAATGGTGGGGGAAAATTGAACTAGTCTTTAGTTGTGTCGGCAATATGTTGCTCTTGAACATGACACTCGTCTGCATTAGTGTCGGGTTGGGGACATCTCATTTCGTCATTTTTTCCTTCTACGGGTTTGGGTAGTATATTTTGACCTCTCTTTGCCACGTCATCATGACCTTAGATCCCTTGATGTCAAATACTGCCAAATCTAGAGTGGTGTCAATGATATGTTCAAGAGAAGTTTAGCTCTACAGTTTTCAACCCCCCTCTGATTCTCTGTTGGTCTTGATTCACTATCATCATATTCCTCTGTCTTGTGTCGATGATGTGGGAAACATTATGGCTCTCCTTCGACCAGGTCACTTCCTGTCGACTTCATCTCATTATCCGGGAAGTTGATCTAGAGACTCCCTACCGGTACCTTGGAGCCTGTATGCCTCAATGGCAGGTTCTTTGCATTCGATGATAGGTCCAAATCATTGGCCTTCGATCAAGTGATTCTACAGGTGTTCAATGCTAGATCACTGTTCACATTCCGGGGATTGTACCTGTTGTACCTTGAGAGCCATTTTCATTATTGGTGGTTTCTCTCGTGCCTGTTAAAAACTTTCATTATTGGCTGGTAATTAGGTGATTTTCTTGCATGTTCAAATTCAACTCATATATTCGCATCGAATTTGTACTTGTTTGGGTCGATATGGAGCGCAAAACCCTGGATTTTGTTTGATGAGATCCAGACTGTGGGATATTATGGTTTATCATGATTTATTACATGAATCTTATTTGGATGGATGTGACCATACCTGAGTCTGTTTGTTGATCCTTACTACTGGATGGCTACGTCCATAACTTGGATTTCAGTTTATATATGTACTCTATTTTGGATGGTTGCGCCCATGCCACATGTTCATGTCTCAAAGATATCAGTTGTATTTGTAATTACAGGTCTTCCGACAGTGGTGTTTGGTTCAAACGCGTTCTCATAAAGCATTTCACCCCTACCTCTCTCTCGAACTTCATGCTTTAGGGGGCATCTGTTACACAACATTTTGTCACTGTCCCTACAATCCCCATCCCGAACATTGGAGGTTCATTTCTGTGACCAAAATAAAGTGTCATGCCTTGAAAATACCATCATTGCATCCCTTTCCATGAGCACAACATTCATTTTGTTTACAATTTCCTGAACAAACCATTAGAAACACCTGTTTTTGCCCTGGTGCTGGTAGCTCGTTATGCCCTCGCGCTGATGAGGAAGATTAACACTGGCCCCCGTGCCAGCTGGCACTCTGTCTCAGTTAGCTACATGCATCAATCTTTTTATGGAAGGTTTTTTTAAAATAGAGGTGAAGTTTCCATCATAACAACTTCGTGGGTGAGTCATAGGGAGTGGTTTGACTGAATAACCACGAACTTCCTCCCTTGGCCTCTTGTTTCCACCTTTTGGGGAAACCTCCAAAGGGATAAGGCCTCCCTTACACCATAGTAGGGATCCCAACCTCCTCCTCTCCCTCTATAAATATAGCCATCTTCCATTGATGTGCTAGCTGAACTGAACATATTGTTGTAGAAACGCTGAAAATATTTCTATTCACTTTGCTAGAAAAAGATAGAATGGAAGAGACCCTTATTGAGAGATCTTAGGCTTGTGTCTTCATCCTATCTGAATTCCCTGAAATTCATTGAGAAGCGCTTCAACTGAACCTCGATGAAGGAGGCTGTGACGTCTAGGCTTAGTTGTAACTCTCTCTTCTATTAATACATATGCATGACTATTGTCTGGTTCCCGTTTTGCGTTGTTGTATTTTATTTGATGCAATATGCTTAAACCTCCTTGACTGGTTAGTAGTTATGGATGAGAATGTTGTTTCGTATGCTGCTCTTGTTTGTTGATCTTCATGCAAGTATCCAAGCATCACTGTGAAAGGATCGTGACCTGCCAAGACAGGAATCGAGAGGCTACCACTACAACAACCACGAAAACAACGTTGGACTCTCGGTAGGTTGATCTACCTTGTCTGTTTCATTCATTAATTAGGAACCTACACTCTAGCTTGTCTCTTTGTTACTAGACCCACTATAGGGCTAGAGGGATCATCTCTGTCTGCAGAGAGGATTTACCTGGTAACAGTAACCATATTGTACTCATGTTTTATGGTCACCACCGAGCCTCTTCTGTGTGGTAGCATCATCGAGTCGCCCTTGTTTAGAGCATTCCATATGAGTCATCATCGCATCCATGGAGTCTATCCCGAGCTCCCTTTGTTTCTGGTCACAGTCTTCCATCCTTCATTGCCTTGAACCTCTCTCGTGTCACACATTTTGGCCCCCAGTCATACTATCCCTATACCCTCTGGAGTCGAGTCAGTAGCTGCCAGGTCATCCATTCCCTTTATACTCTAACAAGGGAAGTTTTCAGCTCGCTACTCAGTACCCCCATTCCACCATCATCCCTAGTGTCAGTCTATTAGTCACTCTACTATTATCCCTCGTGCCTTAGTTGAGGATCCTTTATTGCCTCACCTATGGCGGACATCCTTCTGTCAACATCAACTTATTCATTCTAGAAGATAGGTCTATAGGGCGGTGTACCTTGGTTCCAACTTCCACTCTTGTTTTGTGTCTCGGATCAGGAAAAGAGACCCTTTATTGCCCTTTGACTTGATTTTTTCTCAGTTCCAACTCCTTATGGCATGATTGAGATCCGTATACTTGATGGTTCAGTGATGTAGGAGATTGTACGAGTGATTCTCGGGTGTGTGTGAGATGTTTCAGACCTCATAAGGGGGTGGCCTTTCAGGTATCCCTCCACATACTCGGATGACCTCTCTACTACATCCTTGGATGCAGCTCTATAGATTTGATGTTTCTGACCTTAGCCGCTTGCAACTCCTTTTTAGTTTGCACGTATCATTTAGATTTTTAGAGCCCTTTCCCGTTTTACAGGGCCTCTTTAGTTGTTATTATATCTCATGTACTCAGATATTATTGTATAAGTCCTGACTATTGTCCCAGGCACATTGTGTATGTGGGATCCATTATGTTTTTTATCTGGCCCATGTTTATTCCATCACGTACTATATAGCTCACTCCCATGTTTCCTGGGGGCACCATTATTATTTGTACTTTGTTATCTCGATGGGCATAGGTATGCCTCCCCTGCTTCATTCAGATCAGGTACATCTCACTCATAAAAGAGACTTGCCACACTTGTAAGTCTCGCGTCCTCAGGGTCTTGTCCTCTCCCACTTTATTCCGTCTTATATTTCTCTCTCTCTCTGACTCCCCTTCGGTGTCTAATGATTGAGTTCTTACAATGTACTTCGGTCATATGATTAGCTCCTAACGCTCGTACGTTGGGGGGCAATCCGTTACACCAATTTTTGGTCATCTAGCTTGTTACTATTAGATGGAATAAAGTACACCATGTAAGACCAATTTTACCACAGTAAAATTGCTTTCACTATGAGAAATAATTTAATAACCCATAGTTTATTAAGTTATTTTTTTTTCTAAACAGAAAACCCCATGAGGAATAATTAAATAAATCCCTATTTGTTTGATTTTCCTCTAGGGATAATTAACTAAACCAATTTTTAATTAATATTCTTGGTCATATTTAACCCAAAACAGGAAAATTAATTAGATACATCATTATTTCTCTTATTATTTTCTAAGAATAATTATTTAAATCATTATTTAATAATATTCCTTGTTAAGTTTGACTAAATCATTTATAAATAATTGAATAAATTATTATTTATTTAATTATTCTTTAACCACATAAAATAATAAATAACTCATTTACTTATTTATTATTTATAAATAAAGGGATTTGACCAAGTTTAAATTCCTTTTCCCTCCAACAAATATAATAAAATATTCCATAAAAGTTGGATTTAGATGTGGTTAATAATATTTTAATTATGCACCAATATCTAGACTAACTCAATATTTTGTTATAAATATAAGGGTTTTCCATTCATTCACTAACTTTTGTTGCCTTAATATCACCTTTTGATCTATACTTTTGGTCTGACTCTGATCCTCCATCATTGTCAAATTTTTTCTCCTTTTGCTTGTGAGCTCCCTTTGAGTTCCATTTTGTCTAGGTTTTCTGTACCATCAAGAGAGAGAGATCTTGGATCTGAAGCGCCGAGGACATACAAGAACCCATCTCATTGAGGGAGACTGGTAACATCTTTCTATGTGCACTTCCCAGGTGCCATATTACAAAAATTCTTTATAAATTCTTGTCTTGTCCATTGGATGTATGGAGAAAACTCTTGCTTATTTTTTATGTTTAATGTCTTTAACTACATAGATATGGATTTTTGTAGCATTTATTTTGATCACCTCCTGCAGACCTAAGGAAATTGACAACCAAATTTGATGTAAGGGCTATTTTTTATGCACAACTAAAGTGAGAATTTTTCGTAAGCTTGCGATTAGAATTCACACTAACATGTTTCCTGTTTCAATTCCTTTTTTTTGATGTCGCTAACATTCTTTGATAGAAAATTTCAATCGCCCAAAATAGGCATTCCCATGATTTCTTGTACAAGCACATAATTTCTATTAGATTCAAAATAAATTGAAATAAATTCACATCATACCTCATCGATAGCTCGTCCACGAGGTGCACTTGCAATCCTGTTTACTTCTTGTCACAATAAGTCAAATTAGTTGTTTGATCAAATAATCATGTATAAACACATCACATCTGATTAGCTCAAAATGAAACTTTGTTTTTTATTAATAAAATTACAAACAATTTTTTAGATAGAAAAAGTATAATATACATATCACACTAAAATATATAACATATAAATAGTACTTATAAGTTAACATCCAATTCTCCATATAAATTAAAATAATGACTGCATAACCATTTTTAAATTTAATCAAGTAGCCAATAAAAATTAAATATTTACAATATAACAAGATTTTTAATCATGAATATTCACCATGGATATTATTAACTTATAAATAGTTTTTCTTTTACAATACCATGGGCCAATAATCATAAGAGAAAGATAGAGAGAAGGAGAGGAGGGAAGAAAAGCATAATACGATGGGATAATACCATGGTTTATCAATACCATGGGCCATCTATGCTTTTGATTATTATGCTATGGATCTAGGCTTTTAATTGTTCTGTTACAATCCTCGATTGGGGTTCCAAGTGTATTGCAGAAGGAGGGAGGTGGCAATAGGCCGTGTAGGCCACACGAAGTAAGTATGATGATACATGGTGACAGTTGCAAGCGACTCCACCCATGCCGAGTAATGACTGCATTTAATAAGGATGGCAGACAACAGGGATTGTCAGAATGATTTGGGGGAAAACGCCAGTGCGGGAGGAAGAAGAGGCAGGTTAAAAAAATTCAGTTTGTTCATGATCGGATTATTGCTGAGCAAGTTACAAAGGCAGCTGGGAAGAAGGCATGTGAGTAGCTGAGGGAATTGGAAAATTCTGTGTGTGGTTTCCTCGGGTATGTATATAGCTTCTCCCTCAATATAATTGTCTCTGCGATGACGAAATTCTTTGGTTCATATGCTTTGATTCTTTGTTTTGTGCTTGGAATGGATGCGTAACACCCTGGTTTAGTAACGATGTTTTCCATGGAAGATGCTCTGTCTGAGAGGAATTTAACGTGGTTTGAGAAGGCTGATAGCTCCTGCCAGTTTGATTATTGGGATTTATTTTTGTATGAAACCCCTGCTCTGGTTATCTTTCATGAGTCCATCATTTTTTCTCATTTGGCTCGTTGTGTTTATTCCCATTTCCTAGGCATGGAAAATGTTTGGGAGGTGGCGGCTCGAAGTTTTGGGGAAACCCTGTGCCCTGACTTGGTCTGTCAGTCTAATTTCTTTCTTAATTTTGCATGCTTTTTAAATAGTCTTTCATGTCAAGTCTACAACGCAGTATATCAACTTCAGACTGTTGCATGCCTATTTCATGGCTCTGCATGTCAGTTTCACAACCCCGAATGTCATTTTCATAGTTCTATAAGTCTACTTCATAGTCCTACATATAAAATTCAAAGCTCTGCTAGACAATTTAGTAGTTCTTCTTGTAAGGTTGACAACACTGTAGGCAAATTTCAAAGCCCTTCCTGTCACTGTTCTAATTTCGCAAGGCAATTTTATGAAATCACATGCATGTATTACAATGACAATTTGGGGGTTAGAGGTTCTGTTGATAATGTTAGTAGAGTTAGGGGAAATTTGACTAGCACGCTAACTTTTAGATTGCTATTTGGGGGGGTTAACTCAATTCCCAAATAGAGGGGATATATAATAATAGTTGGAAGGCGGCATGTCTGTGAGGCACCGATTTTGGAACTGTTGTAACTGAGAAGTGTGTAATACTCTCAGGCCAGTTCAAGAGGATGTTGCTGGCTTCAAACGTAAACATTTCTAGAGTCAAAGGAACCTAGATTTAGGATCAAAATATTAAGAAAATGATGGGGGTAGCGACCCCCAACAAGCAATATATTATTCTCTACTATGTGGTTGAATTCAATATTTTTATTTTGTTTACTTCTTCAGGTATTCCTAGCATATCTCACCCTCAGTCCATTACACATCGGAGGATAACCCCGGTGTGGATCTAGGTGAACGCTCAACTACTGGGAGACCAGTCTTAAACAAAAATGGTGAAAGACAGTCTAGGAAAATAGAGGGAAAGGACAAAGGAAAGGAAAAAGTGGGGCCTAGTAGAAGGGGAAAGAAATCTGGGAAGGAAGTTATGTAGAACCTCTCCCACGCTTATGGAGAAGGGACACCTGGCCATGTAAAATCTTTGATTTCTGGATGGGAACAAGATATTAATACTAAGGTGGAGGAAGACATCCCTAATGGCGAGGTGGATTCTATGCTAACAAATCCAGGGAACACAAGAGGTAGAGTGTCTCTATTCAAGCAGTCTATTCATATTTATTAGACTATGAAGTGTTTATTCGCTAAATAAATTTTCATTGTTCAAGAGATCGGAGGAGATCCAAAGGATGCCTCCATTCTAGTAGAAATTTATAGGGATATCCAGGAGATTCACCTCCAGCAGCATCATTAGAATGTCCGCCTTGGATGAATAGACATTCAGCTTCAGAACATGAACCATGTTGACATGCTCGGGTCAACTATCAAGGACCCGACACCCATTGAATCATCAAATGACTGAGTTTAGTGGATACTTGTTTTCTCTTTTTTGATATGCATAGAGCGGATAGCATTTACTTTTTTTATATGTCATTAGATGTTAAGATAGACAATAGAACTGTTAAGACATCTAGAGACATTTGAAAATTTTCAATTTTGGTTGGCTTATAACTCTCTGAGATGGCCAACAAACCTAGTTTCCTACAGGCAAGTTGAGGCCATCAAGTATACAATCTGATAATGTAACCTGCTGTTTTGATTAGATGAATGAATAGTGAGGCACTACCAAGTTTACAAAAAAATAAAATTAATCTGTTACAATACCATGGGCCAATACCATGTCTTATCAATACCACATGCCCAAGAACCATAACTTATTTCAAAATAAAAATATTTTACAAATACTTTATTTTAATTTAATTTTATAACATATTTTAATTAAATCTAAAATAAAAGAAGGTTATAATTACTTTTTACTTGATATTGATATACTTGATGGGAATCTCTAGAGATAAATATATATTTTTTCATCATTTAGAGATTCCCATGTATTAATATTGAAGATATACATATCCGTTATATTAAGTTTGGATTCATGAATTTGTTATTCCCACTGTGTATATGATTTTTATAGTTACTAATGTGATGTAGAATATTTACACACTGTTGTTTTTCTACTTAGAAAGATAAATATTAATTTATGTTTTTAAATTCGAGATAAATATTAATTTGGTGCCATTCCATTTACTATCTATCTGTACACATACAATTTTAAAAAGAATCCTTATCCTACTACATTGACAAAAGTCACACAAGTTCTGTTAAATAGGTGTGTTATTGCGGCGAGAGGCGCATCTATAGCCCAATATGACCCCGATGTCAGGTGGGTCACGTCCTCATACAAAATGTCGGCTTAAGTTTTAAATAAATTTTAAATTAAAAATAAAATAAAAAATAAAATTCACATTGTGCTAGAACATATATCAATTTCTAATACAATTATGTATTATTTATATAATTTGAATGGATAGTAAATTATATACGTGAATTTGAATGGATCATAAATTTACCTTTAACACAAAAATTACCACATTGAATTTCCAAATTACGTAAAATTTTAAACATCTTTACTCTTTACTAAAGTCAATACCATTTCCTAAATCAAAGAAAAATAGTTAATTCAACACAAACAATCAAAATCCAAAATCTTTTAATATTTATTTTAATTAAATATTTGTAAGATGAATTTATACTTACTCCAAAGCTATGGTAAATAAATAAAAAAATATATAAACTAGATGTATGGTAAATAAATAAAAATTCTTTTTATATTTATTCCATAAACCTTTTTATATTTAAGATAACTTTAAAAAGAGGTTTTATTTAGATGAAGCCTATGGGACGAATACCATGGGACAAATTAATATTGATACCATGGGCCAAATACCATGGGTAAATAAATAAATATAAAAGAGGTATAAACAAGTATGATAAATAAATAAATAAATATAAAATAGATATAAAGAGGTATGGTAAATAAATAAATATAAAGAGGCATAAAGAGGTAAGGTAAATAAATAACAATATATCAAATAGGATTATAAATAAAAATCTAATTATATAACAAGCCTATGGGCCAAATACCATAGTAAAGAAAAGGGGTATGGTAAATAAATAAAAATATAAATAAACTAGAGGCATGGTAAGTAAATAAAACCTCTTTTCATATTTACTCCATAATCTGCTTTATATTTACGAATATTTATGTTCATTAGTTTACATAACTAAGAAGAAATAGAGAGAGAGAGTGATAAGGGAGAGATGGAGAGAGAGTGTGTATGTTTAGGGGTGAGATAAAGAGACAAAGTAAGATGTGTGGAAAGAAGGGGGGAGAGAAGAAGCGAGGAGGGATATAATAATGTAGTTGGAGAGAGAGAGGGGTGGAAAGAGAGAGAGCAAGAAAGGGATGGGGGCAGAGAGAGGATTAGAGAGAGAGAGAGAGAGATACGGGGGAAGAGACAGGATTGGAGGGAAAAGAGAGAGAGAGAGGTGGGAGAGAAAGGGAGAGAGAGGAAGGATGAGAGAGAGGAGGAGAGTGATGGGTGAAGAGAGAGTATTGGGGAGAGAGAGAGAGAGAGAGAGAGAGAGAGAGAGAGAGAGAGATTAGGGAAGAGAGAGGGATTTAGGGGAGAGAGAGAGAGAGAGAGGAAGGACGAGAGAGAGGACTTGAGAGAGAGGAGGAGAGAGGGATCGATAATTGAGATGGAGTTGGAGGGGGAGAGATGTAGGAAATAAGAAATATAGAGAGTGAGAAGTGGAGAGAGAGAAGGAGTGACAAGGGAGAGACAGAGAGAGAGCGTGTATGTTTGGGGCTGAGATAAAGAGACAAATAAGGAGAGATGGAGATAAGGGGGGAGAAGGAGATATAAGGAGAGAGAGAGGGATATAGTAACATAGTTGGTGGGTGAAGAGAGAGAGAGAGGGAGAGAGAGATGGGAGAGAAAGGGAAAGAGAGGAAGGAAGAGAGAGGATGTGAGAGAGTGGAGAGAGGGAGGGAAAGAGAGATGGACTTGGAGGGGGAGGGAGAGAGAGGTAAGAAGAAAGAAATAGAGAGAGAAAGGTGGAGAGAGAGAGAGAGTGAGTGAGTGATTAGGAAGATGGAGAGAGAGGGAGAGAGGGGGAAGATAGAGATATGGATGGAAGGTGAAGAGAGGGAAGAAGAGAGAGATGGGGAGAGGAGGGGATTGAAAAAGAGATTGATATATATGGATTGCGAAAGTGTGTGTGTTTAGGGGGGTGAGATAGAGAGATAGAAAAGAAGAGATGGAGGGGGATATAGATATGGATGGAGGGTGGAGAGAGGGAAGAATATTTCTCACACTAGATGGATTGATATAAGTGGAGATGGTGATTTATAATCCTATTTGATTATTTGCACTATATGCACCGATTTTAGTGTAGATATTTATTTCTAATGATATTTGATTACTTGCACTAGATGCATTGATTTCAGTGTAGGTGGTGATTTCTAATACAATTGATTGCTTGCACTGAAAATTTTTGATTACTTCAGTGAAAAAATAATTCAGTGCAAAAATTATAATCCTATTTGATTATTTGCACTAGATGCATCTATTTTAGTGTAGATATTTATTTCTAATGATATATGATTACTTGCACTAGATGCATTGATTTCAGTGTAGGTGATGATTCCTAATACTATTTGATTGCTTGCACTGGATGTGTTGATTTCAATTTAGACGTCGATTTATAATTATATTTGATTGCTTGCACTAGATGCATTGATTTAAATGTAGATTATTCCTAATACTATTTGATTGTTTGCGCTAAATGCATTGATTTCAGTGTAGATGGCAATTTATAATCCTATTTGATTGCTTTGAGTAAATGCATTGATTTCAGTGTAGATGTTGGTTTCTAATCTTATTTGATTGATTGCATTAGGTGCATTGATTTGAATGTAGAAGTCATTTTCTAATCTTATTTGATTGCTTGCATTAAATGCGTTGATTTCAATGTATATGTTGATTTATGATTTGATGTAATTGGATATATGATAGTACATTAATATTAAAGTGATTGGATTAACAATATGCATTGATTTTAGTGTAAGCACAAAAATTTATTAACAATGTAGATTGATTTTTGTGTTATAGTAATTTAAGCTATTAATATTGGAGAGCAAGAGAGACAAGGTATCATGTTTACTACAACAGATCGAGCTAAAGATTTAAATGGTTTACGATTTAAATTTTCTTTTCATATAATCGATATGAAAAGATAACAAAACTAACAAGGGAGGAAATAAGAATAGTAGAAGAAAATAGTTTGAGATTGATTGTAACATGAGTACATTCTTATTATTCACATTTTCTATCTTTCAACACTATTATTGTCACTTTGCATTTAAAAAAATATTTCATCATTTTTCATCATTATAGTTATTAACAATAATTATCATCTCAACGAACCGAGGTAACTAAGAAAATTTAAAATTAAAATGACCAAGTCAATCTCAGAAATATTTAGCATATTTAAAATGATTATATTAATATTTGATATATTTAAATATTACTGATAAAATTAATCATATCTTTGATAGATTTTCCTTGGCAGCACACGACTGAAACCAGCCTAGATCTATCTTACATCTCAAAAATATACAAAAATTTTAATAATCTGAAAAATGTGACGTTGATGCCTCCGACTGGAACCAACCTAGATCCATCTAACTCTGGATCTATCATGCGCCGAGAGGGATCAAATCTCTCGAGGTGCAAACCTTTCCTCAAGTTTTGCACTCAAAAAATAGGTTTGCACCTCTAGAGATTTGATCCCTCTCGGCGCATGATAGATCCAGAGTTAGATGGATCTAGGCTGGTTGTATATCTTCAATATTGATTCTAATAGTTATTCACAGGTAAAAGTTTGGATTGCATGTTTTTGTTTCTTTAAACATTTTTTTAATGAGTCCGAGTAAAATATTTTGGGTTGCATGCTTTTTTTTAAACATTTTTTTAATGAGTTTGAGTAAAATTTGATAATAAATTATTGGGAGAACAAAGACGTTGAGAGATAGAGGTGGAAAGAGAGAGGGAGTGACAAGGGAGAGATGACTATGGAATGAGGGAGAGAGGAGACAAGGGCAGGGATAGAAAATGAGAGTATAGAGATAGGGAAAGATGAGGAAGAGAGAGATAGGGAGACATAGATATGGAGGGCGGAGAGAGGGGGAGAGAGAGAAGGAGAGAGAGAGGGAGATAGTGACATAGTTGGAGAGTGGAGAGAGAGGGAGACAATGACATAGTTGGAGGGTGGAGAGAGAGAGAGAGTGTATGATGGGGGGAGAGAAGGGGAGAGAGAAAGAGGAGAAAGAGAGATGGAGTTGGAAGCGGAAGAAATACATAGAGAGAGAAAGGTGGAGAGGGAGTGACAAGGGAGAGATAGAAAGACGGTGTGTGTGTGTGTGTGTGTGAGAGAGAGAGAGAGATAGAGAGAGAGAGCATGACACGTATTTAGGGAAATGAGATAGAGAGACATGTAAGGAGAGTTGGATGGAGGTATAGATATAGATGGTAGAGGGGGGAGAGAATAAGAGAAAGATAGAGAAATTGAGGGATAGGTTCATAGAGAGAGACATAAGAGAGGGGGAGGGGGAGAGAGAGAATGATAGTGGGAGGGAGATAGAAACAGAATGGAAGGTTGAGAGAGAGGGAAGAAGGAACATGCACACAAAGAAAAATATAAACATAAAATTTAGATCTATAAAGTCATGAATATTTTGGTTTTTCACTAAAATATATGTATTTATTTTAGTGTAGTTATTGATTTATAATCCTATTTGATTGCTTGCACTACATGCATTGATTTCAGTGTAGATGTTAATTTCTAATCCTATTTAATACCTTACACTAGACGCATTTATTTCAATGTAGATGTTGATTTCTACTCCTATTTAATTGCTTTCACTATTGATCCAGGTGGATATTGGTGGCCACCCGCCTATTCCACTTGGGGCCCCACCATTGTCTCTTTCAATTTTTTTCACAACTTACTATTTTTAGTAGTTTTTGGGTCCTGAACTTCCGGAGCTGGTTTGAAGCCCCAAATGGAGATAGTATGCTGAACTTACGTCCCCGGGAAGTTGAAACACCAATTTACCCAAATGGGGCCCATAGTTTTGGCATTTCATCTCCTAGGGTTAGGTTTTTGGACATTTAGAATTATCCATTGTTTCAGCATAATAAATAGGCCCTCGAGCCTCATTGTAACATTTCAGCTCGTAGGTTCGTAGGGCCGCCACATATCTTCTCAGATATTCGCTACCATCACCCTAAATATTTTATTTCCATCATGTTTGTAAGCATACTTTTGTGATTTGATATTAATGAAATGAAGCCTTAGTTCCACTATATTTCTATGTTTATGGTTATTTATGTATTTTTTTGCATTCCTGCATAAATATGGATTAGTGGTATGAGAGCAGTCTGATTTTTCTCGATCCTTCTTTGCATGTCCCCAACGAGGTCGGGGTATAAGGAGTTACGGCTCGATCTGGTGGAACATTTGCAAGATCAGTCTCGCAAACCCCAACAGACGCCCATGGGGGATGAAATAAAGATGAGGGAGCAAGAAATACTATAAAAATATTGCTCGAGGAGGCCCTCAAAAAACAAAAGAATGCGATGATGGATAAATTTGCCCTGATCCTTCAATCAGTACCCACCAGTGGTGCATCTGCATCTAGCAACCACTATGGAGGCACGACTCCCTTTAAGGTACAAGTAAACTTTGACATTCCCATATTTGAGGGTCAAATAGATGCAGATGCCATAGATAGATGGTTGAATCTATTAGAAGGATATTTCTCGATTCATGACTTTTCCGACTGAGAGAAGATTATTTTTTCACTCCTCAAAGCTACCCCCCATGTTAAGGACTGGTGGGAAACCTACTGTGAGAAAAAGGATGAGACATAACCCTCTTTGCTCTCAGCCGTACCCACTTGGAATTATTTCTGAGATGCCATCAAGGAACAATACTATCCTGTGGGGAGCTATGAGGACAAGTACATACAATGGACTACATTGTGGCAACAAAGGGATGAAGATGTGCATGAGTTGAAAAATATGTTCCATACCCTGCGAACAAAGTGGGGTATCAAAGGTTCAAAGAAAAATTTGGTGCTAAAGTATGATAGTTGTCTGCACAGATACATTCAGGAGGAAATGGAGTTCCTCGACATCTCCTCGCTTGGTATGGCATATCGGTATGCTGCCAAGATTTAGCAGAAATTAAAACAGAAGAAGCGAGACTTTGGATCTGTAAATAAAAATCAATGGAAAGGTGCCCCCAAACCACAGATCAAAGGAAAAATAAAAGGCATGGCGGCCCAAGAAAACTTTCCAAAGCCACAAGCAAAGAACAACACCATGAAGCCAAAGAAGGACACGGGAAAGTGGTGTGAGTTCCATAAGAGCTCCACTGAAAACACAAGTGAGTGTCGGGCCAAGCAAATGGGTGGCCGAGATGAGGCTTCGAATCCGATGCATGTTCAATCTTAATCGAACTCGACAAGGTGAATGAAAAAGGGAAGTAGAATAGTTGATGTAGATGGTAATGCCACCGTTTCCACTACGAAGATCTAGAAGGAGGAACCGTAAGATCTAGAGGAGGAAAATTGTCTCTTCCACTCCTTAAAGGGTCCCTCGCTATGGTTCATTGGTCGACAATGGGAGCCAAAAGAACTTCATTTCAGCGATGTCGTGAAGCGGTTGGGCTTTCCAACCACAGTGCACCCACAATGATACACCATCGGGTGGCTTCACTAAGGACGGGATCTCCGCATCAGCCAGCAGTGCCACCTTCCCTATAGCATCAAGCCCTTCATGGATGAGATATTGTGTGACACTACTCCTATTGATGTTTATGATGTATTATTAGGCCATCCACACTTGTGGAAGCGAAATGCTGTGTATGAGTCCCGGCCTCACGTTGTTATTGTTACTTTGGGAAATAAATTGTACAGGATACCAGAGGTATCACTTCCTCCCACTATCTCTTTAGTTACTACAAAACAATGCAGTAAGCTCATTTCCCAAACCAGGAAATTTATTTTCCTGATGACCCACCCCTAGGGAAAGAAGAAGACTGTGGACACAACCTCCAAACAGGGCTCCTCTGCATGACAACAACAAATGGATAAGGTTGTGGAGGAGTACAGGGACATCTTCACCTCACCTACAGGGGATCCTATGCACTGTCAGGTCAAGCACTCGATTGATCTAACCCCAGGTGCACCGCTACCTAATGGACCGATCTATCGGTGCTCTATTATGGAGAACGATGAAATCAAGAGGAAGATTCAGGAGATGCTGCAGAAAAGTCACATCCGACCAAGTTCATCGCCCTGTGGGAGCCCGATGAGAAGGTGGCTGAAGGATGGACTTGAGACTCAGGACA
Organism: Pinus albicaulis; assembly: GCA_034641835.2. Taxonomy (NCBI): domain Eukaryota; kingdom Viridiplantae; phylum Streptophyta; class Pinopsida; order Pinales; family Pinaceae; genus Pinus; species Pinus albicaulis. The sequence continues at coordinate 842,194,423 of CM076582.1, read as the reverse complement.
TTATCAAGCGCTCGAACAAGATCACTATCTCGACAGGTGCCTGAACTCATGATTGATGACCTTCTCGACCAACTCAAAGGGGAAAAATATTTCAGCAAGATCGACTTGAAGTTTTGGTATCACTAGGTACTAATTAAACCCTCTGATGTGTGGAAGACTGCCTTCAAAGCCAAGGAGGGCCTTTTTGAATGGCTCGTCATTCCTTTCAAATTGAAAAATTATCCCGCAACCTTCATGAGGTTGATGGATGACATCTTGTGTCCATTCGCCAACTCATTTGTAGTGGAATACTTGGATGACATTCTGATCTTCAGCCGGACTTGGGAAGAGCACCTCCACCACATCCAAGAAGTCCTCCAAACACTGCGGCAACACAAGTTATGTGCCAATTTGGAGAAGTGCACTTTTGGCATGACCCAGTTTCAATATCTGGGATACATTATTATTATGTGTATGTGGATCAAATGGGATCAAAGCCCATTCGGATTGGCCAAATTTCCAACCACCCTAACAGAGTTTCCACAACTTTCTCGGGTATTGCTATATACTACAAGTTCTCATGATTTTCATATCACTGGGCCCTCGAGTCAAGTCACCAAGGGAGGAGCGAAAGCAAAATTATTTTGGTCGAAATCTCAACAGAAGATGTTCGTAGAATTGAAACATCGCCTCTGTTCTGCCCCAGTGCTCACATTACCAGATTTGAAACAACCATTTGAGATCGAGAAAGATGCCTCTGAATATGCTATTAGGGCAGTTCTTACTCAACAAGGGCATCCAGTGGCATATCACCGCGAGACATTGTCCAACACAGTTCGAAAGTATCCCAATTATGACAAAGAAATGTATTCCATTATGTAGGCTTGTCGACAATGGAAGCATTACATTTTGTGGAAGGAGACAATCGTCCACACAGACCACCAACCCCTGCACTATACACAAGGGAACTCGTAACGCATTTCCATCGAAGTGGTCCACATGTTCGCAACAATTTCATTTGAACATCAAGTACAAGAAGGGTAGCACTAATGTTGCACGTCTTAGCCGACCATCGATCATGGCCATACCACCATTCTCAACTCGTGGGGGTGAGACTGACAGCCGCTTCTCTACAAGAGCGATCTAGAATTCAACTACACATACAAGGCACTCTTGGTGGGTACGCAAGTTCCAAAATTTCACCTCCAAGATGCATTGTTATGTCACCTGGGACACCTTTGTGTTCCTTCAAGCGAGCGTTCCAAGATGATATGGGAAGCACACTGTAGTTGAGTCGTTGGGCATTTTAGGGGTCGAGAAACAAGGGTAGTACTCGTAGAATTATTTCTATTACTAAACCTTAACCTTCGACATGATGTCGTGGAAGTACATCAGATCCTGCACTGCTGGTGCCATTGCCAAACCAACCATCAAGATGCAAGGGCTCTATACTCCGCTACCTACCCCTAGTAGACCTTGGGAATCCATCTCCATGGATTACATGTCAGGCCTTCCTTCTACTAAGCATGGACACGACTGTGTTTTCGTGGTCATCGAAAGATTCTCAAAGATGGCCATTATGGCAGCTTGCAAGAAGAATATCACAGCAGAAGCCACTGCTAAACTCTTCTTTGAAGTAGTATGGGTACACTTTGGGATCCCACAGTCTATCATATCAGATCGCAACAGCAGGTTCCTCGACACATTTTGGTCCAGCCTCTGGTCAATGTTGGATACCAATCTCACCAAGTCCAAAACTTTCCATCCCCAAACTGATGCCTAGACAAAGGTTGTCAATAGGATGATTGTACACAATCTGCGCATGTACAATTCAAAGCATCCGTGCACATGGGATGAGATCCTTCCCTATGTACAACACAGTTATAATCGGCCACTCCACAACTTAACTAGCCACAGCCCCTTTCAGGTGGGCTTGGAATTCCAACCACTATGTCCCATTGAAGTAGCCATGCCATTTGCAGCTACTCAGGCCGATTCGGTTCATGTCCAGTCTGTAGTTGACAAAGAAAACAACTTCATCGATTTCATTCAACACATCCACCAACAAGTTCATGACATATTAGACAGATTCAATGCTAAGTACAAGCAATGACATGATCAACATCGGGTGCCGCACAACTTCCAGGTGGGCGACAAAGTGTTGATACATTTGTAGAAGGAGCACCTCATTGGACCCCACCGCAAGCTTCGCTGACTCCGATATGGGCCGTACACAATCACCAAAGCTGTAGGTAACAATGAATTTGAGCTCATTATTCCACCATTCCTTGGTCTGCACCTAGTATTCAATGTGGACCGCCTTCATCCCTACTTCCCATCTCTATTAGACACCTCCAACATTGTAGAAGAACTCACACCAAAAGAGTTAAACCCAGACTGCATGGAACAGGCCACCACAGACTATATCATGGACATGCAAATTAGGAACATTCACGACAGAAGATCCAAATGTATCGGGTTGTCAAAGCTGGCCAATTCCTGCACCAAGGCAAGTGGCTCACCAGGGACCAAGTTCAATAGAAGTTTCCTCATCTCATGGAGGAACTCAACGCAATGGAGACCATTTCTTCCTAAGGGGGGAGGAATGATCCAGGTGGATATTGGTGGCCTCCCACCTATTTCACTTGGGGCCCCACCATTGTCTCTTTCATTTTTTTCACAACTTATTATTTTTAGTAGTTTTTTGGGTCCTAAACTTCCGAAGCCGTTTTGAAGCCCCAAACAGAGATAGTAGTTTGTTATGCCCTGTGAAGTTGAAACACCAATTTACCCAAATGTACCTACAGTTTTGGCGCTTCATCTCCTAGGGTTATGTTTTTGTACGTTTAGAGTTCTCCATTGTTTCTCCATAATAAATAGGCCCTCGGTATCATTTTAACCAATAGCCATAGGTTTGTAGCCGCCTACATCTCTCTCGAGATCCACTACTATCACCCTAGATATTTTATTTCCATCATGTTTGTAAGCATATTTATGTGATTTGATATTAATGAAATGAAACCTTATTTCCATCGTATTTATATGTTTATGGTTATTTCTCATATTTTGTTGCATTCCCGCATGTGCTCCGTATCAACTATATGCATTGGATTCGGTATATATTGATTTATTATTGTATTTGATTGCTCGCACTATATGTACTTGATTTAACAGATAATGATTATAATCCTATTTAATACCTTATATTATATGCATTGATTTCAGTGTAGATGTTGATTTCTACTCCTATTTGATTGCTTACACTGGATCAATTGGTTTTAGTGTAGATATTGATTTATAATCCTATATGATTGCTTGCACTAGATTCATTAATTTAAGTGTAGATGTCGATTTCTAATCCTATTTAATACCTAACACTAGATGCATTGATTTCAGTGTAGATGTTGATTTCTACTCCTATTTGATTGCATGCACTGGATGCATTGGTTTTAGTGTAGATATTGGTTTCTAATCCTATTTTATTTCTTTCACTAGATGCATTGATTTTAGTGCAGATGTTGATTTCTAATCATATTTGATTGTTTGCATTAGATTCATTGATTTTAGTGTATATGTTGAATTTTGGTTTGATGCAACTAGATGGGATGATGTACACACTTGAAGTAATTATATTAATAATGTGCATTGGTTTCAGTGTAAGCACATATTTTCTCTCTCTAGCTATATCTCCATATCCCATTGTCTCTCCTTTATCTCTCTATCTCACCATCCAAACATACTCACTCTCCTCCCTTCCTTTTCCACTCCCTCTCTCTCTCTTCCCCTTCTCTCTCAGTCTAAAATTTATCTCTCCATATCTATATAACTTCCTCCCTAAATATATTTTTCTCTCTCTTATTCCCTCTCTTCCCCCCTCCATCTATATCTCTATATCACCACACAAAACATACACACACTCTCTCATTGTAGGCACATAAACATTATTCATGACGCGAATTCACTATAAAGTCATGAATATTTTGTTTTTTCACTAAAATAGATGTATTGATTTTAGTGTAGTTATTTATTTCTAATCCTATTTGATCTCTTTCACTACATGCATTTATTTCAATGTAGATTTTAATTTCTAATCCTATTTAATACCTTTCACTAGATGCATTATTTCAATGTAGATGTTGATTTCTACTCCTATTTGATTGCTTGCCCTAGATGCATTGGTTTCAGTGTAGATATTGATTTCTAATTGTATTTGATCACTTGCACTAAATGAATTGATTTCAGTGTAGATGTAGATTTCTAATCCTATTTAATACATTACACTAGCTGCATTGATTTCAGTGCAGATGTTGATTTCTACTCATATTTGATTGCTTGCACTCGATGCATTGGTTTCAATGTAGATATTGATTTCTAATCCTATATGATCACTTGCAATATATGCATTGATTTCAATGTATATGTCGATTTATAATCCTATTTAATACCTTACGCTAGATTCATTTAGTGTAGACGTTGATTTATACTCCTATTTGATTGCTTGCATTGGCTGCATTGGTTCCAGTGTAGATATTGACTTATGATCCTATTTGATTGTTTGTAGTAGATGGATTGATTTTAGTGTACATGTTTATTTCTAATCCTATTTTATTGTTTTCACTACATGCATTGATTTTAGTGTAGATGTTGATTTCTAATCCTATTTGTTTGTTTGAACTAGATGCATTGATTTCAGTGTAGATGTTGATTTCTGATTTGATGCAACTATATGTATGATGTACATTAATTTCAAAGTAATTATATTAATAGTGTCAATTGATTTCAGTGTAAGCACATCTTTTCCCCCTCCATCTATATCTCCATCTCCCATTGTCTTTCCTTCTTTATCTCTCTATCTAACCATCCAAACATACACTCTCTCTCTCCCTCCCTTTTCCACTCCCTCGCTCTCTCTCTCTTCCCCTTCTCTCTCAGTCTAACACTTCTCTCTCCTATCTATATATCTTCCTCCCCAGATATATTTTTCTCTCTCTTCTTTCCCTCCCCCTCCATCGAGTGATTTACTTACCCCCCAAAACACACACACACTCTCTCTCATTGTAGGCACATAAACATTATTCATGACGTGAATTCACTATAAAGTCATGAATATTTTGGTTCTTCACTAAAATAGATGTATTGATTTCAATGTAGTTATTGATTTCTAATCATTTTTGATTGCTTGCACTACATGCATTGATTTTAGTGTAGATGCTAATTTCTAATCCTATTTAATACCTTACACTAGATGCATTTATTTCAATGTAGATGTTGATTTCTACTCTTATTTGATTGCTTGCACTAGATGCATTTATTTCAGTGTAGATGTCGATTTCTAATCCTATTTAATACATTACACTAGATGCATTGATTTCAATGTATATGTTGATTTATACTCCTATTTGATTGCTTGCAATGGATGCATTGGTTTTAATGTAGATATTGATTTCTAATCTTATATGATCACTAGCACTAGATGCATTGATTTCATTGTATATGTCGATTTCTAATCCTATTTAATACCTTACTCTAGATGCATTGATTTCAATGTAGATGTTGATTTCTATTCCTATTTGATTTCTTGCAATGGATGCATTGGTTCTAGTGTAGATATCGATTTATAATCCTATTTGATTGCTTGCAGTAAATGCATTGATTTTAGTGTACATGTTGATTTTTAATCCTATTTGACTGTTTGCATTGCATGCATTGATTTTAGTGTAGATGTTTCTTTCTAATCCTATTTGATTGTTTGCACTACATGCATTGATTTCAGTGTAGATGTTGATTTCTGATTTGATGCAACTTAGATGTATGATGTATATTAATTTCAAAGTAATTAGATTAATAGTGTGCATTGATTCAAGCAAGCACATCTTTTCCCTCCATCTATATCTCCATCCGCCATTGTATCTTCTTATTTATCTCTCTATCTCACCATCCAAACATACACACTCTTGTCCCTCCCTTTCCACTCGCTCTCTCTTCCCTTCTTCGCCTAACACTTCTCTCTCCATATCTATATATATATTCCTCCTAGATATATTTTTCTCTCTCTCTTCCCTCTCCCCCCCTCCATATATATCTCTATATCACCCCCAAAAACATACACACACTCTCTCATTATAAAATATAATATTATCATGACGTGAATTCACTTCTTGAGCATCAAACAAAACCGGGGAATACAATACTTGAATTTTCATCCAAAATAAAATATTCACTTACCTGAAATGTCTTCTTCCTAAAACTATGAACTATTTGTAATTGGTTACATTCTTATTTTTGTATCATTCAACATTATTAATCACTTTGCATTCCAATGCGGTAATAGAAAATACTAATAAGTGTGACAATAAGAAAAGTAGAAAAAAATAGTTTTAGATTGTTTGCAATGAAAATTGTTCTTAATTGACTATATTCTAATTATTCAGATTTTCTATCATTCAATATTGTTACATTGTCATTTTTCACTTAAAATTTGTATTTCATCATTTTTCATCATTCAAGTTACTAACAGTCTCTCTCATATCAACAAATTTAGGTAACTGAGAAAAGTTAAAATTAAATTGACCAAATTAATCTTATACATATTTAGCATATTTAAAATGATCAAAATAATTATATGTTCAACAAATTTGCATGACCACACACAATTGAAACCAACCTAGATCCATATGAACCCCAGATCTATCAAGTGCTGAAAGGGATCACATTTCTCGATGAGCAAACCTTTCCTCAAGTTTTTCACTAAAAAAAGAGGTTTGAACCTCGAGCGATTTGATCCCTCTCCATGATTGATAGATCTGGTATTAAAATAGATCTAGGCTAAGCACATAGTAAAATATAGTTTCATTATAATTAATAATATGAGTCATATTGATTGTGATATATTACCTTGTATATTATCCACTATAATTTACAAAATAAAAATACTAATCCATGATATCTTAACATATTCCAAATTTCACACAAATATAAGCTACCGCATGATCCCTAATAGTGCCCACACAACCATACTTTTTTTTTAATACTCCATATGCCATTTTCTCTACAAATTCTACTAATAAAGCACTACTTCCTTGCCACTAATCCCTACACCTTCTACCTAAATGTAAATAACCAAAATTAAAGATAAAAAATTAAATAAAAAATAATACTACCTAAAATGAAAATAACCAATAAATAAATGAATAACAACGAAATAAATCCCATCCTAAAGGAATAAAATAATAAAAATAAAGAATACCTCAAAAAACAAATAAATAAAATCAAAATAAAAACAAAATAGTCAAAATCATAAAAATAATAATAAAGACTAAATAAACAAAAATAAAAATAAAAAATAAAATAAATACTAAAATAGATAAATAAATAAACTATATATCTAAATATATATATATATATATATATATATATATATATATATATATATATATATATAAAAGAACCTACCTAAAGAGAAAAATATACTAAAACTATGTCAGCAATAGAAATGATATTTAAAGTATATAATAAATAAGTGAACCTCAAACACCTCTTAAGCAAAAACAAAAAGAGAGGAAAAAACAAGAGGAAGGACCACTACTGAGAGAAAAGAGATGGAATCCAACAACTGCTAAATTTCCACCTGTCATCCCTGTTCAATGTATGGGGCCTTTTCTCAATCTCAATAGCTTCCCTAAATTTACGATGATGGCAATGCTCAACCCTAGTAATAGTCAGGGTTTGAAGGCTTTTATGAATGCTAGTAGAGGTCCGAATCATAAAAACATAAATGATGATTTTCTTGGTAGAGTTCATTTGCCTTTTATATAAGGTACTACTGATAAGATTGCTTAGATTCTAAAGAAGCATAAGATCTCTTCCTCTTTTAAACCTTTGAACATCATTCGTGGTTCCCTTAGATCTGTTAAAGACTCGTTGGACTCCAAAAGTGTGAAAGGTGTTTATTTGATCCCTTGCTACTGTGGGATTCCCTCCATTGGAGAAACAGGTCGGTCAATTAATAAAAGGATTCAGGAGCATACTGTAGGTATCAGGCATGGTAGAACGAGGTCCTTAGCTCTAGCTGAGCATGCAGTGATCCAGATTTATGCAGGAATGAAATAAAATACAGAAATAGACATAAACATAGAGATGCAGCGGAAACAATACTTCATTTTATTAATAACAAATGACTGAAATATGCTTACAGACATAATTGAAATAAAAATAGCTAGGGTGCTGGTAGCATATCTCTGAGAAGAGATGTGGCGGCTACAGACCTCTAAAATGTGCTACGATGAGGCTCGAGGGCCTATTTATTGTTGAGAAATAATGGAGAACTCTAAACGTCCAAAAACCTAACACTAGGAGATGAAGCACCAAAACTATGGGCCTTGTTTGGGTAAATTGGTGTTTCAACTTCCCGGGGAAGTAAATTTGGAATATGATCTCCATTTTATGCACTCAATATCTTGTTAGAAATATATATCCGAGGATTACATATTTTGATGCTAGAAAGAAAATTTTGGCCGCTCTTGGTTTTCCCAAAAAACGTCGTTTAGGGCTTCAAAACTGCTCCAGAAGTTCAGGACCCGAAAAACTGCCAAAAACTGAGTAAGTTGTGCCGAAACCGAAACACTGAAAGAGACAATGGTGGGGCCCCAAGTGGAATAGGTGGGTGGCCACTAATGTCCACTTGGATCATTTAGGCCCCAAAACGGCTTCGGGAGTGTAGGACCCGAAAACCTGCTAAAAATAGTAAGTTGTGCTGAAAGTGAAAAGCCGCAAGAATTGATGGTGCGGGTCCAAATGGAATAGGTGGGCGGCCACCGATATCCACCTGGATCATTCCTCCCTCCTTAGGAAGCAATGGTCCCCATTGCATTGATATCCTCCATGAGATGAGGCAAATGCTGTTGAACTGGGCATTAGATTTGTCGGAGATGTCATGGACCTCCGGGCAGACATGCTGGACGCATTTAGGAAATTTGGTTTCTTTATCAGCCTTAGACAGTACATGTGTGGATTTTGTATGTGTAGTTTCCGGAGGTATGACGACATCAGGCAGCGATGCGTCGGGGGTCAGATCAATGGAGTGCTTGTCCTAACAGTGTAGAGGAATCCCTGTGAATGAGGAGAAAATTTCATCGTATTCCTCCATGACTTTATCCATCTGCTGCAGCTGTGTAGGGGAACCCTGTTTCGAGGTTGTGGCCACAATTTTCTTCTTTCCCTGTCAGCGAGTTGTAAGGAAAATAAATTTCCTGGTTTGGGAAACAATCTTACTGCGTTGTTTTGCAGTAATCAAAGAGATGACAGGAGGTGGTACTACCTCTAGTATCCTGTACAAGTTATTTCCCAAAGTAATAACAACAACACGAGGCCTAGACTCATACACAACATGTCACCTCCACAAGTATGGTTGGCCCAATAATACATCAGCTAAATCAAGAGGAGAAACATTACACAATACCTCATCCGTGAATGGCTTGATACTGTATGGAAGGTGGTACTGTTGGCGGATGCAGATATCTCTCCCTGGGTGAAGCCACCCGATGGTATATGGTTGTGGGTGTGCTATGGTCGGTAGGCCGAGCCGCTTCATGACCTCTGCTGAGATGAGGTTCTTTTGGCTTCCGCTATTGACAAGGAATTGCAGTGGAGAACCCTTCAACCACATCTGCGAATGGAAGAGGTGCTCCCCCTCATCTGGATCCTCGGGATCCTCCCTCTGGATCTTAGTGGTGGCAACAATCGCACTGGGATCCACATCAATGATCTTCTTCCCTTCATCATTGTCTTTGTCTGGTTCTGACTCAGGATCAGAAAATGCATCTGATTCGGGTGCCTTTAGTTCGACCACCAATGACTGCTTGGCCCAACACTCGTTTGTGCTATGAGTGGGCCTGTTATGAAATTCACACCACTTCCTCATGTCCTTTGGATTTGTGGCGTTGTTATGAGTCGTACGGTTTTGGCCCTGCCCCTTGTTCTTTGGTTCGGGGGCACCTTTCCCTAGATTAGGATTTGCAGATCCAAAGTCTCGCTTCTTCTGCTTAAATTTCTACTCGATCTTGGCGGCATAGAAATATGTTGTGCCAAGCGATGTAATGTCGAGGAAATCCATTTCCTCCTAAATATGTTTGCGCAGAAAACCACGGTACTTGAGCACCAAATGTCTCTCTGAATCTTTAATACCCAACTTTGTGCATAGGGTATGGAACAAATTTGTCAGTTCGTGGACATATTGATCCCTTTGTTGCCACATCGTGGTCCATTGGATGTTTTTGTCCTCATAGCTCCCCACGGGGTAATATTGTTCCTTGATGCCATATTGGAACGAATTCCAAGTGGGTGTGGCCAAGAACAAAGAGGGTTTCCCTTCGTCCTCTCGCTCCCGGTAGGTTTCCCACTAGTCTTTGACATGGGGGGTGGCTTTTAGGAGTGCAAAAATAATATTTTCTCGGTCAGAGAAATCATGGACTGAGAAATACCCTTCCAGCAAATTTAACCATCTATTTGCAATGTTTGCATCTATCTGGCTTTCAAATATAGGAATGTCAAAGTTTACTTGTACCTTGAAGGGAGTGGCGCCTCCAGAGTGGCTGTTGGATGCAGATGCGCCGTAGGTGGGAATTCGTTGAAGGATCTGAGAAAAGTTATCCATTATCGCGTTCCTTTGTTTCTTAAGGGCATCCTCAAGCAATATTTCGATAGGATCTCCTACTCCCTCATCTTTCTTTTCTTTTGCCATGGGAGGTCATCAAGGTTTGTGAGGCTGATCTTGTAAGGGTTCAACCAGATCGAGCCCTAACTCCTTATATCCTGACCGCGTTGGGGACAAGCAAAGAAAAACAGAGAAAGAGCAGACTGCTATGATACCAATGATCTAGATTTATGTAGGAACACAATAAAATACAATAATAGACATAAGCACAGAGATGCAGCAGAAAATACTTCATTTTATTAATAACAAATGACTGAAATATGCTTACAGACATAATCGAAATAAAAATAGCTAGGGTGTTGGTAGCATATCTTTGAGAAGAGGTGTGGCGGATACAGACCTTTGAAATATGTTACAATGAGGCTCGAGGGCCTATTTATTATTGAGAAACAATGGAGAACTCTAAACGTCCAAAAACCCAACCCTAGGAGATGAAGCGCCAAAACTATGGGTCCCGTTTGGGGGATGTAACTTTGGCATACAATCTCCATTTGACGTGCTCAATAGCTCGTTAGAAAGATCTATCTGAGGAGTACAAATTTTGATGAATTAAATGTAGGCTCGGTCACTGTCATTTTTCCCAAAAAATGTTGTTTAGGGCCTCAAAACGTCTCCGAAAGTTCAGGACTTGAAAAACCGTAAAAAATAGTAAGTTGTGCCGAAACCGAAACACTGAAAGAGACAATGGTGGGGCCCCAAGTGGAATAGGTGGGTGGCCACTAATATTCACTTGGATCATTCAGGTCCCCAAAATAGCTTCGAGAGTGCAGGACCCAAAAACTTGCTAAAAATAGTAAGTTGTGCTGAAAGTGAAAAGCCGCAAGAATTGATGGTGCGGGTCCAAATGGAATAGGTGGGTGGCCACCGATATCCACCTGGAGCATGCAGAGAAGACGAAGCATCACATTTGTATGGAAAAAACTAGAGTCATTGCTAGGGTTGAGCATTTCCATCACCGTAAATTTAGGGAAGCTATTGAGATTGAGAAAAGGCCCCATACGTTGAATAGGGATGACAGGTGGAAATTTAGCAGTTGTTGGATTCCATGTCTATGCTCTCAGTAGTGGTCCTTCCTCTTGTGTTTTCCTCTATTTTTGCGTTTTCTTAATAGGTATTTGAGGTTCACTTATTTATTATATACTTTACATAATATTTCTATTGATGACATAGTTTTAGTATATTTTTCTCTTTAGGTAGTTTATATATATATATAATTTTATTATTTTATTTTATTTTTTAATGTTTATTTTTATTGATTTAGTCTTTATTATTATTTTTATGATTTTGACTACTTTGTTTTTATTTTGATTTTATTTATTTGTTTTTTGACTTGGTCTTTAGTTTTATTATTTTATTACTTTAGGATGGGATTTATTTGGTTGTCATTCATTTATTTACTGGTTATTTTCATTTTAGGTAGTATTATTTTTTATTTAATTTTTTATCTTTAATTTTGATTTTATTATATATATATATATATATATATATATATATATATATATATATATATATATATATGATGATGATGATGATGATGGTTAACATCCACGGGAGACCTTGGCCTTTGCCCAGTCTACTCAAAGCAACGAATTAATTATTTAGTTTGATTTAAGATTTTATTCCTATGCTCAAAAAGCTTGGAGAGAAGCCTCCCGAGCTCACTATAATTTTGACATCTTAAAAGGCTAGGAAGGTCAGTATTGTAATAAAGATTATGAAATTGAGATCTAATGTGGTTGTATGCGAGACACTCTAAGAGGAAGTGATTTTCATCCTCGATGTTCATATTCTCACAGAGATGGCAGATCCTTCCATCCATGGTGTTTTAGGAACTGTCCAACGACCTGTTTCACTATGGAGCTCATGAGAGTTCATTCTAATCTTGGCTATATTAATTTTCTTCTTTGAGCTAGTTAAAATAGAGGGATACTTTTGATCTTCTACGGTGGGGTTGCTGACCTCCTTATAATATCTTAGTTTTAATTTAGCTGCTAGATCTTTCTCACACCACATTTTTTCTTTGAACTTAGAAGTAACAATTTTTTTAATGTTATTAATGTTTTGCAATGCAACATTCTCGTCGATCTCCCAATGGTTTAACCAGGCCCTGGTATCTTTATACCAACCTCGTTTGAGCCTTAGGTGGTTTTGGCTGGAATTTAAAGCTATCTTAGGAAGTCTATGGTCTCCTATGCTATTGAGTTTGTGCTTATACAACAAAAGCCGAGTCATAGCTAGGATCTCGATAGGGGAAAGACCCACTTCTATAAGGAGAATAGGATAGGCTGTATTGCTTTTAATTTTGAGGTTATACGTTATAAAACGCTTCTAGATTTGCTCAATCTTTCTCCAGGATTCTCTAGAGATGCTGCAACCCCAAACCTCACATCCATATAAGATAACATGAGTGACTAAAGTTTCAAAGAGGAACTTCTTTCTATCCCACATTACGAGGTTTTCCATTTTACAATTATTTTCAAGACCAAAATAAGCTTTCCACCCCCCATTAATCTTTTTCTCAATGCTATAGTTCCATTTGAGCTTGTGATAAATATCAATTCCTAGGTACTTGTAAGAAGACACTTCCTCCAAGTTACTATTGTCATACATAAAATTAGCGTAAGTGTCCTTCTTGGATTTTATAATCATAATTTTTTTTTTGTCAGTGTTAACAATCATATCCATGGTAGAGCAGAAATCCTTAAGAAGTCTAAGTTGCTTATCAAGATCAGATGGGAACCTTGCGAGAAGAACAATATCATCAGCATAGAGAAGAAGGATGATGACTATCCCAGCTAAGATCATGTCAGCACAACCTGCTTCCTCTAAACAACCTTCTAGCTTGTCGATGTAAATGCCAAATAGGGTAGGGGAGAGGGGGAAACCTTGTTTAACTCCGATATTACACTTAATATCTTTCGATCACCCCTCATTTCTCTTTAACTTGGCAAATACATTCTTGTATAACCTTATAGTGGCCGCTCTTAGCTCGAAAGGAACATTTAGCTCTTCTTATCTATTCCATAGGTTGTTTCTACGAACCGTATCGAAAGCCTTTCTAAAGTCCACAAAGCAGCATAAGAGATTGGATTTATCATTGCGGAATTCCTCCATAATGATCCTAAGCATAACGAGGTGGTCCGTTGTTGATTGCTTCCTTCTAAAACCCGCTTGGCCTTTAGCCCGCTTACCTTCACTTTCAAGCCATATGCTCAACTTATTTTCCAAAATAATACCATATAACTTGGCTAAGAGAGGGCTGATCATAATTGTCCGATAATTAGAGGGGTTATTTGTATCCCCACTTTTAAAAATAGGGATAATGAGGCTCTGAGTCCATGGTTTAGGGAACCCTTGGTTGACCACTTGATTGAAAATATTGTGGATATGGGGGATGAGGACAATACCTCTAATTTTTAAGATTTCCACCTGGTAACCTTCAATGTCTTTAGCTTTCCCATTTGCCAGGTGTTTAACCCCAAAATCAATGTCTTCTAATGAGAAAAATTCTTTTGTTGTGAGTAGGGTTTCAAAGTTATCCCTAACATGTGGAGATTCAAAAAGATTTTTAAGATAGGAATTCTAGTCGTGTAAAGAAATTTTATTATTATCTTTAGTTTTCCTAGTTATAATCTGCCTCCAGAATTTCTTAGGAGCCACCTTAGAGAGGTGCAAGAGATTCTCTTGTCTTTTACGGATATATTGCCTTTTTTTCCTTTTAGTTAGGGCTTTGTAGATTTTTATCTTGTCAATTTTAAGAGATTCATCAACAACTTCCTTAATTTCTCTCCTCGCACTTTAACAATCTCTGTCATACCATGGGTTGGTTTTTCTATTTCTTTTATTACTTGAAACTTCAATTGAGAACTTGTTAATATGATATTAGAGGGTTGTAGTAAAACTATGATAGAGGTCATCTATGTTGTCTATACTAGATAAAGGATGCAAATTAGTTTTTAATGTATTTAGAAAGAGATCTTTTTTATTTCTATCAAAGATTAAGTTCTTTTGGCTATAAGGATTATCTTCTATGGGATCTCTATGCATGAAAAAATTGAGAGTTATAAGTAAAGGCCTATGATCAGAGTCAGGCTCGTGGTCTTCTAAGATGTCAAAATTTATTATTTCATTGTATAAAGGGAGATCAGAAATAAAATAGTCTACAAAGCTGCTACCAAGCCCATGGAAGCAGGTCATCTGGCTAGAATTGGGCCACTTCTTTAGACCGTTGCAAATTATAAGATCTTGACCACTACAGAGCTTGACTAGCTCCGACCCAAACAAATTATCCCTGAGGTCTTCAGAGCTCCTTTTGTGCCGACTAGCCAGAGTAAGGTCTTTGTCTAACCAAAGAGGATCGAGGTTGGAATGATTGCTTAGAAGAATAGCTTGGTTGCTGGAAGTTTGAGCATTAAAGTCACACATTAAAAGGATATTACCTTCATTCCTTAGGCTAGAAATATCATTCTCTAAACCATTGTAAGGACTATTTTTATCTAGATTATTTTTCTTATAGAAGTTAGAATTAATGGGGGGAAAATAACAGATCATTATGTAGGTCTTTTTATCATTAATGCCAGTAATATCTATCCAACTATATTGGTTTTAAGGGTCGTTTTTATAAATCCTAGCATGGGGGGAGCTGTTCTTCTTAATGTAGCAAGCTATGCCACCAATTCCTCTACGGGAGGATCACTTATTCCAGGTAGACCATAGTGTAAAGCCATCTATGTTAGGGACCTTAGATTCTTCATGCTCCCAAGTTTCAACAAGAAATATAATATCAACATCATTTGAGATCCAACTTAGCTTGGGGCTTTTGTTCCATGGAAAGCCCCGACAGTTCTAAGAAAAAATTCTGAGCATATTACTATCTTCTTGGTTTCTATCTCAAATAACGGCTTTTCTATTTCTGATTATTGCCCATTTTCCTTCCTTCCTAGCTTATTTTACCTTTTGAACCTCCTTTCTTAATTCTTCTTGATCTTCTGGAATGAGATCTTCATTTATAAATATTCCCGTGCCTTTTAGACTTGAGGTTTTACTAAGTATGTCATACTTATGGTCAGTAGAGCTCACTTTTATTCGGATCAACCTTCCTTTATTCTCAGTTAATTTCCCCAACCTTGTTGCTTCTATGAGACACGTGGTTTCAATTTGTAATCTATTATGTAATTCTGTCTGGGCTATGGCTAAAGTATACTCGTTTACCTCCTCTTTCAAACCGAAGATTATAAGGTTCAAGGCCCTTTTGTTATGATCATGGTCTAATTCGATCAATTTTTTCATTTCATCTTTAATTGGTTTGATATCTAATTTACCTGCCACACTAGTTAGGGTGAAACCGTTGTTAACTTTTTCTTCTAGTTCTTTAATCATGTCCTTCATTTTAATACTCTCTATAGTATCAACATCTCCTTGCTGGGATGTTTGGTTCGTATCTTGCTTTTGTTTTTCTATGACCTGCAACCTAGTCTCCATTTCCTCCATTTTATTCTCCAATAGTTCTATTTTATTTTCTATTTGTTTTTGGATCTTGTCTTCGAGAGATGAAAATTTGTTTTCCAACATGGCTTCTAACTCGGTTTATAGCTTGACTTCTCTTTCTTCCCTATGTTTCTCTAAAGACTCTATATACTCATAAAGGCTCTGTAGAGTAACTGTGCTAGGTCTACCTTTGGTAATATTTGGTAGTTGTGGTGAATTATTCATACTTGAGAATAGATGAGAAGATATGTATTAGAAAAAGATAAGGAATGTGTGCACTTGATATCAGCAAACCGGATAGCAAACTGCAAGTGCCCAGGATCGAACTGTAGCACGCAGACCGGATCAGAGAAATCCACTGTAGATTTGTGTTTATGCCTCAGTGACTTCCTCTCAATGTTGGGGGCTTCTATTTCTTACCCCTATTTTTGTTGCTATGAGAAGTCTTCTAAAATAAACTATATATTTAGATATATAGTTTATTTATTTATCTATTTTATTATTTAATGTTTATTTTTGATTTTATTTTTATTGACTTAGTCTTTATTAATATTGTAATGATTTTGACTATTTTGTTAGCTTTAAATTTTGATTATTTTACTTTTTTTTTTTTTTTTTGACTTGGTATTTATTTTTATTATTTTATTACTTTAGGATGAGATTTATTTCATTTTCATTTTCATTTTTGACAGTTCTTTAACATCTATTTTTCCATAGGTTTCTACCTGTCAGTTTTTTTCGTAATATATATATATATATATATATATATATATATATATATATATATATATATATATATATATATAGTCAAATCAACCAGTATTCATTATCTTGATGATGAACTACATTTCTAGTTCAAAACGCGTTGATTCAAAAATTTCTCATGTGATTTCTAGACAAATTTATTTTAATATTATTCCATTTTGTTATTTGTTTGTTTGTTTTTTTATATGTGATTATAGTTAAATTTTATTTTAAAATCACATAAATATTAGTAAATTTTTTAATTTATTTTTGAGATCAATTGCTTTTTTTAATTTATATAAAATATACATTTTAAAATATATTTTCTAATATTATTTAAAATTTAGTTAAAATTAGTTTAAAGTATCAAATTTATTTAATTTAAGTATTCTAAAAGTTTTTCAAAATTCAAAATATAAAAAGTTATATTATTCCTTTAAAATTATTATCCAAAATACAAACAATATTAAGTAACTTTCAAAGAAATAAATATGTAAATTGAAATGAACGGTAATATTTTATTATTATTTATATTTAATTAAATAATAATATTTTAATTTAATATTTAACGTAAGTCTTTACCTCGATATATTTATATAATAAACCTTATATATTATAATAATAATTGTAATTTTTTAAATACTATGTTGCCACATATGATTGTAATTTATTACCACATATGATTGTAATTTATTAAATATTATAGAAATTTCTTTCTTCATATTTAGAATTTGATATTGTGATTATTATAAGATAAATTGTAAACTATGTTTTTTTTTTTTTTTAATGTTAATCACTAGAAATTATATATTTTAAATTATATTTATTTAAAAATTAATGATAATATTTATACTAATTTAATATAATTAGTGTAAGTTTTTTGAAATAATTTTGTTGGTGATGCCCATGAAAATGAACATGTTTAAAGAGATAGACTTGGTTCATATAGGGGCAAGAGTAGCAACTATTGAAATGATATTGTGTGAGTATCAAGCTAACCCAGTTGAGTTAAAAATGTATATATTAAGAAAAATATCTAACACGATTTCTTCATACGATTAGTTTATTAACTAGTGCAACCATATAAATTAAATAACTAGTAAATGAGGATAGACATCAGTTTTTGATAGGCATCAAAACTTTTACATCATGATAGATTTCACATTTAAAAAAGAAAAAAAGAACTTGAATTTATTTTAAATTATTATTATCATTATTATTAATAATTTGAAAAAATATTTCTAAAATTTTGTATCTACATTCACCTCCACTGGTAAATACAATGAATATCTCTAAAAATAATTTACCATTAGCATAGTTACTTTTGAGATAAATCTCAACTCTTTATGCATTAATTATGGATAATTAAATTAAAATTATGGATGTCCTATTTCAAAATAGATATATTTATTAATATAATTTTTGATAATTAAATTGGAACTAACCCAACCATATAAATTAAATGGCTAGTCAATGCACATCGATGCATAATAAATTTATTCTCCATGAAGTCCTTTATATGAAGTCACCGGTTCAATTCCTAGCCCCAATGCATATCATTGATAGTTAAGTAGACATGGGTTCAATTCCTAGCCCCAATGCATATCATTGATAGTTAAGTAGACATGCATATCAGCATAATAAATTATACATAGTGTAATATCAATAGTATTATTAATTTTTTTTAGCTTAGCAAGACTACATCTTCATCATGTCTAATATATCACCTACCATATTTTATGGAAATCCCTACCATCCACCTAATAATTATTGATAGTTAAATAAACATGCATATCATTGATAATTAAATAGACATGCATATCAACATAATAATTTATACATAATGTAATGTAATGTAATATATATATATATATATATATATATATAGTAACTTGGCAGGACTACATCTTCATCATGTATAATATATCACCTAGCGGGGAATTGAACTAGTACCTTCAAATCAAGGAGTGCCTTAAGAGAGCACCTGATCACCGTCTATCCAAGAACACCCAATAGCCCTTTATCTAAGACCCAATGAACTTATATCAATAATATTATTTTTACATACCATCTCTCAACTCCATATTAATTAGTGAATGAATTACATATTCTTATACTAAAAAGAAATAATTTTTCTTTTTTACTTTATATAAATTTCATCTAAAATTAAAGTATTTTACCTAAGGCCATAACAAATTGTCTCTTGACAAAACTTTAAAAAGTAAAGTAAATTTAATTAAAAAATAGTAGTAAAATACATGTTTATGTACAAAATTTGATTAGTTTGAACTGTTATGATCATGTGAGTATGATTAGTTCGGTAAAACGAGAGAGAATTGTATGATAGTTGAAAGAGTTTGGAAATGAAAGAAGTGAGCTCATATAATTAAAAGCTATTGAACATGAAAAAATGAAATATTCTCAAACATAGTTCTATTATGTATTTTACAATTAGATTATAAATTTTTTCTCTTCAAGTTTTTTTTTCCTTATTTTCTTGAGAGACTTGGGAAGTGGTTGAATAATGGGTTATCCCTCTCAATACCTAAATATATAATCTAATTGTTTTAAGGTTTATTTAGAATTTATGCATTGTGAGAAAAGGATATTCAAAGATCAAATAACTATGATGTTACTAGAAATCAAAATATTTATTTCATGATACCACATTAACCATGAACATTCTAGACTTTGGTACAATACCATGACTTATCAACACCATATAACCAAAAAAGCCATAACTCATTTTATATAACACTTGTTCATATGAACATTTAAAAAAAAAAATTAATTAGTTTAATTAAATGGTAAAAAAAACATTAACAATTTTAAAAATAAATTTCAGCCTTTAATTTGTTTTTATTATTATGAATATTCTATAATATTTTTTAGGGATTAAATCCTTAACATCTATCTAATAATTATTGATAATTAAATTAAAATTTTAGAAGCCTCATTTCAAAATAAATACTTCTAAAAACATAATTATAAAAATCTTATTTCAAAATAAATTCACTAATATTTTTTAAAATTATAAAATACCTTTTTAAAATAAAAAAATAATACCTTTTCACATTCTCAATTCATCAACCTTTCGTTAAAAGGTTCAACTTTAAAAATTAGAAGTGCAAGATGCTGCTGTTAAAAGAAAATGCAAACTTCAAAAATTAGGAGTCCAAGATGCCGATGTTAAAATAATGCAATGAAAAACGAAGAATCTTTCACGTAGACAGACAAGATATTATGGCCGCAAAGGTAAAGCCCATAAAATAATCGAGGTAAAGCCCATGTATTGGTATAATCGAGGTGATCTCATCAAATGCATCATTATTTTATGTATATTTTATATGAAAAGTAGCATTATAATAATCATTCTTTATGTCTTAATGTTAAAATTAAATAAATTTTTTTTTTCAATTTTAAAAATATTATTTAAACATAAACATTAATTGAGCTGACACAAGTTCTACATTCCAGTATAAAATAGATGTGTAGGCATTAATTACAATGATAAGAGTTCTACATTTTACTATCAATGTTTTATTGAAGGTCTTTTCAATCATAATATACAGGTCTCCAGAAGTTCTTAAGAACAAATAAAAATATATCAAATAAGATTAGAAATCAACATCTAATTATATACCAAGTTTATGGGCCAAATACCATGGTAAATAAAATAGGATTAGAAATCAATATCTAATTATATACCAAGCCTATGGGCCAAATATCATGGTAAATAAATAAAAATATAAATGAACCAAAAGTATGGTAAATAAATAAAGCCTCTTTTTATATTTACTCCATAATTTTCTTTGTATTTACGAACACTAAAAAAAAGATGTTTTATTTAGGTGAAACTTATGGGCCGAATTATTATACTATGCAAAAAAAACATTATTAACCCTAATATTAATATTAAAAAATTAATGCTATTATTATTATTAAATCTAATATTCATATTCATATATTATAATATTAATATTATTAAATTTAATAACTTTGGATTAATACAATATTAAATTTGTTATATTATAATATATTAGAATATATCATGATATATATTAACTCTAGTTATACACTGGAGGGAAAAACAAAGACACAATGATAGAGGTGGAGAGATAGTGGGAGTCACTAAAGGAGAGATGGAGATAAACCGAAGGGGAGGGAAGAGAGAGGGAGGGAGGAGAGAAAGGGAGAGACATGAAGGACGATAGAGAGGACTTGAGAGAGGAGTGTGAAAATTACTGAATCTACTAAACATAAATCCTATTGCAGTAAATCTGATTTACTTGTCCTACTTGTTTGATTTAATTAACAAGTTATTTTCTGAATTATTTAGTAAAACATCAAAGTAAATACACTGCAACCTACACAACTATATAGATAAAGTACTGAAGAATAAACAACCATTAGAAAAAGGACAGATAATTTTCGAACAAATGTCTCCGGAAAAACCGGTGTAAAAAATCTTGAGGGTTTTATTATTAAGTAGATTTATGAATAAAAACTAGGGTGCCAATGTGGCTCACCCAATAGAGAACTTCCTTGGAAGAAGCACCTCTATCTAGATACATATATTATGGCTGATCCAACGTCAGAATGACGAACCCCACAAGTGCCTATGCAGTCCTCAACAAGCTCTGTGCTGGAACTGTGTCACCCTTCTTCGATCTACTGAAACTGAGCCCGATCTATCCCACATAAACCCTAGCGCTGCAACCTGTGGCTTTGCGTCACCTCCTCTCGGTCTGCGTCACCCCTCTAGGCCTACGTCAACCTCTGCGTGAGCCCATATGGGCCTGTGTCACCCTCTCATGGGCTGCGATGTCTCTCCTAGGTAGATCCACCTCTTTGCAACTGTATTATCGGCCTTGGATCCGAAATCCCGCTACCGAACTGTCCCTCACTGCACTGCAAGCTCACTTTGAAATTCTCAGCAAACCACGCCCCAGAATTTCGACTTAGCTCAAGTGCTGCCACTCTGTGTGTGTCATCAAACTGGCCTCAAGTCTTCCTTTAATACTTTTCCAATTGACGAATCAACGACCGTGATCAAATATCTAATCGATTGCTAAGGTTAGAAAAGACTCGGTCCTCGACACTTTGAACATTCTCACCCACATGTTTAAATTAATTCACTTTAATAATTTAATTCCCTAAGTTAGACTTAGGGTTTCCATTAAAATAATTAATTATTTGAATAACTTAAGCTTTGGGTGGAATTTCTCCAAACGATTTATGGGTCTTGGAGATCTCATGTGTTCTAGCCCTTCCACAAATTTTTGGAGCTAGAGCACATCTGGTGCTACCCAAAAATCAACATTCCCTCTTAGCGAGGATTATGCTCTAGCAACACTTCTCAATAGAAGCATTACTCTGATCCTTGACATTGATCCTCTGCGCTGCTGAAGCTAGAATTCTTCCCCTCTGTTATCACCCTAGTAATTCTCAGGTTGTGAGATGAGGATTTATAGTTGAAGAAAACTAGGGGTAACCAAGAACCTACTTTTGAAATTCAGGATCTAGCCTTCCCAAATTCTGGAGAGGGATCTCTCCTAAAGATTTAGCTTGATTTTAAGATTTAGGCTAGTTATAATTGGACAATTGGTTTGTTTTGAATGTTTGGTGGGAATAAAAGGTACTTCAAGATAAACCACAGAGGGATCTACCAGACCATTGGGCTATGGAGTCAACTTCTTGGCAAGCATAGCTGGGAAATAAGGTTAAAAGAGAAAATGTACTAAGGGCAGGGTAGATGAACTTCAAAGGGTTTGGAATAGGCTTTTTGATGAAATGGTAAGATCTGAACAAAAGGGCAATGAAGGATCCTTAAGTTATAGAAAATAAGATGAAGGAAAGGGGTCAAAAGGGACTTAGAGCAATTAAGGATTCTTAAGTCCGGATATTAGCAGAAAACATATCAATGAATAACTAGTAAAAAACAGGGAGCTTTTGATACTAATCCTGTATAAACTTTCCTAGTCAATTATTTAAGACGGAAAACATGTAAATGTATGTATGGAACTTTAGAAAGATAAACAACGAAAATAGGAAAATACTTGACTTATCTGATCAACACAAGAATCCTGAGTTATGATGTCTGTTTGACTTAGTTCCAGTCTGCTGATTTACAAATCAACTCACACAAACTCCCAATGTATTCAACAAAAATGTCTATAGTAGTCTTGAAAAATTTTATTCCACCCTAAATACTTCAAAGAGTGAAGTATTTATACAAAATTATTACAAAATATCTGAGAGACATGTAGGAATATCTCTAGGAGAAAATAAAGATTTACAGCTGCAAAACAAACTGGCAAGCTGTCCTCTTATCAAGAAAAAATAGGACTGATTTATCTTATCAAAATTGATTTGTTGCTTTGTTGTAGATGCTTGCTGGCACTTGGAAGCAATATCTTATTAGAAGATAGCTTGTAAGACAATCTATCTAATTTACATTCTTTAACCTGTGCTTCACCTCTGATACTCTTTCACGTTGCCACTTTTATTACTTTACTACTGTAAAACGAAGAATTACAAATGTAAACATTGATTTGACTGTTTTATTCCTGGATACTCTTTGACTCTGCTTTTTCACCTGATACACTTTCACTGCAAATTTTACCCTTCGAAAACTGTAAAGATAAAAAATCTGACTACACTTATTCTGCTCTGTTTGCATGCTGTTATATCAAATCAATGAATTCCTGCCATTGTTGATCACTTGGTATCTTCAAGATTTTTAGTTTTCTGTAGCTTTCATCAACGTCAGTGTACTTTGCAAAGTTTGGCTTGACAATGAAGATGTGCTTAATTTCATTTTGTAGAAAAAATAAGTTTTCAAAGTACTCTAAGATAACTTTTCCAGTTGGGGAACCTTGTGGCAGAGGCTTGTTTACCTGTTCTTTGGCATATGCTCTAATCTTCTTGTCATAATTTGTCTGAACCATTAGTTTTTCATTAAAGCCATGAATGTCTGGAAGGCCTGCTTGTGTTAATATAGTGTATTTGGCCAAGAAATTTGTTATTGATAAGTTCATGTCTTTACATCTTTCCTCCAAAATATTCATTATATTCCTTTTACTTAGGACCTTTTTGATTTGTAGTATGGTTTCAGTCCTATCCTGAATTTTCAGTTCTTCAAGCTCTTCTCTATTTTTATTGTTTAGAAATGTAATAAGCCTTAAAGCTTGAGATGGCTTATTGGCAAGCTCTTCTTTTGTTTGCTAAATTTCTACTTGTGTTGCCTTGAGTATATCTCTCTGTTCATAAATGATTTGAATGGAACGCCACTGTAGATGTATGCCTTGAGTTATGTTATTCCAAAGATAGTTTTTGATATATTTTACCTGTTCACTGAAGTTTACTTCTTTCTGTAAACTCTTCATTTGTTCTTCTAAGGCCTTTGCTATTTGTTCATCTCCCTTAGATGTGATTAAAGCATTCTTGTATGAGGATTCGAGATCTTTATTTGCTTTCTTTAAATTATTGATCTCAGTGTTCTTAAGGGACATTTCTTCCATAGATTTAACTGTGTCTGTTGTACCTGTGATGTATATGATCCAGTGGCAGAGGTATCTATAGATGTTATTGACACTGCAGTTGTAAATACTCCTTTTGGTGCCAAATGCTCTGCCAGTGTAGAAGGAATAGTAGTAGTTGCCATCGAGATGACTGTAGGAATGGAGACCTCATTTGCCTTTTTTAATGTTTCATTTTCTTTCATCAGAATCTCTGTCTGATTTTCCATTTCTTTGATTTGAGCAGTCATCTTTAGTACTAACTGCATTAATTCATCCTTTTCTGTTGTCTGCTGAAGATTTTTCTTTGCTTGTGGATGCTCACTTTGTGGAAGTTTCAGTTGTTTTCTTAAGGCAACAATATCTTCATTCTTTTGCTTTATGAGTGCTTTAGCAACCTCAATATTGGAAGGATCCACTCCAGTTTCTATAACCAAATCTTCTAAGGACTTGATCCTTAAATCCTTAGCATGTAATGATGCTTTGTCTAATTTCATCTGATTCTGTAAATTAGACACAATCTTTTGTAGCATAGTAGCACTCATAGTTTTGTTAACCACTTTTGAATAAAGCATTTCAGTGGTACTTCTGTGGAATTCTATCTGATCCAATTCATGTATTGTATCAATTTCCACCTCCACATCTATTTTAGTATAATCTACAATTGATTTTGGATCTGTAATTTTGGGTTTGAGAAATGACATGATCATCTTATTGGTGGAGTAATCAAAAGTAGTCAGCAACCTGTCTTTGTTCCCTGGATTTTCTTTGAGGAATTGAGAATAAACTTCATTTTTAATCTCCTCATTTCTTTCTCTGATTTGTTTGTATTTATTTTGAACGTCAGAATCTGTCTCTTCAGTTTCTTTGGAAGAGGAGGGAGCTTCTGAATTTACCTGCATTTCCACTATTTCTCTATCCTGTTCCTATGTTGAAATCTGATCTTTCTAAATTTCTGCTAGAGTCTCATTCACAATTATAGTGGCTTCATCATTATCTAACCACTGATAATATATATCATTTATTTCAATAGCCTTGTCTTTCTCAGCATCAGTGATTTTTTCCCTTTTGTTGTAAATAATTTTGAATTTATTTTCTGCAATGGTCTCTGTTGTATAGCCTTCTTCATTCCTGGTTCTTTTGTTTGAAGCTTCTTTCTGCTCAGTGACTATTATTGCCTATGAATTATCTGTTTGTCTCTCCTTCTCTGTATTGTCAGTAGGATCAATCAATGTATTTTCTACCCATTCCATTTAATTTGCAAATTTCTCAATTTCTGGTTTAGACTCATGTATGAATGGTATTAATTTTCACTTGATCCTTATGTTACTTAGAATGCCTTGTGGATCATAGTTCCAATAAAAACTTTGTTGGAACTTTAACTTTGATAATTTCATGACTATTTCTTTTAAGGCATCCCTGTTGTTTACTATGAAGGGACCTATTTGATTCTTCAGCTTAAACTGTGTCTTTTTCTTGGCAGCCATAAATTTTATTGCATCTGCATTTAGGACTTGCCTCAAGTATTCTAAAGCAAAAACCCTGATGGTTAGAAACTTGGGCGGCTTGTAAGGTGCCAGGGTTGCTCCAAATACCCTTAGTTTTGTATGATTTTCATATAGCTACCAGTCACCTACTTTATAGTGTTCAGATAACTGTAGAATTCTTTTTATTTCCTCATTAATTCTTGGCTGTTATGTTTGGCACAATAAACTCATGGCTGGTCTGACAAACAAATCAGTGAAATCCTTATAGTTGAATTCACTTCCATATTTACTGAGCAATGAAGTCCAAAGTACTACTGAGAGAGGATTGCCTTCAACATCCATTTTCTATAAGGCCACTGGAAACTTTTCTTCTTGGAAAAATAGAAAGAGGTGAAATAGATATGATGAATATCTAAACACTCCTTCCTTAGGCAACTTGGTCAACTCATAGTGTATATTGTCAGCAATGAATATAGCAAAATTAAATATCATTGCAGGAGGTTTCCCTGGGGATAAAGTATAAAGGAAACCTAGAATTTATGCATCAGTGAACTCATCATTAGAGTAACCCAGAATGAAGGAAAGCATAGAGATGATTTTTCTGGAAGATTCAGGAAAACAAGAGGTGGAATAGGGTGGATTTACTTTTGGGAAATCAACATGAGTAGGCATGAAGTTTTGAAAAATCATAAACTTCCTAGGGAAATCCAAGTCTAGGTAAAACTGAGTCAAATCTTCAATGGATAATGAGACTACTCTTGGATCATGGTTCAGCTGGAGCATCTGATTAATGGATTCTTCAGTTATAGAAAACAAGATTTCTCTATCTTTGTTTACAATACATCTCTCGTCAGGGACATAGTGTAATTGGCATAGTCTAATTAGGTCTTGAGCTGGATGAGTGATTAGGACCACATACTTCGGCAAATTTGACTCCCATATAGGTATGTCATTTTCAATTTTCTTCACAAATTTCTCACAACACCAGTTATGTACTTCAAGTAGACTGAACTCTAATGTAGCATTAGTAATTCTGTAGTCTAAATCAATTAAGGAACTGTTGTGTTCAGAAGTAACAGGTGGTTGCAAAGGTCTGACCACTTCAGTAGAATCTGCTATTAGGGCTGGGGTAGGCTTTTTTATCTTAGCAGATTTAGGGAGTGGAAGTTTGCGTGAGGCAGATTTTTGGGCTTTAGGACCTCCAGTCTTAGGGGTAATCTGTTTTCTTGTCATTTTGGGGAAAACTAAGCAAGATTAAACTGTTTTCTTAGTTAATTTTGAAAACAGAGGCTAATTGAGAGGATCAGGGAGAAATTTGGGAATCTAGGCAAGGGTTTTGGGATAGAAAGCACAGGTTTTCTAGGTGCAGAGGAAAAAATGACTTTTTCGTGTGTTTAAATAAATTTGAACCGTGGAAATTTCCTTTGGATGGCCGGAAACACTTTAAAACAGAGTTTGAAGGAAATGGAAAATTTTGAGAAAAAATTGCCAGGGTTTCCCCTATTTTTTCAAGGTTTAGAATATACTCAGATTGGTAATTTTAGTTTCTACATGCAAACTGGTTTACAGGTTTTAATTTCGCTCTATGAATTCGAGAATTTGCAGGTTTAGATCACTGAAAAATACCTTTTGCAGGTGTTGTAGCGGTTGATAAAGGTTTCAGGTTGTACCAGTCTTCAAAACTAGTCGCGGTAGCTTAGTAGGAAGAGTTGAGAGTCTTCTGTGGCGAAATTCAGAGGGGAAGTTTGCTTCAGAGGGACAAATTGGCTAGAAAAGGTCTTGAAATGGAGTTTGGGCGTAGTTTTTCAATGGGCGAGGGGACAAACAATGCAAAATAGTGAAAAATTAAGGTTAAAACCTTTGATTTTATTACTCTGCATAGCATTAATGGTAGGTCACAGTCAATGGCGGGAGTGGTTTTCATTTTTAATGCGAAAACCATTCGGCGGTATTGCGTTGTTTTTAGATGGTAAGTAGTTTTGGGCTTTTATAACGCGATCCATCTAAATTCTTGATGAAAAAGGAATTGTTACCTCTGTAACCATATATCACATAAGGTCCTTGCCATAGAAAGTCAAACTTTCCATGTTTACCTTTGTCCTTTCTTCTTGAATCCCATCTCAAAACTTGATCTCCAATGAAAAAATCATCTTCTTTAATCCTTTTGTCAAAAATCTTTTTAATTTTATCATGTAAAACTTGTGATATTTCATAAACTTCTTCCCTTGTTTGTTGGAGATGTATGGTTTCATTAATTCTTCATTGAATATCATTTGTTTCTACCTGTGATTCCTGAATGATCTTCATGACTGGTACACCCAAGTAAGAGGGGAAAATTGCATCCATTCCATAGACAATCTGATAAGGTGAAGTTCCAATAGACTTCTTTGTAGTAAGTCTATCAGCCCATAAGGCATAGACTAGCTTTTTGTTCCAGGTTTTTTTGTTTTCTTGAAGTAATTTTTTGATGATATTGATTAATCTTTTGTTTGATGACTCGACCAAACCATTACCCTCGGCATAATAAGCAGTGGAATGTCCCAAGGTAATATGGTATTTTTGATAGAAAGAGATCATTTTCTTGGATTTGAATGCAGCTGCATTGTCAGTAATAATCTTATGTGGGCATACAAATCTTGACAAAATATTACTTTCTATAAATGAGATTATAACTGAATCAGTGGCTTGCCTAGTGGGAACAACTTCTATCCACTTAGTAAAATAATATGTAGCAGTTAAAATCCATTTATGTTGGCCTGAGGATGGAGGGTGGATTTCACCAATGAAGTCTAACCCCCATTGTTGAAATGTATTTTCAGTAGATATAGGCTTAAGAGGTAAGGGAAATAGTTTCTTCTTCCCTTCAAAAATCTGACATTTGTGACAGGAGGCAACAAATTTTTTGACATCCGAAAATAAAGTTGGCCATTAGAAACCAGCTCTCAGTATTTTGTCTACTGTACTCTTCTAGTATAAGTGGCCTCCACAGTCACCTGCATGAAATTCCTCGAGAATTTTTTCAGCCTCTGATTTTAATAAACAATTTAGTAAAATCCCACTATTTTCTTTCCAATAAAGTGCATTATTTAGTATAAAAAACCTCATTGCTTTTTGTTTGATGAATCTGGCTTTGGTTTTAGTTAACCCAGGAGGAGCTTGTAAATGTGTGAGTAAAAAGATAATATCAGAGTACCATGGTGAGTCTAGATAGGCCTCACTGATCAATGGAGTCGCCATGTCCTCTTGGTCATCTATCTGTGCAATGAAATTTATATCTAAAGCATTACAATTAGATTCAGCCATCAATCTGGCTAAACCTTGTCCTTTAATGAGCTTTGTTGGTTTAATTTCCATATCATACTTAAGGATAGTGGCAATCCACTTCCTCTCCTACCATCAGGTCCTTCTTGAGTTAAAATATCTTTGACTACAACATTGGGGACATATGCAATGATATGGGAATGGAGTATGTAAAATCTAAAATCCTTTATGGATTTAACCAAGGCTAAAGCTTGTTTTTCCATTATATTGTACTTCAGAGGTGCATCTCTAAGGGATTTACTAAAAAATGCTATTGGCTGTTCAAAAACTTGATTGTTTTTCTGCAGTAGAACTATGTCACTTCCTCTATATCTACTTTTTCCAAGTCATCTATGTCACTCTGAGTAAATATAGTGGGTCTATCAAAAGTATGTACATCTAAATCATCTATTTGACAAAAAAATGAATCTATGTTACGAGGTGAATCTATATTACAATAATTATCAATTTGGAAATTCTGAAACTTCCTTTCGTTGTTCAAAAAGTGATAGATCTGTTCATCTTCTGAGAAAATTTTCCAGTATTTTACATTATCTGGGACAATAGGTCTGTGTTTGATTTTAGTAGTCTATTTTTTTATTAGTGAAAATGGAAGTTTACAGGTGCTGGCAAAGGTTGCTAAACAATGGGCTTGTAAATTCTGTTTTCTAGGAATAATGGCAAACTTGCTTTCTAACAGATCCTCAACCAAATCTTTTGTTGTGTCCCTGTATTTGGCCAATCTGGGATTGTGGACAGAGTATTCTGCGTATATTTGTTTGATAAGTAACTTCGAATCTCCAATGATCAATATTCTTTGACCTCCCAATTTTCTAATGATATGGAGACCTAAGATTAAAGCCTCATATTCAGCCATGTTATTGGTGCATTTGAAATTCAATCTAAAGGTATGCCCTTGGGAATGGCTAGTTTCAATGTTGGTGATCCACACACCAGCTCCAGCTCCTGATTTATTTACTGAACCATCAAAATATAAATTCCATAAAGCTTCATGACCAATGTAATCCTCCATTATTTTAGGCTTTATATCAGTGATTTCAGTTTGGATATTATTATGATCATAATTAGAAAGAATAAAGGAATCAAGATCAGTGGGAGTTGAATAGGTTGGGTAATTGGTAGGTCTTTCGGCATTGTTGATCATAAAATTCATTAAGGTTTCTCTGTAAATCTTTTTGGGTTTTCCAAATAACGATATAGTGGCATAACTCATGTCAAGTTGTAGAGATCCCTGCAACTTTGCTCCCCATGAGTGAGAAAGAAGCATGCCATCCTTTGGCGGGATATCAGCTACCACAACATCCATGATCATGCTTTTACCAGGATATTGGACCAAGTTCACACATAAATCATGAATCAATCCTATGCATTGGAATTTACTTGAGTCAAAAGAGAATAAATCTTTATATGGCCGGGTTATGTCTAGACTCAGAGTTTTCATTATTGCTTTGGGAATTAGATTATGGGAAGCTCTAGTATCTAGCATTGCATTATGTAATATCTGGTCATGGATAGTAAGACTTAAGTAAAATGGAGGTACTAACCCATCTGAATGCTTACCATATACATTTGGACCAAAGATTAATTCAGGTCTATCATCACTCATATTAATTGTATCATCATTTTTATTTACATTTAGTGTTTCATTAATAATAGATCTATACAAGTCATTTTTAGCCAATTCAATTAAGGGAATGGCTATCTACAACTTAGATATTTCAAATTTAAAATTAAATGTTGACTGAGATTTGATAGCTTGAATTGATTCATCTTTTGGAATTATTGTTTGGGATGATTTTTCTTGAGTTTCAGCAGTTTTACCTTTGGCTTGAGATTTTCTTTTATCCTCTATTTGAGTTTCTTGATTTCTGCTGTCTTTGATTGTTTTTTCAGGAATAGTTTGAGTGGTAGCATAGTCTTTGTCAGATTTGGAATTTTCAGCAAAAGATTTAGGATCTGATGATTTTGAGTCAGCTGGATTCTTTTGTGGATCAGTAACTATTGTTTTTGCTGAATTAGTGGCCTTTGTGGTATTAGCCTTTTGGGCATCTTTGGAGGATTGGGCCACCTTATCAGTGATATGTACAATCTTAGGACTAGGCTGCTTTTTAGGACTGGGTGGGTTTGAATGATGTATGATGTACATTAATTTCAAAGTAATTAGATTAATAATGTGCATTGGTTTCAGTGTAAGCACATCTTTGCTCTCTCTAGCTATATCTCCATCTCCCATTGTCTCTCCTTTATCTCTCTATCTCACCATCCAAACATACTCACTCTCTCTCCCTTCCTTTTCCACTCCCTCTCTCTCTATCTTCCCCTTCTCTCTCAGTCTAAAAATTCTCTCTCCATATCTATATAAATTCCTCCCTAAATATATTTTCCTCAATCTTATTCCCTCTCTGCTCCCCTCCATCTATATCTCTATATCACCACCCAAAACATACACTCTCTCTCCCATTGTAGGCACATAAATATTATTCAGGACGTGAATTCACTATAAATTCATGAATATTTTGTTTTTTCACTAAAATAGATGTATTGATTTCAGTGTAGTTATTGATTTCAAATCCTATTTGATTGCTTGAACTACATGCATTAATTTCAATGTAGATTTTAATTTCTAATCCTATTTAATACCTTTCACTAGATGCATTATTTCAATGTTGATGTTGATTTCTACTCCTATTTGATTGCTTGCACTAGATGCATTGGTTTCAGTGTAGATATTGATTTCTAATTGTATTTGATCACTTGCACTAGATGCATTGATTTCAGTGTAGATGTAGATTTCTAATCCTATTTAATACATTACACTAGCTGCATTGATTTCAGTGCAGATGGTGATTTCTACTCCTATTTGATTTCTTGCACTCGATGCATTGGTTTCAATGTAGATATTTATTTCTAATCCTTTATGATCACTTGCAATAGATGCATTGATTTCAATGTAGATGTCGATTTATAATCCTATTTAATACCTTACGCTAGATTCATTCAGTGTAGATGTTGATTTCTACTCCTATTTGATTGCTTGCATTGGATGCATTGGTTCCAGAGTAGATATTGACTTATGATCCTATTTGATTGTTTGTAGTAGATGGATTAATTTTAGTGTACATGTTTATTTCTAATCCTATTTGATTGTTTCACTACATGCATTTATTTTAGTGTAGATGTTGATTTCTAATCCTATTTGTTTGTTTGAACTAGATGCATTGATTTCAATGTAGATGTTGATTTCAGATTTGATGCAACTATATGTATGATGTACATTAATTTCAAAGTAATTATATTAATCGTGTCAATTTATTTCAGTGTAAGCACATATTTCCCCCCTCCATCTATATCTCCATCTCCCATTGTCTTTCTTTCTTTATCTCTCTATCTCACCATCCAAACATACACACTCTCTCTCCCTCCCTTTTCCACTCCCTCGCTCTCTCTCTCTTCCCCTTCTCTCTCAGTCTAACACTTCTCTCTCCATATCTATATATCTTCCTCCCTAGATGTATTTTTCTCTCTCTTCTTCCCTTCCCACCACCCCCCCGCACCTCCATCTATATCTCTAAATCACCCCCCAAAACACACACACACTCTCTCACTGTAGGCACATAAACATTATTCATAACATGAATTCACTATAAAGTCATGAATGTTTTGGTTCTTCACTAAAATAGATGTATTTATTTCAATGTAGTTATTGATTTCTAATAATATTTGATCGCTTGCACTACATGCATTGATTTTAGTGTGGATGCTAATTTCTAATCCTATTTAATACCTTACACTAGATGCATATTTTTCAATGTAGATGTTGATTTCTACTCCTATTTGATTGCTTGCACTAGATGCATTTATTTCAGTGTAGATGTCCATTTCTAATCCTATTTAATACGTTACACTAGATGCATTGATTTCAATGTAGATGTTGATTTCTACTCCTATTTGATTGCTTGCACTGGATGCATTGGTTTCAGTGTAGATATTGATTTCTAATCTTATATGATCACTAGCACTAGATGCATTGATTTCACTGTATATGTCGATTTCTAATCCTATTTAATAACTTACGCTAGATGCATTGATTTCAATGTAGATGTTGTTTTCTATTCCTATTTGATTTCTTGCACTGGATGCATTGGTTCTAGTGTAGATATTGATTTCTAATCCTATTTGATTACTTGCAGTAAATGCATTGATTTTAGTGTACATGTTGATTTTTAATCCTATTTGATTGTTTGCATTGCATGCATTGATTTTAGTGTAGATGTTTCTTACTAATCCTATTTGATTGCTTGCACTACATGCATTGAGTTCAGTGTAGATGTTGATTTTTGATTTGATGCAACTAGATGTATGATGTATATTAATTTCAAAGTAATTAGATTAATAGTGTGCATTGATTTAGTGTAAGCACATATTTTTCCCTCCATCTATATCTCCATCTCCCATTGTATCTCCTTATTTATCTCTCTATCTCACCATCCAAACATACACACTCTCTGTCCCTCCCTTTTCCACTCCCTCGCTCTCTCTCTCTTCCCCTTCTCTCCCAGTCTAACACTTCTCTCTCCATATCTATATATATTCCTCCCTAGATATATTTTTCTCTCTCTTCTTCCCTCTCCCCCCCCTCCATATATATCTCTATATCACCCCCCAAAACATACACACACTCTCTCTCAATGTAGGCACATAAAAATTATTCATGATGTGAATTCACTTCTCTGTTACAGTAATTAAACCATAAATACAATACTTGAATTTTCATCCAAAATAAAATATTCACTTACCCGAAATGTCTTCTTCCTGAAACTGTAAACTATTTGTAATTGGTTACATTCTTATTTTTCCATCATTCAACATTGTTAATCACTTTGCATTCCAATGCGGTAATAGAAAATACTAATAAGTGTGACAATAAGAAAAGTAGAAAAAAATAGTTTTAGATTGTTTGCAATGAAAATTGTTCTTAATTGACTATATTCTTATTATTCAGATTTTCTATCATTCAATATTGTTACATTGTCATTTTGCACTTAAAATTTGTATTTCATCATTTTTCATCATTCAAGTTACTAAAAGTCTCTCTCATATCAACAAATTTAGGTAACTAAGCAAAGTTAAAATTAAATTGATCAAATTAATCTTATACATATTTAGCATATTTAAAATGATCAAAATAATTATATGTTCAAAATTTTTTTATGACCACACACGATTGAAACCAACCTAGATCCATCTGAACCCCAGATCTATCAAGTGCTGAAAGGGATCAAATCTCTTGATGAGAAAACCTTTCCTCAAGTTTTTTACTAAAAAAAGAGGTTTGAACCTCGAGAGATTTGATCCCTCTCAACGATTGATAGATCCGGTATTAAAATAGATCTAGGCTAAGCACATAGTAAAATATAGTTTCATTGTAATTAATAATATGAGTCATATTTATTGTGATATATTACCTTGTATATTATCCACTATAATTTACAAAATAAAAATATTCATCCATGATATCTTAACATATTCCAAATTTCACACAAATATAAGCTACCTCATGTAATGGTCCTTAATAGTGCCCACACAACCATACTTTTTTTTTTTAATACTCCATATGCCATTTTCTCTACAAATTTTACTAATAAAACACTACTTCCTTGCCACTAATCCCTACACCTTCTACCTAAATGTATATGAGAATGCCATACATAGATGCACTAATTCATTTCCTTATTGAGTTTCATCATCTCCCTAAATATATATGAGAATGCCATATAAATGGAATTTTATAAGATTTGACCTCATAAAAGTTAAAATTATTTTGTACATCTTTATACAAATTAACTTGATTACTAACCATTCCTTTTTACTACATTATTTACATTTCAATAACTAAATAGTGTTGAGCCCTTACATATGGTCTAGGAATAAGAAATCACATAAGTATAGATAGTATAAGTCTACATTAACACATGTTTTTTTTAATATTTCTAGAACTAAATAATGTCGAGCCATTACATATGCTCTAGGAAAATGATATGATATCACATAGGTATAGATAGTACCAAGTAAATATTATCTTATTTTTGAGAGCGTAAATTTCTGTGATCCATATCATATTAAAATAAATCTTCGGGGAAATCACATGAGAAATTTTTGAACGAATGTGTTTCGAACTACAGAATTTAGTTTATCATCAGGATAATGAAGACTAGCTGATTCGATTATCCGTATATATATTATGTAGAGAAAAGCAACGGTCAAAACCTATGGAAAAATAAATGTTAAAAAATGGTAAAAAATGAAAATGAAAACAAAATAAATTCCATTCTAAAGCTATAAAATAATAAAAATAAAGACCAAGTCAAAAAATAAATAAATAAAATAAAATAAATAATAAAATAATAAAAAATTAAAGCTAACAAAATAGTCAAAATCATAAAAACAATAATAAAGACTAAGTCAATAAAAATAAACATTAAAAAATAAAATTAAATAAAAAATAATACTATCTAAAATGAAAATAACCAATAAATAAATGAATGACAACGAAATAAATCCCATCCTAAAGTAATAAAATAATAAAAATAAAGACCAAGTCAAAAAACAAATAAATAAAATCAAAATAAAAACAAAATAGTCAAAATCATAAAAATAATAATAAAGACTAAATAAATAAAAATAAAAATAAAAAATAAAATAAAATACTAAAATAGATAAATAAATAAACTATATATCTAAATATATATATATAAAAAAGGAACTTACCTAAAGAGAAAAATATACTAAAACTATGTCAGTAATAGAAATAATATTTAAAGTATATAATAAATAAGTAAACCTCAAACACCTCTTAAGCAAAAACAAAAAGAGTGGAAAACACAAGAGGAAGGACCACTACTGAGAACAAAGAGATGGAATCCAACAACTGCTAACTTTCCACCCGTCATCCCTATTCAACGTACGGGGCCTTTTCTCAATCTCAATAGCTTCCCTAGATTTACAATGATGGAACTTCTCAACCCTAGTAAAAGTTAGGGTTTGAAGGCTTTTATGAATGCTAGCAGAGGTCCAAATCATAAAAACGTAAATGATGATTTTCTTGGTAGAGTTCATTTGCCTTTTATATAAGGTACTACTGATAAGATTGCTCAGATTCTAAGGAAGCATAAGATCTCTTCCTCTTTTAAACCTTTGAACATCATTCGTGGTTCCCTTAGATCTGTTAAAGACCTGTTGGACCCCAAAATTGTGAAAGGTGTTTATTTGATCCAGTGCTACTATGGGATTCCCTACATTGGAGAAACAGGTCAGTCAATTAATAAAAGGATTCAGGAGCATACTGTAGGTATCAGGCATGGTAGAACGAGGTCCTCAGCTCTAGCTGAGCATGCAATGATCTGGATTTATGCAGGAACACAATAAAATACATAAATAGACATAAACATAGAGATGCAGCGGAAACAATACTTCATTTTATTAATAACAAATGACTGAAATATGCTTACAGACATAATGGAAATAAAAATAGCTAGGGTGCTGGTAGCATATCTCTAAGAAGAGATGTGGCGGCTACAGACCTCTAAAATGTGTTACAATGAGGCTCAAGGGCCTATTTATTATTGAGAAACAATGGAGAACTCTAAACGTCCAAAAACCTAACTCTAGGAGATGAAGCGCCAAAACTATGGGCCCTGTTTGGGTAAATTGGTGTTTCAACTTCCCGGGGACGTAACTTTGGAATATGATCTCCATTTGACGCACTCAATAGCTCCTTAGAAATATCTATTCGAGGAGTATAGATTTTGATGCTACAAAGAAAATTTTGGTTGCTCTTGGTTTTCCCAAAAAACGTTGTTTAGGGCCCCAAAACGGCTCCAGAAGTTCAGGACCCGAAAAACTGCCAAAAATAGTAAGTTGTGCCGAAACCGAAACACTAAAAGAGACAATGTTGGGGCCCCAAGTGGAATATGTGGGTGGCCACTAATATTCAATTGGATCATTAAGGCCCCAAAACGGCTTCGGGAGTGCAGGACCCGAAAACCTACTAAAAATAGTAAATTGTGCTGAAAGTGAAAAGCCGCAAGAATTGATGGTGCGGGTCCAAATTGAATAGGTGGGTGGCCACCGATATCCACCTGGATGATTCCTCCCTCCTTAGGAAACAATGATCCCCATTGAATTGATATCCTCCATGAGATGAGGCAAATTCTGTTGAACTGGGCATTAGATTTGTCGGAGATGTCATGGACCTGTGGGCGGACATGTTGGATGCATTTAGGAAATTTGGTTTCTTTATCAGCCTCAGGCAGTACATGTGTGGATTCTATAAGTGTAGTTGCCGAAGGTATGGCAGCATTAGGCAGCGACGCGTCAGGGGTCAGATCAATGGAGTGCTTGTCCTGACAGTGTAGAGGAACCCCTGTGAGTGAGGAGAAAATTTCCCCGTATTCCTCCATGAATTTATCTATCTGCTGTAGCTGTGTAGGGGCGCCTTGTTTCAAGGTTGTGGACACAATTTTCTTCTTTCGCTGTGAGTGAGTTGTAAGGAAAATAAATTTCCTGGTTTGGGAAACAATCTTACTGCGTTGTTCTGCAGTAATCAAAGAGATGACAAGAGGTGGTACTAACTTTGGTATCCTATACAAGTTATTTCCCAAAGTAATAAAAACAACACGAGGCCTAGAATCATACACAACATGGTTGGCCCAATAATACATCAACTAAATCAAGAGGAGCAACATCACACAATACCTTATTCGTGAATGGCTTGATACTGTACGGAAGGCGACACTGTTGGCAGATGCAGATATCTCTCCCTGGGTGAAGCCACCCGATGGTATACGGCTGCAGGTGTGCTATGGTCGGTAGGCCAAGCTGCTTCATGACCTCTGTTGAGATGAGGTTCTTTTGGCTTCCTCTATAGACAAGGAATTGCAGTGGAGAACCCTTCACCCACATCTGCGAATGGAAGAGGTGCTCCCCCTCCTCTGGATCCTCGGGATCTTCCCTCTGGATCTTAGTGGTGGCAACAATCGCACTGGGATCCGCATCAATGATCTGCTTCCTTTCGTCATTGTCTTTGTCTGGTTCTAACTCAAGATCAGAAAATGCATCTGATTCAGGTGCCTTTAGTTCGGCCACCAACGAATGCCTGGCTCGACACTCATTTGTGATATGAGTGGGGATGTTATGAAATTCACACCACTTCCTCGTGTCCTTCTTTGGATTTATGGTGTTGTTATGAATTGTACCGTTTTGGCCTTGCCCTTTGTTCTTCGGTTCGGGGGCACCTTTCCCTGAGTTAGGATTTGCAGATCCAAAGTATCGCTTCTTCTGCTTAAATTTCTGCTCGATCTTGGTGGCATAGCGATATGCCATGCAAAGTGATGTAATGTCGAGGAACTCCATTTCCTCCTGAATATGTTTGTGCAGAAAATCGCGGTACTTGAGCACCAAATGTATCTCTGAATCTTTAATACCCAAATTTGTGCGCAGGGTATGGAACAAATTCGTCAGTTCGTGTGCATATTGATCCCTTTGTTGCCATAGCGTGGTCCATTGGATGTTTTTGTCCTCATAACTCCCCATAGGGTAATATTGTTCCTTGATGTCGTCTTGGAAAAAATTCCAATTGGGTGTGGCCGAGAACAAAGAGGGTTCCATTTCATCATCTTTCTCCTGATAGGTTTCCCACCAGTCTTTGACATGGGGGGTGACTTTAAAGAGTGCAAAAAATAATCTTTTCTTGAGCGGAGAGATTGTGGACTGAGAAATACCCTTCAATAAAATTTAACCATATATCTACGGCGTATGCATCTATCTGACCTTCAAATATAGGAATGTCAAAGTTTACTTGTACCTTGAAGGGAGTGGCACCTCCAGAGTGGCTGTTGGATGCAGATGCGTCGTAGGTGGGAAGTCGTTGAAGGATCCGAGCAAAGTTATCCATCATCGCATTCCTTTGTTTCTTGAGGGCCTCCTCGAGCAATATTTTGATAGGATCTCCTTCTCCCTCGTCTTTATTTTCTTCCGCCATGGGAGGTCATCAAGGTTTGCGAGGCTGACCTTGCAAGGGTTCAACCAGATTGAGCCCTAACTCCTTATATCCTGACCGGGTTGGGGACATGCAAAGAAAAACAGAGAAAGAGCAGACTGCTATGATACCAGTGATCTAGATTTATGCAGGAACACAATAAAATACAATAATATACATAAACACAAAGATGCAGTGGACAATACTTCATTTTATTAATAACAAATGATTGAAATATGCTTACAGACATAATCGAAATAAAAATAGCTAGGGTGCTGGTAGCATATCTCTGAGAAGAGATGTGGCGGATACAGACCTTTGAACTCTGTTACAATGAGGCTTGAGGGCCTATTTATTATTGAGAAACAATGGAGAACTCTAAACGTCCAAAAACCCAACCCTAGGAGATGAAGCGCCAAAACTATGGGCCCCGTTTGGGGGACATAACTTTGGCATACAATCTCTGTTTGACGTGCTCAATAGCTCATTAGAAAGATCTATCCTAGGGCCTTAAAACATCTCCAGAAGTTTAGGACCTGAAAAACTGCCAAAAATAGTAAGTTGTGCCGAAACTGAAACACTGAAAGAGACAATGGTGGGGCCCCAAGTGGAATAGGTGGGTGGCCACTAATATCCACTTGGATCATTAAGGCCCCCAAAACAGCTTCAGGACTGCAGGACCCGAAAACTTGCTAAAAATAGTAAGTTGTGCTGAAAGTGAAAAGCCGCAAGAATTGATGGTGCGGGTCCAAATGGAATAGGTGGGTGGCCACCGATATCCACTTGGATCGTGTAGAGAAGACGAAGCATCACATTTGTATAGAAAAAACTAGAGTCATTGCTAGGGTTGAGCATTTCCATCACTGTAAATTTATGGAAGCTATTGAGATTGAGAAAAATCCCCATACGTTGAATAGAGATGACAGGTGGAAAGTTAGCAGTTGTTGGATTCCATCTCTTTGCTCTCAGTAGTGGTCCTTCCTCTTGTGTTTTCCTCTTTTTTTTTTTTTTCTTAATAGGTATTTGAGGTTCACTTATTTATTATACAATTTAAATATTATTTCTATTGCTGACATAGTTTTAGTATATTTTTCTCTTTAGGTAGTTTATATATATATATATATATATATAGTTTATTTATTTATCTATTTTATTATATTTTTATTGATTTAGTCTTTATTATTATTTTTATGATTTTGACTATTTTGTTTTTATTTATTTGTTTTCTCACTTGGTCTTTATTTTTATTATTTTATTACTTTAGGATGGGATTTAATTGGTTGTCATTCATTTATTTATTGGTTATTTTCATTTTAGGTAGTATTATTTTTTATTTATTTTTTTATCTTTAATTTTGATTTTATTATATATATATATATATATATATATATATATATATATATATATATATATATGATGATGATGGTGGTGGTTAACATCCATTGAGACCAAATTTTTGTCTATCGGACCTAAAGAAATGAATTATTTAGTTTGATTTAAGATTTTATTCCTATGCTCAAAAAGCTTGGAGAGAAGCCTCTCGAGCTCACTATAATTTTGACATCTTAAAAGGATAGGAAGGTCAGTATTGTAAAAAAGATTTTGAAATTGAGATCTAATGTGGTTGTACACAGGACACTCTAAGAGGAAGTGATTTTCATCCTCGATGTTCATATTCTCATAAAGATGGCAGATCCTTTCCATCCATGGTGTTTTAGGAACTGTCCAATGACCTGTTTCACTATGGAGCTCATGAGAGTTCATTCTAATCTTGGCTATATTAATTTTCTTCTTTGAACTAGTTAAAACAAAGGGATACTTTTGATCTTCTAGGGTGGGGTTGATGACCTCCTTATAATATCTTAGTTTTATTTTAGCTGCTAGATCTTTCTCACACCACATTTTTTCTTTGAACTCAGAAGTAACAATTTTTTTAATGTTATTAATGTTTTGCAATGCAACATTCTCGTCGATCTCCCAATGGTTTAACCAGGCCCTGGTGTCTTTATACCAACCTCGTTTGAGCCTTAGGTGGTTTTGGCTGGAATTTAAAGCTATCTTAGGAAGTCTATGGTCTCCTATGCTATTGAGTTTGTGCTTGTACAACAGAAGCCTAGTCATAGCTAGGCTCTCGATAGGGGAAATACCCACTTCTATAAGGAGAATAGGATAGGCTGTATTGCTTTTAATTTTGAGGTTATATGATGTATAACGCTTCTGGATTTGCTCAATATTTCTCCAGGATTCTCTAGAGATGCTGCAACCCCAAACCTCACATCCATATAAGATAACATGAGTGACTAATGTTTCAAATAGGAACTTCTTTCTATCCCACATTACGAGTTTTTCCATTTTAAAATTATTTTCAAGACCAAAATAAGCTTTCCACCCCCCATTAATCTTTTTCTCAATGCTATACTTCCATTTGAGCTTGTGATAAATATCAATTCCTAGGTACTTGTAAGAAGACACTTCCTCCAAGTTACTATTTTCATACATAAAATTAGCATAAGTGTCCTTCTTGGATTTGATAATCATAACTTTTGTTTTGTTAGTGTTAACAATCATACCCATGGTAGAGCAGAAATCCTTAAGAAGTCTAAGTTGCTTATCAAGATCAGATGGGAACCTTGCGAGAAGAACAATATCATCAACATAGAGAAGAAGGATGATGGCTATCATAGCTAAGATCATGCCAGCACAACCTGCTTCCTCTAAACAACCTTCTAGCTTGTCGATGTAAATGCCAAATAGGGTAGGGGAGAGGAGAAAACATTGTTTAACTCCGATATTACACTTAATATCTTTCGACCACCCCTCATTGCTCTTTAACTTGGCAATTACATTCTTGTATAACCTTATAGCGGCCACTCTTAGCTCGAAAGGAACATTTAGCTCTTCTTATCTATTCCATAGGTTGTTTCTAGGAACCGTATCGAAAGCCTTTCTAAAGTCCACAAAGAAGCATAAGAGATTGGATTTATCATTGCGACATTCCTCCACAATGATCCTAAGGGTAACGAGGTGGTCCGTTGTTGATTGCTTCCTTCTAAAACCCGCTTGGCCTTTAGCCCGCTTACCTTCACTTTCAAGCCATATGCCCAACTTCTTTTCCAAAAAAATACCATATAACTTGGCTAAGAAAGGGCTGATCAAAATTTTCCAATAATTAGAGGAGTTATTTGTATCCCCACTTTTAAAAATAGGGATAATGAGGCTTTGAGTCCATGGTTTAAGGAACCCTTGCTTGACCACTTGATTGAAAAGGTTATGGATGTGGGGGATGAGGACAAGACCTCCAATTTTTAATATTTCCACCTGGTAACCTTCAGTGTCTTTAGCTTTCCCATTTGCCAGGCGTTTAACCCAAAAATCAATGTCTTCTAATGAGAAAAATTCTTTCGTTGTGAGCAGGGTTTCAAATTTATCCCTAATATGTGGAGATTCATAAAGCTTTTTAAGATAAGAATTCCAGTCGTGAAAATAAATTTTATTATTATCTTTAGTTTTCCTAGTTAGAATCTACCTCCAAAATTTCTTAGGAGCCACCTTAGAGAGGTGTAAGAGATTCTCTTGTCTTTTACGAATATATTGCCTTTTTTTCCTTTTAGTTAGGGCTTTGTAGATTTTTATCTTGTCAATTTTAAGAGATTCATCAACAGCTTCCTTAATTGCTCTCCTCGCACTATTACAATCTCTGTCATACCATGGGTTGGTTTTTCTATTTCTTTTATTACTTGAAACTTCAATTGAGAACTTGTTAATATAATATTAGAGGGTTGTAGTAAAACTATCATAGAGGTCATATATGTTGTCTATACTAGATAAAGGATGCAAATTAGTTTTTGATTCATTTAGAAAGAGATCGTTTTTATTTCTATCAAAGATTAAGTTCTTTTGGCTATAAGGATTATCTTCTATGGGATCTCTATGCATGAAAAAATTGAGAGTTATAAGTAAAGGCCTATGATCAGAGTTAGGCTCGTGGTGATCTAATATGTCAAAATTTATTATTTCGTTGTATAAAGGGAGATCAGAAATAAAATAGTCTACCATGCTACTACCAAGCCCATGGATGCAGGTCATCTAGCTAGAATTGGGCCACTTCTTTAGACCGTTGCAAATTATGAGATCCTGAGCACTATAGATCTTGACTAGCTCCAACCTAAAAAAATTATCCCCGGGGTCTTCAAAGCTCCTTTTGTGCCGGCTAGCCAGAGTAAGGTCTTTGTCTAACCAAAGAGGATCGGGGTTGGAATGATTGCTTAGAAGAATAACTTGGTTGCTGGAAGTTTGAGCATTAAAGTCACACATTAAAAGGATATTACCTTCATTCCTTAGGCTATAAATATCATTCTCTAAACCATTGTAAGGACTATTTTTATCTAGATTATTTTTCTTATAGAAGTTAGAATTAATGGGGGAAAAATAACAGATTGCTATGTAGGTCTTTTTATCATTAATTTTAGTAATATCTATCCAACTATATCGGTCGTAAGGGTCGTTTTTATAAATCCTAGAATGGGTGGAGCTGTTCTTCTTAATGTAGCAAGCTATGCCCCCAATGCCTCTACGGGAGGATCACTTGTTCCAGGTAGACCATAGTGTAAAGACATCTATTTTAGGGACCTTAGATTCTTCGTGCTCCCAAGTTTCAACTAGAAATATAGTATCAACATCATTTGAGATCCAACTTAGCTTGGGGCCTTTATTCCATGGAAAGCCCCGACAGTTCCAAGAAAGAATTCTGAGCATATTACTATCTTTTTGGTTTCTATCTCAAATAGTGGCTTTTCTATTTATGATTATTGCCCATTTTCCTTCCTTCCTAGCTTATTTTACCTTTTGAACCTCCTTTCTTAATTCTGCTTGATCTTCTGGAATGAGATCTTCATTTATAAATATTCCCGTGCCTTTTAGACTTGAGGTTTTACTAAGTATGTCATACTTATGGTCAGTAGAGCTCACCTTTATTCGGATCAACCTTCCTTTATTCTCATTTAATTTCCCCAACCTTGTTGCTTCTATGAGACACGTGGTTTCAATTTGTAATATATTATGTAATTCTGTCTGGGCTATGGCTGAAGTATCCTCGTTTACCTCCTCTTTCAAACTGAATATTATAAGGTTCAAGGCCCTTTTGTTATGCTCATGGTCTAATTCGATCAATTTTTTCATTTCATCTTTAATTGATTTGATATCTAATTTACCTGCCACACTAGTTAGGGTGAAACAGTTGTTAACTTTTTCTTCTAGTTCTTTAATCATGTCCTTCATTTTAATACTCTCTATAGTATCAACATCTCCTTGCTGGGATATTTGGTTCGTATCTTGATTTTGTTTTTCTATGACCTGCAACCTAGTCTCCATTGCCTCCATTTTATTCTCCAATAGTTCTATTTTATTTTCTATTTGTTTTTGGATCTTGTCATCGAGAGATGAAAATTTATTTTCCAACATGGCTTCTAACTCGGTTTATAGCTTGACTTCTCTTTCTTCCCTATGTTTCTCTAAAGACTCTATATACTCATAAAGGCTCTGTAGAGTAACTGTGCTAGGTCTACCTTTGGTAATATTTGGTAG
Organism: Pinus albicaulis; assembly: GCA_034641835.2. Classification (NCBI taxonomy): domain Eukaryota; kingdom Viridiplantae; phylum Streptophyta; class Pinopsida; order Pinales; family Pinaceae; genus Pinus; species Pinus albicaulis. The sequence goes on along the minus strand of CM076582.1, from coordinate 842,149,555 downwards.
TTGTGGTGAATTATTCATACTTGAGAATATATGAGAAGATATGTATTAGAAAAAGATAAGGAATGTGTGCACTTGATATCAACAAACCAGATAGCAAACTGCAAGTGCCCAGGATCAAATTGCAGCACGCTGACCGGATCAGAGAAATCCACTGTAGAGATGTGTTTATGCCTCAGTGACTTCCTCTCAATGTTGGGGGCTTCTATTTCTTACCCCTATTTTTGTTGCTCAGATGAGAAGTCTTCCAAAATAAACTATATATTTAGATATATAGTTTATTTATTTATCTATTTTATTATTTTAATTTTATTTTTTAATGTTTATTTTTAATTTTATTTTTATTGACTTAGTCTTTATTAATATTGTAATGATTTTGACTATTTTGTTAGCTTTAATTTTTGATTATTTAATTTTTTATTTTTATTTTTATTTTTATTTTTTTGACTTGATCTTTATTTTTATTATTTTATTACTTCTGTAGTTCAAAACGCGTGTAGTTCATCATTAGGATAATGAGGACTGACTGATTTGACATACACATTTATAACCTGAAGAGAGAAGCAACGGTCAAAACCCTACAAGTTAAAAAACCATAAAAAATAAGAAAAATTTATAAAATAATAAAAAAATATAACTACCAACATTTAAAAAATTAAAAAGGGTCAAAAATAAAACCAAACATAAAAATATAAAAAGACAATATTACCCCTTCATATAAAATCAACCCTAAAAGTGTGGGGTGATGGTTAAGCTTGTGATGAGGCGGGGCACAGTGGCATCTGTTACGGGGTTCAATTCCTTCACTTTGATCGGGGTGATGTATTTGGACATGTTATGAAAATGGAGTAAAAAAAAAGTGAAAAAAGTGAGAAATTGAAAGGTACTAAAAAAAAAAAAAAAAAAAAAAAAAAAAAAAAAAAAAACGAAATTAATGGGGGGTTAATTTCGTTTTTAGGGTTGATTTTATATGAAGGGGTAATCTTGTCTATTTATATTTTTATGTTTGGTTTTATTTTTGACCCTTTTTAATTTTTTAAATGTTGGTAGTTATATTTTTTTATTATTTTATAAATTTTTCTTATTTTTTACGGTTTTTTAACTTGTAGGGTTTTGATCGTTGCTTCTCTCTTCAGGTTATAAAGCATTTTATGCTCTTCAAAAACAGGTGTAGAGAGGCAAAGCTGTGGGACTGGAAAACCACTCTAACTCTTTTTGGGCTTCTAGTGATTCCGGTGATTCTCTACGGTTGTGAACTGTGGGCTAGCAGCACAACCAAGATGTAGTGGAAACAAATTGAGAAAATTCAGAAACGTTTGATTACAAACAGATTCAAAATTAAAAGTGCAGTTCCTTATGCTATCCTGTTAAGTGAAATAGGGGTTGCTCCTATTGAAGCAATTGCTATGGTGCGAGTCATAAGGTATCTGAAAAAAATTGAGCAAATGGAAGAGGGTAGATGGCCTAAGGTGGTGTTTAGTGACAGATTGTGCAAAAGACAGAAGACTTGGATGCGGCAAAATAACAAATGGTTTAGTAAATGGAGTATTTGCTTGAACATGTGTCCTACAAACAGTAAAGAGATAAAAACTTTTGTTATGGATAAATTCCACAAACATACTTGGAAGAAAGAGCTAGAGAGAAAGAAGAAGTACTACATGGAAGAGTTTAACCCCACGCATAACCATCAACAAAAGGCGTACATAGGGGCTAATATTTCTTGGAGATCTAAAATTCTTATTGCACAATTAAGGACTAATTCTCATCAACTCCGTTTTGAAACAAGGCGCTGGAAAAGGCCAAAAGAAATGTGGGAAGAAAGAGTATGTATTTTTTGCTCCCCCGGAAAAGTGGAAACAGAAAAACATTTCATTCTAGAATGTGAGGCCTTCAAAGACACTAGGGAAAACTATGCAGATATTATGGCAGCTAATTCTTGGGATAAGCTATTCAGCGAAGAGTTTGTCGATAAGTTGGGAGTGGTCATTGTAAAACTTCACAGGAAAAGGGCTGAATACAAGAGTCAGATAGAGAAGCAATCTGTCCCATAGGCTATTTTTAGCCTCGTGGACATTAAATTTTCTTTCTTTCTTTCTTTCTTTCTAAATGTGTATGTCAGATCAGCCAGTCCTCATTATCCTGATGATGAACTACAGTTGGTAGTTCGAAACGCGTCGGTTCTAAAATTTCGTATGTAATTTCCCAAAAAATTTATAATTATAATATTAGTTAATTTTTTTAATTTATTTTTGAAATTAATTGTTTTTTTAATTTATATAAAATATATATTTTTAAATATATTTTTCAATATTATTTAAAATTTACTAAAAATTAGTTTAAAATATCAAATTTATTTAATTTAAGTATTCTAAAAGTTTTTCAAAATTCAAAATATAAAAAAGTTATATTATTCCTTTAAAATTATTATCCAAAATACAAACAATATTAAGTAACTTTAAAAGAAATAAATATGTAAATTGAAATGAACGGTAATATTTTATTATTATTTATATTTAATTAAATAATAATAATTTAATTTAATATTTAATGTAAGTCTTTACCTCGATATATTTATATAGTAATCCTTATATATTACAATAATAATCGTAATTTTTTAAATACTATATTGCCACATATGATTGTAATTTATTACCACATATTATTGTAATTTATTAAATATTATAGAAATTTATTTCTTCATATTTAGAATTTGATATTGTGGTTATTATAAGATAAATTGTAAACTATGTTTTGTTTTTGTTTTTAAATGTTAATAACTGGAAATTATATATTTTAAATTATATTTATATAAAAAATAATGGTAATATTTATACTAATTTAATATAATTAGTGTAAGTTTTTTGAATAGTTTTGTTAGTGATGCCCATGAAAATGAACATGTTTAAAGAGATAGACTTGGTTTATATAGGAGCTAGGAGCAAGAGTAGCAGCTATTGAAATCGATTTTAAGTGAGTATCAAGCTAACCCAGTTGAGTTAAAAGTGTATACATTAAGAAAAATATCTAACATGATTCTTCCATACGATTCATTTATTGACTAGTGCAACCATATAAATTAAATAACTAGTAAATGAGGATAGACATCAATTTTTGATAGGCATCAAAAATTTTACATCATGATAGATTTCACATTTAAAAAAGAAAAAAAGAACTTAAATTTATTTTAAATTATTATCATCATTATTATTAATAATTTGAAAAATATTTCTAAAATTCTGTATCTAGATTCACCTCCACTGGTAAATACAATGAATATCTCTAAAAATAATTTGCCATTAGCATAGTTACTTTTGAGATAAATATCAACTCTTTATGTATTAATTATGGATAATTAAATTAAAATTATGGATGTCCTATTTTAAAATAGATATATTTATTAATATAATTTTTGATAATTAAATTAGAACTAACCCAACCATATAAATTAAATGGCTAGTCAATGCACATCGATGCATAATAAATTTATTCTCCATAAGGTCCTTTATATGAAGTCACCGGTTCAGGGAATTGAACTAGTACCTTCAAATAAAGGAGTGTCTTAAGAGAGCACCCGATCACCATCTATCCAAGAACACCCAATAACCCTTTATCTAAGACCCAATGAACTTATATCAATAATATTATTTTTACATACCATCTCTCAACTCCATATTAATTAATGAATGAATTACATATTCTTATACTAAAAAGAAATAATTTTTCTTTTTACTTTCGATTATTTTATCTCTTTATATAAAGTTGATCTTTATGTCTTTATATAAAATTCATGTAAAATTAAAATTGAAATTGAAGTATTTTACCTAAAGCCATAACAAATTGTCTCTTGACAAAACATGAAAAAAGTAAAGTAAATTTAATTAAAAAATAGTAGTAAAATACAAGTATGTTTATGTACAAAATTTGATTAGTTTGAACTGTTATGATCATGTCAGTATGATTAGTTTGGTAAAACGAGAGAGAATTGTGTGATAGTTGAAAGAGTTTGGAAATGAAAGAAGTGAGCTCATATAATTAAAAGCTATTGAACATGAAAAAATGAAATATTCTCAAACATAGTTCTATTATGTATTTTACAATTACACTATAATTTTTTTTTTCTCAAGTTTTTTTTTTTTCTTTATTTTTCTTGAGAGACTTGGGAAGTGGTTGAATAATGGGTTATCCCTCTCAATACCTAAATATATAATTTAATTGTTTTAAGTTTTATTTAGAATTTATGCATTGTGAGAAAAAGATATTCAAAGATCAAATAACTATGATGTTACTAGAAATCAAAATATTTATTTCATGATACATGTACCACATTAACTATGAACATTCTAGACTTTGGTACAATATTATGACTTATCAACACCATATAACCAAAAAAACCATAACTCAATTTATATAACACTTGTTCCTATGAACATTTAAAAAAAAAATTAATTAGTTTAATTAAATTGTAAAAAAAACATTAACAATTTTAAAAATAAATTTCAGCGTTTGATTTGTTTATATTATTATGAATATTCTATAATATTTTATAGGGATTAAATCCTTAACATTTATCTAATAATTATTGATAATTAAATTAAAATTTTAGAAGCCCCATTCCAAAATAAACACCTCTAAAAATATAATTATAAAAATCTTATTTCAAAATAAATTCATTAATATTTTTTAAAATTATAAAATACCTTTAAAAATAAAAAAATTATACCTTCTCACATTCTCAGTTCATCAACCTTTGGTTAAAAGGTTCAACTTTAAAAATTAGAAGTGCAAGATGCTGCTGTTAAAAGAAAATGCAAACTTCAAAAATTAGAAGTCCAAGATGCTGATGTTAAAATAATGCGATGAAAAACGAAGAATCTTTCACGTAGACAGACAAGATATGACGCTAATTAGATCTCAAAATCTTAAAAGGGAAAAGACGACGACAATGGCATCTCAAATTCTTAGGGAGACAAAATTGTGTATTTTTTTTATAATAATTTGAGCAAGGTTAAGAATTAAGGCTCTTATTTAACATCCAATAATAATGATTATGACACATCAAATAATAATAATTATGACACATCAAATAATAATTAATTTTTCTGAGTAATTAAAAAGTTCATCTTAAAAAGATTTCTTTTAACTATAATAAATTAATATATAGTTAGTATAATCGAGGTAAAGTCCATGGCTAAACCTAGCCGCAAAGGTAAAGCCCATATATTGGTATAATTATGTGATCCTCATCAAATGCATCATTATTATATGAAAAGTAGCATTATAATAATCATTTTTTATGTCTTAATTTTAAAATTAAATAATTTTTTTTTCAATTTTAAAAATATTATTTAAACATAAACATTAATGGAGCCGACACAAGTTCTACATTCCAGTATAAGATAGACGTGTAGGCATTAATTGCAATGACAAGAGTTCTACATCTGAGTATCAATGTTTTATTGAAGGTCTTTTTAATCATAATACACAGGTCTCGAGAAGTTCTCAAGAACAAATAAAAATATATCAAATAAGATTAGAAATCAACATCTAATTATATACCAAGTTTATGGGCCAAATACCATGGTAAATAAAATAGGATTAGAAATCAATATCTAATTATATACCAAGCCTATGGGCCAAATACCATGGTAAATAAAAGAGGTATGGTAAATAAATAAACATATAAATGAACCAAAAGTATGGTAGATAAATAAAACCTCTTTTTATATTTACTCCATAATTTTCTTTGTATTTACGAACACTAAAAAAAGAGGTTTTATTTAGGTGAAACTTATGGGCCAAATTATTATTAATACTATGCAAAAAAAACATTATTAACCTTAATATTAATATTAAAAAATTAATGCAATTATTATTATTATTAAATCTAATATTCATATTCATATATTATAATATTAATGTTATTAAATTTAATAACTTTAGATTAATACAATATTAAATTTGTTATATTATAATATATTATAATATATCATGATATATATTAACTCTAGTTATACACTGGAGGGAAAAACAAAGACACAATGATAGAGGTGGAGAGATAGTGGGAGTCACTAAGGGAGAGATGGAGATAAACTGAAGGGGAGGGAAGAGAGAGGGAGGGAGGAGAGAAAGGGAGAGACATGAAGGACATAGAGAGGACTTGAGAGAGGAGTGTGAAAATTACTGAATCTACTAAAAATAAATCCTATTGCAGTAAATTTGATTTACTTGTCCTACTTGTTTGATTTAATTAACAAGTTATTTTTTGAATTATTCAGTAAAACATCAAAGTAAATACACTGCGGCCTACACAATTATACAGATCAAGTATTGAAGAATAAACAACCATTAGACAAAGGACAGATAATTTTCGAACAAATGTCTCCGGAAAAACCGGTGCAAAAAATCTTGAGGGTTTTATTATTAAGTAGATTTACGAATACAAACTAGGGTGCCAATGTGGCTCACCCAATAGAGAACTTCCTTGGAAGAAGCGCCTCTATCTAGATATAGATATTATGGTTGATCCAATGTCAGAATGACGAACCCCACAAGTGCCTACGCAGTCCTTAGCAAGCTCTACGCTGGAACTGCGTCACCCTTCTTCAATATGCTGAAACTGAGCCTGATCTATCCCACATAAACCCCAGCGCTGCAACCTATGGCTTTGCGTCACCTCCTCCCGGTCTGCGTCACCCCTCTAGGCCTACGTCAACCTCTGCGTGAGCCCATATGGGCCTGTGTCACCCTCTCAAGGGCTGCGATGTCTCTCCTAGGTAGATCCACCTCTTTGCAACTGTATTCTCGGCCTTGGATCCGAAATCCCGCTACCGAATTATCCCTCACTGCACTACGATCTCACTCTAAAATTCTCAGCAAACCACACCCCAAAATTTTGACTTAGCTCAAGTGCTGCCACTTTGCGTGTGTCATCAAACTGACCTCAAGTCTTCCTTTAATTCTTTTCCAATTGATGAATCAATGACTATGATCAAATATCTAATCGATTGCTAAGATTAGAAAAGACTCGATCCTCGACACTTAGAACATTCTCATCCACATGTTTAAATTAATTCACTTTAATTATTTGATTCCCTAAGTTAGACTTAGGGTTTCCATTAAAATAATTAATTATTTGAATAACTTAAGCTTCGGGTGGAATTTCTCCAAACAATTTATGGGTCTTGGAGATCTCATGTGTTATAGCCCTTCCACAATTTTTTGGAGCTATAGCACATCCGGTGCTACCCAAAAATCAACATTCCCTCTTAGCGAGGATTGCGCTCTAGCAACACTTCTCAACAGAAGCATTACTCTGATCCTTGACATTGATCCTCTGCGTTGTTGAAGCTAGAATGCTTCCCCTCTGTTATCACCCTAGTAATTCTCAGGTTGTGGGATGAGGATTTATAGTTGAAGAAAACCAGGGGTAACCAAGAACCTACTTTTGAAATTCAGGATCTAGCCTTCCCAAATTCCGGAGAAGGATCTCTCCTCAAGATTTAGCTTGATTTTTTTATAAGATTTTAGGCTAGTTATAATTGGACAATTGGTTTGTTTTGAATGTTTGGTGGGAATAGAAGGTACTTCAAGGTAAACCACAGAGGGATCTACCAGACCATTGGGCTATGGATTCAACTTCTTGGCAAGCAGAGCTGGGAAATAAGGTCAAAAGAGAAAATGTACTAAGGGTAGGGTAGATGACCTTCAAAGGGTTTGGAATAGGATTTTTGATGAAATGGTAAGATCTAAACAAAAGGGAAATGAATGATCCTTAAGTTACAGAGAAGAAGATGAAGGAAAGGGGTCAAAAGGGACTAAGAGAAATTAAGGATTCTTAAGTCCGGATATCAGCAGAAAACATATCAATGAATAACTAGTAAAAAAACAGGGAGCTTTTGACACTAATCCTGCATAAACTTTCCTAGTCAATCATTTAAGACAGAAAACATGTAAATGTATGTATGGAACTTTAGAAAGATAAACAGTGAAAACAAGAAAAATACTTGACTTATCTGATCAACACAAGAATCCCGAGTTATGATGTCTGTTTGACTTAGTTCCAGTTTGCTGCTTTACAAATCGACTCACACAAACTCCCAATGTATTCAACAAAAATGTCTATAGTAGTCTTGACAAATTTTATTCCACCCTAAATACTTCAAAGAGTGAAGTATTTATAGAAAATTATTACAAAATATCTGAGAGACATGTAGGAATATCTCTAGGAGAAAATAAAGATTATTACATAAAAAAGAAGGACAGCTGCAAGACAAACTGGCAAGCTGTCCTCTTATCAAGAAAAAATAGGACTGATTTATCTTATCAAAATTGATTTGTTGCTTTGTTGTATATGCTTGCTGGAACTTGGAAGCAATATCTTATTAAAAGATAGCTTGGAAGACAATCGATCTAATTTAAATTCTTTAACCTGTGCTTCACCTCTGATACTCTTTCACGTTGCCACTTTTATTACTTTACTACTGTAAAACAAAGAATTACAACAGTAAACATTGATTTGACTGTTTTATTCCTGGATACTCTTTGACTCTGCTTTTTCAACTGATACACTTTCACTGCAAATTTTACCCTTTGATAACTGTAAAGATAAAAAAACCTGACTGCACTTATTCTGCTATGTTTGCATGCTATTATATCAAATCAGTGAATTCCTGCCATTGCTGATCACTTGGTATCTTCAGGCTTTTCAGTTTTATGTAGCTTTCATCAGCCTTAGTGTACTTTTCAAAGTTTGGCTTGACAATGAAGATGTGCTTAATTTCATTTTGCAGAAAAAATAAGTTTTCAAAGTATTCTAAGATAACTTTTCCAGTTGGGGAACCTTGTGGTAGAAGCTTGTTTACCTTCTTTGACATATGCTCTGATCTTCTTGTCATAATCTGTTTGAACCATTAGTTTTTCATTAAAGCCATGAATGTCTGGAAGGCCTGCTTGTGTTAATATAGTGTATTTGGCAAAGAACTTTGTTACTGACAAGTTCATGTCTTTACATATTTCCTCCAAATTGTTCATTATATTCCTTTTACTTAGGACCTTTTTTATTTGTAGTATGGTTTCAGTCCTATCCTGAATTTTTAGTTCTTCAAGCTGTCCTCTATTTTTACTGTTTAGAAATGTAATAAGCCTTAAAGCTTGAGATGGCTTATTGGCAAGCTCCTTTTTTGTTTGCTGAATTTCTACTTGTGTTTCCTTGAGTAGATCCCTATGTTCATAAATGATTTTAATGGAAGGCCACTGTAGATGTATGCTTTGAATTATGTTATTCCAAAGATAGTTTTTGATATATTTTACTTGTTCACTGAAGTTTACTTCATTCTGTAAACTCTTCACTTTTTCTTCTAAGGCCTTTGCTCTTTGTTCATGTCCCTTAGATGTGATTAAATCATTCTTGTATGAGGATTCGAGATCTTTATTTTCTTTCTTTAAATTATTGATCTCAGTGTTCTTAAGGGACATTTCTTCCATAGATTTAACTATGTCTGTTGTACCTATTTCTTGCTATACCTGTGATGTAGATGATCTAGTGGCAGAGGTATCTATAGATGTTATTGACATTGCAGTTTTCAATAATCCTTTTGGTGCCAAATGCTCTGCCAGTGTAGAAGGAACAACAGTAGTTGCCATCGGGATGATTGTAGGAATGGAGACCTCATTTGCCTTTTTTAATGTTTCATTTTCTTTCATCAGAATCTCTGTCTGATTTTCCATTTCTTTGATTTGAGCAGTCATCTTTAGCACTGAATGCATTAATTCATCCTTTTTTGTTGTCTGCTGAAGAATCTCCTTTGCTTGTGGATGCTCACTCTGTGGAAGTTTCAGTTGTTTTCCTAAGGCAACAATATCTTCATTCTTTTGCTTTATGAGTACTTTAGAAACCTCAATATTGGAAGGATCCACTACAGTTTCTATAACCAAATCTTCTAAGGACTTGATCCTTAAATCCTTATCATGTAATGATGCTTTGTCTAATTTCATCTGATTCTGTAAATAGACACAGTCTTTTGTAGCATAGTAGCACTCATAGTTTTGATAACCACTTTTGAATGAAGCATTTCAGTGGTACCTATGTGTAATTCTATTTGATCCAATTCATGTATTGTATCGGTGTCCACCTACACATCTGTTTTAGTATAATCTGCAATTGATTTTGGATATGTAATTGTGGGTTTGAGAAATGACATGATCATCTTATTGGTGGAGCAATCAAAAGTAGTCAGCAACCTGTCTTTGTTCCCTGGCTTTTCTTTGAGGAATTGAGAATAAAATTCATTTTTAATCTCCTCATTTCTTTCTCTGATTTGTTTGTATTTCTTTTGAATGTCAGAATCTGTCTCTTCTATTGCTTTGGAAGAGGAGGGAGCTTATGAATTTACCTGCAATTCCACTATTTCTCTATCCCATTCCTGTGTTGAAATCTGATCTTTCTGAATTTCTGTTAGAGTCTCATTCACAATTATAGTGGCTTCATCATTATCTAACCACTGATCATCTATATCATTGATTTCAATAGCCTTGTCTTTCTCATCATCAATCATTTTTTCCCTTTTGTTGTAAATAATTTTGAATTTATTTTCTGCAATGGTCTCTACTGTATAGCCTTCTTCATTCCCGGTCCTTTTGTCTGAAGCTTTTGTCTGCACAGTGCTTGTTATTGCCTATGAATTATATGTTTGCCTCTCCTTCTCTGTATTGTCAATAGGATCAATCAATGTATTTTCTACCCATTCCATTTGATTTGCAAATTTCTCAATTTCTGGTTTAGACTCATGTATGAATGGTGTTAATTTGCACTTGATCCTTATGTTACTTAGAATGCCTTGTGGATCATAGTTCCAATAAAAACTTTGTTGGAACTTTAACTCTGACAATTTCATGACTATTTCTTTTAAGGCATCCCTATTGTTACTATGAAGGGACCTATTTGATTCTTCATCTTAAACTGTGTCTTTTTCTTGGCAGCCATAAATTTTATTGCATCTGCATTTAGGACTTGCCTCAAGTATTCTAAAGAAAAAAACTTGATGGTTATAAATTTGGGCAACTTTTAAGGGGACAGGGTTGCTCCAAATACCCTTAGTTCTGTGTGATTTTCATATAGGTACCAGTCACCTACTTTACAGTGTTCATATTACTGTAGAATTATTTTTATTTCCTCACTGATTCTTGGCTTCTCTGTTTGGCACAATAAAATCATGGCTAGTCTGAAAAACAAATCAGTGAAATCCTTATACTTGAATTCAATTCCATCTTTTCTGAGCAATGAAGTCCAAAGTACTACTGAGAGAGGATTGCCTTGAACATCCATTTTCTGTAAGGCCACTGGAAACTTTTCTGCTTGGAAAAATAGAAAGAGGTGAAATAGATATGATGAATATCTAAACACTCCTTCCTCAGGAAACTTGGTCAACTGATAGTGTATATTGTCAGCAATGAATCTAGCAAAATTAAATATCATTGCAGGAGGTTGCCCTATGGATAAAGTAGAAAGGAAACCTAGAATTGATGCATCAGTGAACTCATCATTAGAGTAACCCAGAATGAAGGAAAGCATAGAGATGATTTTTCTAGAAGATTTAGGAAAATCAGAGGTGGAATAGGGTGGATTTACTTTTGGGAAATCAACATGAGTAGGCATGAAGTTTTGTAGAATCATAAATTGCCTAGGGAAATCCAAGTCTAGGTACAACTGAGTCAAATCTTCAATGGATAATGAGACTACTCTTGGATCATGGTTTAGCTGGAGCATCTGATTAATGGATTATTCAGTTATAGAAAACAAGATTTCTCTATCTTTGTTTACAATACATATTTGGTCAGGGACATAGTGTAATTGGCATAGTCTAATCAGGTCTTGAGCTGGATGAGTGATTAGGACCACATACTTAGGAAAATTTGACTCCCATATATGTATGTCATTTTCAATTTTCTTCACAAATTCCTCACAACACCAGTTATGTACTTCAAGTAGATTGAACTCTAATGTAGAATCAGGAATTCTGTAGTCTAAATCAATTAAGGAACTGCTGTCTTCAGAAGTAACAGGTGGTTGCGAAGGTCTGACCACTTCAGTAGAATCTGCTGTTAGGGCTAGGGTAGGGGTAGGCTTATTTATATTAGCAGATTTAGCGAGTGGAAGCTTGCTTGAGGCAGATTTTTGGGCTTTAGGACCTCCAGTCTTAGGGGTAATCTGTTTTCTTGTCATTTTGGGGAAAACTAAGCAAGATTAAACTATTTGCTTAGTTAATTTTGAAAACAAAGGCTAGTTGAGAGGATCAGGGAGAAATTTGGGAATCTAGGAAAGGGTTTTGGGATAGAAAACACAGGTTTTCTAGGTGCAGAGGAAAAAATGACTTTTCTGTGTTTAAATCAATTTGAACTGTGGAAATTTCTTTTGGATGGCCGGAAAAAATTTAAAACAGAGTTTGAAGGAAATGGAAAATTCCGAGAAAAAATTGCTAGGGTTTCCCTTGTTTTTTCAAGGTTTAGAATATACTCAGATTGGTAATTTCGGTTTCTACATGAAAATTGGTTTATAGGTTTTAATTTTGCTCTTTGAAATTGAGAATTTGCAGGTTTAGACACTAAAAAATACCTTTTGCAGGTGTTGTAGCGGTTGATAAAGGTTTCAGGTTGTACCAGTCTTCAAAACTGGTTGCGGTAGCTTAGTAGGAAGCGTTGAGAGTCTTCTGTGGCGAAATTCACAGGGAAAGTCTGCTTCAGAGGGACAAATTGGTCAGAAAAGGTCTTGAAATGGAGTTTGGGCATAGTTTTTCAATGGGCAAGGGGAAAAATGATGCAAAATAGTGAAAAACTAAGGTTAAAACCTTTGATTTTATTACTCTACATAGCATTAATGGCAGGTCACAGTCAATGGCGAGAGAGGTTTTCATTTTCAACGCGAAAACCATTCAGCGGTATCGCGTTGTTTTTAGATGGTAAGCATTTTTGGGCTTTTATAACATGATCAAATTACAATTAGACACGTAGCAATCGACGGTTTCAGAAAGCAACTTTTATCGTGCAATTTTTTTTAAACTGCGCCCATTCACTTTTGGTACGCGATATGCAATGAGCGCCGTCGGATTGGGATGGATGAAGCGAATGGTCAGGATGTCTTGCGAAGCTGTGGGGGAAAGGTAAGTTGGGACCGGGATTTTAATATGGGCCGTTGATTTGATAAGTAAAGGATCGACGGTCATAACTCGATGCAATGGGAATGGTGGGGTACAAGAATAGTTTATCGCGCTCAATGCGAACCGTTGGATTAGGAATGAAAAGAAGATCTGATGGTTTGGATGAATGCGGGGGTTGGAATAATATATAAAAGGAGTTTATATATTATACAGGGTAAAGTGAATTGGGGCGGGCAAAAAGGGTTTTGACCATGGTTAAAAAATGATAGAGTCATGATATTTTATGCTTTAGACATATTGAATATGTATAAAGTGTCATTTTATTCTATTTGTATTATATAGTTATAGAATATTTGAAGGTCTAATAACTATAGGGGAATTAGGGTATTTCTTTATTGGTAGTTTTATGTCAAAGGGATAATTTCGGGATGTGATTTTCAACATGTGAGTAATATATTTGACATAAAAAGTATATAATAAGGGATTTTTGGGATATTTAGAATAAAGGAGTTATATTAATAGGACTAGGATTTTCTATAGGGATTTAATAAAATAATTTAGGTGTTAATATGAAAAGGGAAAGTGAATACTCAAAGTATACAATTATAACCAAGAAAGTGAAGATTAAAATCAAGGTTTCATTGTAATAATTTCATCACTTCAACTTAGGATAAAATGCCATTTTGAGGGTTTTATGCTTCACGAGATGTAGGAAGTTAATAAAATGAGGGTTTTAAGCATCATTAAGTAAAAATGAGGACTTTAATTATGATTTTTCATGGTAATGAATGCATGAATAGAAAATGATGTGATTTCTGGGATTAATATAGAAACTTAACACTTTCAACTAATCAGTCATTGAGCCTTGGGTCCGATCCCAACAGAAGTCAGGGAAATGCCCTGAGCCTCTCTGACTGATAGTCTAGAATGTTAAATATCTATGGGGAGGGGAAATTAGTTATTTGTAGCCTGGTGAAAAATATTTACAATGGATTTCCCACCTTTCTTCTACCTACCTAGTCATATCTTCTAGCATTTTTTCTTCTATTTTAATCAGGTTCATTTGAGCTAGCAACCTTCAAAACATTTTTTATTTTTTGAAAGTAGTAAAACTATCTAATTCTAACTTATTTCCTCCAAGAATCCAGATTAAACTGTTGGATTCTTTTATTCTCTACCTAACTACTGAATTGTTATGATTAAACTGTATGACAATTCCTTATTCACTATCTACAACAAGTAAAATTGAAACATGCCAAGTTAAGAATAAATTGTTCAAATCATCATGGATTATGGCAGTTATTGACACTCTGCCATACTCAGCTGCAAGAAATAAAAGTAGTGGCATTTAGACTTGCAAATTTTTATGTTTTATTCATCTTTTCTTTTGGGGTATATTATTTTTTCTAAGTCCTTTGATGTTTCTTTTAGGACTTTTTTACCCTCTTTTTGATTTTCTTTATTTTTTATTTTTTACAAAATATGGGAAAATAACTTGCAGAAAGCAAATTTTGTACATATTTTCAAGACTACCATCAGTCAAGTCAAAATTATGAATCCTATATTTATAGGTTATTAACATCGGCTCCACTTGGGGATGGCATTTCCTGGTGGAATGTCAAGAACTCTGAGATCAGTAGCCTTCAAATTTTAACCTTGGTGATCCTGAAATTGTCTTCTGATTTCTGCAACAATTCATACTTATGAAATTTTATACTGCAAAGCTTAGGGCCTTCTCTTCGGGCTTCAAATTTGTAGGTAAAATTTCCAATCCAATCTACACACTTTCAATGAATATTTACAATGATAAAGTCAATGAATCTAACTGGTGATTGACTCAGAAGAATAGTAATGTTTTAACATCCTACCATTCACTGGTCCTTCCTGAAGTTCAGTTCCATCTAAATTCTTGATGAAAAAATTTTTCTCATCATATATATCATTCTAGGTGCTGCCATGAAAGTGAAATTTCTGTGTTGCCTTTTCCCTCCTGCTTGAATCTATCTAAGCAGTCCAATGAAAAAATCAATATTTGTTCAATCGCCTTTGACAAAAAAGCAATTAATTTTATCATGTGAAACTTGTGATCTTTCATAAACTTATTCCCTTGTTTGTTGGAGATGTACATGGTTTCATTAATTCTTTGTTGAATATAATTTGTTTCTACTGTGATTCTGAATGATGTTGCTTTGGAACACCAAGGAAGAGGGAAAATTGCATCCCCATTCCATAGACAATATGATAGTGAAGTTCAATGGAGCTTCTTTGTGGTAAGTCTATCAGCCCATAAGGCATATACTAGCTTTTTGTTCCAGGTCTTTTTGTTTTCTTGAAGTAATTTTTTGATGATATTGATTAAGCTTTTGTTTGATGACTCAGCTAAACCATTACCTTGGGGATAATAAGCAGTGGAATGTCCCAAGGTAATATGGTATTTGTGACAAAAAGAGATCATTTTCTTGGATTTTAATGCAGCTGCATTGTCAGTAATAATATTATGTGGGCATCCAAATCTTGACAAAATATTACTTTCTATAAATGAGATTATAACTGACTCAGTGGCTTGCCTAGTGGGAACAACTTCTATCCACTTAGTAAAATAATCTGTAGCAGTTAAAATACATTTATGTTGGCCTGAGGATGGAGGGTGGATTTCACCAATGAAGTCTAACCTCCATTGTTGAAATGGATTTTCAGTAGATATAGGCTTAAGAGGTAAGGGCAATAGTTTCTTCTTCCCTTCAAAAATCTGACATTTGTGACAGGAGGTAACAAATTTTTTGACATCAGAAAATAAAGTTGGCTAGTAGAAAACAAATCTTAGTATTTTGTCTGTTGTACTCTTCCAGTATAAGTGGCCTCCACAGTCACCTGCATGAAATTCCTCGAGAATTTTGTTAGCCTCTGATTTTAATAAACAATTTAGTAAAATCCCACTATTTTCTTTCCAATAAAGTGCATTATTTAGTATAAAAAATATCATTTCTTTTTGTTTGATGAACGTGGATTTGGTTTTAGTTAACCCAGGAGGAGCTTGTAAATGTGTGAGTACAAATATAATACCAGAGTACCATGGTGAGTCTAGATAGGCCTCACTAATCAATGGAGTTGCCATGTTCTCTTGGTCATCTATCTGTGTAATGAAATTTATATCTAAAGCATTACAATTAGATTCAACCATCAATCTGGCTAAACCTTGTCCTTTAATGAGATTTGTTGGTTTAATTTCCATATCATACTCAAGGATAGTGGCAATCCACTTTCCTCTCCCACCATCAGGTCCTTCTTGAGTTAAAATATCATTGACTACAACATTGGGGACATATGCAATGATATGGGAATGGAGTATGTAAAATCTGAAATCCTTTATGGCTTTAACCAATGCTAAAGCTTTTTTTTCCATTATATTGTACTTCAGAGGCGCATATCTAAGGGATTTACTAAAAAATACTATTGGCTGTTCAAAACCTTGATTGTTTTTCTGCAGTAGAACTGCAGCTATGGTATGTTCTGAGGCAAATGAAAAGATTATGAATTATTTTGTATAATCTGGGCTGATTAGGACTGGTGCTTTTGTCAAGGCCTGTTTTATGGATTCGAAAGATTGTTTGACTTTAACAATCCATTTTATTGTAGAGTCCTTTTTAAGCATATTGTTGAGTTCCTTTATGATTTCAGCCAGGTTAGAGATAAATCTTCTCAAAAAATTGATTTTACCCAAGAATTCTTGAAGTTATTTTATGTTCCTTGGTGGTTGAATGTTAAATATAGCTTCAATTCTTGTAGGGTGTATTCTAATGCCTTCCTTGGAGATTATGTGTCCTAACAGTTTTCCTTCTTCTAGTCCGAAAAGAGTCTTTTTAGGATTTAAGGATATACCATATTTTCAACACTTGATAAAGACTTGTCTCAGATGATCCAAGTGTTCATCATTTTTTTTTGAAAAGACAGTAATATTTTCAAGATAGATAACTAAAAATTCATGGATTTCTTTAGCAAAGGCAATATCCATGGCCCTCTGAAATGTGGCTCCTGCATTTTTCAATCCAAAAGGCATTTTCACATACATGAAAGTGCCCCAAGGAGTGGTAAATGCAGTTTTAGTTTGATCATCTTTATGAACTAGAATTTGATTATAACCAAAGAAACCATCTAGTAAAGAAATTCTTGAAGAACCTGCCACCCTTTGCAAAATATGGTCCATTTTAGGCAAGGGGTAATTGTCTTTCAAAGAAGCTTTATTGATATTTATGAAGTCTATACATAGTCGAATTTATCTTGTTTTCTTTCTAGTGGGCACTAAGGCAGAAATCCAATCAGAATGCCTGACTAGGGCAATTATTTGTGCATCAAACATTTTCTTAACCTCTTTCTCAATTAAAGGTAACAAAATTGGATTAATCCTTCTTAATTTTTGTTGAAAAGGTTTTTGATTTTCTTTCAAAGGAATCTTATGTTGAATTATGTCTTTTTTGTAAGTTTTTAGATCTTCGTAACCCCATGCAAAGACATCTTGATATTATTTCAAAAGTTCTATATATTTAACCTTTTCTTCTGATGGTAAGGATTTTGAAATTTTGATCATTTTTGGTTTTTCATTTGTTCCTATGTTACACTCTTCAATATCAGACCTGACTGTTTCCATTCTTGGTTTTTTGGGCACATAATTGGAATCAAACAAGTCTTCTAAGGGAGTCAAACCTTTTGGTAAAATGTTATGTTTCAAATCTATCAAATCTATCTCATCTTCAATCATTTCCTCTATATCTACTTTTTCCAAGTCATCTGTCACTCTGAGTAAATATAGTGGGTCTATCAAAAGTATGTACATCTAAAACATCTATTTAACAAAAAATTGAATCTATGTTACGAGGTGAATCTATATTACAATCATTATCAATTTGGAAATTCTGAAACTCCCTTTTGTTGTTCAAAAAGTGATAGATCTGTTCATCTTCTAAGAATATTTGCCAGTATTTTACATTATCTGGGACAATAGGTATGTGTTTGATTTCAACAGTGTATTTTTGTATTGGTGAAAATGGAAGTTTACAGGTGCTGGCAAAGGCTGCTAAAAAATGGGCTTGTAAATTCTGTTTTCTAGGAATAATGGCAAACTTGCTTTCTAACAAATCCTCAACCAAATCTTTTGCTGTGTCCCTATATCTAGCCAATATGGGATTGTGGACAGAGTATTCTACGTTTATTTTTTTGATAACTAACTCTGAATCTGCCATGATCAATATTATTTGACCTCCCAATTTTCTAATGATTTGGAGACCTAATATTAAAGCCTCATATTCAACCATGTTATTGGTGCATTTGAAATTAAATCTAAAGGCATGCCCTTAGGAATGGCTAGTTTCAATGTTGGTGATCCACACATCAGCTCCGGCTCCTGATTTATTTACTAAACCATCAAAATCTAAATGCCATAAAGCTTCATGACCAATGTAATCCCTTCATTATTTTAGGCTTTATATCAGTGAGTTCAGTTTGGATATTATTATGATCAGAATTAGAAAGAATAAAGGAATCAAGATCAGTGGGAGTTGAATAGGTTGGCTAATTGGTAGGTCTTTCGACACTGCTAATCATAAACTTCATTAAGGTTTCTCTATAAAGCTTTTTGGGCTATCCAAATATCGAGATAGTGGCATAACTCATGTCAAGTTGTAGAGATCCCTGCAACTTTGCTCCCCATGAGTGAGAAAGAAGCATGCCATCCTTTGGCAGGATATCAGCTACCACAACATCCATGATCATTCTTTTACCAAGATATTGGACCAAGTTCACACATAAATCCTTAATCAATCCTATGCATTGGACTTTACTTGAGTCAAAAGAGAATAAATCTTTATATGGCCGGGTTATGTCTAGACTCAGAGTTTTCATTATTGCTTTGGGCATTAGATTATGGGAAGCTCTAGTATCTAGCATTGCATTATGTAATATCTGATCATGGATAGTAAGAATTAAGTAAAATGGAGGTACTGACCCATATGAATGCTTACCATCTACATTTGGACCAAATATTAATTCAGGTCTATCATCAATCATATTAATTGTATCATCATTTTCATTTACATTCAATGTTTCATTAATAATAGATCTATACAAGTCATTTTTAGCCAATTCAGTTAAGGGAATGGCTATCTCCAACTTAGATATTTCAGATTGAAAGTTAAATGTTGAATGAGATTTTATAACTTGAATTGATTCATCTTCTGGAATTATTGTTTGGGATGATTTTTCTTGAGTTTCAGCAATTTTACCTTTGGCTTGAGATTTTCTTTTATCCTATGTTTGAGTTTCCTGATTTTTGCTGTCTTTGATTATTTTTTCAGGAACAGTTTGAGTGGTAGCAGATTCTTTGTCAGATCTAGAATTTTCAGCAGAAAATTTAGGATTTGATGATTTTGAGTCAACTGGATTCTTTTTTGGATTAGTAACTGTTGTTTTTGCTCAATTAGTGGCCTTTGTGGTATTAGACTTTTGGCCATCTTTGGAGGATTGAGCCACCTTATCAGTGATATATACAATCTTAGGACTAGGCTACTTTTTAGGACTGGGTGGGTTTGAATGATGTATGATGTACATTAATTTCAAAGTAATTAGATTAATAATGTGCATTGGATTCAGTGTAAGCACATCTTTTCTCTCTCTAGCTATATCTCCATCTCCCATTGTCTCTCCTTTATATCTCTATCTCACCATCCAAACATACTCACTCTCCCTCCCTTCCTTTTCCACTCCCTCTCTCTCTTCCCCTTCTCTCTCAGTCTAAAACTTCTCTCTCCATATCTATATAACTTCCTCCCTAAATATATTTTCCTCTCATTCCCTCTTAGCCCCCCTCCATCTATATCTCTATATCGCCACTCAAAACATACACACACTCTCTCATTTTAGGCACATAAACATTATTCATGATGCGAATTCAATATAAAGTCATGAATATTTTTTTTTCACTAAAACAGATGTATTGATTTCAATGTAGTTATTGATTTCTAATCCTATTTGATCACTTACACTACATGCATTGATTTCAATGTAGATTTTAATTTCTAATCCTATTTAATACCTTTCACTAGATGCATTATTTAAATGTAGATGTTGATTTCTACTCCTATTTGATTGCTTGCACTAGATGCATTGGTTTCAGTGTAGATATTGATTTCTAATTGTATTTGATCACTTGCACTAGATGCATGGATTTCAGTGTAGATGTAGATTTCTAATCCTATTTAATACATTACACTAGCTGCATTAATTTTAGTGCAGATGTTGATTTCTACTCCTATTTTATTGCTTTCACTCGATGCATTGGTTTCAATGTAGATATTGATTTCTAATTCTATATGATCACTTGCAATAGATGCATTGATTTCAATGTAGATGTCGATTTATAATCCTATTTAATACCTTACACTAGATTCATTTAGTGTAGACGTTGATTTCTACTCCTATTTGATTGCTTGCATTGGATGCATTGGTTCCAGTGTAGATATTGACTTATGATCCTATTTGATTGTTTGTAGTAGATGGATTGATTTTAGTGTACATGTTTATTTCTAATCCTATTTGATTGTTTTCACTACATGCATTGATTTTAGTGTAGATGTTGATTTCTAATCCTATTTGTTTGTTTGAACTAGATGCATTGATTTCAGTGTAGATGCTGATTTCTGATTTGATGCAACTATATGTATGATTTACATTAATTTCAAAGTTATTATATTAATAGTGTCAATTGATTTCAGTGTAAGCACATATTTTCCCCCTCCATATACATCTCCATCTCCCATTGTCTTTCCTTCTTTATCTCTCTATCTCACCATCCAAACATACACTCTCTCTCTCCATCCCTTTTCCACTCCCTCGCTCTCTCTCTCTTCCCCTTCTCTCTCAGTCTAAAACTTCTCTCTCCATATCTATATATCTTCCTCCCTAGATATATTTTTCTCTCTCTTCTTCCCTCTCCCCCCCCTCCATCTATATATCTATATCACCCCCAAAACACACACACACTCTCTCATTGTAGGCACATAAACATTATTCATGACGTGAATTCACTATAAATTCATAAATATTTTGGTTCTTAACTAAAATAGATGTATTGATTTCTAATCATATTTTCTCGCTTGCACTACATGCATTGATTTTAGTGTAGATGCTAATTTATAATCCTATTTAATACCTTACACTAGATGCATTTATTTCAATGTAGATGTTGATTTCTACTCCTATTTGATTGCTTGCACTAGATGCATTTATTTGAGTGTAGATGTCAATTTATAATCCTATTTAATACATTACACTAGATGCATTGATTTCAGTGTAGATGTTGATTTCTACTCCTATTTGATTGCTTGCACTGGATGCATTGGTTTCAGTGTAGATATTGATTTCTAATCTTATATGATCACTAGCACTAGATGCATTGATTTCACTGTATATGTCGATTTTTAATCCTATTTAATACCTTACGCTAGATGCATTGATTTCAATGTAGATGTTGATTTCTATTCCTATTTGATTTCTTGCATTGGATGCATTGGTTGTAGTGTAGATATTGATTTCTAATCCCATTTGATTGCTTGCAGTAAATGCATTGATTTTAGTGTAAATGTTGATTTTTAATCCTATTTGATTGTTTGCATTGCATGCATTGATTTTAGTGTAGATGTTTCTTTCTAATCCTATTTGATTGTTTGCACTACATGCAATGATTTCAGTGTAGATGTTGATTTCAGATTTGATGCAACTAGATGTATGACATATGTTAATTTAAAAGTAATTAGATTAATAGTGTGCATTGATTCAGTGTAAGCACATATTTACCCCCTCCATCTATATCTCCATCTCCTATTGTCTCTCCTTATTTATCTCTCTATCTCACCATCCAAACATACACACTCGCTGTCCCTCCCTTTTCCACTCCCTCGCGGTCTCTCTCTTCCCCTTCTCTCTCAATCTAACACTTCTCTCTCCATATATATATATATATATATCTTCCTCCCTAGATATATTTTTCTCTCTCTTCTTCCCTCTCCCCCCACCTCCATATATATCTCTATATCACCCCCCCAAAACATACACACTCTCTCTCTCACTGTAGGCACATAAACATTATTCATGAAGTGAATTTACTTCTATGTTACAGTAATTAAACCATAAATACAATACTTGAATTTTCATCCAAAATAAAATATTCACTTACCTGAAATGTCTTCTTCCTAAAACTATGAACTATTTGTAATTGGTTACATTCTTATTTTTGTATCATTCAACATTATTAATCACTTTGCATTCCAATGCGGTAATAGAAAATACTAATAAGTGTGACAATAAGAAAAGTAGAAAAAAATAGTTTTAGATTGTTTGCAATGAAAATTGTTCTTAATTGACTATATTCTAATTATTCAGATTTTCTATCATTCAATATTGTTACATTGTCATTTTTCACTTAAAATTTGTATTTCATCATTTTTCATCATTCAAGTTACTAACAGTCTCTCTCATATCAACAAATTTAGGTAACTGAGAAAAGTTAAAATTAAATTGACCAAATTAATCTTATACATATTTAGCATATTTAAAATGATCAAAATAATTATATGTTCAACAAATTTGCATGACCACACACAATTGAAACCAACCTAGATCCATATGAACCCCAGATCTATCAAGTGCTGAAAGGGATCACATTTCTCGATGAGCAAACCTTTCCTCAAGTTTTTCACTAAAAAAAGAGGTTTGAACCTCGAGCGATTTGATCCCTCTCCATGATTGATAGATCTGGTATTAAAATAGATCTAGGCTAAGCACATAGTAAAATATAGTTTCATTATAATTAATAATATGAGTCATATTGATTGTGATATATTACCTTGTATATTATCCACTATAATTTACAAAATAAAAATACTAATCCATGATATCTTAACATATTCCAAATTTCACACAAATATAAGCTACCGCATGATCCCTAATAGTGCCCACACAACCATACTTTTTTTTTAATACTCCATATGCCATTTTCTCTACAAATTCTACTAATAAAGCACTACTTCCTTGCCACTAATCCCTACACCTTCTACCTAAATGTAAATAACCAAAATTAAAGATAAAAAATTAAATAAAAAATAATACTACCTAAAATGAAAATAACCAATAAATAAATGAATAACAACGAAATAAATCCCATCCTAAAGGAATAAAATAATAAAAATAAAGAATACCTCAAAAAACAAATAAATAAAATCAAAATAAAAACAAAATAGTCAAAATCATAAAAATAATAATAAAGACTAAATAAACAAAAATAAAAATAAAAAATAAAATAAAATACTAAAATAGATAAATAAATAAACTATATATCTAATTATATATATAAAAAAATAACCCACCTAAAGAGAAAAATATACTAAAACTATGTCAGCAATAGAAATAATATTTGAAGTATATATTAAATAAGTGAACCTCAAACACCTCTTAAGCAAAAACAAAAAGAGAGGAAAACACAAGAGGAAGGACCATTACTGAGAGCAAAGAGATGGAATCCAAAAACTGCTAACTTTCCACCCATCATCCCTATTCAACGTAAGGGGCCTTTTCTCAATCTCAATAGCATCCCTAAATTTACGATGATGGAAATGCTCAACCCTAGTAAAATTCAGGTTTTGAACGCTTTTATGAATGCTAGCAGAGGTCCGAATCATAAAAACATAAATGATGATTTTCTTGGTAGAGTTCATTTGCCTTTTATATAAGGTACTACTGATAAGATCGCTCGGATTCTAAGAAAGCATAAGATCTCTTCCTCTTTTAAACCTTTGAACATCATTCGTGGTTCCCTTATATTTGTTAAAGACCCGTTGGACCCCAAAAGTGTGAAAGGTGTTTATTTGATCCTGTGCTACTGTGGGATTCCCTACATTGGAGAAACAGGTCGGTCAATTAATAAAAGGATTCAGGAGCATACTGTAGGTATCAGGCATGGTAGAACGAGGTCCTCAGCTCTAGCTAAGCATGTAGTGATGCGAATTTATGCAGGAACGCAATTAAATACAAAAATAGACATAGACACAGAGATGTAGTGGAAATAATACTTCATTTTATTAATAACAAATGACTGAAATATGCTTACAGACATAATGGAAATAAAATAGTCAAAATCATAAAAACAATAATAAATACTAAGTCAATAAAAATAAATAATAAATACTAAGTCAATAAAAATAAACATTAAAAATAAAATAAAAATAAAAATAATATATATAATAAAATCAAAATTAAAGATAAAAAATTAAATAAAAAATAATACCACCTAAAATTTAAATAACCAATAAATAAATGAATGATAATGAAATAAATCCCATCCTAAATTAATAAAATAATAAAAATAAAGACCAAGTCAAAAAACAAATAAATAAAATCAAAATAAAAACAAAATAGTCAAAATCATAAAAATAATAATAAAGACTAAATAAATAAAAATAAAAAATAAAATAAAATATTAAAATAGATAAATAAATAAACTATATATCTAAATATATATATAAAAAGGAACCTACCTAAACATAAAAATATACTAAAACTATGTCAGCAATAGAAATAATATTTAAAGTATATATTAAATAAGTGAACCTCAAAAACCTCTTAAGCAAAAACAAAAAGAGAGGAAAACACAAGAGGAAGGACCACTACTGAGAGAAAAGAGATGGAATCCAACAACTGCTAACTTTCCACCCGTCATCCCTATTCAACGTACGGGGCCTTTTCTCAATCTCAATTGCTTCCCTAAATTTACGATGATGGAAATGCTCAACCCTAGTAAAAGTCAAAGTTTGAAGGCTTTTATGAATGCTAGCAGAGGTCCAAATCATATAAACGTAAATGATGATTTTCTTGGTAGAGTTCATTTTCCTTTTATATAAGGTACTACTGATAATATTGCTCAGATTCTAAGGAAGCATAAGATCTCTTCCTCTTTTAAACCTTTTAACATCATTCACGGTTCCCTTATATCTGTTAAAGACTTGTTGGACCCCAAAAGCGTGAAAGGTGTTTATTTGATCCAGTTCTACTGTGGGATTCCCTACATTGGAGAAACAGGTCGATCAATTAATAAAAGGATTCAAGAGCATACTGTAGGTATCAGGCATGGTAGAACGAGGTCCTCAGCTCTAGCTAAGCATGCAGTGATCCGGCTTTATGCAGGAATGTAATAAAATACAGATATAGACATAAACATAGAGATGCAGCGGAAACAATACTTCATTTTATTAATAACAAATGATTGAAATATGCTTACAGACATAATGGAAATAAAAATAGCTAGGGTGCTGGTAGCATATCTCTGAGAAGAGATGTGGCGGCTACAGACCTCTAAAATGTGTTACAATGAGGCTCGAGGGCCTATTTATTATTGAGAAACAATGGAGAACTCTAAATGTCCAAAAACCTAACCCTAGGAGATGAAGTGCCAAAACTATGGGCCCTGTTTGGGTAAATTGGCGTTTCAACTTCCCGAGGACGTAAATTTGGAATATGATCTCTGTTTGACGCGCTCAATAGCTTGTTAGAAAGATCTATCCAAGGAGTACCAATTTTGATGCTAGAAGGATAATTTTGGTCGCTCTTGGTTTTCCCAAAAAACGTCATTTAGGGCCTCAAAACAACTCCTGAAGTTCAGGACCCGAAAAACTGCCAAAAATAGTAAGTTGTGCCGAAATCGAAACACTGAAAGAGACAATGGTGGGGCCCCAAGTGGAATAGGTGGGTGGCCACTAATATCCACTTGGATCATTAAGGCCCCAAAACGGCTTCGGAGTGCAGGACCCGAAAACCTACTAAAAATAGTAAGTTGTGCTGAAAGTGAAAAGCTGCAAGAATTGATGGTGTGGGTCCAAATGGAATAGGTGGGTGGCCACTGATATCCACCTGGATCATTCCTCTCTCCTTAGGAAGCAATGGTCCCAATTGCATTGAGATCCTCCATGAGATGAGGCAAATGATGTTGAACTGGGCATTAGATTTGTCGGAGATGTCATGGACCTGCGGGCGAATATGCTAGATGCATTTAGGAAATTTGGTTTCTTTATCAGCCTCAGATAGTACATGTGTGGATTATGTATTTGTAGTTTTCGAAGGTATCGCAACATCAGGCAGCGATGCGTCGGGGGTCAAATCAATGGAGTGATTGTCCTGACAGTGTAGAGGAACCCCTGTGAGTGAGGAGAAAATTTCCTCGTATTCCTCGATGACTTTATCCATTTGCTACAGCTGTGTAGAGGAGCCCTGTTTCAAGGTTGTGGCCACAATTTTCTTCTTTCCCTGTGAGCGAGTTGTAAGAAAAATAAATTTCCTGGTTTGGGAAAAGATCTTACTGCGTTGTTTTGCAGTAATCAAAGAGATGACAGGAGGTGGTACTACCTCTGGTATCCTATACAAGTTATTTCCCAAAGTAATAACAACAACACGAGGCCTAGACTCATACACAACATGTCGCCTCCACAAGTATGGTTGGCCAAATAATACATCAGCTAAATCAAGAGGAGAAACACCACACAATACCTCATCCATGAATGGCTTGATACTGTACGAAAGGCGACAGTGTTGGCAGTTGCGGATATCTCTCCCTGGGTGAAGCCACATGATGGTATACGACAGCAGGTGTGCTATGGTCGGTAGGTCGAGCCGCTTCATGACCTCTGCTGAGATGAGGTTATTTTGGATTCCACTATCGACAAGGAATTGTAGTGGAAAACCCTTCACCCACATCTACGAATGGGAGAAGGGCTCCCCCTCCTCTGGATCCTCGGGATCCTCCCTCTGGATCTTAGTGGTGGCAACAATCGCACTGGGATCCGCATCAAGGATCTGCTTCCCTTCGTCATTGTCTTTGTTTGGTTCTGACTTAGGGTCAGAAAATGCATCTGATTCGGGTGCCTTTAGTTTGGCCACTAACGACTGCTTGGCCCGACACTCGTTTGTGCTATGAGTGGGGCTGTTATGAAATTCACACCACTTCCTCATGTCCTTCTTTGGATTTGTGGTGTTTTTATGAGTCGTATCATTTTGGACTTGCCCCTTGTTCTTCGGTTCGGGGGCACCTTTCCCTAGATTAGGATTTGCAGATCCAAAGTCTCGCTTCTTCTGCTTAAATTTGTGCTCGATCTTGGCGGCATAGCAATATGTCGTGCCAAGCGATGTAATGTCGAGGAACTCCATTTCCTCCTGAATATGTTTGTGCAGAAAACCATGGTACTTGAGCACCAGATGTCTCTCTGAATCTTTAATACCCAAATTTGTGCACAGGGTATGGAACAAATTCATCAGTTCGTGCACATATTGATCCCTTTGTTGCCGCAGCGTGGTCCATTGGATGTTTTTGTCCTCATAGCTCCCCACGGGGTAATATTGTTCCTTGATGCTGTCTTGGAACGAATTCCAGTGGGTGTGGCCGAGAGCAGAGAGGGTTCCCCTTCGTCATCTTGCTCCCGGTAGGTTTCCCACCAGTCTTTGACATGGGGGGTGGCTTTCAGGAGTGAGAAAACATATTTTCTCGGTCGGAGAAATCATGGACCGAGAAATACCCTTCCAACAAATTTAACCATCTATCTATGACGTCTGCATCTATCTGGCCTTCAAATATAGGAATGTCAAAGTTTACTTGTACCTTGAAGGGAATGGCGCCTCCAGAGTGGTTGTTGGATGCAGATGCGCCATAGGTGGGAAGTCGTTGAAGGATCTGAGCAAAATTATCCATCATCGTGTTCCTTTTTTTCTCGAGGGCCTCCTTGAGCAATATTTTGATAGGATCTCCTGCTCCCTTGTCTTTCTTTTCTTCCGCCATGGGAGGTCATCGAGGTTTTCGAGGCTGATCTTGCAAGGGTTCAACCAAATCGAGCCCTAACTCCTTATATCCTGACCGCGTTGGGGACATGCAAAGAAAAACATAGAAAGAGAAAACTGCTATGATACCAATGATCTAGATTTATGCAAGAATGCAATAAAATACAATAATAGACATAAACTCAGAGATGCAGTGGAAAATACTTCATTTTATTAATAAAATATGACTGAAATATGCTTACAGACATAATCGAAATAAAAATAGCTAGGGTGCTGATAGCATATCTCTGAAAGAGATGTGGCAGATAAATACCTTTGAACTATGTTACAATGAGGCTCAAGGGCCTATTTATTATTGAGAAACAATGGAGAAATCTAAACGTCCAAAAACCCAACCCTAGGAGATGAAGCGCCAAAACTATGGGCCCCGTTTGGGGGATGTAACTTTGGCATACAATATCCGTTTGACATGATCAATAGCTCGTTAGAAAGATCTATCCGAGGAGTAAAAATTTTGATGTAAGAAATATAGGCTCGGTCGCTCTCAGGTTTCCCAAAAAATGTTGTTTAGGGCCTTAAAACATCTCCGGAAGTTCAGGACCCGAAAAACTGCCAAAAATAGTAAGTTGTGCTGAAACCGAAACACTAAAAGAGACAATGGTGGGGCCCCAAGTGGAATAGGTGGGTGGCCACTAATATCCACTTGGATCATTAAGGCCCCCAAAATAGCTTCGGGAGTGCAGGACCCGAAAACTTGCTAAAAATAGTAAGTTGTGCTGAAAGTGAAAATCCGCAAGAATTGATGGTGCGGGTCCAAATGGAATAGGTGGGTGGCCACCGATATCCACCTGGATCATGCAGAGAAGACGAAGCATCACATTTGTATGGAAAAAAACTAGAGTCATTGCTAGGGTTGAGCATTTCCATCACCGTAAATTTAGGGAAGCTATTGAGATTGAGAAAAGGCCACATACGTTGAATAGGGATGACAAGTGAAAAGTTAGCAGTTGTTGGATTCCATCTCTTTGTTCTTAGTAGTGGTCCTTCCTCTTGTGTTTTCCTCTCTTTTTTATTTTTGCTTAATAGGTATTTGAGGTTCACTTATTTATTATATACTTTAAATATTATTTCTATTGATGACATAGTTTTAGTATATTTTTCTCTTTAGGTAGTTTATATATATATATTTAGATATATAGTTTATTTATTTATCTATTTTACTATTTTATTTTATTTTTTAATGTTTATTTTTATTGATTTAGTCTTTATTATTATTTTTATGATTTTGACTATTTTGTTTTTATTTATTTCTTTTTTGACTTGGTCTTTATTTTTATTATTTTATTACTTTAGGATGGGATTTATTTGGTTGTCATTCATTTATTTATTGGTTATTTTCATTTTAGGTAGTATTATTTTTTATTTAATTTTTTATATTTAATTTTGATATATATAAATATATGGTGATGATGGTGGTGGTTAATGTCCACTGAGACCAATCTTTGGTATACCGGACCTAAAGAATAGAGTTATTTAATTTGATTTAAGATTTTATTCCTATGCTCAAAAAGCTTGGAGAGAAGCCTCCCGAGCTCACTATAATTTTGACATCTTAAAAGGCTAGGAAGGTCAGTATTGTAACAAAGATTATGAAATTGAGATCTAATGTGGTTGTACTCGGGGCACTCTAAGAGGAAGTGATTTTCATCCTCGATGTTCATGTTTTCACAGAGATGGTAGATCCTTTCCATCCATGGTGTTTTGGGAACTGTCCAACAACCTGTTTCACTATGGAGCTCATGAGAGTTCATTCTAATCTTGGCTATATTAATTTTCTTCTTTGAGCTAGTTAAAATAGAGGGATACTTTTGATCTTCTAGGGTGGGGTTGATGACCTCCTTATAATATCTTAGTTTTATTTTAGCTGCTAGATATTTCTCACAACACATTTTTTCTTTGAACTTAGAAGTAACAATTTTTTTAATGTTATTAATGTTTTGCAATGTAACATTCTATTTGATCTCCCAATGGTTTAACCATGCCCTAGTGTCTTTATACCAACCTCGTTTGAGACTTAGGTGGTTTTGGCTGGAATTTAAAGCTATATTAGGAAGTCTATGGTCTCCTATGCTATTGAGTTTGTGCTTGTACAACAGAAGCCTAGTCATAGCTAGGCTCTCGATAGGGGAAATACCCACTTCTATAAGGAGAATAGGAAAGGATGTATTGCTTTTAATTTTGAGGTTATACATTATAAAATGCTTCTAGATTTGCTTAATATTTCTCCATGATTCTCTAGAGATGCTGCAACCCCAAACCTCACATCCATATAAGATAACATGAGTGACTAAAGTTTCAAAGAGGAACTTCTTTCTATCCCACATTACGAGGTTTACCATTTTACAATTAATTTCAAGACCAAAATAAGATTTCCACCCCCCATTAATCTTTTTCTCAATGCTATAGTTCCATTTGAGCTTGTGATAAATATCAATTCCTAGGTACTTATAAGAAGACACTTCCTCCCAGTTGCTATTGTCATACATAAAATTAGCGTAAGTGTCCTTGGATTTGATAATCATAACTTTTGTTTTGTCAGTGTTAACAATCATACCCATGGTAGAGCAGAAATCCTTAAAAAGTCTAAGTTGCTTATCAAGATCAGATGGGCACCTTGCGAGAAGAACAATATCATCAGCACAGAGAAGAAGGATGATGACTATCCCAGCTATGATCATGCCAGCACAACCTGCTTCCTCTAAAAAACCTTCTAGCTTGTCGATGCAAATGCCAAAAAGGGTAGGGGAGAGGGGGAAACCTTGTTTAACTCCGATATTACACTTAATATCTTTTGACCACCCCTCATTTCTCTTTAACTTGGAAATTACATTCTCGTATAACCTTATAGTGGCCGCTCTTAGCTCGAAAGGAACATTTAGCTCTTCTTATCTATTCCATAGGTTGTTTCTAGGAACCGTATCGAAAGCCTTTCTAAAGTCCACAAAGCATCATAAGAGATTGGATTTATCATTACAACATTCCTCCAAAATGATCCTAAGCGTAACGAGGTGGTTCGTTGTTGATTGCTTCCTTCTAAAACCCGCTTGGCCTTTAGCCCGCTTACCTTCACTTTCAAGCCATATGCTCAACTTCTTTTCCAAAATAATAACATATAACTTGGATAAGAGAGGGCTGATCATAATTGTCCGATAATTAGAGGGGTTATTTGTATCCCCACTTTTAAAAATAGGGATAATGAGGCTCTGAGTCCATGGTTTAGGGAACCCTTGCTTGACCACTTTATTGAAAAGCTTGTGGATGTGGGGGATGAGGACAGGACCTGCAATTTTTAAGATTTCCACCTGGTAACCTTCAATGTCTTTAGCTTTCCCATTTGCCAGGTGTTTAACCCCAAAATAAATGTCTTCTAATGAGAAAAATTCTTTTGTTGTGAGCAGGGTTTCAAAGTTATCCCTAACATGTGGAGATTCATAAAGGTTTTTAAGATAGGAATTCTAGTCGTGTAAAGAAATTTTATTATTATCTTTAGTTTTCCTAGTTAGAATCTGCCTCCAGAATTTCTTAGGAGCCACCTTAGAGAGGTGTAAGATATTCTCTTGTCTTTTATGAATATATTGCCTTTTTTTCCTTTTAGTTAGGGCTTTGTAGATTTTTATCTTGTCAATTTTAAGAGATTCATCAACAACTTCCTTAATTGCTCTCCGTGCACTTTTACAATCTCTGTCATACCATGGGTTGGTTTTGCTATTTCTTTTATTACTTGAAACTTCAATTGAGAACTTGTTAATATAATATTAGAGGGTTGTAGTAAAACTATGATAGAGGTAATCTATGTTGTCTATACTAGATAAAGGATGCAAATTAGTTTTTAATCCATTTAGAAATAGATCGTTTTTATTTCTATCAAATATTAAGTTCTTTTGGCTATAAGGATTATCTTCTATGGGATCTCTATGCATGACAAAATTGAGAGTTATAAGTAAAGGCCTATGATCAGAGTCAGGCTCGTGGTCGTCTAAGATGTCAAAATTTATTATTTCATTGTATAAAGGTAGAGTAGAAAAAAAAATAGTCTACCACGCTGCTACCAAGCCCATGGATGCGGGTCATCTGGCTAGAATTGGGCCACTTCTTTAGACCGTTCCAAATTATGAGATCCTGAGCACTACAGAGCTTGACTAGTTTCGACCCAAACAAATTATCCCCGAGGTCTTCAGAGCTCCTTTTGTGCCGGCTAGCGAGAGTAAGGTATTTGTCTAACCAAAGAGGATCGGGGTTGGAATGATTGCTTAGAATAATAGCTTGGTTGCTGGAATTTTGAGCATTAAAGTCACATATTAAAAGGATATTACCTTCATTCCTTAGGCTAGAAATATCATTCTCTAAACCATTGTAAGGACTATTTTTATCTAGATTCTTTTTCTTATAGAAGTTAGAATTAATGAGGGAAAAATAACAGATCGCTATGTAGGTCTTTTTATCATTAATGTTAGTAATATTTATCCAACTATATTGGTCGTAAGGGTCATTTTTATAAATCCTAGCATGGGGGGAGTTGTTCTTCTTAATGTAGCAAGCTATGCCCCCAATGCCTCTATGGGAGGATCACTTGTTCCAGGTAGACCATAGTGTAAAGCCATCTATGTTAGGGACCTTAGATTATTTGTGCTCCCAAGTTTCAACAAGAAATATAATATCAACATCATTTGAGATCCAACTTAGCTTGGGGCCTTTGTTCCATGGAAAGCCTCGACAGTTCCAAGAAAGAATTCTGAGCATATTACTATCTTTTTGGTTTCTATCTCAAATAACGGCTTTTATATTTATGATTATTGCCCATTTTCCTTCCTTCCTAGCTTATTTTACCTTTTGAACCTCCTTTCTTAATTCTGCTTGATCTTCTAGAATGAGATCTTCATTTATAAATATTCCCGTGACTTTTAGACTTGAGGTTTTACTAAGTATGTCATACTTATGGTCAGTAGAGCTCACCTTTATTCGGATCAACCTTACTTTATTCTCAATTAATTTCCCCAACCTTGTTGCTTCAATGAGACACATGGTTTCAATTTGTAATATATTATGTAATTCTGTCTGGGCTATGGCTAAAGTATCCCCGTTTACCTCCTCTTTCAAACCGAATATTATAAGGTTCAAGGCCCTTTTGTTATGCTCATGGTCTAATTCGATCAATTTTTTCATTTCATCTTTAATTGGTTTGATATCTAATTTCCCTGCCACACTAGTTAGGGTGAAACGGTTGTTAAATTTTTCTTCTAGTTCTTTAATCACGTCCTTCATTTTAATACTCTCTATAGTATCAACATCTCCTTGCTAGGATGTTTGGTTTGTATGTTGCTTTTGTTTTAAGGTTTATTTAGAATTTATGCTTTGTGAGAAAAGGATATTTAAAGATCAAATAACTATGATGTCACTAGAAATCAAAATTTTTATTTCATGATACCACATTAACCATGAACATTCTAGATTTTGGTACAATACCATGACTTATCAACACCATATAACCAAAAAAACCACAACTCATTTTATATAACACTTGTTCATAGAAACATTTTTTTTTTTAATTAATTAGTTTAATTAAATGGTAAAAAAAACATTAACAATTTTAAAAATAAATTTCAGTCTTTGATTTGTTTATATTA
This sequence comes from Pinus albicaulis, assembly GCA_034641835.2. Taxonomy (NCBI): domain Eukaryota; kingdom Viridiplantae; phylum Streptophyta; class Pinopsida; order Pinales; family Pinaceae; genus Pinus; species Pinus albicaulis. The sequence continues at coordinate 842,115,861 of CM076582.1, read as the reverse complement.
TTATGAATATTCTATAATATTTTATAGGGATTAAATCCTTAACATCTATCTAATAATTATTGATAATTAAATTAAAATTTTAGAAGCCCCATTCCAAAATAAACACTTCTAAATACATAATTATAAAAATCTTATTTCAAAATAAATTCACTAATATTTTTAAAAATGATACCTTCTCACATTCTCAATTCATCGAAAAGTCCAAGATGCTGATCTTAAAATAATGCGATGAAAAAGGAAGAATCTTTCACGTAGACTAACAAGATATGACGCTAATTAGATCTCAAAATCTTAAACGGGAAAAGATGACGACAATGGCATCTCAAATTCTTAGGAAGATAAAATTGTGTATGCTTTTTCCAAGGCTCTTATTTAACATCAAATAATAATGATTATGACACATCGAATAATAATTATATTTTCTGAGTAATTAAAAAGTTCATCTTTGTCAAAAAGATTTCTTTTAACTATAATAAATTAATATATAGTTAATATAATCGAGGTAAAGTCCATGGCTAAACGTAGCCTTAAAGGTAAAGCCCATATATTGGTATAATTATGTGATCCTCATCAAATGCATCATTATTTTATATATATTTTATATGAAAAGTAGCATTATAATAATCATTCTTTATTTCTTAATTTTAAAATTAAATATTTTTTTTTTCAATTTTAAAAATATTATTTAAACATAAACATTAATTGCGCTGACACAAGTTCTACATTCTAGTATAAGATAGATGTGTAGGCATTAATTGAAATGACAAGAGTTCTACATCTGAGTATCAATATTTTATTGAAGGTCTCTTCAATCATAATACACAAGTCTCGGGAAGTTCTCAAGAACAAATAAAAATATATCAAATAAGATTAGAAATCAACATCTAATTATATACCAAGTTTATGGGCCAAAAACCATGGTAAATAAAATAAAATTAGAAATCAATATCTAATTATATACCAAGCCTATGGGCCAAATACCATGGTAAATAAAAGAGGTATGGTAAATAAATAAAGATATAAATGAACCAAAGGTATGGTAAATAAATAAAACCTGTTTTATATTTACTCTATAATTTTCTTTGTATTTATAAACACTAAAAAAAAGAGGTTTTATTTAGGTGAAACTTATGGGCCAAATTATTATTAATACTATGCAAAAAAAACATTATTAACCCTAATATTAATATTAAAAAATTAATGCTATTATTATTATTAAATATAATATTCATATTCATATATTATAAAATTAATATTATTAAATTTAATAACTTTTGATTAATACAATATTAAATTTGTTATATTAGAATATATTAGAATATATCATGATATATATTAACTCTAGTTATACACTGGAGGGAAAAACAAAGACACAATGATAGAGGTGGAGAGATAGTGGGAGTCACTAAAGGAGAGATGGAGATAAACTGAATGGGAGGGAAGAGAGAGGGAGGGAGGAGAGAAAGGGAGAGACATGAAGGACATAGAGAGGACTTGAGAGAGGAGTGTGAAAATTACTGAATCTACTAAACATAAATCCTATTGCAGTAAATCTGATTTACTTGTCCTACTTGTTTGATGTAATTAACAAGTTATTTTCTGAATTATTCAGTAAAACATCAAAGTAAATACACTGCAGCCTACACAACTATACAGATCAAGTACTGAAGAATAAACAACCATTAGAAAAAGGACAGATAATTTTCGAACAAATGTCTCCTGAAAAACCGGTGCAACAAATCTTGATGGTTTTATTATTAAGTTGATTTATGAATACAAACTAGGGTGCCAATGTGGCTCACCCAATAGAGAACTTCCTTGGAAGAAGCGCCTCTATCTAGATACAGATATTATGGCTAATCCAACATCAGAATGACGAACCCCACAAGTGCCTACGCAGTCCTCAGCAAGCTCTGCGCTGGAACTGCATCACCCTTCTTCAATCTACTGAAACTGAGCCCGATCTATCCCACATAATCCCCAGCGCTGCAACCTATGGCTTTGCGTCACCTCCTTCCGGTCTGTATCACCCCTATAGGCCTACGTCAACCTCTGTGTGAGCCCATATGGGCCTGTGTCACCCTCTCAAGGGTTGCGATGTCTCTCCTAGGTAGATCTGCCTCTCTGAAACTGTATTATCGGCCTAGGTAGACCCACATGTTTAAATTAATTCACTTTAATTATTTAATTCCCTACGTTAGACTTAGTGTTTCCATTAAAATAATTAATTATTTGAATAACTTAAGCTTCGAGTGAAATTTCTCCAAACAATTTATGTGTCTTGGAGATCATGTGTTTTAGCCCTTCCACAAATTTTTGGAGCTAGAGCACATCCGGTGCTACCCAAAAATCAACATTCCCTCTTAATGAGGATTGCGCTCTAGCAACACTTCTCAACAGAAGCATTACTCTGATCCTTGACATTGATCCTCTGCATTGCTGAAGCTAGAATGCTTCCTCTCTGTTATCACCCTAGTAATTCTCAGGTTGTGGGATGAGGATTTATAGTTGAAGAAAACCAAGGGTAACCAAGAACCTACTTTTGAAATTCTGGATCTAGCCTTCCCAAATTCCGAAGAGGGATCTCTCCTCAAGATTTAGCTTGATTTTTTTATAAGATTTTAGGCTAGTTATAATTGGACAATTGATTTGTTTTGAATGTCTAGTGGGAATAAAAGGCACTTCAAGGTAAACCACAGAGGGATCTACCAGTCCATTGGGCTACGGAGTCAACTTCTTGGCAAGCAGAGCTAGGAAATAAGGTCAAAAGAGAAAATGTACTAAGGGCAGGGTAGATGACCTTCAAAGGGTTTGGAATAGGCTTTTTGATGAAATGGTAAGAGTTGAACAATAGGGAAATGAAGGATCCTTAAGTTACAGAAAAGAAGATGAAGAAAAGGGGTCAAAAGCGACTAAGAGAAATTAAGGATTCTTAAGTCCGGATATCAGTAGAAAACATATCAATGAATAACTAGTAAAAAATAGGGAGCTTTTGACACTAATCCTGTATAAAATTTCCTACTCAATCATTTAAGACAGAAAACATGTAAATGTATGTATGGAACTTTAGAAAGATAAACAGTGAAAATAGGAAAATACTTGACTTATCTGATCAGCACAATAATCCTGAGTTATGATGTCTTTTTGACTTAGTTCCAGTTTGCTGCTTTACAAATCGACTCACACAAAGTCCCAATGTATTCAACAAAAATGTCTATAGTAGTCTTGAAAAAAATTATTCCACCCTAAATACTTCAAAGAGTGAAGTATTTATACAAAATTATTACAAAATATCTGAGATACATGTAGGAATATCTCTAGGAGAAAATAAAGATTATTACATTAAAAAGAGGGACAACTGCAAAACAAACTAGTAAGCTGTTCTCTTATCAAGAAAAAATAGGACTGATTTTTCTTATCAAAATTGATTTGTTGCTTTGTTGTGGATGCTTGCTGGCACTTGGAAGCAATATCTTATTAGAAGATAGCTTGGAAGACAATCTATCTAATTTACATTCTTTAATCTGTGCTTCACCTTTGATACTCTCGTTGCCACTTTTATTACTTTACTATTGTAAAACGAAGAATTACACCAGTAAACATTGATTTGAATGTTTTATTCCCGGATACTCTTTGACTCTATTTTTTCACCTGATACACTTTCACTGCAAATTTTACCCTTTGATAACTATAAATATAAAAAACCTGACTGCAATTATTCTGCTCTGTTTGCATGCTGTTATATTAAATCAGTGAATTATTGCCATTGCTGATCACTTAGTATCTTCAGGATTTTCAGTTTTATGTAGCTTTCATCAGCCTTAGTGTACTTTTCAAAGTTTGGCTTGACAATGAAGATGTGCTTAATTTCATTTTGTAGAAAAAATAAGTTTTCAACGTACTCTAAGATAAATTTTCTAGTTGGGGAACCTTGTGGTAGAGGCCTGTTTACCTGTTCTTTGGCATATGATCTGATCTTCTTGTCATAATCTGTCTGAACCATTAGTTTTTCATTAAAGCCATGAATGTCTGGAAGGCCTGTTTGTGTTAGTATAGCGTATTTGGAAAAGAACTTTGTCATTGACAGGTTCATGTCTTTACATATTTCCTCCAAACTGTTCATTATATTCCTTTTACTTAGGACCTTTTGATTTGTAGTATGGTTTCAGTCCTATCCTGAATTTTCAATTCTTCAAGCTCTTCTCTATTTTTATTGTTTAGAAATGTAATAAGCCTTAAAGCTTGAGATGGCTTATTGGCAAGCTCTTCTCTTGTTTGCTGAATTTCTACTTGTGCTGACTTGAGTAGATCTCTCTGTTCATAAATGATTTGAATGGAAGGCCACTGTAGATGTATGCCTTTAATTATGTTATTCCAAATATAGTTTTTGATATATTTTACCTGTTCACTGAAGTTTACTTCTTTCTGTAAACTCTTCACTTGTTATTATAAGGCATTTTCTCTTTGTTCATGTCCCTCAGATGTGATTAAAGCATTCTTGTATGAGGATTCGAGATCTTTATTTTCTTTCTTTAAATTATTGATCTCAGTGTTCTTAAGGGACATTTCTTCCATAGATTTAACTATGTTTGATGTACCTGTGATGTAGATGATCCAGTGGTAGAGGTATCTATAGATGTTATTGACACTGCAATTGTCAATACTCCTTTTGGTGCCAAATTCTCTGCCAGTGTAGAAGGAACAACAGTAGTTTCCATCGAGATGATTGTAGGAATGGAGACCTCATTTTCCTTTTTTAATGTTTCATTTTCTTTCATCAGAATCTCTGTTTGATTTTCCATTTCTTATATTTGAGCAGTCATCTTTACTACTAACTGCATTAATTCATCCTTTTCTGTTGTCTGCTGAAGAATCTCCTTTGCTTGTGGATGCTCACTCTATGGAAGTTTCAGTTGTTTTCTTAAGGCAGCAATATCTTCATTCTTTTTCTTTATGAGTGCTTTAGCAACCTCAATATTGGAAGGATCCACTCCAGTTTCTATAACCAAATCTTCTAAGGACTTGATCCTTAAATCCTTAGCATGTAATGATGCTTTGTCTAATTTCATCTGATTCTGTAAATTAGACACAGTATTTTGTAGCATAGTAGCACTCATAGTTTTGTTAACCACTTTTGAATAAAGAATTTCAGTGGTACTTCTGTGGAATTCTATCTGATCCAATTCAAGTATTGTATCAGTGTCCACCTCCACATCTGTTTTAATATAATCTGCAATTGATTTTTGATCTGTAATTGTGGGTTTGAGAAATGATATGATCATCTTATTGGTGGAGTAATCAAAAGTAGTTAGAAACCTGTCTTTGTTCCCTGGCTTTTCTTTGAGGAATTGAGAATAAAATTCATTTTTAATCTCCTCATTTCTTTCTCTGATTTGTTTGTATTTATTTTGAATGTCAGAACCTGTCTCTTTTGTTGCTTTGGAAGAGGAGGGAGCTTCTAAATTTACTTGCATTTCCACGATTTCTCTGTCCTATTCCTGTGTTGAAATATGATCTTTCTGAATTTCTGCTAGAGCCTCATTCAAAATTATAGTGGCTTCATCATTATCTAACCATTGATCATCTATATCATTGATTTCAATAGCCTTGTCTTTCTCAGTATCAGTCATTTTTTCCCTTTTGTTGTAAATAATTTTGAATTTATTTTCTACAATGATCTCTGCTGTATAGCCTTCTTCATTCCTGTTCCTTTTGTTTGAAGCTCCTATCTGCTCAGTGACTATTATTGCCTGTGAATTATCTGTTTGTCTCTCCTTCTCTGTATTGTCAGTAGGATCAATCAATGTATTTTCTACCCATTCCATTTGATTTGCAAATTTCTCAATTTCTAGTTTAGACTCATGAATGAATGGTGTTAATTTGCACTTGATCCTTATGTTACTTATAATGCCTTGTGGATCATAGTTCCAATAAAAACTTTGTTTGAACTTTAACTTTGAAAATTTCATGACTATTTCTTTTAAGGCATCCCTGTTGTTTACTGTGAAGGGACCTATTTGATTCTTCAGCTTAAATAGTGTCTTTTTCTTGGCATCCATAAAGTTTATTGCATCTGCATTTAGGACTTGCCTCAAGTATTCTAAAGCAAAAACCTTGATGGTTAGAAATTTGGGCAGCTTTTAAGGGGCCAGGGTTGCTCCAAATACCCTTAGTTCTATATGATTTTCATATAGGTACCAGTTACCTACTTTACAGTGTTCATATAACCGTAAAATTCTTTTTATTTCGTCACTGATTCTTGGCTGTTCTGTTTGGCACAATAAACTCATGGCTGGTCTGACAAACAAATCAGTGAAATCCTTATAGTTTAATTCACTTCCATATTTTCTGAGCAATGAAGTCCAAAGTACTACTGAGAGAGGATTGCATTCAACATCCATTTTTTGTAAGGCCACTAGAAACTTTTCTGCTTGGAAAAATAGAAAGAGGTGAAACAAATATGATGAATATCTAAACACTCCTTCCTCAGGCAACTTGGTCAATTGATAGTGTATATTGTCAGCAATGAATCTAGAAAAATTAAATATCATTGCAGGAGGTTTGCCTGGGGATAAAGTAGAAAGGAAACCTAGAATTGATGCATCAATGAACTCATCATTAGAGAAACTTAGAATGAAGGAAATCATAGACATGATTTTTCTGGAAGATTCAGGAAAATCAGAGGTGGAATAGGGTGGATTTACTTTTGGGAAATCAACATGAGTAGGCATGAAGTTTTGCAGAATCATAAACTTCCTAGGGAAATCCAAGTCTAGGTACAACTAAGTCAAATCTTCAATGGATAATGAGACTACTCTTGGATCATGGTTCAGCTGGAGCATCTGATTAATGGATTCTTCAGTTATAGAAAACAAGATTTCTCTACATTTGTTTACAATACATCTTTGGTCAGGGACATAGTGTAATTGGCATAGTCTAATCAGGTCTTGAGCTGGATGAGTGATTGGGACCACATACTTAGGCAAATTTGACTCCCATATAGGTATGTCATTTTCAATTTTCTTCACAAATTTCTCACAACACCAGTGATGTACTTCAAGTAGATTGAACTCTAATGTAGCATCAGTAATTCTGTAGTCTAAATCAATTAAGGAATTGTTCTCTTCAGAAGTAACAGGTGGTTGCAAAGGTCTGACCACTTCAGTAGAATCTGTTTTTACGGTTGGGGTAGGCTTATTTATCTTAGCAGATTTAGGGAGTGGAAGCTTGCTTGAGGCAGATTTTTGGGCTTTAGGACCTCCAGTCTTAGGGGTAATCTGTTTTCTTGTCATTTTGGGGAAAACTAAGCAAGATTAAACTATTTTCTTAGTTAATTTTTAAAGCAGATGCTAATTGAGAGGATCAGGGAGAAATTTGGGGATCAGGGCAAGGATTTTGGGATAGAAAACATAGGTTTTCTAGGTGCAGAGGAAAAAATGACTTTTCTGTGTGTTTAAATCAATTTGAACAGTGGAAATTTCCTTTGGATGGCTGGAAACAATTTAAAACATAGCTTGAAGGATATGGAAAATTCTGAGAAAAATTTGCCAATGTTTCCCCTGTTTTTTCAATGTTTAGAATATACTCAGATTGGTAATTTCGGTTTCTACATGCAAACTATTTACAGGTTTTAATTTCGCTCTTTGAAATTGAGAATTTGCAGGTTTAGATCACTGAAAAATACCTTTTGCAGGTGTTGTAGCGGTTGATAAAGGTTTCAAGTTGTACCAGTCTTCAAAATTGGCCGCGGTAGCTTAGTAGGAAGCATTGAGAGTCTTCTGTGGCAAAATTCAGAGGGGAAGTCTACTTCAGAGGGACAAATCGGTCACCAAAGGTCTTTAAATGGAGTCTAGGCATAGTTTTTCAATGGGCAAGGGGAAAAACGATGCAAAATAGTGAAAAATTAAGGTTAAAACCTTTGATTTTATTACTCTGCATAGCATTAATGGCAGGTCACAATCAATGGAGTGAGCGGTTTTCATTTTGAATCGGAAAACCATTCGGCGGTATTGCGTTGTTTTTAAATGGTAAGCAGTTTTGTGCTTTTATAACGTGATCCAATTACAATTGGACACGTAGTAGTCAGCGATTTCACAAAACAAATTTTATCGCGCAATTTTTTTTAAACTGCGCCCATTCACTTTTGGTACGCGATATGCAATGAGCGCCGTCGGATTGGGATGGATGAAGCGAATGGTCAGGATTTCTTGGGAAGTTGCAGGGGAAATGTAAGGTGGGACCGAGCTTTTAATTTGGGCCGTTGATTTGATAAGTAAAGGATCAACGGTCATAACTCGGCATGATGGGAATGGTGGGGTACAAGGATAGTTTATAGTGCTCAATGCGAACCGTTGGATTAGGAATGAAAATAAGATCTGATGGTTCAGATGAATGCGGGGGTTGGAATAATATATAAAAGGAGTTTGTATATTATACAAGGTAAAGTGAATGGGGGTAGGCAAAAAGTGTTTTTACCATGGTTAAAAAATGATATAGTCGTGATATTTTCCGCTTTAGACATATAGAATATGTATAAAGTGTCATTTTATTCTATTTGTATTATATAGTTATAGATTATTTGAAGGTCTAATAACTACAAGGGAATCAGGGTATTTCTTTATTGGTAGTTTTATGTCAAAGGTATAATTTCGAGATGTGATTTTCAACATGTGAGTAATATCTTTGACATAAAAAGTATATAATAAGGGATTTTTGGGATATTTAGAATAAAGGAGTTATATTGATAGGACTAGGATTTTCTATAGGAAGTTAATAAAATAAGTTAGGTGTTAATATGAAAAGGGAAAGTGAATACTCAAAATATAAAATTATAACCAAGAAAGTGAAGATTAAAACCAAGCTTTCATTGTAATAATTTCATCACTTCAACTTAGGATAAAATGCCATTTTGAGGGTTTTATGCTTCATGAGATGTAGGAAGTTAATAAAACGAGGGTTTTAAGCATCATTAAGTAAAAATGAGGACTTTACTTATGATTTTTCATGGTAATGAATGCATGAATGGAAAATGATGTGATTTCTGGGATTGATATAGAAACTTAACACTTTCAACTAATCAGTCATTGAGCCTTGGGTTTGGTCCCAACAGAAGTCAGGGAAATGCTCTGAGCCTCTCTGACTGATAGTCTAGAATGTTAAATAGCTATGGGGAGGGGAAATTAGTTATTTGTAGCCTGGTGAAAAATATTTACAATGGATTTCCTGCCTTTCTTCTACCTACCTAGTCATATCTTCTAGCATTTTTTCTTCTATTTTAATTAGGTTCATTTGAGCTAGCAACCTTCAAAACATTTTTTATTTTTTGAAAGCAGTAAGACTATCTAATTCTAACTTATTTCCTCCAAGAATCTAGATTAAACTGTTGGATTATTTTATTCTCTACCTAACTACTGAATTGTCATGAGTAAACTGTATGACAATTCCTTATTCACTATCTACAACAAGTAAAATTGCAACATGCCAAGTTAAGAATAAATTTTTCAACTTATCATGGATTATGGCATTTATTGACACTCTGCCATACTCAGCTGCAAGAAATAAAAGTAGTGGCATTTATACTTGCGCACTTTCATGTTTTATTCATCTTTTCTTTTGGGGTATATTATTTTTTCTAAGTCCCTTGATGTTTCTTTTAGGATTTTTTTACCCTCTTTTTGATTTTTTGATTTTTGATTTTTTACAAAATATGGGAAAATAACTTGCAGAAAGAAAAGTTTGTACATATTTACAAGACTACCATCAACCAAGTCAAAATTATGAATCCTATATTTATAGGTTACTAACATCAGCTACACTTGGGGATGGAATTTCCTGGTGGAATGTCAAGAACTCTGAGATCAGTAGCCTTCAAATTTTAACCTTGGTGATCCTATAATTGTCTTCTGATTTCTGCTACAATTCATACTTATGAATTTTATACTGCAAAGCTTAAGGCCTTCTCTTCGGGCTTCAACTTTGTAGGTAAAATTTCCAATCCAATCTATACACTTGCAATGAATATTTACAATGATAAAGTCAATGAATCTAACTAGTGATTGACACAGAAGAATAGTAATGTTTTAACATCCTAACATTCATCAGTCCTTCCTAAAGTTCAATTCCATCTAAATTCTTGATGAAAAAAGAATTGTTACCTCTGTAACCATATATCACATAAGGTCCTTGCCATAGAAAGTCAAACTTTCCATGTTTACCTTTATCATCTCTTCTTGAATCCCATCTCAAAACTTGATCTCCAATGAAAAAGTCATCTTTTTTAATCCTTTTGTCAAAAATATTTTTAGTTTTATCATGTAAAACTTGTGATATTTCATAAACTTATTCCCTCGTTTGTTGGAGATGTATGGTTTCATTAATTCTTCATTGAATATCATTTGTTTCCACTTGTGATTCCTGAATGATCTTCATGACTGGTACACCCAAGGAAGAGGGGAAAATTGCATCCATTCCATAGACAATCTGATAAGGTGAAGTTCCAATAGACTTGTTTGTGGTTAGTCTATCATCCCATAAGGCATAGACTAGCTTTTTGTTCCAAGTCTTTTTGTTTTCTTGAAGAAATGTTTTGATGATATTGATTAAGCTTTGGTTTGATGACTCGGCTAAACCATTACCCTGGGGATAATAAGCAGTGGAATGTCCCAAGGTAATATGGTATGACAGAAAGAGATCATTTTATTGGATTTCAATGCAGCTGCATTGTCAATAATAATCTTATGTGGGCATCCAAATCTTGACAAAATATTACTTTTTATAAATGAGATTATAACTGAATCCGTGGCTTGCCTAGTGGGAACAACTTCTATCCACTTAGTAAAATAATCTGTAGCAGTTAAAATCCATTTATGTTGGACTGAGGATGGAGGGTGGATTTCACCAATGAAGTCTAACCCCCATTGTTGAAATGGCTTTTCAGTAGATATAGGCTTAAGAGGTAAGGGCAATTGTTTCTTCTTCCCTTCAAAAATCTGACATTTGTATCAGGAGGTAACAAATTTTTTGACATCAGAAAATAAAGTTGTCCAGTAGAAACCAACTCTCAATATTTTTTCTGTTGTACTCTTCCAGTGTAAGTGGCCTCCACAGTCACCTGCATGAAATTCCTCGAGAATTTTGTCAGCCTTTGATTTTAATAAACAATTTAGTAAAATCCCACTATTTTCATTCCAATAAAGTGCATTATTTAGTATACAAAACTTCATTGCTTTTTGTTTGATGAATCTGGCTTTGGTTTTAGTTAACCCAGGAGGAGCTTGTAAATGTGTGAGTACAAATATAATATCAGAGTACCATGGTGAGTCTAGATAGGCCTCACTGATCAATGGAGTCGCCATGTCCTCTTGGTCATCTATATGTGCAATGAAATTTATAGCTAAAGCATTACAATTAGATTCAGCCATCAGTTTGGCTAAACCTTGTCCTTTAAGGAGCTTTGTTGGTTTAATTTCCATATCATACTCAAGGATAGTGGCAATCCACTTTCTTCTCCTACCATCAGGTCCTTCTTGAGTTAAAATATCTTTGACTACAACATTGGGGACATATGCAATGATATGAGAATGGAGTATGTAAACTATGAAATCCTGTATGGCTTTAACCAAGGCTAAAGCTTGTTTTTCCATTATATTGTACTTCAGAGGCGCATCTCTAAGGGATTTACTAAAAAATGCTATTGGCTGTTAAAAACCTTGATTGTTTTTTTGCAGTAGAACTGCAGCTATGGTATGTTCTAAGGAAAATGAAAAGATTATGAAATATTTTGTATAATCTGGGCTGATTAGGACTGGTGCTTTGTCAAGGCATGTTTTATGGATTCGAAAGATTGTTTGGCTTTAACAATCCATTTTATTGTAGAGTCCTTTTTAAGCATATTGTTGAGTTCTTTTATGATTTCAGCCAGGTTAGAGATAAATCATCTCAAAAATTTGATTTTACCCAAGAATTCTTGAAGTTCTTTTATGTTCCTTGGTGGTTTAATGTTAAAAATAGATTCAATTCTTGCAGGGTCTTTTCTAATGCCTTCCTTGGAGATTATGTGTCCTAACTGTTTTCCTTCTTTAGTCCGAGAAGAGTCTTTTTAGGATTTAAGGATATACCATATTTTCTACACTTGATAAAGACTTGTCTAAGGTGATCCAAGTGTTCATCATTTGTTTTTGAAAAGACAGTAATATCGTCAAGATAGATAACTAAAAATTCATGGATTTCCTTAGCAAAGGCAATATCCATGGCCCTCTGAAATGTGGCTCTTGCATTTTTCAATCCAAAAGGAATTTTCACATACATGAAAGTGCCCCAAGGAGTGGTAAATGCAGTTTTAGTTTGATCATCTTTATGAACTAGAATTTGATTATTACCAGAGAAACCATCTAGTAAAGAAATTCTTGAAGAACCTGCTACCCTCTGCAAAATATGGTCCATTTTAGGCAAGGGGTAATTGTCTTTCAAAGAAGCTTTATTGATATTTTTGAAGTCTATACATAGTCGAATTTATCTTGTTTTCTTTCTGGTAGGCACTAATGTAGAAATCTAATCAGAATACCTGACTGGAGCAATTATTTGTGCATCAAACATTCTCTTAACCTCTTTCTCAATTAAAGGTAACAAAATTGGATTAATAATTCTTAATTTTTGTTGAAAAGGTTTTTGATTTTCTTTCAAAGGAATATTATGTTGAATTATGTCTTTGTTGTAAGTTTTTAGATCTTCGTAACCCCATGCAAAGACATATTGATATTCTTTGAAAAGTTCTATATATTTAACCTTTTCTTCTGATGGTAAGGATTTTTACATTTTGATCATTTTTGGTTTTTCATTTGTTCCTATGTTACACTCTTCAATATCAGACCTGAATATTTCCATTTTTGGCTTTTTGGGCACATCATTGGAATCAGACAAGTCTTCTAAGGGAGTCAAACCTTTTGGTAAAATTTTATGTTTCAAATCTATCAAATCTATCTCATCTTCAATAATTTCCTCTATATCTACTTTTTCCAAGTCATCTATGTCACTCTGAGTAAATATAGTGGGTCTATCAAAAGTATGTACATCTAAATCGTCTATTTGACAAAAAATTGAATCTATGTTACGAGGTGAATCTATATTACAATCATTATCAATTTGGAAATTCTGAAACTTCCTTTTGTTGTTCAAAAAGTGATAGATCTATTCATCTTCTGAGAAAATTTGCCAGTATTTTACATTATCTGGGACAATAGGTCTATGTTTTATTTCAGCAGTGTATTTTTGTATTGGTGAAAATGAAAGTTTACAGGTGCTGGCAAAGGTTTCTAAACAATGGGCTTGTAAATTATGTTTTCTAGGAATAATGGCAAACTTGCTTTCTAACAAATCCTCCACCAAATCTTTTGCTGTGTCCCTGTATTTGTCCAATCTGGGATTGTGGACAGAGTATTCTGCGTTTATTTTTTTTATAACTAACTCCGAATATCCCATGATCAATATTCTTTGACCTCCCAATTTTCTAATGATTTGGAGACCTAAGATTAAAGCCTCATATTCAACCATGTTATTGGTGCATTTGAAATTCAATCTAAAGGCATGCCCTTGGGAATGGCTAGTTTCAATGTTGGTGATCCACACACCAGCTCCAGCTCCTGATTTATTTATCGAACCATCAAAATCTAAATGCCATAGATATTCATGACCAATTTAATCCTCCATTATTTTAGGCTTTATATCAGTGAGTTTAGTTTGGATATTATTATGATCATAATTATAAAGAATAAAGGAATAAAAATTAGTGGGAGTTGAATAGGTTGGGTAATTGGTAGGTCTTTCAACATTGCTGATCATAAAATTCATTAAGGTTTCTCTGTAAAGATTTTTGGATTGTCCAAATATTGAGATAGTGGCATAACTCATGTCAAGTTGTAGAGATACCTGCAACTTTTCTCCCCATGAGCGAGAAAGAAGCATGCCATCCTTTGGCGGGATATCAGCTACCACAACATCCATGATCATTCTTTTACTAGGATATTGGACCAAGTTCACACATAAATGCTTATTCAATCCTATGCATTAGACTTTACTTGAGTCAAAAGAGAATAAATCTTTATATGGCCGGGTTATGTCTAGACTAAGAGTTTTCATTATTGCTTTGGGCATTAGATTATGGGAAGCTCCAGTATCTAGCATTGCATTATGTAATATCTGATCATGGATAGTAAGAATTACGTAAAATGGAGGTACTGACCCATCTGCATGCTTACCATCTACATTTGGACCAAAGATTAATTCAGGTCTATCATCACTCATATTAATTGTATCATCATTTTCATTTAAATTCAATGTTTCATTAATAATAGATCTATACAAGTCATTTTTAGCCAATTCAATTAAGGGAATGACTATCTTCAACTTAGATATTTCATATTGAAAATTAAATGTTGACTGAGATTTGATACCTTGAAATGATTCATCTTTTGGAATTATTGTTTGGGATGATTTTTCTTGAGTTTCAGTAGTTTTACCTTTGGCTTGAGATTTTATTTTATCCTTTGTTTGAGTTTCCTGATTTTGTTGTCTTTGATTATTTTTCAGGAACAGTTTGAGTGGTAGCAGATTCTTTTTCTGATCTGGAATTTTTAGCAGAAGATTTAGGATTTGATGATTTTGAGTCACTTGAATTCTTTTTTGGATCAGTAACTTTAGTTTTTGTTGAATTAGTGGCCTTTGTGGTATTAGCCTTTTGGGCATCTTTGGAGGATTGAGCCACCTTATCAGTGATACCTACAATCTTAGGACTAGGATGCTTTTTAGGACTGGGTGGGTTTGAATGATGTATGATGTACATTAATTTCAAAGTAATTATATTAATAATGTGCATTGGTTTCAGTGTAAGCACATATTTTCTCTCTCTAGCTATATCTCCATATCCCATTGTCTCTCCTTTATCTCTCTATCTCACCATCCAAACATACTCACTCTCCTCCCTTCCTTTTCCACTCCCTCTCTCTCTCTTCCCCTTCTCTCTCAGTCTAAAATTTATCTCTCCATATCTATATAACTTCCTCCCTAAATATATTTTTCTCTCTCTTATTCCCTCTCTTCCCCCCTCCATCTATATCTCTATATCACCACACAAAACATACACACACTCTCTCATTGTAGGCACATAAACATTATTCATGACGCGAATTCACTATAAAGTCATGAATATTTTGTTTTTTCACTAAAATAGATGTATTGATTTTAGTGTAGTTATTTATTTCTAATCCTATTTGATCTCTTTCACTACATGCATTTATTTCAATGTAGATTTTAATTTCTAATCCTATTTAATACCTTTCACTAGATGCATTATTTCAATGTAGATGTTGATTTCTACTCCTATTTGATTGCTTGCCCTAGATGCATTGGTTTCAGTGTAGATATTGATTTCTAATTGTATTTGATCACTTGCACTAAATGAATTGATTTCAGTGTAGATGTAGATTTCTAATCCTATTTAATACATTACACTAGCTGCATTGATTTCAGTGCAGATGTTGATTTCTACTCATATTTGATTGCTTGCACTCGATGCATTGGTTTCAATGTAGATATTGATTTCTAATCCTATATGATCACTTGCAATATATGCATTGATTTCAATGTATATGTCGATTTATAATCCTATTTAATACCTTACGCTAGATTCATTTAGTGTAGACGTTGATTTATACTCCTATTTGATTGCTTGCATTGGCTGCATTGGTTCCAGTGTAGATATTGACTTATGATCCTATTTGATTGTTTGTAGTAGATGGATTGATTTTAGTGTACATGTTTATTTCTAATCCTATTTTATTGTTTTCACTACATGCATTGATTTTAGTGTAGATGTTGATTTCTAATCCTATTTGTTTGTTTGAACTAGATGCATTGATTTCAGTGTAGATGTTGATTTCTGATTTGATGCAACTATATGTATGATGTACATTAATTTCAAAGTAATTATATTAATAGTGTCAATTGATTTCAGTGTAAGCACATCTTTTCCCCCTCCATCTATATCTCCATCTCCCATTGTCTTTCCTTCTTTATCTCTCTATCTAACCATCCAAACATACACTCTCTCTCTCCCTCCCTTTTCCACTCCCTCGCTCTCTCTCTCTTCCCCTTCTCTCTCAGTCTAACACTTCTCTCTCCTATCTATATATCTTCCTCCCCAGATATATTTTTCTCTCTCTTCTTCCCTCTCTCCCCCCCCCCCCCCCCCCTCTCCATCTATATCTCTATATCACCCCCCAAAAAACACACACCCTCTCTCAATGTAGGCACATAAACACTATTCATGACGTGAATTCACTATAAAGTCATGAATATTTTGTTTCTTCACTAAAATAGATTTATTGATTTCAATGTGGTTATTGATTTCTAATCATATTTGATTGCTTGCACTACATGCATTTATTTTAGTGTAGATGCTAATTTCTAATCCTATTTAATACCTTACACTAGATGCATTTATTTCAATGTAGATGTTGATATCTATTCCTATTTGATTTCTTGCAATGGATGCATTGGTTCTAGTATAGATATGGATTTCTAATCCTATTTGATTACTTGCAGTAAATGCATTGATTTTAGTGTACATGTTGATTTCTAATCCTATTTGATCGTTTGCATTGCATGCATTGATTTTAGTGTAGATGTTTCTTTCTAATCCTATTTGATTGTTTGCACTACATGCATTGATTTCAGTGTAGATGTTGATTTCTGATTTGATGCAACTAGATGTATGATGTATATTAATTTCAAAGTAATTAGATTAATAGTGTGCATTGATTCAGTGTAAGCACATCTTTTCCCCCTCCATCTATATCTCCATCTCCTTTTGTCTCTCCTTATTTATCTCTCTATCTCACCATCCAAACATACACACTCTCTGTCCCTCCATTTTCCACTACCTCGCTCTCTCTCTCTTACCCTTCTCTCTCAGTCTAACACTTCTCTCTCCATATCTATATATATTCCTCCCTAGATATATTTTCCTCTCTCTTCTTCCCTCTCCCCCCTCCATATATATCTCTATATCAACCCCCAAAACATACACACTCTCTCTCTCACTGTAGGAACATAAACATTATTCATGACGTGAATTCACCTCTCTGTTACAGTAATTAAACTGTAGATACCATACTTGAATTTTCATCCAAAATAAAATATTCACTTACCCGAAATGTCTTCTTCCTGAAACTGTAAACTATTTGTAATTGGTTACATTCTTATTTTTCCATCATTCAACATTATTAATCACTTTTCATTCCAATGCGGTAATAGAAAATACTAATAAGTGTGACAATAAGAAATTTAGAAAAGAATAGTTTTAGATTGTTTGCAATGAAAATTGTTCTTAATTGACTATATTCTTATTATTCAGATTTTCTATCATTAAATATGTTTACATTGTCATTTTGCACTTAAAATTTGTATTTCATCATTTTTCATCATTCAAGTTACTAACAGTCTCTCTCATATCAACAAATTTAGGTAACTAAGCAAATTTAAAATTAAATTGACCAAATTAATCTTATACATATTTAGCATATTTAAAATGATCAAAATAATTATATGTTCAACAAATTTGTATGACCGCACACGATTGAAACCTACCTAGATCCATCTGAACCCCAGATCTATCAAGTGCTAAAAGGGATCAAATCTCTCGATGAACAAACCTTTCCTCAAGTTTTTCACTAAAAAAAGAGGTTTGAACCTCGAGAGATTTGATCCCTCTCGACGATTGAAAAATCCGGTATTAAAATAGATCTAGGCTAAGCACATAGTAAAATATAGTTTCATTGTAATTAAAAATATGAGTCATATTTATTGTGATATATTACCTTGTATATGATCCACTATAATTTACAAAATAAAAATACTCATCCATGATATCTTAACATATTCCAAATTTCACACAAATATAAGCTACCTCATGTAATAGTCCTTAATAGTGCCCACACAACCATACTTTTTTTTTTTAAATACTCAATATGCCATTTTCTCTACAAATTCTACTAATAAAACACTACTTCCTTGCCACTAATCCCTACACCTTCTACCTAAATGTATATGAGAATGCCATACATAGACGCACTAATTCATTGTCTTATTGAGTTTCATCATCTCCCTAAATATATATGAGAATGCCATATAAATGGAATTTTATAAGATTTGACCTTATAAAAGTTAAAATTATTTTTTACATCTTTATACAAATTAACTTGATTCCCAACCATTCCTTTTTACTACATTATTTACATTTCAATAAATAAATAGTGTTGAGCCCTTACATATGCTCTAGGAATAAGATATCACATAAGTATAGATAGTATAAGTATATATTAACACATGTTTTTTTTAATATTTCTGGAACTAAATAATGTCGAGCCATTACATATGCTCTAGGAAAATGATATGATATGACATAGGTATAGATAGTACCAAGTAAATATTATCTTGTTTTTGAGAGTGTAAACTTCTGTGATCCATATCATATTAAAATAAATCTTCGGGGAAATCACATGAGAAATTTTTGAATGAATGTGTTTCGAACTACAGAATTTAGATCATCATCAAGATAATGAAGACTAGCTGATTCGAATATCCATATATATATTATGCAGAGAAAAGCAACGATCAAAACCTATGGAAAAATAAATGTTAAAAAACGGTCAAAAATGAAAATGAAAACGAAATAAATTCCATTCTAAAGTAATAAAATAATACAAATAAAGACAAAGTCAAAAAATAAATAAATAAATAAAAATAAAAATAAAATAATAAAAAATTAAAGCTAACAAAATAGTGAAAATCATCAATACAGGCTAAGTCAATAAAAATAAACATTAAAAAATAATATATATATATATATATATATATATATATATAATCAAAATTAAAGATAAAAAATTAATTAAAAAATAATACTACCTAAAATGAAAATAACCAATAAATAAATGAATGAAAACGAAATATATCCCATCCTAAAGTAATAAAATAATAAAAATAAAGACCAAATCAAAAAACAAATAAACAAATTCAAAATAAAAACAAAATAGTCAAAATCATAAAAATAATAATAAAGACTAAATAAATAAAAATAAAAATAAAAATAAAAAATAAAATAAAATACTAAACTAGATAAATAAATAAACTATATATCTAAATATATTAAAAAAAAAGAACCTACCTAAAGAAAAAAATATACTAAAACTATGTCAGCAATAGAAATAATATTTAAAGTATATAATAAATAAGTGAACCTCAAACACCTCTTAAGCAAAAACAAAAAGAGAGGAAAACACAAGAGGAAGGACCACTACTGAGAGCCAAGAGATGGAATCCAACAACTGCTAACTTTCCACCCATCATCCCTATTCAACGTACGGGGCCTTTTCTCAATCTCAATAGCTTCCTTAAATTTACGATGATGGAAATGCTCAACCCTAGTAAAAGACATGGTTTGAAGGCTTTTATGAATGCTAGCAGAGGTTCGAATCATAAAAACGTAAATGACGATTTTCTTGGTAGAGTTCATTTGCCTTTTATATAAGGTACTAATGATAAGATTGCTCGGATTCTAAGGAAGCATAAGATCTCTTTCTCTTTTAAACCTTTGAACATCATTCGTGGTTCCCTTAGATCTATTAAAGACTCGTTGGACCCCAAAAATGTGAAAGGTGTTTATTTGATCCCGTGCTACTGTGTGATCCCCTACATTGGAGAAACAGGTCGGTCAATTAATAAAAGGATTCAGGAGCATATTGTAGGTATCAGGCATGGTAGAACGAGGTCCTCGGCTCTAGCTGAGCATGCAATGATCCGGATTTATGCAGGAATGCAATAAAATACAGAAATAGACATAAACACAGAGATGCAGCAGAAACAATACTTCATTTTATTAATAACAAATGACTGAAATATGCTTATAGACATAATGGAAATAAAAATAGCTAGGGTGCTGGTAGCATATCTCTGAGAAGAGATGTGGTGGCTACAAACCTCTAAAATGTGTTACAATGAGGCTCGAGGGCCTATTTATTATTGAGAAACAATGGAGAACTCTAAATGTCCAAAAACCTAACCCTAGGAGATGAAGCGCCAAAACTATGGGCCCTGTTTGGGTAAATTGGTGTTTCAACTTCCCGGGGACGTAACTTTGGAATATGATCTCTGTTTGACATGCTCAATAGCTCATTAAAAAGATCTATCTGAGGAGTACAGATTTTGATGCTAGAAATATTTTTTTTTTACTCTTGGTTTTCCCAAAAAACCTCGTTTAGGGCCTCAAAATGGCTCCAGAAGTTCAGGATCCGAAAAACTGTCAAAAATAGTAAGTTGTGCCAAAACCGAAACGATGAAAAAGAAAGTGGTGGGGCCCCAAGTGGAATAGGTGGGTGGCCAATATTATCCACTTGGATCATTAAGGCCCCAAAAGGGCCTCGGGAGTGCAGGACCCGAAAACCTGCTAAAAATAGTAAGTTGTGCTGAAAGTGAAAAGCCGCAAGAATTGATGGTGCGGGTCCAAATGGAATAGGTGGGTGGCCACCAATATCCACCTAGATCATTCCTCCCTCCTTAGGAAGAAATGGTCCCCATTGCATTGAGATCCTCCATGAGATGAGGCAAATTATGTTGAACTGGGCATTAGATTTGTTGGAGATGTCATGGACTTGTGAGCGGACATGTTGGATGCGTTTAGGAAATTTGGTTTCTTTATCAGCCTCAGACAATACATGTGTGGATTCTGTATGTGTATTTTCCGGAGGTATGGCAACATCAGGCAGCGATGCGTTAGGGGTCAGATCAATGGAGTGCTTGTCCTGATAGTGTAGAGGAACCCTTGTGAGTGAGGAGAAAATTTCCTCGTATTCCTCCATGACTTTATCCATCTGCTGAAGCTGTGTAGGGGAGCCCTGTTTCGAGGTTGTGGCCACAATTTTATTCTTTCCCTGTGAGCGTGTTGTAAGGAAAATAAATTTCCTGGTTTGGGAAATAATCTTACTGCGTTGTTTTGCAGTAATCAAAGAGATGACAGGAGGTGGTACTACCTCTGGTATCCTGTACAAGTTATTTCCCAAAGTAATAACAAGAACACGAGGCCTAGACTCATACACAACATGTCGCCTCCACAAGTATGGTTGGCCCAATAATACATCAGCTACATCAAGAGGAGAAACATCACACAATACCTCATTCGTGAATGGCTTGATACTGTACGAAAGGCGGCACTGTTGGCGGATGCGGATATATCTCCCTGGGTGAAGCCACCCAATGATATATGGCTGCAGGTGTGCTATGGTCGGTAGGCCAAGCAACTTCATGACCTCTGCTGAGATGAGGTTCTTTTGGATTCCGCTATCGACAAGGAATTGCAGTGGAGAACCCTTCACCCACATCTGTGAATGGAAGAGGCGCTCCCCCTCCTCTGGATCCTCGGGATCCTCCCTCTGGATCTTAGTGGTGGCAACAATCGCACTGGGATCCGCATCAATGATCTGCTTCCCTTCGTCATTGTATTTGTTTGGTTCTGACTCAAGATCAGAAAATGCATCTGATTTGGGTGCCTTTAATTCGGCCACCAACGAATGCTTGGCCCGACACTCGTTTTTTCTATGAGTGGGGCTGTTATGAAATTCACACCAATTCCTCGTGTCCTTCTTTGGATTTGTGGTGTTTTTATGAGTCGTACCATTTTGGACTTTCCCCTTGTTCTTCAGTTTGGGGGCACCTTTCCCTAGATTAGGATTTGCAGATCCAAAGTCTCGCTTCTTCTTCTTAAATTTCTGCTCGATCTTGGCGGCATAGCGATATGCCATGCCAAACGATGTAATGTTGAGGAACTCCATTTCCTCCTGAATATGTTTGTGCAGAAAACCGTGGTACTTGAGCACCAAATGTCTCTCTTAATCTTTAATACCCAACTTTGTGCGCAGGGTATGGAACAAATTCGTCAGTTCGTGCACATATTGATCCCTTTGTTACCACAGCGTGGTCCATTGGATGTTTTTGTCCTCATAGCTCCCCACGGGGTAATGTTGTTCCTTGATGCCATCTTGGAAAAAATTCCAAGTGGGTGTGGCCGAGAACAGAGAGGGTTCCCCTTCGTCCTCTTGCTCCTAGTAGGTTTCCCACCAGTCTTTGACATGGGGAGTGGCTTTGAGGAGTGCAAAAATAATCTTTTCTCGGTCGGAGAAATCATGGACCGAGAAATACCATTCCAAAAAATTTAACCATCTATCTATGGTGTCTGCATCTATCTGGCCTTTAAATATAGGAATGTCAAAGTTTACTTGTACCTTGAAGGGAGTGGCTTCTCCAGAGTGGCTGTTGGATGCAGATGCGCCATAGGTGGGAAGTCGTTGAACGATATGAGCAAAGTTATCCATTATCGTGTTCCTTTTTTTCTTGAGGGCCTCCTTGAGAAATATTTTCATAGGATCTCCTGCTCCCTCGTCTTTATTTTCTTCCGCCATGGGAGGTCATCAAGGTTTGCGAGGCTAATCTTGCAAGGGTTCAACCAGATCGAGCCCTAACTCCTTATATCCTGACCGCGTTTGGGACATGCAAAGAAAAACAGAGAAAGAGCATACTGCTATGATACCAATGATCCAGATTTATGTAGGAACGCAATAAAATACAATAATAGACATAAAATCAGAGATGCAGTGGAAAATATTTCATTTTATTAATAACAAATGACTGAAATATGCTTATAGACATAATCCGAAATAAAAATAGCTAGGGTGTTGGTAGCATATCTCTGAGAAGAGATGTGGCAGATACAGACCTTTGAACTATGTTACAATGAGGCTCGAGGGCCTATTTATTATTGAGAAACAATGGAGAACTCTAAATGTCAAAAAATCCAACCCTACGAGATGAAGCGCCAAAACTATGGGCCCCGTTTGGGGGACGTAACTTTGGCATACAATCTCCGTTTGACGTGCTCAATAGCTCATTAGAAAGATATATTCGAGGAGTACAAATTTTGATGTAAGAAATATAGGCTCGGTCGCTCTTAGTTTTCTAAAAAAATGTTGTTTAGGGCCTCAAAACGTCTCCGGAAGTTCAGGACCCGAAAAACTGCCAAAAATAGTAAGTTGTGCCGAAACTGAAACACTGAAAGAGACAATGGTTGGGCCCCAAGTGGAATAGGTGGGTGGCCATTAATATCCACTTTAATCATTAAGGCCCCCAGAACAGCTTCGGGAGTGCAAGACCCGAAAACTTGCTAAAATTAGTAAGTTGTGCTGAAAGTTGTTGCAAGAATTGATGGTGCGGGTCCAAATGGAATAGGTGGGTGGCCACCGATATCCACTTGGATCATGCAGAGAAGACGAAGCATCACATTTGTATGGAAAAAACTAGAGTCATTGCTAGGTTTGAGCATTTCCATCACCGTAAATTTAGGGAAGCTATTGAGATTGAGAAAAGGCCCCATACGTTGAATAGGGATGATAGGTGGAAAGTTAGCAGTTGTTGGATTCCATCTCTTTGCTCTCAGCAGTGGTCCTTCCTCTTGTGTTTTCCTCTTCTTCTTTTTTTTCTTAATAGGTATATGAGGTTCACTTATTTATTATATAATTTAAATATTATTTCTATTGCTGACATATTTTTAGTATATTTTTCCCTTTAGGTAATATATATATATATATATATATATATATATATATATAATTTATCTATTTTATTAATTTATTGTATTTTTTAATGTTTATTTTTATTGATTTAGTATTTATTATTATTTTTATGATTTTGACTATTTTGTTTTTATTTATTTGTTTTTTTACTTGGTCTTTATTTTTATTATTTTATTACTTTAGGATGGGATTTATTTGGTTGTCATTCATTTATTTATTGGTTATTTTCATTTTAGGTAGTATTATTTTTTATTTAATTTTGATTATATATATATATATATATATATATGTAATCACAATTAAATAAAAAATAATATATATATATGATGATGATGATGATGATGATGGTTAACATCCATTGAGACCAATTTTTTGTCTATCGGACCTAAAGAAATGAATTATTTTGTTTGATTTAAGATTTTATTCCTATGCTCAAAAAGCTTGGAGAGAAGCCTCCCGAGCTCACTATAATTTTGACATCTTAAAAGGCTAGGAAGGTCAATATTGTAATAAATATTATGAAATTGAGATCTATTGTGGTTGTACGTGGGACACTCTAAGAGGAAGTGATTTTCATCCTCGAAGTTCATATTCTCACAGAGATGGCAGATCCTTTCCATCCATGGTGTTTTAGGAACTGTCCAACGACCTGTTTCACTGTGGAGCTCATGAGAGTTCATTCTAATCTTGGCTATATTAATTTTCTTCTTTGAGCTAGTTAAAACAGAGGGATACTTTTTATCTTCTAGGGTGGGGTTGATGATCTCCTTATAATATCTTAGTTTTATTTTAGCTGCTAGATCTTTCTCACACCACATTTTTTCTTTGAACTTAGAAGTAACAGTTTTTTTAATGTTATTAATGTTTTGCAATGCAACATTCTCGTCGATCTCCCAATGGTTTAACCAAGCCCTGGTGTCTTTACACCAACCTTGTTTGAGCCTTACGTGGTTTTGGCTGGAATTTAAAGCTATCTTAGGAAGCCTATGGTCTCCTATGCTATTGAGTTTGTGCTTGTACAACAGAAGCCAAGTCATAGCTAGGCTCTCGATAGGGGAAAGACCCACTTCTATAAGGAGAATATGATAGGCTGCTTTGCTTTTAATTTTGAGGTTATACGTTATAAAACGCTTCTATATATGCTCAATCTTTCTCCAAGATTCTCTGGAGATGCTGCAATCCCAAACCTCACATCCATATAAGATAACATGAGTGACTAAAGTTTCAAAGAGGAACTTCTTTCTATCCCAAATTACGAGGTTTTCCATTTTACAATTATTTTCAAGACCAAAATAATCTTTCCACCCCCCATTAATATTTTTCTCAATGCTATAGTTCCATTTGAGCTTGTGATAAATATCAATTCCTAGGTACTTGTAAGAAGACACTTCCTCCAAGTTACTATTTTCATACATAAAATTAGCGTAAGTGTCCTTCTTGGATTTGATAATCATAACTTTTGTTTTGTCAGTGTTAATAATCATACCCATGGTAGAGCAGAAATCCTTAAGAAGTCTAAGTTTCTTATCAAGATAAGATGGTCACCTTGTGAGAAGAACAATATCGTCAGCATAGAGAAGAAGGATGATGACTATCCTAGCTAAGATCATGCCAGCACAACCTGCTTCCTCTAAACAATCTTCTAGCTTGTCGATGTAAATGCCAAATAGGGTAGGGGGGAGGGGGAAACCTTGTTTAAATCCGATATTACACTTAATATCTTTCGACCACCCCTCATTGCTCTTTAACTTGGCAATTACATTCTCATTTAACCTTATAGTGGCTGCTCTTAGCTTGAAAGGAACATTTAGCTCTTCTTATCTATTCCATAGGTTGTTTCTAGGAACCGTATCAAAAGCCTTTCTAAAATTCACAAAGCAGCATAAGAGATTGGATTTATCATTGCAGAATTCCTCCACAATGATCCTAAGCATAACGAGGTGGTTTGTTGTTGATTGCTTCTTTCTAAAACCCGCTTGGCCTTTAGCCCACTTACCTTCACTTTCAAGCCATATGCTCAACTTATTTTCCAAAATAATAGCATATAACTTGGCTAAGAGAGGGCTGATCATAATTGTTCGATAATTAGAGGGGTTATTTGTATCCCCACTTTTAGAAATAGGGATAATGAGGCTCTGAGTCCATGGTTTAGGGAACCCTTGCTTGAACACTTGATTGAAAAGCTTGTGGATGTGGGGGATGAGGACAGGACCTCCAATTTTTAATATTTCCACCTGGTAACCTTTAATGTCTTTAGCTTTCCCATTTTCCAGGCGTTTAACCCCAAAATCAATGTCTACTAAAAATTCTTTCGTTGTGAGCAGGGTTTCAAAGTTATCCCTAACATGTGGAGATTCATAAAGCTTTTTAAGATAGGAATTCCAGTCATGTAAAGAATTTTTTTTATTATCTTTAGTTTTCCTAGTTAAAATATGCCTCCAGAATTTCTTAGGAGCCACCTTAGAGAGGTGTAAGAGATTCTCTTGTCTTTTACGCATATATTGCCTTTTTTTCCTTTTAGTTAGGGCTTTGTATATTTTTATCTTTTCAATTTTAAGAGATTCATCAACAACTTCCTTAGTTGCTCTCCTCGCACTTTTACAATCTCTGTCATACCATGGGTTGGTTTTGCTATTTCTTTTATTACTTGAAACTTCAATTGAGAACTTGTTAATATAATATTAGAGGGTTTTAGTAAAACTATGATAAAGGTCATCTATGTTGTCTATACTAGATAAAGGATGCAAATTAGTTTTTAATTCATTTAGAAAGAGATTGTTTTTATTTCTATCAAAGGTTAAGTTCTTTTGGCTATAAGGATTATCTTCTATGGGATCTCTATGCGTGACAAAATTGAAAGTTATAATTAAAGGCCTATGATCAGAGTCAGGCTCGTGGCCGTCTAAGATGTCAAAATTTATTATTTCTTTGTATAAAGGGAGATCAGAAATAAAATAGTCTACCACGCTACTGCCAAGCCCATGGATGCAGGTCATCTGGCTAGAATTGGGCCACTTCTTTAGACCATTGCAAATTATGAGATCCTAAGCACTATAGAGCTTGACTAGCTCCGACCCAAACAGATTATCCCCGAGGTCTTCAGAGCTCTTTTTGTGCCGGCTAGCCAGAGTAAGGTCTTTGTCTAACCAAAGAGGATCGGTGTTGGAATGATTGCTTAGAAGAATAGCTTGGTTGCTGGAAGTTTGAGCATTAAAGTCACACATTAAAAGGATATTACCTTCATTCCTTAGGCTAGAAATATCATTCTCTAAACCATTGTAAGGACAATTTTTATCTAGATTCTTTTTCTTATAGAAGTTAGAATTAATGGGGAAAAAATAACAGATCGCTATGTGGGTCTTTTTATCATTAATGTCAGTAATATCTATCCAACTATATTGGTCGTAAGGGTCATTTTTATAAATCCTAGCATGGGGGAGCTGTTCTTCTTAATGTAGCAAGCTATGCCCCCAATGCCTCTACAGGAGGATCACTTGTTCCAGGTAGACCATAATGTAAAGCCATCTATGTTAGGGACCTTAGATTCTTCGTGCTCCCAAGTTTCAACAAGAAATATAATATCAACATCATTTGAGATCCAACTTAGCTTGGGGCCTTTGTTCCATGGAAAGCCCTGATAGTTCCAAGAAAGAATTCTGAGCATATTATTATATTTTTGGTTTCTATCTCAAATAACGGCTTTTCTATTTCTGATTATTGCGCATTTTCCTTCTTTCCTAGATTATTTTACCTTTTGAACCTCCTTTCTTAATTCTGCTTGATATTCTAGAATGAGATCTTCATTTATAAATATTCCTGTGCCTTTTAGACTTGAGGTTTTACTAAGTATGTCATAGTTATGGTATTAGAGCTCACCTTTATTTGGATCAACCTTCCTTTATTCTCAGTTAATTTCCCTAACCTTGTTGCTTCTATGAGACACGTGGTTTCAATTTGTAATCTATTATGTAATTCTGTCTGGGCTATGGTTAAAGTATCCTCGTTTACCTCCTCTTTCAAACCGAAGATTATAAGGTTCAAGGCCCTTTTGTTATGCTCATGGTCTAATTCAATCAATTTTTTCATTTCATCTTTAATTTGGTTTGATATCTAATTTACCTGCCACACTAGTTAGGGTGAAACGGTTGTTAAATTTTTCTTCTAGTTCTTTAATCACGTCCTTCATTTTAATACTCTCTATAGTATCAACATATCCTTGCTGGGATGTTTGGTTCGTATCATGCTTTTGTTTTAAGGTTTATTTAGAATTTATGCATTGTGAGAAAAGGGTATTCAAAGATCAAATAACTATGATGTTACTAGAAATAAAAATATTTATTTCATGATCCACATTAACCATGAAAATTCTAGACTTTGGTACAATACCATGACTTATCAACACCATATAACCAAAAAAACCATAACTCATTTTATATAACACTCGTTCATATGAACATTTAAAAAAAAATTTAATTGGTTTAATTAAATGGTAAAAAAACATTAACAATTTTAAAAATAAATTTCAATTTTTGATTTGTTTATATTATTATGAATATTCTATAATATTTTATAGGGATTAAATCCTTAACATCTATCTATTAATTATTGATAATTAAATTAAAATTTTAGAAGCCCCATTCTAAAATAAACACCTCTAAAAACATAATTATAAAAATCTTATTTCAAAATAAATTCACTAATATTTTTTAAAATTATAAAATACCTTAAAGATAAAAAAATTATACCTTCTCACATTCTCAATTCATCAACCTTTGGTTAAAAGGTTTAACTTTCAAAATTAGAAGAAGTGCAAGATGCTGTTGTTAACAAAAAATGAAAACTTCAAAAATTAGAAGTCCAAGATGCTACTGTTAAAATAATGCAATGAAAAACGAAGAATCTTTCACGTAGACAGACAAGATATGACACTAATTAGATCTCAAAATCTTCAAAGGGAAAATATGACGACAATGGCATCTCAAATTCTTAGGAAGATAAAATTGTGTATGTTTTTTATAATAATTTGAGAAAGGTTAAGAATTAAGGCTCTTATTTAACATCAAATAATAATGATTATGACACATCAAATAATAATTAATTATTTAACATCAAATAATAATAATTATGACACATCAAATAATAAGAGTTGGGAAATAAGGTCAAAAGAGCAAATGTACTAAGGGCAGGGTAGATGACCTTCAAAGGGTTTGGAATAGGCGTTTTGATGAAATGGTAAGATTTGAACAAAAGGGCAGTGAAGGATCCTTAAGTTACAGAAAAGAAGATGAAGGAAAGGGGTCAAAAGGGACTAAGAGCAATTAAGGATTCTTAAGTCCGGATATTAGCTAAAACATATTAATGAATAACTAGTAAAAAACAGGGAGCTTTTGACACTAATCCTGCATAAACTTTCCTAGTCAATCATTTAAGACAGAAAACATGTAAATGTATGTATGAAACTTTAGAAAGATAAACAGTGAAAACAGGAAAAATACTTCACTGATCTGATCAACACAAAAAGCCTGAGTTATGATGTCTGTTTGACTTAGTTCCAGTCTGCTGCTTTACAAATCGACGCACACAAACTCCCAATGTATTCAGCAAAAATGTCTATAGTAGTCTTGACAAATTTTATTCCACCCTAAATACTTAAAAGAGTGAAGTATTTATAGAAAATTATTACAAAATATCTGAGAGAAATGTAGGAATATCTCTAGGAGAAAATAAATATTATTACATAAAAAAGAGGGATAGCTGCAAAAAAAACTGGCAAGCTATCCTCTTATCAAGAAAAAATAGGACTGATTTATCTTATCAAAATTGATTTGTTGCTTTGTTGTATATGCTTGCCAGCACTTGGAAGCAACATCTTATTAGAAGATAGCTTGCAAGACAATCTATCTAATTTACATTTTTTAACTTGTGCTTCACCTCTGATACTCTTTCGCGTTGCCACTTTTATTACTTTACTACTGTAAAACGACGAATTACAACAGTAAACATTGATTTGACTATTTTATTCCCGGATGCTCTTTGACTCTAATTTTTCAACTGATACATTTTCATTGCAAATTTTACCCTTTGATAACTGTAAATATAAAAAAACCCGACTGCACTTATTCTTCTCTATTTGCATGTTGTTATATCAAATCAGTGAATTCCTTCCATTGCTGATCACTTGGTATCTTCAGGCTTTTTAGTTTTCTGTAGCTTTCAATAGCCTTAGTGTACTTTGCAAAGTTTGGCTTGACAATGAAGATGTGCTTAATTTCATTTTGTAGAAAAAATAAGTTTTCGAAGTAATCTAAGATAACTTTTCCAGTTGGGGAACCTTGTGGCAGAGGCTTGTTTACCTGTTCTTTGTCATATGCTCTGATCTTCTTGTCATAATCTGTCTGAACCATTAGTTTTTCATTAAAGCCATGAATGTTTGGAAGGCCTGTTTGTGTTAGTATAGTGTATTTGGAAAACAACTTTGTTATTGACAGGTTCATATCTTTACATATTTCCTCCAAATTGTTCATTATATTCCTTTTACTTAGGACCTTTTTGATTTGTAGTATGGTTTCAGTCCTATCCTGAATTTTCAGTTCTTCAAGCTCTTCTCTATTTTTACTGTTTAGAAATGTAATAAGCCTTAAAGCTTGATATGGCTTATTGGTAAGCTCTTCTTTTGTTTGTTGAATTTATACTTGTGTTGCCTTGAGTAGATCCCTTTGTTCATAAATTATTTGAATGGAAGGCCACTGTAGATGTATGCCTTGAATTATGTTATTCCAAAGATAGTTTTTGATATATTTTACCTGTTAACTGAATTTTACTTCATTATGTAAAATCTTCACTTGTTCTTCTAAGGTCTTTGCTCTTTGTTCATGTCCCTTAGATGTGATTAAAGCATTCTTGTATGAGGATTCGAGATCTTTGTTTGCTTTCTTTAAATTATTGATCTCGGTGTTCTTAAGGGACATTTCTTCCATAGATTTAACTTTTTCTGCTGTACATGTGATGTAGATGATCCAGTGGTAGAGGTATCTATAGATATTATTGACACTGCAGTTGTCAATACTCCTTTTGGTGCCAAATGCTCTGCTAGTGTAGAAGGAACAACAGTAGTTGCCATCGGGATGACTGTAGGAATGGAGACCTCAGTTGCCTTTTTTAATGTTTCATTTTCTTTCATCGGAATCTCTGTCTGATTTTCCATTTCTTTGATTTGAGCAGTCATCTTTAGTACTAACTGCATTAATTCATCCTTTTCTATTGTTTGCTGAAGAATCTCCTTTGCTTGTGGATGCTCACTCTGTGGAAGTTTCAGTTGTTTTCTTAAGGCAACAATATCTTCATTCTTTTTCTTTATGAGTGCTTTAGCAACCTCAATATTGGAAGGATCCACTCCAGTTTCTATAACCAAATCTTCTAAGGACTTTATCCTTAAATCCTTAGCATGTAATGATGCTTTGTCTAATTTCATCTAATTCTGTAAATTAGACACAGTCTTTTGTAGCATAGTAGCACTCATAGTTTTGTTAACCACTTTTGAATAAGGCATTTCAGTGGTACTTCTGTGGAATTCTATCTAATCCAATTCATGTATTGTATCAGTGTCCACCTCCACATCTGTTTTATTATAATCTGCAATTGATTTTGGATCTGTAATTGTGGGTTTGAGAAATGACATGATCATCTTATTGGTGGAGTAATCAAAAGCAGTCAGCAACCTGTCTTTGTTCCCTGGCTTTTCTTTGAGGAATTGAAAATAAACTTCATTTTTAATCTCCTCATTTATTTCTCTGATTTGTTTGTATTTATTTTTAATGTCAGAATATGTCTCTTCTGTTGCTTTGGAAGAGGAGGGAGCTTCTGAATTTACTTGCATTTGCACTATTTCTTTGTCCTGTTCCTGTGTTGAAATCGGATCTTTCTGAATTTCTACTAGAGTCTCATTCACAATTATAATGGCTTCATCATTATCTAACCACTGATCATCTATATCATTGATTTAAATAGCCTCGTATTTCTCTGCATCAGTAATTTTTTACCTTTTGTTGTAAATAATTTTGAATTTATTTTCTGCAATGGTCTCTGCTGTATAGCCTTCTTCATTCTTGTTCCTTTTGTTTGAAGCTTCTGTCTGCTCAGTGACTGTTATTGCCTGTGAATTATCTATTTGTCTCTCATTCTCTGTATTGTCAGTAGGATCAATCAATTTATTTTCTACCCATTCCATTTGATTTGCAAATTTATCAATTCCTGGTTTAGACTTATGTAGGAATGATGTTAATTTGCACTTGATCCTTATGTTACTTAGAATGCCTTGTGGATCATAGTTCCAATAAAAACTTTGTTGGAACTTTAAGTCTGACAATTTCATGACTATTTATTTTAAGGCATCCCTGTTGTTTACTATGAAGGGACCTATTTGATTCTTCAGCTTAAACTGTGTCTTTTTCTTGGCAGCCATAAAGTTTATTGCATTTGCATTTAGGACTTGCCTCAAGTGTTCTAAAGTAAAAACCCTGATGGTTAGAATTTGGGCAGCTTTTAAGGGGCCAGGGTTGCTCCAAATACCCTTAGTCCTGTATGATTTTCATATAGGGACCAGTTACCTACTTTACAGTGTTCAGATAACTGTAGAATTCTTTTTATTTCCTCACTAATTCTTGGCTGTTCTGTTCGGCAAAATAAACTCATGGTTGGTCTGACAAACAAATCAATGAAATCCTTATAGTTGAATTCACTTCCATATTTTCTGAGCAATGAAGTCCAAAGTACTACTGACAGAATATTTCCTTTAACATCCATTTTATGTAAGGCCACTGGAAACTTTTCTTCTTGGAAAAATAGAAAGAGGTGAAATAGATATAATGAATATCTAAACACTCCTTCCTTAGGAAAATTGGTCAACTGATAGTGTATATTGTCAGCAATGAATCTAGCAAAATTAAATATCATATCAGGAGGTTTCCCTGGGGATAAAGTAGAAAGGAAACCTAGAATTGATGCATCAATGAACTCATCATTAGAGTAACCTAGAATGAAGGAAAGCATAGAGATGATTTTCCTAGAAGATTCAGGAAAATTAGAGGTGGAATAGGGTGGATTTACTTTTGGGAAATCAACATGAGTAGGCATGAAGTTTTGCAGAATCATAAAATTCCTAAGGAAATCCAAGTCTAGGTACAACTGAGTCAAATATTCAATGGATAATGAGACTACTCTTGGATCATGGTTCAGCTGGAGCATTTGATTAATGGATTCTTCAGTTATAGAAAACAAGATTTCTCTATCTTTGTTTACAATACATCTCTGGTCAGGGACATAGTGTAGTTGGCATAGTCTAATCAGGTCTTGAGATGGATGAGTGATTGGGACCACATACTTAGGCAAATTTGACTCCCATATAGGTATGTCATTTTCAATTTTCTTCACAAATTTCTCACAACACCAGTTATGTACTTCAAGTAGATTGAACTCTAATGTAGCATCAGTAATTCTGTAGTCTAAATCAATTAAGGAACTGTTCTCTTCATAAGTAACAGGTGGTTGCAAAGGTCTGATTACTTCAGCAGAATTTGCTGTTAGGGCTGGGGTAGGCTTATTTATCTTAGCAGGTTTAGGGAGTGGAAGCTTGCTTGAGGCAGGTTTTTGGGCTTTAGGACCTCCAGTCTTAGGGGTAATATGTTTTCTTGTCATTTTGGGGAAAAATAAGCAATATTAAACTATTTTCTTAGTTAATTTTCAAAACAGAGGCTAATTGAGAGGATCAGGGAAAAATTTGGGAATCTGGGCAAGGGTTTTGGGATAGAAAACACAGGTTTTCTAGGTGCAGAGGGAAAAATGACTTTTCTGTGTTTAAATCAATTTGAACCGTGGTAATTTCCTTTGGATGGCCGGAAACACTTTAAAATAGAGTTTGAAGGAAATGGAAAATTCTGAAAAAAATTTGCCAGGGTTTCCCCTGTTTTTTCAAGGTTTAGAATATACTCAGATTGGTAATTTCGGTTTCTACATGCAAACTGGTTTACAGGTTTTAATTTCTCTCTTTGAAATTGAGAATTTTCATGTTTAGAACACTGAAAAATACCTTTTTCAGGTGTTGTAGCGGTTGATAAAGGTTTCAGGTTGTACCAGTCTTCAAAACTGGTCGCGATAGCTTAGTAGGAAGAGTTGAGAGTATTCTGTGATGAAATTTAGAGGGGAAGTCTGCTTCAAAGGGACAAATTGGTCAGCAAAGGTATTGAAATGGAGTCTGGGCATAGTTTTTCAATGGGCGAGGGTATAAACGATGCAAAATAGTGAAAAATTAAGGTTAAAACCTTTGATTTTATTACTCTGCATAGCATTAATGGCAGGTCACAGTCAATGGCGGGAGCGGTTTTCATTTTGAATGCGAAAACCATTTGGTGGTATCGTGTTGCTTTTAGATTGTAAGCATTTTTGGGCTTTTATAACGCGATCCAATTACAATTGGACACGTAGCAGTCGACAGTTTCAAAAACAACTTTTATCGCACAATTTTTTTTAAACTGCGCCCGTTCACTTTTGGTACGCGATATGCAATGAGTGTCGTCGGATTGGGATGGATGAAGCGAATGGTCAGGATGTCTTGGGAAGCTGTGGGGGAAAGGTAAGGTGGGACCGAGCTTTTAATATGGGCCATTTATTTGATAAGTAAAGGATCGACGGTCATAACTTGACGCAATGGGAATGGTGGGGTACAAGGATAGTTTATCGCGCTCAATGCGAACCGTTGGATTAGGAATGAAAAGAAGATCTGACGGTTCGGATGAATGCGGGGGTTGGAATAATATATAAAAGGAGTTTATATATTATACAGGGTAAATTGAATTGGGGCGGGAAAAAAGGGTTTTGACCATGGTTAAAAAATAATATAGTCGTGATATTTTCTGCTTTAGACATATAGAATATGTATAAAGTGTCATTTTATTCTATTTGTACTATATAGTTATAGACTATTTGAAGGTCCAATAACTATAGGGGAATTGGGGTATTTCTTTATTGGTATTTTTATGTCAAAGGGATAATTTCGGGATGTGATTTTCAACATGTGAGTAATATCTTTGACATAAAAATTATATAATAAGGGGTTTTGGGGATATTTAGAATAAAGGAGTTATATTAATAGGACTAGGATTTTCTATAGGGAGTTAATAAAATAAGTTAGGTGTTAATATGAAAAGGGAAAGTGAATACTCAAAATATACAATTATAACCAAGAAAGTGAAGATTAAAACCAAGTTTTCATTGTAATAATTTCATCACTTCAACTTAGGATAAAATGCCATTTTGAGGGTTTTATGCTTCATGAGATGTAGGAAGTTAATAAAATGAGGGTTTTAAGCATCATTAAGTACAAATGAGGACTTATGATTTTTCATGGTAATGAATGCATGAATGGAAAATGATGTGATTTCTGGGATTAATATAGAAACTTAACACTTTCAACTAATCAGTCATTGAGCCTTGGGTTTGGTCCCAACAGAAGTCAAGGAAATGCCCTGAGCCTCTCTGACTGATAGTCTAGAGTGCTAAATAGCTATGAGGAGGGGAAATTAGTTATTTGTAGCCTGGTGAAAAATATTTACGATGGATTTCCCACGTTTCTTCTACCTACCTAGTCATATCTTCTAGCATTTTTTCTTCTATTTTAATCAGGTGCATTTGAGCTAGCAACCTTCAAAACCTTTTTTTTATTGAAAGCAGTAAAAATATATAATTCTAACTTATTTCCTCCAAGAATCCAGATTAAACTATTGGATTCTTTTATTCTCTACCTAACTACTGAATTGTCACGATTAAACTGTATGACAATTCCTTATTCACTATCTACAACAAGTAAAATTGAAACATGACAGGTTAAGAATAAATTGTTCAACTCGTCATGGATTATGGCATTTATTGACACTCTGCCATACTCAGCTGCAAGAAATAAAAGTAGTGGCATTTATACTTGTACATTTTCATGTTTGATTCATCTTTTCTTTTCGGGTATGTTATTTTTCTAATTCCTTTGATATTTCTTTTAGTACTATTTTACCCTCTTTTTGATTTTTTATTTTATACAAAATATGGGAAAATAACTTGCAGAAAGCAAAGTTTGTACATATTTACAAGTCTACCATCAGTCAAGTCAAAATTATGAATCCTATATTTATAGGTTACTAACATCGGCTCCACTTACGGATGACATTTCCTGGTGGAATGTCAAGAACTCTGAGATCAATAGCCTTCAACTTTTAACCTTGGTGATCCTGTAATTTTCTTCTGATTTCTGCAAAAATTCATACTTATGACATTTAACACTGCAAAGCTTAGGGCCTTCTCTTCGGGCTTCAACTTTGTAGGTAAAATTTCCAATCCAATCTACACACTTTCAATGAATATTTCCAATGATAAAGTCAATGAATCTAACTGGTGATTGACTCGGAATAATAGTAATGTTTTAACATCCTACCATTCACTAGTCCTTCATAAAGTTCAGTTCCATCTAAATTCTTGATGAAAAAAGAATTGTTACCTATGTAACCATATATCACATAAGGTCCTTGCCATAGAAAGCCAAACTTTCCATGTTTACCTTTGTCCTCTCTTCTTGAATCCCATCTTAAAACTTAATATCCAATGAAAAAATCATCCTCTTTAATCCTGTTGTCAAAAATATTTTTAATTTTATCATGTAAAACTTGTAATCTTTCATAAAATTCTTCCCTTGTTTGTTGGAGATGTATGGTTTCATTAATTCTTAGTTGAATATCATTTGTTTCCATCTGTGATTCCTGAATGATCTTCATGATTGGTACAACCAAGGAAGAGGGGAAAATTGCATCCATTCCATAGAAAATCTGATAAGTTGAAGTTCCAATAGACTTCTTTGTGGTAAGTCTATCATCCCATAAGGCATAGACTAGCTTTTTGTTCCAGGTCTTTTTGTTTTCTTGAAGTAATTTTTTGATGATATTGATTAAGCTTTTGTTTGATGACTCGGCTAAACCATTACCCTGGGGATAATAAGCAGTTGAATTTCCCAAGGTAATATGGTATTTGTGACAGAAAGAGATCGTTTTCTTGGATTTGAATGCAGCTGCATTGTTAGTAATAATCTTATCTGGGCATCCAAATCTTGACAAAATATTACTTTCTATAAATGAGATTATGATTGAATCAGTGGCTTGCCTAGTGGGAACAGCTTCTATCCACTTAGTAAAATAATCTGTAGCAATTAAAATACATTTATGTTGGCCTGAGGATGGAGGGTGGATTTCACCAATGAAGTCTAACCCCCATTGTTAAAATGGTTTTTCAGTAGATATAGGCTTAAGAGGTAAGGGAAATAGTTTCTTATTCCCTTCAAAAATCTGACATTTGTGACAGGAGGTAACAAGTTTTTTGACATCAGAAAATAAAGTTGGCTAGTAGAAACTAGCTCTCAGTATTTTTTCCGCTGTACTCTTCTAGTATAAGTGGCCTCCATAGTCACCTGCATGAAATTCCTAAAGAATTTTGTCAGCCTCTGATTTTAATAAACAATTTAGTAAAATCCCATTATTTTCTTTCCAATAAAGTGCATTATTTAGTATACAAAACCTCATTGTTTTTTTTTTTATGAATCTGGCTTTCGTTTTAGTTAACCTAGGAGGAGCTTGTAAATGTGTGAGTACAAAGATAATATCAGAGTACCATGGTGAGTCTAGATAGGCCTCACTGATCAATGGAGTCGCCATGTCCTCTTGGTCATCTATCCGTGCAATGAAATTTATATCTAAAGCATTACAATTAGATTCAGCCATCAATCTGGCTAAACCTTGTCTTTTAATGAGATTTGTTGGTTTAATTTCCATATCATACTCAAGGATAGTGGAAATCCACTTTCCTCTCCTACCATCAGGTCCTTCTTGAGTTAAAATATCTTTGACTACAACATTGGGGACATATGCAATGATATGGGAATGGAGTATGTAAACTCTAAAATCTTTTATGGCTTTAACCAAGGCTAAAGCTTGTTTTTCCATTATATTGTACTTCAGAGGTGAATCTCTAAGGTATTTACTAAAAAATGCTATTGGCTGTTCAAAACCTTGATTGTTTTTCTGCAGTAGAACTGCAGCTATGGTATGTTCTGAGGCAAATGAAAAGATTATGAAATCTTTTGTATAATCTGGGCTGATTAGCATTGGTGCTTTTGTCAAGGCCTGTTTTATGGATTCGAAAGATTTTTTGGCTTTAACAGTCCATTTTATTGCAGAGTCATTTTTAAGCATATTGTTGAGTTCTTTATGGTTTCAGCCAAGTTAGAGATAAATCTTCTCAAAAAAATGATTTTACCCAAGAATGCTTGAAGTTATTTTA
The DNA here is from genome assembly GCA_034641835.2 of Pinus albicaulis. Taxonomy (NCBI): domain Eukaryota; kingdom Viridiplantae; phylum Streptophyta; class Pinopsida; order Pinales; family Pinaceae; genus Pinus; species Pinus albicaulis. The sequence goes on along the minus strand of CM076582.1, from coordinate 842,077,822 downwards.
TGTTCCTTGGTGGTTGAATGTTAAAAATAGCTTCAATTCTTGTAGGGTCTATTCTAATGCCTTCCTTGGAGATTATGTGTCCTAACAGTTTTCCTTCTTCTAGTCCGAAAAGAGTCTTTTTAGGATTTAAGGATATACCATATTTTCTACACTTGATAAAGACTTGTCTCAGGTGATCCTAGTGTTCATCATTTGTTTTTGAAAAGACAGTAATATCGTCAAGATAGATAACTAAAAATTCATGGATTTCCTTAGCAAAGGCAATATCCATGGCCCTCTAAAATGTGGCTCCTGCATTTTTCAATCCAAAAGGCATTTTCACATACATGAAAGTGTCCCACGGAGTGGTAATTGCAGTTTTAGTTTGATCATCTTTATGAACTAGAATGTGATTATAACCAGAGAAACCATCTAGTAAAGAAATTCTTGAAGAACCTGCCACGCTCTGCAAAATATGGTCCATTTTAGGCAAGGGGTAATTGTCCTTCAAAGAAGCTTTATTGAGATTTTTGAAGTCTATACATAGTCGAATTTATCCTATTTTCTTTCTGGTGGGAACTAAGTTAGAAATACAATCAGAATACCTGACTGGAGCAATTATTTGTGCATCAAACATTCTCTTAACCTCTTTCTCAATTAAAGGTAACAAAATTGGATTAATCCTTAGTTTTTGTTGAAAAGGTTTTTGATTTTCTTTCAAAGGAATCTTATGTTGAATTATGTCTTTGTTGTAAGTTTTTAGATCTTCGTAACCCCATGCAAAGACATCTTGATATTCTTTCAAAATTTCTATATATTTAACCTTTTCTTCTAATGGTAAGGATTTTAACATTTTGATCATTTTTTGTTTTTCATTTGTTCCTATGTTACACTCTTCAATATTAGACCTGATTGTTTCCATTTTTGATTTTTTGGGCACATCATTGGAATCAAACAAGTCTTCTAAGGGAGTCAAACCTTTTGGTACAATGTTATGTTTCAAATCTATCAAATCTATCTCATCTTCAATCATTTCCTCTATATCTACTTTTTCCAAGTCATCTATGTCACTCTGAGTAAATATAGTGGGTCTATCAAAAGTATGTACATCTAAATCATATATTTGAAACAAATTTGAATCTATGTTACGAGGTGAATCTATATTACAAATTATCAATTTGGAAATTCTGAAACTCCCTTTCGTTGTTCAAAAAGTGATAGATCTGTTCATCTTCTGAGAAAATTTTCCAGTATTTTACATTATTTGGGACAATAGGTCTGTGTTTGATTTCAGCAGTGTATTTTTGTATTTGTGAAAATGGAAGTTTACAGGTGCTGGCAAAGGTTGCTAAACAATGGGCTTGTAAATTCTGTTTTCTAGGAATAATGGCAAACTTGCTTTCTAACAAATCCTCAACCAAATCTTTTGTTGTGTCCCTGTATCTGGCCAATCTGGGATTGTGGACAGAGTATTCTGCGTTTATTTGTTTGATAACTAACTCCGAATCTCCCATGATCAATATTATTTGACCTCCCAATTTTCTAATGATTTGGAGACCTAAGATTAAAGCCTCATATTCAGCCATGTTATTGGTGCATTTGAAATTCAATCTAAAGGCATGCCCTTGGGAATGGCTAGTTTCAATGTTGGTGATCCACACACCAGCTCCAGCTCCTAATTTATTTACTGAACCATCAAAATCTAAATGCCATAAATATTCATGACCAATGTAATCCTCCATTATTTTAGGCTTTATATCAGTGAGCTCAGTTTGGATATTATTATGATCAGAATTAGAAAGAATAAAGGAATCAAGATCAATGGGAGTTGAATAGGTTGGGTAATTGGTAGGTCTTTCAGCACTGCTGATCATAAACTTCATTAAGGTTTCTCTGTAAAGATTTTTGGGCTATCCAAATAACAAGATAGTGGCATAACTCATGTCAAGTTGTAGAGATCCCTGCAAATTTTCTCCCCATGAGTGAGAAAGAAGCATGCCATCCTTTGGCAGGATATCAGCTACCACAACATCCATGATCATGCTTTTACCAGGATATTGGACCAAGTTCACACATGAATCCTTAATCAATCCTATGCATTGGAATTTACTTGTGTCAAAAGAGAATAAATGTTTATATGGCCGGGTTATGTCTAGACTCAGAGTTTTCATTATTGCTTTGGGCATTAGATTATGGGAAGCTCCAGTATCAAGCATTGCATTATGTAATATTTGATCATGGATAGTAAGACTTAAGTAAAATGGAGGTACTGACCCATCTAAATTCTTACCATCTACATTTGGACCAAAGATTAATTCAGGTCTATCATCATATTAATTGTATCGTCATTTTCATTTACATTCAATGTTTCATTAATAATAGATCTATACAAGTCATTTTTAGCCAATTCAGTTAAGGGAATGGCTATCTCCAACTTAGATATTTCAGATTGAAAATTAAATGTTGACTGAGATTTGATAGATTGAATTGATTCATCTTTTCGAATTATTGTTTGGGATGATTTTTCTTGAGTTTCAGCAGTTTTACCTTTGGCTTGAAATTTTATTTTATCCTCTATTTGAGTTTCCTGATTTATGTTGTCTTTGATTATTTTTTCAGGAACAGTTTGAGTGGTAGCATATTCTTTGTCAGATATGGAATTTTCAGCAGAAGATTTAGGATTTGATGATTTTGAGTGAGCTGGATTCTTTTTTGGATCAGTAACTGTTGTTTTTACTGAATTAGTGGCCTTTGTGGTATTAGGCTTTTGGGCATCTTTGGAGGATTGAGCCACCTTATCAATGATATCTACAATCTTAGGACTAGGCTTCTTTTTAGGACTGGGTGGGTTTGAATGATGTATGATGTACATGAATTTCAAAGTAATTAGATTAATAATGTGCATTGGTTTTAGTGTAAGCACATCTTTGCTCTCTCTAGCTATATCTCCATCTCCCATTGTCTCTCCTTTATCTCTCTACCTCACCATCCAAACATAATCACTCTCCCTCCCTTCCTTTTCCAATCCCTCTCTCTCTTCCCCTTCTCTCTCAGTCTAAAACTTCTCTCTCCATATCTATATAACTTCCTCCCTAAATATATTTTCCTCTCTCTTATTCCCTCTCTTCCCCCCTCCATCTATATCTCTATATCACCACCCAAAACATACACACACTCTCTCATTGTAGGCACATAAACATTATTCATGACGCGAATTCACTATAAAGTCATGAATATTTTATTTTTTCACTAAAATAGATGTATTGATTTTAGTGTAGTTATTGATTTCTAATCCTATTTGATCGCTTGCACTACATGCATTGATTTCAATGTAGATTTTAATTTCTAATCCTATTTAACACCTTTCACTAGATGCATTATTTCGATGTAGACGTTGATTTCTACTCCTATTTGATTGCTTGCACTAGATGCATTGGTTTCAGTGTAGATATTGATTTCTAATTGTATTTGATCACTTGCACTAGATGCATTTATTTCAGTGTAGATGTAGATTTCTAATCCTATTTAATACATTACACTAGATGCATTGATTTTAGTGTAGATGTTGATTTCTACTCCTATTTGATTGCTTGCACTCGATGCATTGGTTTCAATGTAGATATTGATTTCTAATCCTATATGATCACTTGCAATAGATGCATTGATTTCAATGTAGATGTTGATTTATAATCCTATTTAATACCTTACGCTAGATTCATTCAGTGTAGACGTTGATTTCTACTCCTATTTGATTGCTTGCATTGGATACATTGATTTTAGTGTAGATGTTGATTTTTATTTCTAATCCTATTTGATTGTTTTCACTACATGCATTGATTTTAGTGTAAATGTTGATTTCTGATTTGATGCAACTATATGTATGATGTACATTAATTTCAAAGTAATTATATTAATAGTGTCAATTGATTTTAGTGTAAGCACATCTTTTCCCCCTCCATATATATCTCCATCTCCCATTGTCTTTCCTTCTTTTTCTCTCTATCTCACCATCTAAACATACACTCTCTTTCTCCCTCCCTTTTCCACTCCCTCGCTCTCTCTCTCTTCCCCTTTTCCCTCCATATCTATATATCTTCCTCCCTAGATATATTTTTCTCTCTCTTCTTCCCCCCCCCCCCCCCCCCCCCCCCCCCCCTCCATCTATATCTCTATATCACCCCCCAAAACACACACACTCTCTCTCACTGTAGGCACATAAACATTATTCATGACGTGAATTCACTATAAAGTCATGAATATTTTGGTTCTTCACTAAAATAGATGTATTGATTTCAATGTAGTTATTGATTTCTAATCATTTTTGATTGCTTGCACTACATGCATTGATTTTAGTGTAGATGCTAATTTCTAATCCTATTTAATACCTTACACTAGATGCATTTATTTCAATGTAGATGTTGATTTCTACTCTTATTTGATTGCTTGCACTAGATGCATTTATTTCAGTGTAGATGTCGATTTCTAATCCTATTTAATACATTACACTAGATGCATTGATTTCAATGTATATGTTGATTTATACTCCTATTTGATTGCTTGCAATGGATGCATTGGTTTTAATGTAGATATTGATTTCTAATCTTATATGATCACTAGCACTAGATGCATTGATTTCATTGTATATGTCGATTTCTAATCCTATTTAATACCTTACTCTAGATGCATTGATTTCAATGTAGATGTTGATTTCTATTCCTATTTGATTTCTTGCAATGGATGCATTGGTTCTAGTGTAGATATCGATTTATAATCCTATTTGATTGCTTGCAGTAAATGCATTGATTTTAGTGTACATGTTGATTTTTAATCCTATTTGACTGTTTGCATTGCATGCATTGATTTTAGTGTAGATGTTTCTTTCTAATCCTATTTGATTGTTTGCACTACATGCATTGATTTCAGTGTAGATGTTGATTTCTGATTTGATGCAACTAGATGTATGATGTATATTAATTTCAAAGTAATTAGATTAATAGTGTGCATTGATTCAGTGTAAGCACATAATTCCCCCCTCCATCTATATCTCCATCTCCCATTGTCTCTCCATATTTATCTCTTTATCTCACCATCCAAACATACACACTCGTTGTCCCTCCCTTTTCCACTTCCTCGCTTTCTCTCTCTTCCCCTTCTCTCTCAGTCTAACAGTTCTCTCTCCATATCTATATATATTCCCCCCTAGATATATTTTTCTCTCTCTTCTTCCCTATCCCCCCCTCCATATATATCTCTATATCACCACCCAAAACATACACACACTCTCTCTCACTGTAGGCACATAAACATTATACATGATGTGAATTCACTTCTCTGTTACAGTAGTTAAACTGTAAATACAATACTTGAATTTTCATCCAAAATAAAATATTCACTTACCCGAAATGTCTTCTTCCTAAAACTGTAAACTATTTGTAATTGGTTACATTCTTATTTTTCCATCATTCAACATTATTAATCACTTTGCATTCCAATGCGGTAATAGAAAATACTAAGAAGTGTGACAATAAGAAAAGTAGAAAAAAATAGTTTTAGATTGTTTGCAATGAAAATTGTTCTTAATTGACTATATTCTTATTATTCAGATTTTCTATCATTCAATATCGTTACATTGTCATTTTTCACTTAAAATTTGTATTTCATCATTTTTAATCATTCAAGTTACTAACAGTCTCTCTCATATCTATAAATTTAGGTAACTAAGCAAAGTTAAAATTAAATTTACCAAATTAATCTTATACATATTTAGCATATTTAAAATGATCAAAATAATTATATGTTCAACAAATTTGTATGACCACACACGATTGAAACCAACCTAGATCCATCTAAACCCCAGATCTATCAAGTGCTGAAAGGGATCAAATCTCTCGATGAGAAAAACTTTCCTCAAGTTTTTCACTAAAAAAAGAGGTTTGAACCTCGAGAGATTTGATCCCTCTCAACGATTGAAAGATCTGGTATTAAAATAGATCTAGGCTAAGCACATCGTAAAATATAGTATCATTGTAATTAATAATATGAGTCATATTTATTGTGATATATTCCTTTGTATATTATCCACTATAATTTACAAAATAAAAATACTCATCCATGATATCTTAACATATTCCAAATTTCACACAAATATAAGCTACCTCATGTAATGGTCCTTAATAGTTCCCACATAACCATACTTTTTTTTTAATACTCCATATGCCATTTTCTCTACAAATTTTACTAATAAACACTACTTCCTTGCCACTAATCCCTACACCTTCTACCTAAATGTATATGAGAATGCCATACATAGACGCACTAATTCATTGCCTTATTGAGTTTCATCATCTCCCTAAATATATATGAGAATGCCATATAAATGGAATTTTATAAGATTTGACCTTATAAAAGTTAAAATTATTTTGTAAATCTTTATACAAATTAACTTGATTCCCAACCATTCCTTTTTACAACATTATTTACATTTCAATTACTAAATAGTGTTGACCCCTTACATATGGTCTAGGAATAAGATATCACATAAGTATAGATAGTATAAGTATATATTAACACATGTTTTTTTTTAAATATTTCTGGAACTAAATAATGTCGAACCATTACATATGCTCTAGGAAAATGATATGATATCACATAGGTATAGATAGTACCAAGTAAATATTATCTTATTTTTGAGAGTATAAACTTCTGTGATCCATATCATATTAAAATAAATCTTCGGGGAAATCACATGAGAAATTTTTGAACAAATGCGTTTCAAACTTCAGAATTTAGTTCATCATTAGGATAATGAAGACTAGGCTTTCGAACTATCCATATATATATATATATATATATATATATATATATATATATATATATATATATATATATATATATATATATATATATATATATATATATATATATTATGCAGAGAAAAGCAAGGGTCAAAACCTATGGAAAAATAAATGTTAAAAAAGGGTAAAAAATGAAAATGAAAACGAAATAAATTCCATTCTAAAGTAATAAAATAATAAAAATAAAGACCAAGTCAATAAAAATAAACACTAAAAAATAAAATAAAAATAAAAATAATATATATATATATATATATATATATATATATATATATATATATAATCAAAATTAAAGATAAAAAATTAAATAAAAAATAATACTACCTAAAATGAAAATAACCAATAAATAAATGAATGACAACGAAATAAATCCCATCCTAAAGTAATAAAATAACAAAAATAAAGACCAAGTCAAAAAACAAATAAATAAAATCAAAATAAAAACAAAATATTCAAAATCATAAAAATAATAATAAAGACTAAATAAATAAAAATAAAAATAAAAAATAAAATAAAATACTAAAATAGATAAATAAATAAACTATATATCTAAATATATAGTGATATATATATAAAAAGAACCTACATAAAGAGAAAAATATACTAAAACTATGTCAGCAATAGAAATAATATTTAAAGTATATAATAAATAAGTGAACCTCAAACACCTCTTAAGCAAAGAGATGGAATCCTAGCAACACAGAGCAAAGAAATTATTCCAGCCCACTCCACAGATAAAATAATTTTTCAAGTAGAAGACATTCCATCATTGGATATCTTCTGCAATCCAAGCCATAGCGCTGTGGTCAAAAGAAATAAAATAAGAAGGACTAATGAAACAACTCTTAAATCTCCAGATGAATCAGTTGACATCCTTTGGAAAGATTCATCAGAGGATCTCACTGAAAATTTGACTAGATTGTCACAATATGCAGGAGCTTATGCTATAGCTACTGTAGATAAGGCAAGTGAAATCAAAGCACTTTTGAAGAAGAGGGAATCCAGGATATAGGAATTGGAACACATGTTAGATACAGAGAAAGTCAAGTCTACAGAACAGATCAGAGAAAATTTATAACAGTTCCATAAAGATTTTGAAAAACATAAATTTGAACATCATACAGAACTTAAATATAAACAGATATAGCTGGAGAGAACCATGTCAGAATTACAGAATCAATCACAATCAGAAAAGTTCATTCAAGAAGAACTTGAGATAAATACAATGATTAAAGAGCAACAAAAGGAATTTTGTCATCAAGTTGCTATGATTGATTCTTACTTTGATTCCAATAAAATAATGATTCAGCAAATTGCCATTCAAAAACTTGAATGTGAGAAACTTTAAAAACAATTTGAAGAACATATTCAATGGAAAGATTGAGATATGGGAAAAAAAGCTAATCTACCTTAGATAGATAAGCTTCATGGAGAATTATTATTTACAGAATGGAAAACACAGATCTCCCAAGCAGAAAAAGCAGTGATTAAGACATTCAACAAATCAAATGAGGTCATACAGCTTTTATGTGACTAATTGATCAAAACAGGACTTATTGAAGAAAACACATCTGATGTGTTTTCATTGACAAAAGAAGCAGAATTGAAATGGACATAGAGAGTAGAACAACAGGAAGAAGTAATCAGAAAAGTTAATAAGTTTGATCAAGAAAATTCTTGGAATTTTCTGATCAAACCTTACCATCAGCAACAGACTCTTCTACTTCTCACAAAATTAGCTAAAATGTTTTAGTCAACAATTTCAAATTCCATCTTCAATAATCAAATCCGGTTATGAATATCTCAGCTACCTCAGCTCAAGACAATGTTAGATATTTGCAAATTACATCACCATACTCCGCAAAATATGCAAAAGCCTTAAAATTAGGATTTTTAGTTTTTAATTCCCAGATTATTGTTCAAGTTAGAGGAAGGTTGTTTGAAACCTCCTTTACATTTTTGTAAAATATTTAATTTAGTTTGTAGTTAGTTTTAGTATTTAAACCCTTCTCATGCATTTAAAGAAAGGTCCATAATTTTAGTAAGAACATTTGCAAAGAATGCTTAATTGTAAGTAAGTCTGTGAATGCCTTGATGAAATAATGGAACACAGTTATATTCAGTTATAAGCATCATTTTGTTGATCAATGCCTGGTGCAATTTTGTATTCTTTGAACAACTCTTTGATTGAAGGATTGGATACGACCTATTATTACTGATCTGATAGATAGAGTAATATGCAACTGGTACTAATATCATGTATATTATTTCTGTTTCTGAAAATTAGTGATGAACACAACTTTCATGAATCATGTATGAAATTAATTGTCTATGTCTGAAATATCTGTTGCACTAATGTACAGTATAAAGATAGAAATTAGTTATTTTATATATGGTCATCATACAATGCGATATATGTTTCATTTTCTTTTGATTAATTAATTTTTCGAGAGAATCATTTTACATGGTAATAATTATATTAAATCTGAATTGATTTCATGACAGATTCAATAGATATCTTTCTAGATCGCATTGAGATATTATATACCGGGTTAGATTAAATATAATTCAAATTCTTGCATTTAGATTTAAATCTGTGTTAGTTTGTAGTAATTCATCATTTCAAAATGTTTTGGTAGAAACCCAACAAGTTATCATCCAAAAACCAAAACTGGGAAACTGGTCTCATCACACCCAGTCAGAGCCACTACCCCAAACGGAAAAGGAACTGCTTTAAGGTCTGGACCAAGTGGTTATCCCCCTTTTTTGTTGCCATGGTTTTCTAAGGCCTCAACAAAATCTTAGTACATCAAGCTCTTAGTACAATCAACAATCATTACACACTGTCATGCAAAAATTTGCATATCTATGCATCAATTTCTTGCCTCCTGACAGCCTGCCTCTACTACGCAATCCTTGTTGAAGAAGACCCATAAATTAATTCGAATTGGTCTTGCCTTGACTATGCAATCCTTATTGGCATATCCAATGTGTGTCAGATGCGTTGAATGTAACACTATAGTCACAACAGATAGTCCATCTCACCCTTTCACCTATCTCTCCATTGGGTCTCCACTGGAACTGACATGCAAGTAGTTAACAGTTGTATTTGTTCAATTGTTAGTGAGTTATTAGTTGTGAATTAATTAACTACTTAATTCACTAAACTCTCACTAGTGTATCTTTCAGTTAGACTAGATACAACTAGCTCAACTGAGTTTAACTCACTTAATTGAGTTAAACTAAATAACAACTCCTGTAACTACTCTTCCAACTCTATCATAACTTTTCCAATTCAGTTCTAACTGAGTCCTCCATGCATGAGCCACCAATAACCCTAGGAATTGTGTAATTCCCTTAGCCCACTGATTTTCCAAATCTTTTCACTGAAATAAAGTGCTCCAATAGAATAAGTTGATATTTATTGTCGGATTATTATTAAGGGCTAATAATAATCGGCATGCATCTATTTTTAGATTGACGATATATAAATAGACTTCGCCCAATATTCTAAAAATAGAATTTCATCTATTTTTCACATTTGACCAACCATCTACAAATAACATCCTGAAACTTATAGAATATGCTCACCATGTCTAAAAATAGACATACACCTAAAAATAGCCTGCAGGCCCCACTTAGTGAAGGTGCTTATTTTTCACTAAGCTCATCATATTGTTGAATCTCAACAATTGTAGTTGTCAACTATTTCACCAAGTGGGCAGAAGGTATGCCTACATATGACAACATGGCATAAACCGAAACTCGGTTTCTCTTCAACCATGTCATCACACGATTCAGTGTACCTAAGGACTTATTCTCCGACCATGGAAATAATTTCGAAAATTAAATATTCCAGGAGCTATCCCATCATCTAGGATTCAAACACGAGTTTATGTCACCATACTACCCCTAGTCCAATGGTCAGGTAGAATTTGTTAACAAAGTACTCAAAACGATGTTACAACGTATGGTCAACAACCATAAAACTAACTGGCACCATATGGTATTTTCAGCCTTATGGGCATATTGCATAGCGGCTAAATCTTCAACAGGATTCAAACATTTCCAATTGATTTACAGAGTAGAGGCCATGATTCCCATTGAACTTGAAATCCCCAACTTGCATGCATCTATCAAACTCCTCGATGATACACAACCTTTAGAACAATGGTTGGTAGAATTATAGCTCATCAACGGAAATTGACGAGAATCTCTCCTACAAAATGAATCTCACAAGAAAAGGGAAAAGGAATCATTCAACCACAACATCACCCCCCGCTCATTTTTCATAGGGGGAGTTATTCCTTTGATATGATGTTGCAAAAGAAGCCTCAGGATCTAGGAAGTTTGAAACATTATGGAAGTGTCCTTACATCATAAAACACTGCCTCCTCAAAGGATCCTATATTTTTTCTGAGCCTGACGGTACATGCCTAGCTAATCATGTCAATGGGCTCTACCTCAAAAAATTCCACCTATAGGGCAGGAAGTCTCAACCTTATAGATAAGATGAATGTAACATAAAATTTTGAGATTATCAAAATCATCGTGGACTTGTTCTAAAAAATTCTCTTATGTCATAGATGGATCGTTCCCCCATCCACTATTTTGGATTCGTTGATGGATCCTCTCGATGGTCACAAAATATAGCAGCAACTGCTTGGGCCATATACTCTCTTGACTGGTAAACATTCCTCAACAACGGAGTATGTATCAGATCACCTACCAATAATCAACCAGAATATGATGTTGTCATTGGGCTATTGAGCGACACCTCCAACCAGGGCATTCACCATCTACATGTCTTTCTTGATTCCCAACTAGTGGTGTCACAGTTAAATCAAGGTTTTGAAGTACGAGATTCACACCTATTTAGGAAATACTTACATGCACACTGGTTGAGTCGTCATTTTGATCACATCACATTTACAGATATACCAAGAAATAAAAACCAGACAACCAATCACATAGCTAACCATATCCTAGACTGGAATGCATCTCGTATAAGCCATCATTCGTAAAGAGCAAAGGCGCAAAGCATAAATATCCATCATAGGTACATAACATCCATCATAAACACATATAAACATAAACCAAATAATAAAAATAGACACATCATAAGAGTCGCAAAAATATACATCTCGCATATATACATCAAAAAATATATGAGTCCCAGTATACAAAACAGGTCCCTGACCATCATGTCAATAAAAAATATACATGTTATCAAAATATGGAAGCATCCTCATAATGGGTGCTTTCCCTAACCATAAAAAAACTCTAGGGCTGAGCCCCACCTTGTGGGTCCTCTGGACCCATGGAAGCACCCAATGCCAATATAGGTACAACAACCACAACTATAAGTGCCACCCTGCGTAAATTCGGGAAATGCGCCCTCTCACAGGCCATCACCATCTCCAGCCAAACATCATCCAGGTCATCAAAAAATCCCCTGGTCGGTATGGCTTAGGTCAACCTATCTAACCAACTCCACGAATTGGCTAGAACTTCAACACGAGCGTCAGCGGCCTTAGCCCGAGCCTATGCTACCAGCACCCTAATGTCGAAAACAACCAACAACTCCTCGATCGCCGCCACCCGTGCCTCGACGGACTCAGCACAGGAAAGAAGAGAAGCATCCCCTCTCATATTTGTAGCACTACTACCCTCTGCAGAGGGACCTCCTACACCACCCTGACCCCCAACATGGGCCTAACCATCCCTAAAAGGGACCCTCCTCTGAGGCTGGTGACCCACCAAACGAGCGGTAGGACGTGTTCTGATCCCACATCTGTAAGATAAACCAAAAATACTATCAGTGTCACCATCAAAGACATTTAAATCTATACACAATCAAATTACTCAAAATGCAGAAAACATAAAAAGTCATACCTTCCAGACCCCATACATAGGCTGCAGGAATACCCATATCCAGATCCCCCCGGAAGTCCATCCCTAAATACGGGTAGTCAAGAAACATGTGCGGGTTTGACTCGAACCACGCTTCAACTGTCACATCCCATTAGTGACCCACCTCTCCTCCTCCACCATGGGGAATCATAGGTGCCCACCGACGCATCCTAGGATCCCTCAGAGGACCCAAGGGCACTACAACAAAAGGCCGAAGCATCACAACCCTCTCGTACATGATGTTGTAGAGGATGCTTGCATAAGCGAAGGCCTTAATAGGCCCCCTTTGGGCCTTTCCCAGCTGTGTAACCATGCCCTAGTAAACATAACAAGCCTAGTTGAAGAAGTGACCGTCCCGAAGGTGGCGTAAAAACGCAATATGCAGAACCAACACTCAATGAGGCACTGTCGAGCCAGATAGGAAAACTATCATCACCAAGGAAACTCTCTCATCCAAGTCCATCATAGAGCTCAAACAGACACATCCCATGGTGATCACATTAGGACCACAGTGCTTCTCGACCCAACGATGGATGTTCACTCCCTCAGCTGGGAGTGGATAGGGAAGAGCCTCCCCTTGAGGCAGTTGACCAATCACAAAATAGACATCGGTCTCCGGCTGGATCACGACGTCTCTGCGATGCAAGACCATAATGTGTTGTCTCCTATTTGAACATCGGACCAGGTATCACAGTAACCTATCCTGGGATATAGATAGTTTGTTCTCCAAAAAATTTAGTAAATCGTACTGATCCAGGACCCCCCGAGCATTGGGGTCTTGGGCCACAACTCCACGAAGATCAGGCCAGTCTCTCTCCCACCACAACATCTTGTCACCAGAGAAAAAACCAAAATTAATTTTTTAAACCAAAAATATTATTTTTTAAAAAATTGTCTTCATCGCACCTGTGAAAATATTAGGCGCGATGACCACGCATTTGTATCAGATACAGATGCGCGGTCCATTGAGCATATTTTTTCCTGACCACGAGGTCCTTATGAAAAAATTAATTTCTTCCAGAGGACCACATGGGTCATCCTTGATCGCCCGCATGGCCTGCCCCAAAAATTGGTATAAATTCCATACAAATCCATATTTGTACGGACCCCCCATTCAAGAAAATGACAAAAATGAAAAGCAGGGTATTTAAGGTCTTACTTGACACTGACAGCATGAATCCCGAGTACTCAAGCTAACTGCAACGAAAAGAGTAGCTCGGGAACAGGGGCTAAAATCTGACCTCAGACCCTCAAAATACACAAATGAGTTGAAATGAACAATATTGGCCCCTATATTTCCCTTTTCTCATTATTCGACAGACCATAACTGGAGCTTAGATTACCCAATCTCAAAACCGCGAGAAACACATTGATCAATGCTTCATCATGTTCAAAATAGGTGATCCAGGTGGATAATGGTGGCCACCTGCCTATTCCACTTGGGGCCCCACCATTGTTTCTTTCATTTTTTGAGTTTCCTTAATTATAGCACAGTTTACTATTTTTAGCAGTTTTCGGGTCTTGAACTTCCGGAGCTGTTTTGAGGCTCTAAACGATGTTTTTGGGCATCGCTTCTCCAAAATAAATGAGTTCATTCCAAAATCAATATTCAGGGTTAGTAGTTGTAGTCCTAGGATAGGTCTTTCTAATTATGTATCATGTGCATCAAACAGAGATAGTATGCCTAAGCTACGACCTTGGGAAATTGAGGTACCAATTTACCTCGACGGGTCCATATTCTGGCGTTTCATCTCCTAGGGTTAGATTTTTAGATGTTTATGGTTTCCATTGTTTATCAATAATATATAGGCCTTCGAGCCTCATTGTAACACATAGTTCAAAGGCTTGTAGCCATCACATCTCTTCTCATAGATAAGCTACCAACGCCCTAGCTAGTTTATTTCCATTTCGTCTGTAAACAAATTTTAGTTCTTTGATATTAATGAAATGAAGTGTTATTTCTGCTGCATTTTTATATGTATGGTTATATGTGTATTCTGTTGCATTCCTACATAAATCTGGATCAGTGGTATCAGAGAGGTTTTCTCTTTCTCAATCCTTATTTGAATGTCCCCAACGAGGTTGGGGAGTTAGGGCTTGATCTAGTTGAACCTTTGCAAGATCAGCCTCACAAACCACGACGGCCGCCCATGGGGGATGAAAAGAAAGATGAGGGATCAGAAGATCCTATCAAAATATTTCTCGAGGAGGCCCTCAAAAAACAAAGGAACATGATGATGGTTAACTTTTCCCAGATCCTTCAACGACTGCCCACTGGCGCCACATCTGCATCGAGCAGCCACTCTGGAGGTGCAACTCCTTTTAAGGTACAAGTAAACTTTGACATTCCCATAGTTGAGGGGAAAATAGATGCAGCTGCCGTAGATATATGGTTGAATCTATTAGAAGGATATTTCTCAGTTCATGACTTTTCCGACCAGGAGAAGATTGTTTTTTCACTCCTCAAAGCTACCCCCCATGTCAACGATTGGTGGGAAACCTACTGTGAGAAAAAGGATGAGGGGGAACCCTCTCTGCTCTCAGTCATACCCAATTGGAATTCCTTCTGAGACACCATTAAGGAACAATATTATACTGTGGGGAGCTATGAGGACAATTACATACAATGGACTACGTTGTGGCAGCAAAGGGATCAAGATGTACATGAGCTGAAGGATTTGTTCCATACCCTGTGCACAAAGTTGGGTATCAAAGATTCAGAGAAACATTTGGTGCTAAAGTACTACAATTGTCCGCACAGACACATTCAGGTGGAAATGGAGTTTCTTGAAATCTCCTTGCTTGGTATGACATACTGGTATGCTGCCAAGATTGAGTAGAAATTCAAATAGAAGAAGCGATACTTTGGATCTGCGAATCAAAAGCAAGGTAAAGGTGCCCCCAAACTGCAGAACAAAGAAAAAATCAAAGGCATGGTGGCCCAAGATAACCTACCAAAGCCACAAGAAAAGAAAAACACCAGGAAGACGAAGAAGGACACGGGAAAGTGGTGTGAGTTCCATAAGAGCGCCACTCACAACACAAGTGAATTTCAAGCCAAGCAGTCACTGATGGCTGAGATGAGGGCTTCTGAATCATATGCATGCTCTGAATCTCAATCAAAACCCGACAAGGGGAATGAAAAAGGGAAGAATATTATTGATGTGAAGCCCAATGCCACCATGGCCACTACAAATATCCATGAGGAACCAGAAGATCCAGAGGAGGAGTATCTCTTCCACTCTTAGATGTGGGTAAAGGGTTCCCCTCTACAATTCATTGTCAACAGTGGGATCCAAAAGAACCTCATTTCAGCAGAGGTTGTGAAGCATTTGGGCTTGCCAACCATAACACACCCACCCGTACACCATCGGGTGGCTTCACCAAGGACGAGATCTCCACATAAGCCAGTAGTGTCGCCTTCCCTATAGCATCAAACCCTTCACAGATGAGGTATTATGTGACATTGCTCCTCTTGATGTTTGTGATGTATTATTAGGCTAACCATACTTGTGGAAGCGACATGTTGTGTATGAGTCTCAACCTCATGCTGTTATTGTTACTTTCGACAAAAAGTTGTATAGGATACCAGAGATACCACTGCCTGCGGCTATCTCTTTGGTTACTACAAAACAATGCAGTAAGCTCATTTCCAAAATCAGGAAATTTGTTTTCCTGATGATCCGCCCCCAGGGTAAGAAGAAGATCGTGGCCACAACCTTTAGACAGGGCTCCTCCGCATGACAACAACAAATGGAAAAGGTCATGGAGGAGTACAGGGACATATTTACCTCACCCACAAAGGTGCCTCTAGACTTTCAGGTCAAGCACCCCATCGATCTGACATCAGGTGCATCGTTGCCCAATAGACCGATCTATCAGCGCTCTATTTTGGAGAATGATGAAATCAAGAGGTGGATTTGGAGATGCTTAGAAAGGTCACATCCAGCCGAGTTCATCACCCTGTGGGAGCCTGATTGTGTTAGTGCAGAATAAGGATGGGACTTTGGGACTCTGTATTGACTATCAGGTGCTAAACAAGATCACTGTCTGGAATAGGTACTCAATCCCACGGATTAATGACCTTCTAGATCAACTCAAAGGGGAGAAATATTTTAGCAAGATCGACTTGAAGTCTGGGTATCACTAGGTACCAATCGAACCCTCCAATGTGTGGAAGACTTCCTTCAAAGCCAAGGAGGACCTTTTCGAATGGTTGGTCATGCCTTTAGGGTTGACAAATGCTCCCGCAACCATCATGAGGCTGATGGACGACATCTTGTGGCCATTCGCCAACTCATTTATAGTAGTATACTTGGATGACATCCTGATATTCAACCAGACTTGGGAAGAGCACCTCCACCACATCCGACAGGTCCTCCAAACACTGCGGAAACACAAGTTGTGTGCCAATTTGGAGAAGTGCACTTTTGGCATGACCCGGGTTCAGAATCTTGGATACATTATTGATGAACGAGGGGTGCATGTGGATCCAACCAAGGCCCAATTAATTCAATATTGGTCGACCCCAATCACTCTAATAGAGCTTCCCAACTTTCTGGGTCTTGCTAATTTCTACTGTAGGTTCGTGTTGGGATTCTCACATATCACTTGGCCCTTGATTCAAGTCACTAAGGGAGGAGCGAAAGAAAAATTATTTTGGTCAGAATATCAATAGAAGGCATTCGTAGAATTGAAACATTGCCTCTACTCTGTCCCAGTGCTCAAATTACCAGACTTGCAACAACCATTTGAGATCGAGACAGATGTCTCTGACTATGCTAGTGGGGTAGTTTTTACTCAACAGGTGCATCTAGTGGCATTAGGGGAATTTTTAGGTTTAAAATGGGCCTCCTAAGAAAAATGTACAACCAAAATAAAATTTATAATAACCAATAGGATTCAAGATGATGATGTCAACCATGGGGGATGATTCACCATTTTTTAAGTAAAAGGGTAAAAAAATTTAAAAATAATAAAATAATAAAACTACTTTTTCAATTCGTATTTTCAACTTATGTCCCAAAGTTTTTACTCAAATTTCAAGAAGGAGTACTCATTGGATGCAAAATTTAATTCCTCATCAAAGAGTAACCATTTTGCATACTTTCGATGGACTCTGCTACATGAAAAATGATAAATACATGAAAAAACGTGATTGCAATCACGTTTTTTATGTATTTCTCATTTTTTTTGTAGCAAGGTCTATTGGAAGTATGCAACATGGGTACTCCTTTGATGAGGAATTAAATTATGCATCCAACAATTACTCCCACTAGAAATTTGAGTAAAATCTTTGGGAGATAAGTTGAAAATACGAGTTGAAAAAGTAGTTTTTTCTTTTTTCCCTCTAAAATTTGATGATTTCATCAAATATTATTTTATTATTTCCACTATTATTTTATAATTTCCTTAGGAGGCCCATTTTAGACCTCAAAATTCCCCTAATGCATATCACAGTGAGACAATGTCTGACACAATTCGCAAGTACCCCACTTATGACAAAGAAATGTGTTCCATTATGCAGGCATGCCGCCAATGGAGGCATTACATTTTGGGGAAAAAAATGGTCATCCACACGGGCCAACGACCCCTGTAATTCATACAGATACAAGGGAAGTTGCATAACGATCGCCATCAAAAGTGGTCCACATATTTGCAACAATTTCATTTGAACATAAAGTATAAGAAGGGCAACACAAATAATGTTGTAGACTGCCTTAACTGACCATTGATCGTGGTGCTAACCACCATTCTCAACTCTTGTTGGAACGAGACTTCTGATTGGTCACTTCTCTACAAGAGTGATCTGGAATTCGGCCACACATACAAGACACTCTTGGAGGGTATGCAAGTTCCAATTTTTCACCTCCAGGATGCACTGCTATGTCACCTGGGACAGCTTTGTGTTCCTTCAAGTGAGCGTGCCAAGATGATTTGGGAAGCACACTACAATCCAGTTGCAAGGCATTTCGGGGTCGAGAAAATAGTGGCAGTACTGCATAAGTATTTCTATTGGCCAAACCTTTGACAGGATGTTGGGAAGTACATCAGATCCTGCACTGCTTGATCCATTGCAAAACTGACCATCAAGAAGAAAGGCCTCTATACTCTGCTACCTACCCCTAGTCAACCTTGGGAATACATCTCCATGGATTACATGTCGAGCCTTCCTTCTACTAAGCATGGAAACGACTGTGTTTTTGTCGTCGTCGACAAATTCTCAAAGATGGCCATTATGTCGGCCTGTAAGAAGAATATCACAGCAGAAGCCACTGCTAAACTATTCTTTGAACGAGTGTGGGTTCACTTTGGGATCCCACAGTCTATCATCTCAGATCAGGACAACAGGTTCCTTAGCACATTTTGGTCCAGCCTCTAGTCAATGCTAGACACCAAGCTCACCAAGTCCACAACTTTCCATCCCCAAATTGATGGCCAGAAAAAGGTCGTCAACAGGATGATTGTACACATTATGCGCATGTACAATTCAAAGCATACACACACATGGGATGAGAGCCTTCCCTATGTACAACACAGTTATAATCGGGCTCTCCACAGCTCAGTCATCTCTTTCAAGTGGGCCTGGGGTTCTAGCCACTATGTCCCATTGACGGAGCCATGTCATTTGTTTCTACTCAAGCTGATTCGGCTCATGTCCAGTCTAAAGCTGATAAAGCAAAAAAATTCTTTGAAGACATTTAGTACATCCTCCAGCATGTTCATGACATATTGGACAGAGCTAATGCTAAGTACAAGAAACTACATGATCAACATTGGGCGCCACACTACTTTTAGGTGGGCAACAAAGTGTGGCTACATTTGCACAAGGAGCGCCTCACTGGCCCCTAGTGCAAGCCTCGCCTACTACGATATGGGTCATACGCCATCACCAAGGCTATAGGGAATAATTCCTTCGAGCTCAATATTCCACCATTCCTTGGTCTACACCCAGTATTCAACGTGGATTGCCTTCGACCCTATTTCCCACCTCTACTGGAAACCTCTGACATTGCAGAAAAAATCACACCAACATAGTTGAAACCAGACTACATGGAACAGGCCACCATAAATTGTATCATGGACATGCAAATCAAGAACACTTGCCAGCAGAAGATCCAACTGTATCAGGTTGTCAAAGCTGGCAAACTCCTGCACCAAGGCAAGTGGTTCACCAGGGACCAAGTTCAGCAGAAATTTCGTCATCTCATGGAGGAACTCAACGCAATGGGGACCATTGCTTCCTAAGGGGGGAGGAATGATCCAGGTGGATATTGGTGGCCACCTGCCTATTCCACTTGGGCCTCGCCATTGTTTCTTTCAATTTTTTAGTTTCCTTAATTATAGCACAGTTTACTATTTTTAGCAGTTTTTCGGGTCCTGAACTTCCGGAGCCATTTTGGGGCCCTAAATGATGTTTTTTGGGCATCTCTTCTCCGAAGAAAATGAGTCTGTTTTGAACTTGATATTTGCAATCAGCATTTTTAGTCCTCAGATAGATATTTCTAATGATGTATCATGTGTATCAAATGGAGATAGTATTCCTAAGTTACGACCCCGAGAAATTGAGGTACCAATTTACCCCGACGGGGCCCATAGTCTGGCGTTTCATCTCCTAGGGTTAGTTTTTTGGATGTTTAAGGTTTTCCATTGTTTATCAATAATATATAGGTCTTCGAGCCTCATTGTAACACAGAGTTCAGAGGCATGTAGCCACCACATTGCTTCTAAGAGATCAGCTACCAGCGCCTTAGCTAGTCTATTTCCATTCCATCTGTGCTTTGATATTAATGAAATGAAGTGTTATTTCGAATGCATTTTTATATTTATGGTTATATGTGTATTTTATTGTGTTTTTGCATAAATCCAAATCACTAGGCCCCATAAATCCACGCCTCAGAAAAATTCATTTTTAGGCACAACATCCGCCATACTTCAGTTCAAGTATGCCCTCCCTTATTTCTTTACATTCAAGTTATTTCAAATATGTTTGTATGAAAAATATGCTTTTACTTGGGGTATTGGTTGCAGGTATTACAGACATGTCAAATCACCATATGTCCCAGCCAACAAAGGTACAAGAGCAGGTATCATTCTATCCCTAGCATGATAGGCTCCTAAAGAAGCTTTGCATATATTGACATCATTTCTTCAAAAAAAGAACAACCATAGGTTTCATCACCTGACCATGTTTATCATCGCCCCACCTTGCACATGATAAACACCCTTGTAGGTTGGTCAAGCCTTACTCTCCATGGCATCCATCACTCATGTAGATCATACACCAAAGGTCTGGAACCATGGCAATAAAACCCCAATCCCGGGAAGCACTTCATGTTCATTCATCCATCATACATCAAGTCAAGTTTTACCCATGTCATGTTAAAACCCCTTTCCTGGGCTACCATTCTCACAATCGGATCAAAAAAACACACCACTGCATCTCACATTTGGCCTATCACACCTCCATCAGCATAGCCCATCTATGACATTTTTCATCCGCTTCATCACCCTCCCATAGAGACCAACCAATGAGGCCCCCACCCTCAAAAAAACACATTCCTCACACCATAGTGAAGGATTATTTCATGTTTATAGGGGCACTCATCTTCGTTCTTGTACATCCAAACCCATTCTATATTATTTTGGCAAGTGTACAAAGATTTTTTAGGAGAGCACTCCCACCCATCCATTTACATTTATCACCTAGCAGCAGTCCCTAATCATCCTTGGTCAGAGCTACGCATTCTCTTACCACACCCAACCACGACACTCATAGCAACCATACACCCACCCTGGACGTCCTACCGACCCCAAGGATTTCTCACCGGAAATTGTTAAGACTGCCTGATCGAAATCTAGATTGGGGGCAAACATTTGCCAAAAATTCAAAGTGCTAATAATTGCACCAAACCAAAATGACCGGCTCAGGCTTGTTTCCAGGAATCTGACGCAATTCGTTTCACTCAAAACAGAGTTCGTATGACGAAGTTAGAGCCCGCTGATTGTCGTGCCAAACAAACAAATTTTCAAAAAAAAGGATAAAAGGCTAAAAATTTAGGTTTTCCTCCAGCCCAATGATAGGATGAAAAGTCTCAAATTGTGGTTGGATGTGACATGGCACAATTTCATTGGTTTGTGGAAATCCAATTGGGTGTTGACACGTGGCAAGCCCAGAGGCCCCCACGTGCCCCTTCCAAAGGCCAAATTTCTGGGTTAATGTCAAAGTTCGAATTCCGAATTTTATAGTTCAAAGGTTGAATTTTTATTAACAATGGTTGGATTTTCATATGCAATGGTCTAAATCATTTTATTATGGGTGCATATTTTTTATTATATAGTTGGAGAACTATATACATATGCCAAAGTGCGGATTAAAGTTTCAAAGTTTGAATTTTTATTAAATCCGTATGTTCATAATGTATTATGGTGCAAAAATTATATGCACAGGAAGTGCAGAGGTCAGGGCTCGACCCCACGACCTCCCACGCACTAGCGCACCCGCATACCATTACGCCCACACGTTGTGACATAACATACAACGAGCGCATAACGTATTTGTTGTTACAAATGAATTTTAGCGGAGGTTTAAAAGGCCAGCCCTTGGTCCACGGGACCGAGGCTTGTAACCATAGCGGAGGCTAGGTCTAATGGCGCGTATTAAAGTTAAACATGGATTATTAATCCATAATCCTATATTAGTGCTAATCCGACTTTCAAAACAGATTTTTTATTAATTGCGCTTAGTGCGCTAACCACATTTTAACTCAAACTTATCATTTAATTAAACCAACGTTAATCACCGATTAATTTTGGCAGAAAAATTGGCGGTTCCGCTAATTTCGACGCCACTTCCACATTTGGCGGACTTAACTGGAGATGTTCCAAATTTGGAGGAGATTTCTAGGAAAATCTTGAATAAAGCATAACTTTGACATATTTCGACCAATTTTAGCTCAAGAAGAGTCATTCCTAGATGATTTTGATGCTCTGAGCATAATGGTATAAGTTTCAGAGACGTTGGAACACTTATGCAAGTGATTTTTCTACTTTGAATATTAAAAAATCCCTGAGCCACCAAGAGAAGAGATCGTGGCTAGATCAGCTGAAGACCATTTTCAGTGCTTGAAGAGTCTATTTTGAGTTTTTTGGGTCTTTTGAAGCCAAAGGAGAAGGTTGCAAAGCCATTGGAACATTGTAGGTGCATGTAATTAGATAATTGACCATTAATCCGAAGAGTACTTAACCAGTTGAAGCAGGTCCATGGAGATGTAGCCCAGGACGGGTGAACTTCGTTATCAGCTATTGTGTAATGTGTATGATATGTGTCATTTTTCTACATTTTTTTTTTGGACATGAGTTTTTAATAGCTAATTAATTCATAAATTTCTCATAAAAAAACAAAAAAATTGACACATAAACCACTTCACAAATGGCTAATTTGAAACGATCCCAAACACACTATTTTTATATTGATGAGGGAGCTATCACAACAAAAATAGTTTGCCCATATTTATATCAATGTTGCAACTCGCATTTATAGCTCTGACCTCGAGCCACTTAACTACCATCATCAGTCATAATCATTTCTACTCATCATGCCTAGTTAACCCATCACACCATGCCTTGCTACATCAAAAACCCTGGTCCCTTGCATCAGTAATCATTTCAATCCATTGGTGCTTCCTTCTTGTCGACTATAATAAACATTTTCCAAGAAGGAGGTGATACATTGGATGACTCCTCACCTCCATAGGGGCATCCCCGGATAGCACTATGAGAATCATCATTGGCCATTGATTTTCGACTTCAAGATAAACTTTCATGTCAAGATGGTATCATACTTCATAACTGTTGCACTCTGCCAGAATTTGTTGAAGAACCGTGACTCGATAAGCATCTCTTTCAGCAATGCTTGCACGGGAAGGTCCCTAACAGTTAAAGACTCATGCATACAGTGAGCAATTGTTCTAAAAAAACATGCCATACCAAGTGTTAGCTCCATGTAATCAACAAGATTGGCAAAGTCTGACTACAGGGAGAAACACTATTTCAACCACTTTGGGATTCTAGGATCTAGCCCTCCTGAATCCAGAGAGGGATCACTCCAATAAGTGCAAAGATGGATTTATATTTAAGATTTTTGGTAATGATATGAGGCTAGTTATGAAGTCCGAGGGTCTTTGTTTGTTTTGGATGGTTGAACATGATTATTATTTGAGTGGAAAGTCCTAAATGGAAAGAGTTTCAAAGGTGTGAAGTTGCAAGCAATCAGAACAAGCTTTGGCTAAAAAGATAGATATAACGCTGGTTTTAGTCCATTGGGCTATGCAGTCATAATAGGGTTTAATTGAAACAACAAGGTTCAAGAGTGGTCCATGGGGCAAGTCATCTATGTCTAAGGATCTCTTTAAATTTTATTTTATGGAATGAAATTATACAACAAGAAAGGGAATTAAACAAATGAAGAACAAAGAGCAGCCTAAGATCTGGTAAGTACTTTGAAACTGGCCAGCTTTTGGCATATACTTAACAAAGACATAAAAGTAATCTAAGATCTGGTAAGTACTTTGAAACTAGCCAGATTTTGATGCACTTTGAATAGAAAAACATTTAAACACAGAGGGAAACACAAATGATAATGAAGAATGGTCTAAGATTAGGTAAGGACTTTGAACCTAGCCTGATTTCAACACACTCTTAGGGAAACTTTCAGACAGTCTTTGGGGATAAAACTAAAGGACAGGGCTCAATATAACTTCCTTATTTCATCTCTACTTAGAATTAAATTGAAAATAACGTTTGAGAACAATATTTAGCTTAGACAGTAGGACGAGGGAACGCCAGCATTCCTAACTACTTAAACTGAATTAAATCATTCCTAAACAACACAATTTGGAAGAAAACATTTAGATAAAGCTTATCAGTCAGAGAAGGGTACTGATATACAGTAAGTCCTAACTCTATGCTTGTTGTTCTTTATAAGAGAAAATGGAAAAAGTGAAAAATAAAATAAAATAACGATTTACAATAGAAAAACATCACCGTTGACACAGACCAGGATCCCATAAATCATCTTGTATTGATGCTTCAAACCAGTTACAGCTTTAAGTCCAGTGTTTCAGTTCAGCAATCATCTTCACTTCTCAGCCTAACTATTCTATCACAAATAGAGCTTCAAGAGCCTTTGAACATTATTTATAGGTAGAAAATTTGAGCACAAGTATATTTCAAAGTTCTGCAACCAACATTTTCTCATATTATACAGGAATATTTATAGAAGAAATGAGGAGGTGGGATCTGAAAAAAGATCTTCAAGGTCAACGAATACAGACTTAATGCTTCTCGGCCTTTGATGGGCTTGATGGAGAAGTTTACAGATGTTCTGTCTGTATTGATTGTTTTACATTTAAGAATTAAGCTCTGTGGGAGATTTTGTTGAATTTAAGGCTCTGTATTATGTTGTAATAACTTTGCTGATATTTTTTGCATTAAGTTCCTTTGGCAGAATTAATTATTCGGCTGCGTTGAGGCAAATATCTTCTTTTCTGATCATAACTCGGCCTCTGTTGAATGTTTTGAGGCTACAAGTGGCAATGGGTAGCTGAGAGGAATCAATTAGCCTCTGTTGTGGCAGTGGAGGCCCTTTCTGACTAATAAATGTTTGATTTATCTTTAATTATGTTTTAATTCGGAGGATTAGGCTTTTGATTTTCGATCTTAGCCGTAATCCTTCAAAACTGTGAAAATGGTTTTAAATCCTCTGTTTCTGCTGTATTTAAGTCTTCAACACTGATATTCTTTTGTTTTGATTTTATTTACTGTGTCTTTTTGATGTGCAGGTGCCGCAAAGGGTCCATATGGCATCAATGCCCATGAAGCATCGATGAAACGTGGATTCGAACCCTGTGGAATGATCTTTCTATATGCACGAAGGCATAAGGGATCGTCATCCCCAGCCTTTAGTTTTCCTTTGATATAATGGAAAAACCATTTAAACTTGCAAAATATAGACAAATGTTATGAAATCCTACATATTGGGATAGACTGCTTCGGAGGCTTGGGTGAGGAGCGTGGTTGTTTGATGGCAACATCCAACGGTGGAGATTTGCTAGCGGAGGTCAAAAGGAGAGGAGAGGGAGCTTTTAAGTTAGAACCGTTGATCCATGACTGATCAAGGAGATCAACGGTTGAGATCAACGGTGGACTAATAATGTGAAGGAGTCACATTATTTGGTTTTTTAGAGGAAAATGCGAAGAAATAAGGTTAAAGCCTTTGTTCATAGGAAATATGGTTAAAATTAAAGTTGGGGGTTCGGGATGATCATGGGCCATTGGATGAGATCGGCCCATGAGATCAACGGTGGAGATTTCTTGTTGAAATCCTTTGGTGAAGGTGGAGGGCGATAGTGTAATGAGAGATTAAACACGAGCCGTTGATCCGCAAAGATCAACGGCGGAGGAAGAACACGATAGATCGCAATGTAAATGGGGAAGAGTGGTTTCAGCAAAGAAAACCATGGGTTTCGTGCTTCGAAAGGGTGGGAAAATGGTTTTACCTTTTGGAACGCGATATGCGTCCCCGCTCGACACGTGGCTTCTTAAAACCACCTATATCGCGCAGCCCTCGGGAGATTATCCTTCGCGCTTAAAGTTACGCGAAAATGCGTGCCCATTGCTGGATCAGGGGTCTCAAATCTAATGGCTCGGAATGAACGCGATATTAAAAAGATGCACGGGCAGAAGTAGGTGGGGCAGATTTAATCTGGGCTGTTTATCTAGGATTTGGACGGCTGAGATTGAATCTGAGGAGGGCAGGACGCATAGGAGACCGGCCCGTCGGAGTTAATACAGACCATTGATATGTTGAGATTAACGACAGAGATTGGATAAGAATCATTATGAAGCTGGGGGATAAAAATAACAAATGGAGACAAGAGAATATCTGAACCATCCAAACTGGACACGTGGATGACCTAGATGCTATCGGGAGATCGCAATCGGAGGAGGCAATGGGGAAGGGGCGATGAAAAACCTCCGATGCGATTTAGCGCTGGCCGTCGATCTGAGGATCAGATCGATGGTGGGGAGTGAATCAGAGGGGCTCAAAAGGTGGAGGAAAGGTTTATGATTGGAGCAAATGAGGGCCGTCGGATCAGGGAAGGAGGGGACGAGATCAACGGCTCACGATTGATCGAGAGATTGCCAATCGAGGAGAGGAAATAACATGTGCCCAATAAAAACTTGTGAGTGATGTTGCGCAGGCCGTCGATTTATTTTAGATCGACGGTGGATCTTTCTTCGAATAATGCACCGGCGGAAAACCCTTAATACTTATGAAAACCCAAAATTTTTATGAAACGTAAAGGTTTTATGGTTCGGGGTGAATTGTACATATGAAGGTTGGCGCCCGTCTGCGAGGCCGTTGGTCTATATGGAGGATAATAGGCCCAGGGCTTGATATGTATAAGGGCCAATCGCATCATAACTTCGGTGTTGGTCTTTCAATCTACCCATTTTAATTTCTCCAATGCGATTAGCGCTTCAGGACTTTTCAATCTACCCATTTTTCATTAAAAAACATTGTTCTAGCGGGTTTAGACCAAACTTAGGATAAAAGGGTTTTATGAATTTTCAAAGGGAAATATGCATCGGAGATGGGTTTATAAAAAATTTTAGCGCTTGATTGTGGGCACAAGGGTTATATAAGACAGTAATATGATCGGGAGTTTATAATCAAAGGGCCTAATCGTATCGGAAGCTTTTACCATAAAAAATAACTTGCGCGCTTTGTTTTCTCTGATGCGATAAGTGTTGAAAGCGCTTAGCACTTGGTTCTAGTGTTAGGGCACATTTGGGGAAGTGGTTGGGTCCTAGCCCAAAGGGGCTTAAGCCTTCAATACAAAAAGGTGTATTTTTATGATTTTTTTAGGGTTTTCTGATGGATTTGAGGGTTTCGGCAAAGTTTTAAAATGAGTTTTAAACTTTGTAAAAATGATTTTATGAAGGGGAAATGGGAAACCAATGGAAAATAGAGGGAATTAATGGGGAATAAAAGGGTTAAAAATGAAGGTTATTTTGGAGCAAAGGGAGGGGAAAAAATGGAGTTTTGCAGCAGTCTTTTCTCTAAGAAACCAATAGAATTTCATAGTTAAAATTAGAAACAGCAGCGAAGATTTGAATAGAGAGCATGATGTCTTCATGAGTCTTCAAGAGATAAAATTTTTTGCAATAAAACTTGTTCCTTGAAGGCTCCAAAAAATTTTAGCCACCTTTTGATATAACAAATTTTATAGGTGGCTAACAGTGGCTCCACTTGGGGATGGTGCTCTCTTGAAGGAATCAAGAACTTCAGACTTGCATTCTCTGGGAGGCTTATTAGTGCCTCATCCATTGGGCTGCAACCTTCTTACTTGGATGATCTTCTTGTTTCTGAAAAATGTTAGCAGCCATAAAAAACCATGGATCTTCATCAACACAAGCTTTCTACCTACCCAATCCTACTAATCTAACATTTTTTCTTCTTTAGAGTGCACTCGGATTGGAAAAATCTTTTTACAACATTTTATTCTTTTGAAAGCATAAAACTAATCCAATTCTACTCCTTATTTCTCCATGAACTCCGATTAAACAGTTGAGTCCATATGCTTCTCTACCTAATCTACCAATCTGTTAGGATTAAACACTCTAACAGATTTTTTTTCACTAAATTCTACAACATAAATTAAAAAGAATACAAGTCAGGATTGAACAGTCTAATTTATTGTTGATCTATGGCATAAAAACAAGTTGCACATAGATACTATTTTATAAAAATTTAGATCAAAATGGAAGGCTTAAGATCTGAAAATTCTAAGCACTTCCTTCATCTTTTTCAGCTCTGTTTTTACTTCTGTTTGAGTTGTTCTTAGCTTATTCTCTGGTTCAGATTTTTAGTTGATTAAAACCAGTTTTACCTCTGTTTTTGACTCAGAATTTGAAACAGATTGGAGTCATTCTTCTTTTGAAAACTTAGGTTCAGATTTTGAGCATGTTTGAACCTTTATTTTCTAGCCTAATCTATCTATTGATAAGCCAAGATTAAATTGTTTGGAAAATCGAATTTTCTAACCTATTAATAGTAAATTTAAAACTAATTAGTCAAGATTAGGCTGTATGACTAACTAGAAGTGTGTTTTTCAGGAGTGGCATTTAAGCTTGCACACTTTCAGATTTGGTTCTCTTTTTGTTGGTATGGGGCTGTACCTTTATTGTTTTCACAATCTGCCTTCTTTTCTTTCTTTCATTGTTTTTGTATTTTTGTTTTTTCTAACTTTGAATCCAATGGTGGATAAAATATTTATAATGAGAAAAAAGATAAAAAGGCTTTCAGAACATAACATGGATCAAGAGAAGTAATGCTTAAGCGTCCTACCATTGATAGGACCCCCAAACAATTCTGCTCCATTCAACTCTTGTAAGAAAAAGACATTATTACCAGCAGCTTAATGAATGAAGTAAGGGCCAAGCCATAAGTTGTCAAATTTTCCATGCTTGCCCTTGTCTTCTCTCCTGGATTCCCACTTTAAAAAAATTTCACCACTATTGAAATTACTGGCCTTTGTTCTTCTATCAAAAAGATTTTTAATGCTCTCCTTCTTTAGTAATGCTTTGTTATAAACTTCCTCTCTGGTTTGCTGAAGGTGAATAGTCTGATTTATCCTTCTGATCATATCATTGTCTTCATACTGAACCTCTTGAATCAACTTCATAACTGGCACACCAAGGTTGGTTGGAAAAATTGCATCTGCACCATACACAAGCTGGTAGGGTGACATATCAATAGATTTCTTCAAAGTCAATCTGTTAGCCCAAAGTGCATGCACAAGCTTTGTGTGCCAAGACTTTTTGTTGTCCTCCAACAACTTCTTGATTATGTTCACTAAACTCTTGTTTTAAGATTATGCAAGTCCATTACCTTGAGGGTAATAGGCCGTGGAATGCCCTAATGTTATCTGATATTTGTGACAGAACTCAACCATCTTCTTTGATCCAAATGCTGCTGCATTATCAGTGATGATCTTGGTAGGGTAGCCAAATCTAGAGAGAATATTAGTCTCCATGAATTTTATAATGACAGAATCATTGGCTTGCCTATAGGGGATGGCTTCTATCTATTTAGTGAAATAGTCTGTGGCAGTGAGAATCCATCTATGTTGGGCAGAGGATGGTGGATGGATTTCTCCTATGATGTTAAGTCCCCACTTTTGAAAAGGGGCTTCAACAGTGATTGGATGTAGAGGCAAGGGTGGCAGCTTGCTTTTGCCTTCAAAAAGTTGACATTTATGACAGGCAATTATCATCTTATGTACATCAAGAAAGAGAGTAGGCCAATAGTAACCATCCCTAAAGATTTTGTTGGCTGTTGTCTTCCAGTATAAGTGGCCTCCACACTCCCCTTCATGGAACTCGTGCTTAACCTTCTCTGCATCATACTCAGGCAAACATTTAAGCAATATACCACTTGCATTTTCCAATAAAGACATTTATCTATAATGCAATAGTTTACAACTTTTGACTTAAAAAACCTCGCCTTTGTTTTTGTCAAACCAAGAGGTGTATTCGAATTAAGAAAAACATAAAGAATATCAACATACCAAGAGGAATTCATAAAATGGTCTTCAACAATGGGAGTTGAGATTTCCTCTTGTTCATCTAAAGCATTTATCATATTAATATCAAGAACTTCAAAATTTGATTCAACCATTAATCTAGCTAGACCTTGGCCTTTGATGAGTTTAGTGGGCTTTATTTCTAAATCATATTCAAGAATAACATCAATCCACTTACCTCTCTTACCATCTGGGTCCTGCGTTAGAATATATTTCAAAACTGAATTTGGGACAAAGGCAATGATGTGGGAGTGCAAGATTTATACTCTGAAATATTTTAAAGCTTTGACCAAAGCAAAAGCTTTCTTTTCCATAATGTTATACTTCAAAGGGGCATCCCTCAAAGTCTTGCTAAATAATGTAATAGGCTACTCTTGTCCTTGTGGATTTTTCTGTAAAAGGACAGCAGCTATTGTATGAATGAAAAAATATAAAAATCTTTTGAAAAAACAGGACTTATTAGAACTGGTGTTTTGGTTAACGCTTGTTTCACTAGTTCAAAGGACTTCTTTGCTTCCAAGGTCCATTTTACCCCTTGCTCCTTCTTCAGCATGTTTGTAATATTTCTAAGGAGCTCAGCCAAGTTGGGGATGAACCTTCTCAAGAAATTAATCTTTCCAATGAAAGATTGCAATTCATTGATGTTTCGAGGATGAGAGATTTGCAAAATGGCCTCAATCCTCTTTGGATCTATCTTAATACCCTCTTCTGAAATAATGTTCCCAAGAAGTTTACCTTCTTGGAGACTGAAAAGTGTTTTCTTAGGGTTCAAAGATATTCCAAACCTCCTGCATCTCTCGAAGACTATTCTTAAATGTTCTAAGTGCTCTTCATCTGTCTTTGAAAAAACAGTAACATCATCAAGGTATATAATGATGAAGTAGCCCAGTTCTTCCGAGAATGCAATGTCCATGGCTCTCTGAAAAGTTGCACCAGCATTCATTAGACCAAAGGGAATTTTCACATACATGAAAGTGCCCCATGGTGTAGTAAAAGTTGTCTTTAATTGATCATCAGGGTGAAATAAAATCTGATTATACCCTAAGTAACCATCAAGCAAAGAAATTATTTTAGACCCTACCACCCTCTGTAAAATATGATCCATCTTAGGTAAAAGGTATTTGTCTTTCAATGAAGCTTTGTTTAAGTCTCTAAAGTCTATACAAAGCCTGATCTCTCCTGTTTTCTTCCTAACTGACACCAGATTAGACACCCACTCAGAATATCTAATAGGGATAATAACACTAGCTTCATACATTTTTTTGATTTCCTTCTCAACCAAAGGCAACTGAACAGGGTTTATTCTACGTAGCTTCTGTTTGAATGGCTTTTGGTTTTCCTTGAGGGGAATTTTGTGTTGTATTATTTCAGTGTCATAGGATTTAAGATCTTCGTAACTCCACGCAAAAACATCAGAAAATTCTTTAAACATCTCTATGTCTTTTGAGTTTAATGTAAGCTGGTAAAGTCTTAGACAGTTTGATCATCATAGGTTTTATTTCACTGCCTATATTGCACTCCTCTACTTCAGTCTCTACAGGTTCTAGTTTTGGCTTCTTGGCCACATCGTTAAAATCGAACAACTCTTCTAAAGGGGCCAGAGCCTTAAGCAAACTCTGATCTTTGGATTGCAAGGTTTCTAACTCCTCTGTTTCTAACTCTGCAATCATCTGTGTTGTGTTTCCAAGTTTTCTAGACAAAAGATTGATATTAGCAAGCTCAGGAGACTTTTCTTCTTCATAAGAAAATTTTCTTCACTGTTGCAGTCTGTTTCATAATATGAATCTGAACTATGCAGTTCAAATTCATTTCTGAGTTGCATGAAGTCTTCTATTTGTTTGTCTCCGTTGAACACTTGCCAATATTTTTCTTTATCAGGAATAGCTAGTCTGAATTTAATCTGAGTTGTGCATTCTTTGGTTTCGTATGGCATTAAGCATGTTCTAGCTGCGAAAGCTAAGCTGTGGGCCACGTTATTCCTTTTTCTTGGGACAAAAATTACCTGGTACACCTCAAAAGTTTTCAAAAGATCCACGACATCATTTTGATAGGCCCTAAGTCTTGGTTGATTTGCATTGTATTCCCCGTTGACTTGCCTAATGATTAATTCGAAATCCCCATATACTTTAATTCTCTTGGCTCCTAACTTTTTCAACGGATGTAAGCCTAAAACCAGGGATTCATATTCTGTTATATTATTTGAACACTGAAAGTTTAATCTACAGGAGATGCTCTCTGTGTGGTTGTTCTCAATGTTACGTATCCAGACGCCTGCACCAGCATTAGTTCTAGTGTAGGACCCATCAAAGTACATACTCCATAGAGGACTAGTTTCGAGTTCATCTTGGGTACTGTCCTCTTCAACTAACGTGCTTTCCGATTGTTCATGAGTATCAGCACTTAGTTGAATTTGTTTTAACTCCTCAGGTTTTTCACTGCATTGAGGGTTACTTTCTTGATTGTTAAGGTTTAAAATCAAAGGACGCATGACTTGTAGCTCAAGACCTGGGTTTGGTTTGCTGAAGTTCGAAGGTTCAACAAACTGTTTAGACACTTCTGTGTTGTCTTGCTCCTCCTCTCTATCGGCCATTAATTCTGTTAAAGTGACTTGTTCACTGAATGATTCATTGTTAAACATGATAAAAGAATCAAGGCCTGTATTTACAGAATACAGAGGAGAGCTCTATGGTCTTTCTTGGCTTGTAACCATATATTGCATATGGGACTCCCTATAAAGTCTTCTTGTCTTATTAAACACAGGGATGGTCGCATAGGTCATGTCCATCTGCATAGTCCCTTGTAACTTAGCACCCCAAGATCTTGATAATAGCATTCCATACTTTGGGGGCACATTAGCCACAAAAATATCCATGACTAAGCATTTGGCTGGAATATGTGCTAAGTTAACGCAGAGGTATTTGATTAATCCTAAACATTTTACTCTGCTTGAGTCAAAGGAGTAAAGGTCTTTATAAGGTTTGGTGATTTCTAGACCCAGGCTCTCCATCACTGCTTTGGGCATTAAATTATGAGAGGCCCCGGAATCATGCATAGCATTATGAAAAATCTTGTCATGAACGTTTAAACTTACATAAAAGGGAGGAACAGCTCCCTCTTGATATCTACCTTCAATCTTTGGACCAAAAATAAGCTCTGGTTGGTCATCGTTAAGATTGACAGTGTCATTATTTTCTTCAATGTTTAAAGCCTTCAAAATTTGGGTCCTATATGCATTCTGGGTAGCTAACTCAGTCAGGGGAACAGAGATTTTGATTTTGGAAATTTCTTGCTCCAAGTTGAAAGGTGTTTGATTCTTTGAGGTACTTGTCTCAACCTTATTAGCTGCCATTCTATCAGCAAGATCAGCTTGTTGATTTTTTCTATTTACATTTGACAAAATTGTTTTAACAAGAGTACTAGTTGAAATGTTAGTACTACTAAGGTCTGCACTCTGTTTTGTAGTGTTTTGAGTGCCTTTCTCTTTACCTTTGTCAGAATTTCCAGCCACTGTTTTGTCTTTTTGTTTTACAATTTTGGGTTTGTTTAAAGTGTTGTTTTGTGAATATTTGTTAGAGGTTTTGGTGTTGGGAGTTTGATTGGTTTTACTTCTAAGGTCATATTCCCTTTGAGACTCTATGATGACATTCTCCATGTCTTGGTAATATCTTTCATCCTCAGATATTTTATCATCATAAGGTGTGTATAGACCTTGTTTTCTATCATAATGAACCTCAAAGTCATCATTGTCTACTCCCAACATGTTGATATCATCTTCCTCTGTTTGCTCATATGTTTCTTCAGCCTCACTCACATAGTTTTGATGAAAGGGAGGAGTGATTAGTTGATTGTCTTCCCTAGGTCTGTTTTGAGTCTGAGTTCTTCTAAAATTCTGATTTTGGTTCTGGTTTCTGTTTTGAGGAGCAGTTTGGTTTTGGCTTGCTTGTGCTCTCTCAAGGATGATCAATTTCTTCATCATCTCCTCCATCATTCTTTCCATTTTAGAGCTGGAAGTAGAAGGTGTAGCTTCCTCTCTGAAGGATACTCTCTTCTCATTCTTCATTCTTGCTCTTTTCTCCATCAAGTTAACTTCCACAGCAAGAGCCCCTTTTTGCATATCTTCAAGGGTTAGAGGATCTCTTTCTCTCAGCTGATAAGCCATCTCAGGGTCAAACCCTTTAGGAAACTTGTTTAGAGCTGAGCCTTGTGGAGGTTTTAGATCTGGGGGAAGTGCATTATACACACTGTTAAATCTGGTACAATAAGCTTGAACACTTTCCCTAGTGTTTATGTGGAGGTTCTTGTAATCAGAGAGGATTTGGAGAGGATTCTTCTTCACTTCCCATTTGTTTACGAATGTTTGATGGAAGGCTTGGAGATCATTGATACTATGGGGGGCTAAGCCTTTAAACCATTTTCTTACTTCTCCCCCCAAACTCTGAGCAAATAGTCTAAGTTTGACAGAATCATCATCAATTTCATTTCTGTCAAAGTAGTCATTCATCTTATCTACATGTTTTGATGCAGTAGTAGCATTACTAGCATCATATAATCGTATTTTGGACTGATAGTCCTGTGGAAGATTGACTAATGGTACAGGAAGGACTAAGGGAGCATACCATGCTGCCATGATATGAGGTGGAGGTGGATTCACAAGAGGTGGATTAACAAGATAAAATGTGGGCTGAAGTGGAGTGGTTTGAATAGTGGATGTAGGATGAGTAGATGTGGATGGACCAAGAATAGATTGCTGAGCTGATCTTGGATGAGAAACACCTAAAATGGAAAGGAAATGTGAATCAGGTGGTGTTGTTTCTCTACTACTAGGATTTTCACTTGTTTCAGGAGGTGAAAGTGAAGACTCAGAATCTAGCTGATCTAAATCATCAAGAGACCTAGTTCTAAATGGATTTCTTAAGTCTAATTGTGATTGTTGTAGAGCTGCAAGATTTTCAGGAACTAAATTAGCTCTCAAGGGTGATCTGAAAACAGTTGAAAATTTTATCTTAGGAGACTTCCTAAGGATACTTTCTGGGTTATCAACTATCTCAGGTGGGTTTAGGTCAGGGTAGGCTCTAGTATGAATCTTTCTAGGAGCCACTATGTTGTGTTTTTCAAACCCTACTAAATAGAGACAGTTTAACCAGATATGAAAATCTTTGAGAGGCTAAATAATCTGTTTTACACAAATTTTTAATCCTACAGTCCTGTAACAGAGTTTGAATGATATTACAATGATAATGGTTCTTCCTAGTGGAGTCTTAAGGTCTATTTAGGATTGTGGAGTCGCCAAGTGAAAGTTTATAGCTCTTTTGGAGGTAAAAGGTTTTATGGTCCACCACCATGTTTATTGAATACCAATATGAAATGTTTTTGGGTTTTCTGAGTTATTTTACAGTACTGTGGTTTCTAAGAGTGTCCTAAATTTGTTTCAAAACTTAGCTACGGTTATGAGACAAAGACAGTCTGCTCTTATGGCTAAGATAGTTGATCCTTCAAGGTTAGATAAACTCTTATGAGAATCCTAGTGTTTACCTAGTTTGTCACTGATTCAAACAAGTTTCACCATGATTACCATCTGCTTGGTAGTGCTTGGAAGGGCTGCTTTTCACTCACTGTACAATGTTATTGAATCAAATGTTTCTTGAGATTTTAAAGGCCTTTAGGCCAAAAAACACTCAAAGTCCCTAGTGGAGTCGCCAGAAATGTTAGCTCCATGTAATCAGCAAGATTGGCAAAGTCCGACTGCAGGGAGAAACACTATTTCAACCACTTTGGGATTCTAGGATCTAGCCCTCTTGAATCCGGAGAGGGATCTCTCCAATAAGTGCAAAGATCGATTTATCTTTAAGGTTTCTGGGTAATGATATTAGGCTAGTTATGAAGTCCAAGGGTCTTTGTTTGTTTTGGATGGTTGAGCATGATTATTATTTGAGTGGAAAGTCCTAAATGGAAAGAGTTTCAAAGGTGTGAAGTTGCAAGCAATCAGAACAAGCTTTGGCTAAAAAGATAGATATAACGCTAGTTTTAGTCCATTGGGCTATGGAGTCATAATAGGGTTTAATTGAAACAACAAGGTTCAAGAGTGGTCCATAGGGCAAGTCATCTATGTCTAAGGATCTCTTTAAAGTTGATTTTATGGAATGAAATGATACAACAAGAAAGGGAATTAAACAAATGAAGAACAACGAGCAGCCTAAGATCTGGTAAGTACTTTGAAACTAGCCAGCTTTTGGCATACACTTAACAAAGACATAAAAGTAATCTAAGATCTGGTAAGTACTTTGAAACTAGCCAGCTTTTGATGCACTTTCAATAGAAAAACATTTAAACACAAAGGGAAACACAAATGATAACGAAGAATGGTCTAAGATCAGGTAAGGACTTTGAACCTAGCCTGATTTCAACACACTCTTAGGGAAACTTTCAGACAGTCTTTGGGGATAAAACTAAAGGAAATGGCTCACCATAACTTCCTTAGTTCATCTCTACTTAACATTAAACTGAAAATAACGTTTGAGAACAATATTTAGCTTAGACAGTAGGACGAGGGAACTCCAGCATTCCTAACTGCTTAAAATGGATTAAATCATTCCTAAACAACACAATTTGGAAGAAAACATTTAGATAAAGCTTATCAGTCAGAGAGGGGTATTGATATACAGTAAATCCTAACTCTATGCTTGCTGTTCTTTATAAGAGAAAATGGACAAAGTGAAAACAAAAATAAAATAACGATTTACAATAATAAAAACATCACCGTTGACATAGACCAGGATCCCATAAATCAGCTTGTATTGATGCTTCAAATCAGTTACAGCTTTAAGTCCAGTGTTTCAGTTCAGCAATCATCTTCACTTCTCAACCTAACTATTCTATCAAAAACAGAGCTTCAAGAGCCTTTGAACACTATTTACAGGTAGAAAATTCGAGCATAAGTATATTTCAAAGTTCTGCAACCAACATTTTCTCATCTTCTACAGGAATATTTATAGAAGAAATGAGGAGGTGGGATCTGAAAAAATATCTTCAAGGTCAATTAATACAGACTTAATGCTTCTCGGCCTTTGATGGGCTTGATGGAGAAGTTTAAATATGTTCTGTCCGTATTGATTGTTTTACATTTAAGAATTAAGCTCAGTGGGAGCTATTGTTGACTTTAAGGCTCTGTATTATGTTGTAATAACTCTGCTGATATTTTTTGCATTAAGTTCCTTTGGCAGAATTAATTATTCGCCTGTGCTGAGGCAAATATCTTCTTTTTTTATCATAACTCGACCTCTATTGAATGTTTTGAGGCTACAAGTGGCAATGGGTAGCTGAGAGGAATCAATTAGCCTCTGTTGTGGCGGTGAAGGCCCTTTCTGACTGATAAATGTTTGATTTATCTTTAATTATGTTTTAATTCAGAGGATTAGGCTTTTGACTTTCGATCTTAGCCGTAATCCTTCAAAACTGTGAAAACGGTCTTCAATCCTCTGTTTTTGCTGTGTTTAAGCCTTCAACATTGATATTCTTTTGTTTTGATTTAATTTATTGTTTCTTGTTGATGTACAAGTGCAGAAAAGGGTCCATATGGCATCAATGCCCATGAAGCATCGATGAAACGTGGATTCGAACCCTGTGGAATGATCTTTCTGTATGCACGAAGGCATAAGTGATCGTCATCCCCAACCTTTAGTTTTCCTTTGATATAATGCAAAAACCATTTAAACTTGCAAAATACAGACAAATGTTATGAAATCCTGCATATTTGGATAGACTTCTTCAGAGGCTTGGGTGAGGAGCGTGGCCGTTCGATGGAAACATCCAACGGTGGAGATCTGCTAGCGGAGGTCAAAAGGAGAGTAGAGGGAGATTTTAAGTCAGAACCATTGATCCATGACTGATCAAGGAGATCAACGTTCGAGATCAGTGGTGAACTAATAATGTGAAGGAGTCACATTATTTGGTTTTTTAGAAGAAAATGCGAAGAAATAAGGTTAAAGCCTTTGTTCAGAGGAAATATGGTTAAAAGTAAAGTTGGGGGTTTGAGATGATCGTGGGCTGTCGGATGAGATCGGCCCACGAGATCAATGGCGGAGATTGCTTGTTGAAATCCTTTGGTGAAGGTGGAGGGCGATAGTGTAATGAGAGATTAAACACGAGCCGTTGATTCGCAGAGATCAACGGCAGAGGAAGAACACGATCGATCACAGTGTAAATGGGGAAGAGTGGTTTCGGAAAAGAAAACCACGGGTTTCGCGCTGCGAAAGGGTGGGAAAATGGTTTTACCTTTTGGAACGCGATATGCGTCCCCGCCCGACACGTGGCTTCTTAAAACCACCTATATCGCGTAGCCCTCGGGAGATTATCCTTCGCGCTTAAAGTTACGCGAAAACGCGCGCCCACTGCTGGATCTGGGGTCTCAGATCTAATAGCTCGGAATGAACGCGATATTAAAAATATGCACGGGCGGAAGTAGGTGGGGCAGATTTAATCTGGGCCGTTGATCTAGGATCTGGACAGCTGAGATTGAATCTACGGAGGGCAGGACCCATAGGAGACCGGCCCGTCGGAGTTAATACAGATCGTTGATCTGCAGAGATTAACGACGGAGATTGGATAAGAATCATTATGAAGCTGGGGGATGAAAATAACAAAGGGAGACGAGAGAAGATCTGGACCGTCCAAATTGGACACGTGGATGGCCTAGATGCTATCGAGAGATCGCAATCGGAGGAGGCAATGGGGAAGGGGCGATGAAAAACCTCCGATGTGATTTAGCGCTGGCCGTCGATCTGAGGATCAAATTGATGGTGGGGAGTGAATCGGAGGGGCTCAAAATGTAGAGGAAAGGTTTATGATCGGAGCAAATGAGGGCCGTCAGATCGGGGAAGGCGGGGAGGAGATCAACGACTCACAATTGATTGGGAGATCACCAATCGGGGAGAGGAAATAACATGCGCCTGATAAAAACTTGCGATGCGATGTTGCACGGGCCGTCGATTTATTTCAGATCGATGGTGGATATTGCTTCGAATAATGCACCGACAGAGAACCCTTAATACTTATGAAAACCCAAAATTTTTATGAAACACAAAGGTTTTATGGTTTGGGGCGAATTATACATATGAAGTTTGGCGCTCGTCTGCGGGGCCGTTGGTCTATATGGAGGATAATAGGCTCAGGGCTTGATATGTATAAGGGCCAATCACATCGAAACTTCGGTGCTGGTCTTTCAATCTACCCATTTTAATTTCTCTGATGCGATTAGCTCTTCAGGACTTTTCAATCTACCCATTTTTCATTAAAAAACATTGTTCTGGCGGGTTTAGACCAATCTTAGGATAAAAAGGTTTTATGAATTTTCAAAGGGAAATATGCATCAGAGATGGGTTTATACAATGTTTTAGCGCCCGATTGTGGGCACAAGGGTTATATAAGACAGTAATATGATCGGGAGTTTATAATCAAAGGGCCTAATCACATTGAAAGCTTTTACCATAACAAATAACTTACGCGCTCTGTTTTCTCCGATGCGATAAGCGCTGAAAGAGCTTAGCACTTGGTTCTAGTGCTAGGGCACATGTGGGGAAGTGGTTAGGACCTAGCCCAAAGGGGCTTAAGCCTTTAATACAAAAAGGTGTATTTTTACGATTTTTTCAGGGTTTTTTGATGGATTTGGGGGTTTCCACAAAGTTTAAAAATGAGTTTTAAACTTTGTAAAGAGGATTTTATGAAGGGGAAATGGGAAACAAATGGAAAATAGAGGGAATTCATCGGGAATAAAAGGGTTAAAAATGAAGGTTAGTTTGGAGTGAAGGGAGGGGAAAAAATGGAGTTTTGCAGTAGTCTTTTCTCTATGAAACCAGCAGAATTTCAGAGTTAAAATTAGAAACAACAGTGAAGATTTGAACAGAGGGCATGATGTCTTCATGAGTCTTCAAGAGATAACATTTTTTGTAGTAAAACTTGTTCCTTGAAGGCTCCAAAAAATTTTAGCCACCTTTTGATATAACAAATTTTATAGGTGGCTAACACCAAGATTATGCGTGTGGGCACCACATTCAACCTTCTTTCAAAGAAAAACACCCCCGAGGGCATCAACAACCGCCGTCATCAACCAACAGCAGGTCACTACCAAAAGTGGCATACACAAAACCACTATCTATCGTACAAGCTTAACTAGTCCAAACATCACAAGCATGGGACATGTCCATCTTGTAGAAATAATTTATTCATTCTATCTCTTCTAGGTTTCCAACAGAGCATGGTGTCTTTTTTACTCAAGGAAAGGGGTCTTTCAACTCAGTTCCAAAGCAATTTACTCTCTCTCTCTCTCAAAAGGATCACACAGAAAAGAAACCATAATGTATTTCGGCTATATAGTTCTTCTTAGACCTCATACATTAGGGGCCACCTGTGAACACTGGAAAATTGTACGAGCAAAAGACAAAAAGACATTAGAAAATGTCAAGCAAAAGGTATAGATAAAGGTTTTCAGAGAAGGAATACATTAGGAAGAGCCAAAAAATTTAATTCTTCCTAAAGTCAAAGGATAAATTTGTGGACAACGCACAAGAAACTAAGGTTTTTGCACTTAGTGCGGCTTTTTCTTCGATAGCCGTGCACAATGCGACTATCCCTTCGATAGCCGCACGGTTCTGGGGATGACGGAATGTCATCATTCGGGACCACTTGGAACACTTGGTTAAAAATCTTCCCAGTCAACCTAACCAAGTACTATCGCCTTTGAGCCACCTTGAGGCCTTAATGCATCACACAAACGAATCATACCTACACTCTTGTGTCACCATCCATCTTGGGCCAACAAAAGGAGGGAAAATTTGAAAATGGTCTATAAAAGCCAGAATTGGGAAGAAGAATGGGAGACACATTGTTATGCTGGCCAAATTTCTCCATAGTAAACCAACTTGTGTTGTCCAGCAGCAGGAGCATTGGAAGGAATCAGTTGTTGGCCACCCAACATCTTAGTCCAAGAGAGAGGAGTTCACCACATGTTTGCTGATCTACCATCCTTTGAGAGGGAAGAGTGGCTTATTGAAAGCTTGAGGGGAAGAGACCCCCTTGTCTTGAACATTGGAGCTCCGTAGCTCGAAGGATCCACTACAAGAAAATTAACATTCTATTTTCTATTACCACCAACACCTAATAAAGGGAGAAGCTCTCATTTTTTGAGTTATTAGTGTGTTTTCTCTATCGAACATGTATCTTGTGCATGTTGTTTTGTTTTTGTTTTATTGTTTATGTAGCATGCTATGTTTCCTTTCTAACTTAGCTTATTACATGTTGAACTTGTTCCACTAACGTTTAACAAACCATTTTGGCTAAGACTCTTATGTAGGTGAGCAACCTGACTACTAAGCAAAGTATATTTCGTATGCCCATCCCCAAATACACTACCACAACAACACTGTCAAGCGAAACTTTGTTGTGGAGTAAGAACTTGACCCCAACTAGCTGGAGGTCGGGCCTTGGAGATAAGACACATAAGGAAGGTGGAGAGAGACCCTACTCTTGACCTGGAGTGAGACTTGTAGAATCTCGACACTAGTAGATAGTTGGCATCAAGGCATTCCATAATAATATTTTTAATTATATATTTAAAATATTGTAATTTTAAAACTGAATTAAAGTTCAGAATATAGATAAACGTATCATTTTAAATATTGTATTCTTATACTTCAAATCAATAGCAAATCATGTTTTGAGTCATTTTAATATGGGTATGTAGCTAGGTTGGATAATAGTCCATTCCATAAAGAGGAGTACAACTTAGTCTACTATGCACACTATACTAACTATTAACTCAACACCCTTGCAAAAAGACGTTTTGGCCACAAAGATACCATTACGAAATAAGACTCAAAATTAAAAAATCTAAAAAGAGCAAAATTCATTTTCTAATAGTAACTTTATACATTATTATGTAAGTTAAAATTTTGTATATGATGGGTCAATTT
The DNA here is from genome assembly GCA_034641835.2 of Pinus albicaulis. NCBI lineage: Eukaryota > Viridiplantae > Streptophyta > Pinopsida > Pinales > Pinaceae > Pinus > Pinus albicaulis. The sequence continues at coordinate 842,035,462 of CM076582.1, read as the reverse complement.
CAAATAGATCATAATTTTTTCTTAAAATAATCCATAAACCATTAAAATGTTTTAATCATACCTATATACTTTTAAATTAATTATTTTATTTAAAATTAATATTACAACATTTTATTTAAAATATATAATAAAATCTAGAACTTTAAACATTATATATCAACTTCAAATAGATCATAATTTTTTCTTAAAATAATCCATAAACCATTAAAATGTTTTAATCATAACTATATACTTTTAAATTAATTATTTTATTTAAAATTAATATTACAACATTTTATTTAAAATATATAATAAAATCTAATGTGGTTAAGGTTCTTCACATTTACTTTGCTCGATTTTTCATCTCGTCCTGGATTACCCAGCTCTACGATCAGGTAAAAGATGCCCACCTTTATTTGAGCTTGACTTTGCTGCTTATCCGTCCAATGACCTGCTCCTACAGTGGGTTCAGGAAGCCGACCTCTGCTTGGCTTGGTCAATTCCGATTTCAGTATAATGGAGAGAATTGGGATCAGCTCTAAGAATCGGCGGCTGTCGCTGTCGGAGAACCAAGAAGTGTGGATTGTACTTGATTCTTTGGTTCTAAAATCGCTACTCTCTCATTCACACAGATTCTTGATAAGTCCGCAGCAGTGCTGCCTTTGCCTGTGTTTTTGTGTTTTTTTTGGGATTTGGATTCTGAGATGATAATGGCTTTGGAAGAGGTAATGAGATGTATGAATTCTGTGTGGGCTCTGTCCTACACTTCTTTGTTCATTGCTCTTCTGTCCATAGCAGTTTGCTTATATCATTTCTCTCAGAGACACAGACGGTGGCCTCCGGGACCGACTGAATGGCCCCTGGTGGGATCTCTGTTGTCTGTGGGATTTCAATACAGGCATCGCACTTTTGCGAGACTGGCCAACAAGTATGGTCCGCTCATGCATCTCCGCCTGGGGACTGCAGATGTTATTGTGGTTTCAAGCCCGGAGATCGCCATGGAAGTCCTGAAAATCAAAGATGCCGAGTGGTCATCCAGGCCACCGTCTTCTGTCGGAAAATACATCGGCTTTGATTTCCACTCAATGGACTTCGCCCCTAACGGTCCCCACTGGCGCCACCTGCGCAAGATATGCGCTACACATCTCTTCTCTCCCGCCAGAATAAAGGCCCAGGCGAATATCCGGAGACAGGAATTCCTGGCCATGGTGGACAACATTTTCTCCGCGTCCCAGAGAGGAGAAATCATCAATTTCAGAAGCGTATGTGATTCTGTGTCTCTCAATATCATATCCCGGATGCTATTTGGAACCAAATATAGTCAGTCCGAACATCCTATTGCTAAGGAAATGGAATCATTCATGGAAGACGTGAAAGAGGCTGTGGTTCTCATAGGCGCCTTAATTGTTAGCGACCTTGTTCCTCTTCTGGACTGGCTGGATTTGCAGGGCTACGATCGAAGAGTCAAAAGAGTAAGCAAAAAATTAGAGAGAGTGTACAGGCTCATTATCGACGACCATAGGCATGACCTGGAAAACGAATCATATGCAAATATGAGCGATGAGACCAAGGATTTTGTGCATATTCTGCTGTCACTCCAAGGCCAAGAGCAGCTCTCAGAAAAATCGCTCCTCGGATTAATGACGGTAGGCTTCTTCAATTGGTTTCAAATTTTGAAATTTGCTGCTAGAACTGAATTTTAAATTGTATTAGATATAAAATAGTTGCAAATTTCATGTTGCAGATAAGTTATCTCATCACAGTCATTCGTTACAAAAACTGTGTAGGAGGACCATACTCTCTACATCAGAATGGATTTCTATTGGTGATATACTTGGAATCCTTCCTACATTCCATCATAGTGATCTTCATATATACTAATAAAACATGTTACCCAAACCATAAACCAACAACCAGCAAAAATACAAAAAAAAAACTGGGGTTACGGCGGAGAAAGAGAACATTGATTCTAAATTGTTGATTGCCCCGAAATGTTCAGCTAATCACCATCAAAAGCAGCAAATAATTCATGCCCAGAGCCCCCTTTGATCCATCCTACGACTGAAAATCGGCTGTTCTGTTAAAAAAACAGGGGATCCAAAACAGGGGATCCCCTTAAATATCTATGAGTCCTTCCTGCATATCTGTTAAAAACACAGGGCATCCCCTTAAATATCTACGAGGCCTTCCTGCATAAGTGTACCAAGTGCGAAACCCTGAAAGTGGATGTGATTCATGGACGCCCAGCACCCTTCTTTCGATAAGCTGTCTGCTTGTACATTTTGTTCCCTGTAAATGTGTGAGACAGAATTCCTTTGGAAAGTGGACATCAAGGACCTTCAGATATCCTTTGGAAAGTGGACATCAAGGACCTTGTTCTAATCAACTCGCTGATTAGCCCCTTTCTTTAGCTAATCTGTCTGCTTGTATATTTTGTTCCCTGTAAATGTGTGTGGCAAAGATCCTTTGGAAAGTTGACTGTATATTTTGTTCCCTGTAAATGTGTGAGGCTGAGATCTTTTGGAAAGTGGAGATCAATGACCCTGTTCTCTAATCAACCAGTGAGACAGGTTAGGAGTATGAAGAGTTCCATTGGAGAGTTTTACTGATTAGCCCAGTCAATGATAACTTTAGAATCTTCAAATATCTCAATCTCATCCAAATGGCACAGTAGAGGATGCCACATAGTGCCAACAACTCTGTTTTAGTATTTTTGCCTTGAACAACCTTAATATTAGTGTTAGTATTTGTACCTCCACCACTGTGCCAGTTGAAACAACAACCTTGGTATTTGTGCTTTGAAACAAACTTATGGTATTTGTACCTCCACACCAGTTGAAATCCAGTTGAAACAACCACCTTAGTATTTGTGCCTTGACTACTGTACCAATTGAAACAATAATATTCACTTAATATTAGTGTTAGTATTTGTACCTCGACAACTGTGCCATGTGCCATTTGAAACAAAAACCTTAGTATTTGTGCCTTGACCACTGTACCATTTGAAACAATAATATTCATTAGAGTTCAAATAAATCAGCGTCCCACTTCCACATATCCCCGCTGATACAGAGTATTCATCAAAGTTCAAATAAATCAGCATCCCACTTCCACATATAGCCCCATCAAAGACTGAGGCAGCCCATCAAAAAAAAGCCCACCAGGAAATTATTCCACACTTCCCCAATGTGATGTGCGGGATGAATTCTTCAAAGGTCACTGGACCTTTCTGGAGGAAAAAAGAAGTAAAAAAACAGATCCTATACATGTCCCCCTCACATCAGGATCCCTTTGCTCAAATATCAGTGCGTTTCGAGCCCTCCAGATACCCACCCAAAAAATGTAGTGAGGGAGAGCCCTATAATTCTTCTGCTCCCTGAACCATACCAACGAACAACCTCCACTGTGGATTGCTCCCACCTAGAGAAAATCCTTGAGGACATAAGAACCTCCTCCCATGTATTAGCAAAAGAACATCGAAGAAAAAAACGATTTGTATCCTCCACAGATTCCCTGCATAATTGCTAAAACTGAATCTATGTTTGCGTGTCAGGATGTATTAATGTTCGGCATAGATATCACGGCAACTGGAATTGAATGGGCGATGGCAGAGCTGATTCAAAACCAGAGGGTTTTGAAAAAACTCCAAGAGGAAATAGACAGAGTTGTGGGCGATGGTCGGCTGGTGGATGAAGCCGACATGTGGCAGATTCCATACCTGGACTGCGTCGTGAAAGAAGCTCTTCGTCTTCATCCCCCGGTCCCGTTGACGGATCCCCATTTTAATGAAGAGGCTGTGGATGTTGCAGGGTACAGAATCCCCTCTAAATGCGTTATGTTTGTCAACATATGGGGTCTTGCACATGACCCCAAATTGTGGGACGAACCTTTCGGATTCAGGCCGGAAAGATTCGAGGATGCATCGGCAACAAATATAAATATCGGCGGGAACGACTTCAGATTCCTGCCCTTCTCCTCTGGTAGGAGGAGGTGCCCAGCGGCGAACATGGCGTACCTTAAAATGCAACAGGCCGTAGCCCTTCTTGCGCACGCGTTCGACTGGTCACTTCCGGAGGGCCAGGTGGATGTTAACATGGAGGAAGGATTTGGAATTACTAGCCCCATGAAGTTCCCGTTACTTGCACTCGCTACACCTCGACCAGGTCATGGGGTTCACAATGTTGGCAATGTACAGTGAATGTTTCATTCCAACATGGATAAAAGTTGGACATATTACTAAAACTTTGTGTGTTAGTGGTGTAGCATTGTGGTGGTCATAGCCACATACAACAACATCGTAATTTATCTTTGGCATATTTTTATATCTTAAATGAAGAGATCCACTCGAGGCTATGATTAACCATTTTCATTGTTTAATTTATTCACCATCCCTATCAATATATTGAAGAATTATAATACAAGTAAAAACAAAAAAATATTTTAAAATTCAAATGATGTTTTTGAAATTTTGAAAAATGATATTTAGGATTAATGATAGTTTTTGAATTTTTGAAAGATGATACTTAGGATTGAAGTAGTTTTTAAGTGCATTTTTTTTTTTTAAGTTTTGGTGGATTTCTGGCTAGAATTCCGGAAAAAAATAATTGTGGCCAAATCTTTAATTGTGTTATTTAAAATGTTTTTTTGACTGCATATACAGATTCAACACCCTCAAAAACTTGTGGGGCACTTTGATTGTGAAGAGTTTAGTCGTTAAACAGGTCATCTCAATGTGTGGCCAAATCTTGATTTGTGTTATTTAAAATGTTTTTTTGACTGCATATACGGATTCAACACCCTCAAAAACCCGTGGGGCACTTTGATTGTGAAGAGTTTAGTAGTTAAACATGTGATTTCAATAAATCTCTCCTAGATCGGAAAATAAATCCAAAAACTCTCCAAAAAATCTCACTTAAAAGACTACTAGTTGAAGATTTGTTGAGTTGAAATCACAATAATAAATTCAAAATATCCATGTAATAATGAGGTTGTATGACAAAATTTATATGGGGTGAAAAATCTTTGATATAAGAAGAATTTTTTAAGGAAGTAGTTTTTAAGTGCGATTGGAGTTTCCAGAGGATTTTTGGCCGAAATCCAACACAAAAATTTGTGGCTAAACCTTGATTTCTATTTTTTAAACTTGTTTTTTCATTGCATATATGGATTCGACACCCTCAAAAACCCTTGGGGCACTTTGGTTGTGAAGAGTTTACCTCTCAAACTTATGATTTCAATAAATTCTAGCTGGATTCTAGACAAATTAGATTGAGAAATCAACAAGAAAACTTTCCAAAAACATACACTTAAAAACAGTATAATTTTTTAAAAATTAAATTTTAATGCGATATTAAAAAATGTATGATAGTCAAATATGAAAGAACATTGTTAGATGCAGTTATTTTGTTTTGTTTTTTTCCACATTATTAATAATATTTGTAAACCTTGAAATATTATTTTAATAAAAAAAAATGACATTTAAAAAATAAAATATATTCCTCATAATTATTTGTAATTTTCAAGAAAACACAAATAAGTATGAAATGTTTATACTATGGTTTTTTTTCTAATAATTTAAAATAATAATGAAAAAATTGATATTTAAAAGATGAAATTTAGTCCCCATAATTAATTGTAATTAAAAAAAAAATACTAACTAGTAATTACATCACATGTTGTAAAGGAAATACTATAACACCATAGGATAGGAAAGTGTAGCATTTAAAAGAAATAAGTAAAAATTTTATGCAATTTTGTTTCTTTACTGGCATTTGTCTGAGAATAACTTTGAACTTTAAACTCTTCAGAATTGCGTTACAACAATTAGGAAGGACGATATTTTGAGGAATCCCATCAATAGGTGTTTTTTCACAAGTATGTTCATTGATAATATGTGCTTCTTCAAAATGTGTGTAGTATGTACCTGCCAACTGTAGAAACCAATACATGTATGTGTTCTCTTGCAGTACGGGGGAAAATTGCTACCATGGTGCCACCAATAGGTAAATGGGAGGTAAATGGAAGGAAAAAGTGGAACTAAACCTTGAAAGGTCTGTATTGAAAGCATTAGAAACACTATAGTAAGAAGCCCAAGCCACTCATTGAAAGCATCTTGTATTCACCAAAGTATTCAACAAAAAATCCTTGTGTTAGAGATTGTAGTTTACAAACACCTTATCAACAAAGTGAAATGTCAAGAATAATATTAACAACAACATCGGAGTACATAGGATTTCACAGTTCAACATAGTTCAAGTAGGATTTCTGCATTTAAACTGTTGAAATTTGCATCAAGAAACTGTGAAATTGGCATCCATAAACAACATGACAACACCTACACTAGTGTGGGACCACAAGTCATGTAGTGATGGGTCCTAGCGATACATTAGTGTGCAATTCAATTTATTTAATAAATTGGAAATGTGTCTAATTTAATTATCCCTTAATTAAATTGGACAATAAAATGTAATCTTATCTCATAATCACTTGTAATAGTTAACTGAGTGTGATAAACTCAGTTAGCTCATGAAATTTGAGTTGAGGGTGGTTGGTGAGGCATGCAGAGTGATTCTATTTTTTTTAGAGTTCAAGTTGCAGTTTAATGCATGAAAAATCAGTTAACTTAATAAAGTGAGTTAAAGTCAGTTGAACTAGTTGTAACTCTTTGTTTCACTAGTGAGAGGTCAAGTGAATTAAATCATATTTAATTCACATGAAGTGATTTTTCATGCAACTGATGATTTACTATTAATAGATGCATGCATGTCAGTTCCAGTGGAGACCCAGTTGAGACAAAGGTTAAATAGAAGTTGACTATTAGTTGTGTTATTAGAAAATTGCCCGGATGCAGTTAAAACACCACAGGATTGCCCATGATACTTGCGCAGTTGAGAAAGGCTAAAATTCCTAAGGAATAGGGATTGCATTCCCCATGAATTGCGTGAGTAAGGCAGGATGAAGTCAGGATGAGAATTAGCTAAATGTTGGCTCGATTTTGTCTGGATTAGTGTGAGACGATTAGCAGAGTGCAGGAGATTCTTGTGAGGAGTGAATTTTAATTGTTTCATGATTCCTTGTGGAATATACAATAGAAGATAGAGGGGTTTTGAGCAGCAAGCTTTCCCTGGGAAAATATATGTGTCATGGTTTGATTTGCTTCTGTAGAAATTATATAACTAATGCGTTATACATCCAAGATTCTCCTGATCACACACTATTTGACTTCATGCACAATACAAAATCTCTTCTACTATTGATCATTACTTGCGAAAATGAAATCAATTGCATGCACACATTGAAACCATAAAAATTCACACATATGAACACAGTGTTTTAACGGGAAATCCTGAAGCTAAAAACCCCAACTATCTGTATATAATATATGTCATAGAGATCATGTAACAATCCTCATACAAAGCTGATCATGTCAAGCTCTTAGTGCAATACAATCGCTACACACTAATCAGGCCCGATCTAGCAAATCCATGCACCGAATATTGGCTTTGAATGAACTCGAATTGGTCTAGCCTTGCTCACGCAATCTTCATTGGCATCTCCAATCACTGGTTGTTGCAAATCATGCAACACTATAGTCACAACTGATAGTCACACTGCTCTTTCACCTACCTCTTCACTGGTCTCCACTGAAACTGTCCATGCACTGTAGTTAACTGATGTATTCTTTAGTTGATTAATGAGTTAATAATTAGTGAATTAATTAATAATTAATTCACACCACTCTCACTAGTGTATCAATCGGTTAGACTAGATACAACTAGCTCAACTATGTTTAACTCAGTTAAACTGAACACAACTCCATCAACTAGCTCAATAACTCCACCAAACTCTGTCACATGAGTTCTAACTGAAGTATCCATGCAATAGCTCCAATTAACCCTCAGGAATAGCGTAATTCCTTCTGTCAGCTCCTGTGCCACATCTGTGCACTTAACTGAAGTGCTCCAAGAGAATAAGATAATGTTTATAGTCCAAATATTATTAAGAGCTAATAATATTCGACATATCTATTTTTAGATTGGAAATTTAAAAATAGATTCCGCCCAGTATGTCTAAAAATAGAAGTCCATATATTTTTCCAACTTGACCAACCATCCACAAATAGCATCCTGCAACTCATAGAATATGATTGACATGACTAAAAATAGACATAGTCTAAAAATAGACTTTGCGCCAAAAATAGCCTGTGGGCCCACTTAGTGAAGGCGACTCTTTTCACTAAGCTCATCATCTTGTTGCAATCTCAACACTCCCTCTCAGCAAGATAGGGATTATCTGCCACCTCGATCCTGCCTCTGTGGTATTCGAATTTGCTCCTGGTGAGCGCCTTCGTCAAGATATCAACATCTTGATCCTCCGTAGGAATGTAAGAAAGTAACATGATCTTCCGCTGCACACAATCTCTGATATGATGATACCGGTTGTCAATGTGTTTAGATCTATCATGAAATACTGGATTAACCGAGAGTTTGATGCAACTCTGATTATCACAATATATCACAGTAGGATCTAAGTGTGAATCGAACAACCCAACCAGGATCTTCCTCATCCAATTTCGCATGCAACAAACTTTGTTGCTGTAATGGGCCTCCGCCGAACGGTGCCATGGATCTCTGCTTCCTGCTGTACCAAGAAACTGTTGTCGACCCGATACTGAAAATCCCTCCAGATGTGCTCTTTCTGTCCATTGGGCTCCCTGCCCAATCTGCATCCGTGAAGCCACATAGCTTCACCTCATCCGACTGTCTGTACCATAATCCATATCCCGATGTGCCTATGAGATATCTCAATACATGCTTTCCTGCCTTCCAAAAAGAGCTCAGAGGCTAACGACAGCTTGCAGGCCGGTTAACAGCGATACATGTCGTCGTGTATTGACTAGATACATAAGCGACTCCCACCAACTCGTTGGTGAACAGCAGCATCCACTACTCTCTCGCTGATAGCATCCTCTTTCCTCCAACCACCAGGAAGAGGAGTGTCGATAGGTTTGCAGCCATGCATGTTGAACTTCTCCAGTATCTCCCGGGCATACTTACCTTGAGACACAAACAATCCATCACTGCACTGCCAAATTTCCAATCCCAAGAAATAATGAAGGAGGCCCAAGTCCTTCATCTCAAACTCTTTTGAAAGATCAACCTTGCATGAGAGTATCAACTGTTCATCACCCGTCAAAATCAAGTCATCTGCATAAAGTACAATGATCAGCAACTTACCCTCCACCACAATCTGGTATAGGTTCGGATCCGCCTCACTCTTGGTGAATCCAAGACCGGTGAAATAACTGTCTATCCATGTGTACGAAGCACGAGGTGCTTGTTTCAACCCATACAACGCTCTTTTGAGCCTGCACACATGCGACTCGCTGCTGAAGATCTTGAAACCTTCGGCTGCTTTATGCACACCTCCTCCTCAATGACTCTGTTGAGGAATGCAGTCTTCACATCCATCTGATGAATGTGCCATCCCATCTACACTGAGAGAGCAAGGATGCTCCGTGTGGAAGAATACCTTGCGACAGGTGCAAAGGTTTCCTCATAGTCGATCCCCTCAATCTGTGAGAAGCCCCAGGAAACAAATCTTGCCTTATACTTCTCCACACTCCCGTCAGCAGCTTGCTTCACTTTGTAGATCCATCTCGAACCTACCACTAATTTCCCTTCCGGCCTTGGAACAATCTCCCATGCACTGTTTCTGACAATCGAATCATACTCTTCCACCATGGCATCTACCCATGCAGGGTCCTCCACAACTTCCTCGAAAGAGGATGGTTCTATCACGATGCACTTGCTCATCAGAGCCATGTATCCAGTATATCGGTCAGGTGACTGTCTCTGTCTGCACTGTGATGTAGGTGCTCCTACAATCTTCTTTGCATCAAGATTCAGTCGCTCAGCTTCTGTAGTGCGCTTCTGCCCTCTGATGGTTGGCGTTGCATGCGTGGTTTATTCCACTCCATGAACCTCCTCTTGTGGCTGATCCACATCTTGAGGCTCATCCTTAGGAACTAATAGCTCCTCATCTGCATGCAAGTGTGGCTCCCTCTCAAGCGAAAAATTCATGGCTTTCTCCTCATGAAATTTGATATCCCGTCGCACAACAATCTTCCGACTGTCTAGAAAATACAAATGATAGTTGTGGGGTGTATCAGTGTACCCCAAAAATATCCCAACCTCTGCGGTCGGCTCCAGCTTCTTCTTGGCATCCTTCGTCACATGAATGTAAACAGGTGAGCCAAAAATCTTCAAATGAGAAATACCAGGCTTCTTACCAGAAAACGCCTCCTCGGGTGTACTCATGCCAAGTACTCTGTGAGGACAACGGTTTTGCACATAAACCGCAGAATTGCATGCCTCAGCCCACAAGTGTATGGGAAGGCCCTGATCATGCAAAATCGCCCATGCAGCACCCACAATCATTCTATTCTTCCACTCAGCAACCCCATTCTGCTGTGCGTTATGAGGTGCTATGAGCTCTCTTCGAATTCTTTCTGCGCTGCAAAATTCCTTGAATTCGCCAGAGATGAATTCACCACCATTATCGCTCCTAAGAGCCTTCACCTGCTTCCCCGATTCTTTCTCAACCAGTGCCTTGAATTCACAGAACTTTGAGTATGTCTCGCTCTTCTTTTGCATGAAGAAGATCCAACACTTACGAGAAAAATCATCAACAAATATCACATAATACCTGTGCTTTGCTGTCGAAGCTACTGATAAAAGTGCACACACATCTATGTGAATTATCTCAAGGATCATCGTGGCACGACTATCCTTCTCATGAAAGGTGGCTTTCACAAATTTTCCCAAAGTACATCCCTTGCACTAATCTGACTGCACAAGTGTACCTTTGGGAAGCCCGGTAGAAATATGCTGTAAAATTTTCAAAGCACCATGGTGAAGATGGCCCAATCTCCTGTGCCATAGATTGCCCTCATCCCGGCTCACCACTCCTTCTGCCTTGCCTGCCATTTCTGCGCAGCCATCTACCTGCAACTGATAAAGGTTCTTAACTCAAACCCCTATCCTCCGAGTTTCGCCAGTTTCCTTACTGCATAGGAAAGCCTTTCCCTCGCTAAAGACAACATCATATCCCTTGTCTTTCAACATTGCCACAGAGATCAGATTCTTCTTCAATCCTAGAACATGCATGACATCCTTCAAGATGAAAGGTTTTCCAGACTCCCTCTCAAAGGAAATGGTCCCGATACCAGTCACACTGTATCTACCATCATCGCCCATCTCGATGTGCACTCCAAGATCTTTCTCATCCAGATTAGTAAACAAATATTTGTCTCCGGTCATATGGAAAGACGCACCACTGTCAAGAAACCACACTGAACCCATCATACTTGAGACCAAGCATGCGATTAATGAAAAATCCAGCTCAAACTGCAAGGCTAAGGCCTCTCCAGCTATAGATCTAGCAGCCTGCTTATTTTTCTTCTTCTATGGACAATTAGTGGCGTAATGTCCGTGTTGGTGAAAGTGAAAGAACTTCACCTTGGACATGTCCCGCTTCTTTCCTTTCGCACCGGATTGAGAAGTATTCTTCTTGCTCTTCCCCTTCCTTGATTTGGCAGTAAAAGTGAAATTTTCTTCATCTTCATTTTTCGATGAAGATCCGTCCCTAGTACTCCACCTTATCTCCTCCTACACAAGATCCGACCAAAGTCTCTCCCATCCCGGTAGTTTCTCCCGACCATTGACAGAGTCCTCATAGGAATTAAAACTCTTCGGAAGCCCAAGGAGAGCCAAGCTCACCAAGTCCTCTTCATCTACAGTAACCCCCACACTTCCCAGCTCATCCCTGCACTAGAAAAATTTCGTAAGGTACTTGGGTATACTGTCGCCTTTCTCCATTTTTATCTTCCTGAGTTTATCCTTGAGCGCCAACTTCCTCTGGTTGCTCTTGCTTTGGAACAAGTCTGTCAAAGCTTTCCACATCAAGAATGGAGAAGATTTACCATGAAGGCTGGACACTATGTGATCCTTCACACCTTCCAACAAAATCCTTTGACATTTTGCTATCTTCTTTTGCCATGCGTCAAGTGCGGCAGCATGGCTAGAAGCAGGTTTTGGAATTTCTGCATCTATGAACTCCTTCAACCCATTATCCTCCAGCACTGCCTCCATCCTGTGCTTCCATGAAATATAATTCGAGCTTCCCTCAAGGGCATACTCCAATCGCAATCCATTGAAAGACATCTCAACTTTGACACCAAGAAAACATTGCTGCAAATTCGAATTCCACCAGCATAAAACTCAACCGCTTTAATGATTTGCAATTGCTCCAATGATCAATATCACTCTGATACCATGTAGAAATTATATAACTAATGCGTCATACATCCAAGATTCTCCTGATCACACACTATTTGACTTCATGCACAATACAAAATCTCTTCTACTATTAATCATTACTTGCGGAAATGAAATCAATTGCATGCACACATTGAAACCATAAAAATTCACACATATGAACACAATGTTTTAAGCTTTGAAGCTAAAGCCTTCTAATACGTATATAATATGTCATAGATATCATGTAACAATCCTCATACAAAGTGATCATGTCAAGCTCTACAATGTAGCCATCAATACAATCGCTACACCTTAATCAGGCCGATCATGAAATCCATGCAGGATATTTGCCACACCTTGCTTTGCCTCTATTGCGCAATCCTGGCTTGAATATTGACTCCTGAATGAACGGGTGGTCGGCCTTGCTCCTTGGCCTGTTGTCTCAATCACATTGTTATAAATGTGCAACACTTTAATCTATTGATAGTCAACTGCTCTTTGCCTACCTCTCCTTTGGTCTCCAGCACAGCCCATCCATGCAACGTGGATTAAAGCTGATATTCTTGATTGATTAATGGGGATTAATAATTAGTCATTAATTAATAATTAATTCACACCACTCTCACTAGTGTCTCAATCAATTAGACTAGATACAACTAGCTCAACTGTGTCTAACTGAGTTAAACTGAACACAACTCCACCAACTACCTCAATAACTCCACCAAACTCTATCACATGAGTTATAACTAAAGTCTCCATGCAATAGCTCCACTTAACCCTCAGGAATAGCGTAATTCCTTCTGTCAGCTCCTATGCCACATCTGTGCACTTAACTGAAGTGCTCCAAGAGAACAAGATAATGTTTATGGTCCAAATATTATTAAGAGCTAATAATATTTGACATATCTATTTTTAGGCTGGCAATTTAAAAATAGATTCCACCCAGTATGTCTAAAAATAGAAGTCCATCTATTTTTCCAACTTGACCAACCATCCACAAATAGCATCCTGCAACTCATAGAATATGATCAACATGTCTAAAAATAGACTTTGCGCCAAAAATAGCCTGCGGGCCCACTTAGTGAAGGTGAATCTTTTCACTAAGCTCATCATCTTGTTGCAATCTCAACAAATTCTTTCTTTACTTGTTGTGATTGGCGATCGTGTTTATTTTCTACAATTGATTTGTAGAAGGATTCAATATCTTGCTTTAGTAGATCACATGTCTAGATTGAATCCATTGATATACATAAGTTTGTATAATTTCTACATGGTATAAGAGCATAGGAAATCACTATAGTGGAGAAGAAATTGAGTTTGTGACTGAATATAATTCAAATTTGCAAAATTGTTCTTGGTGCGACAGGCAGATTAGGATCAAAATGGATTTCAGTGGCTTGAGATTGGAGTATGCACTCGAGGGCAGTTCCAATTATATTCCATGGAAAGATAGAATGGAGGCAGTATTGGAGGACAATGGGTTGAAAGAATTCATTGATAATGACATTCCTAAACTCGCTGCAGCAGATGCCGCAAATATTGATGCTTGGAAAAAGAAGGTTGCAAGGGTGAGGAGGATCTTTTTGGAGGGAGTACGAGACCACATTGTCTCAAGTATCCATGGCAAAGCGACACCATATGCAATGTGGAAGGCTTTTACAGATCTGTTTCAGAGCAAAAATGATCATAGAAAATTGGCACTGAAGGACAAGATTAGGAAAATCAAGATGGAGAAAGGCGACAATATTCTGAAATATTTAACCAAGTTTGTACAATGTCGAGATGATCTTGGGAGCATCAGAATTAATGTCGCGGATGATGACTTGGTGAGCCTAGCTCTTCTAGGACTTCCCAAGAGTTGGCATAGTTATCAGGACTCTGTTAATGGGAGGGAGAAGCTGCTAGATTGGGAACTACTTTGGTCGGATTTTGTGCAAGAAGAATTCAGGTGGAACACCAGGAACGGATCTTCATCTAAGACAGATGATGAAGAAAATTGTGCCTTGGCTAGTAAGGTGAAGAAGGGGAAAGGAAAGAAATCCCATTCCAAATATAATACCTGTGAAGAAGGCAAGGAGCGTGACATGTTCAGAGTGAAATGTTTTCACTGTCACGAGCATGGAAATTATGCCACTAATTGTCCACAAAAGAAGAAGAACAAGAAGGCTTCATGATATGCAGCTGGTGAGGCTTTGTACTTGAAATTTGAGTTGGACGTCTTGCTCATCGCATGCATGGTTTCAAGTGTGATGGGATCCATGTGGTACTTGGATAGTGGTGCATATTTCCACATGATGGGAGAGAAAGAACTTTTCAGTAGCTTGGAGGAGAATGACCTCCAGATGCATATCGAAATGGGTGATGGTAGAAGGTATAGCACTACCAGGATTGGTACAGTTACTTTCCAGAGACAGTGAGGTAAACCATTTTTATTAAAAGATGTAATGCATGTACCAGGCTTGAAAAAGAATTTAGTTTCAGTCACAATGTTGGAAGATATAGGTTATGATGTGGTTTTCTGTGAAGGGAAAGCTTTCCTTCGACACAAAGCCATAGGACAAGCCAAGAAGATTGGGATTCATGTGAAGAATCTACATAAACTTGATGTAGATGGCTGCGCAACATTGATGGGTAAAGCAAACAAAGTGGTGAGCCGGGATGAGGGTGAGTTATGGAACAAGAGATTGGGACATCTACACCACAAAGTTTTGAAGGTCATGTAACAGATTTCTACTGGGCTTCCAAAGGGTAATCTTATGCAGATAGACACATGCAAGGGATGTACCATGGGGAAGTGTGAGAAAGCCATGCAATTGTCCCTTGAGAGGGAGCTTGATTTGCATGTAGATGAGGAATTATTGGTTCCAAAGGATGAACCTCAAGATGTGGATTAGCCACAAGATGATGATCATGGAGTGGCATAAACCACTCATGCAGAGACCTCTAGGAGGGGGAAATTTCGAGC
Organism: Pinus albicaulis; assembly: GCA_034641835.2. Classification (NCBI taxonomy): domain Eukaryota; kingdom Viridiplantae; phylum Streptophyta; class Pinopsida; order Pinales; family Pinaceae; genus Pinus; species Pinus albicaulis. The sequence continues at coordinate 842,020,198 of CM076582.1, read as the reverse complement.
CAGATGAGCAGAGGGAGTACATGCAGCTATACCTCTAGGTGTGAGGTGGTGTGATGTGCAAAATTAATCCCAAGAAGAAATTTGGGCAGGATTCATTGTGATGGTGGGTCTCATGGATCGAACCTAGATACAAGGAGCCCATAGTACAACAGTAGAAAGATTAGTTAGATTGATGCAGTCAAATGTCAGGAAGGCATAAATCAGAGTGACAGGCGTTGGATATTGGAGTGTAGATCTGAGTTGGCAGTAGTGCAGAGTGTGGATGCAGATGTGAGCAACATAGAGAGTCCAATAGACATGTGCAGTAGCTAGTAGTAGTTAGAAGACTCTGGTGACAGATGCATTATACTGATTCAGCTGTTTGGATGCTATTCAGTTTCAGAAGTGTTGCATGCAAGAGTTGCATGTGCGAGAAACACTAGAGAAGTGTTGCATGAAAGAGTTGGATGTGCGAACAACACTAGAGAAGTGTTTCATGTCGCATGCAAGAGGTGCATGTGTGCATGCAAGGACATTCCAAGGTACCGGATTAGGACAGATTGATTCATTTCTTGTTGAGAGGGAGTGTTGAAATTTGCAACAAGAAACAGTGAAATTGGCATCCAGAAACAACATGAAAGCATCTACACTAGTGTGGGACCACATGTCATGTGTTGGGTGTGGAGCCTGATTTTCTCCCTGATTCAGAGATCCTTGTTTTAGCTGGATGTATACCCCAAGAGAATTGTACACCCTTGCACACGGGGGGGGCGCTGTGGGGGGGACTTGTCCCCTCCACGGGGTCCGGGGGGGCCGACCCCCCCGACTGGGGGGTCCGGGGGCCAGCGGTCCCCCGGCGGGGGTTTCAGGGGCAGCGCCCCCGAAGCCAAAAATAGATGTAAAATTGCCTTGTAAAAGTATAATAATTTCTAGTCAATCTGGGCCATTCATTAGGCGGATGATCTGATGGTAGAAGTTATGTTTAGTTTAGGGTTTTTTGCCCTAGAAGGCAACCCCTCACTTTTATGAGGGTATTGTATTGCGACTGCGTATGATATATGTGTATTCTCTGAGCGGGAAACAAATAGGGAGACTGTGAGAGAGAACAGAGGATATTACAACGGATTTGCTGTAGGTTTTGTCTCTTCATTTTTGCTGGATAATAGAAAGGAAGGACTGGCTGTTCAGGGTGGACGTAGCCCAAACTGGGTGAACCACGTATATCTGTGTCTCTCTGGTTTTTATGTGTTTTGTATGCTTGTATTTTCCGCATATTTTATGTGTTGCATTGCTCTGTAATATTTAATTTTCTAACATCATGTAGGGATGGGTCCTAGCGATACATTAATGTGCAATTCAATTTATTTAATAAATTGGAAATGTGTCTAATTTAATTATCCCTTAATTAAATTGGACAATAAAATGTAATCTTATCTCATAATCACTTGTAATAGTTAACTGAGTGTGATAAACTCAATTAGTTCATGAAATTCGAGTTGAGGGTGGTTGCTGAGGCATGCAGAGTGATTATATTTGTTTTAGAGTTCAAGTTGCAGTTGAGTGCATGAGTTTAATGCATGAGAAATCAATTAACTCAATTAAGTGAGTTAAAGTCAGTTGAACTAGTTGTAACTATTTGTTGCACTAGTGAGAGGTCAAGTGAATTAAATTGGATTTAATTCACATGCAATGATCTGTCATGCAACTGATGATTTACTATTAATATCTTCATGCATGTCAGTTCCAGCGGAGACCCAGTTGAGACAAAGGTTAAAGGGAATTTGACTATCAGTTGTGTTATTAGCAAACTGCCCAGATGCAGTTAAAACACCACAGGATTTCCCATGATACTTGTGCAGTTGAGAAAGGTTTAAATTCATAAGGAGTAGGGATTTCATTCCTTATGAATTGCGTGAGAAAGGTAGGCTGAAGGTAGGCTGGGAATTGGCTAAGTGTTGGCTCTATTTTGTCTGGATCAATGTGAGATGATTAGCAGAGTGCAGGAGACTCTTGTGAGAAGAGTGAATTTTAATTGTTTCATGATTCCTTGTGGAATATACAATAGAAGATAGAGGGGTTTTGAGCAGCAAGCTTTCCTTGGGAAAATATATGTGTTGTGGTTTGATTTGCTTCTTTCTTTACTTGTTGTGATTGGCAGTCGTGTTTATTTTCTGCAATTTATTTGTAGAAGGATTCACTCGCCAAGTGCCTATGTCTATAGTAATCGAATGACTATACTAAATTTTTGATACTGAACATGATCATGCATAAGCCCTAATTTTGTAGGACATATGGGTCCAAATTTTTGTATAATGTTTTGAACATTTTGACTATGTATATATATACAATGATTTATATGATGTGATGAATCAAATGTATGAAATATATGATGAATTTGATGACTTGATTAAAGTATTGAATGATGAATATGCCAATCAATTGCTTGATTAGCCAATAAGTCTGCCATCCAATTGTCAGCTCAAGGAATATGAATAAATGTTATAAATTGAAATGATCTTTATAACAAACGTACCCTCAAAAACAATTAGAGAAAGAACGGATTCTGAACCCGATATGTATTGTTCAACTATGATACCACTAGCTGGGAGTCCAAGAAAACTACCAACGAATCAACACCCAAAGATATTGTCTCCAAGAGTAGATAAATTACTGCAGTGTATTCTGCTACATTGTTTGAAGCAAGACCAATGCAGACACCTATTGAAACTAACAACTGACCGGATGGAAAACGAAGTACCCAAGCCATGGAATCCAAGTTCCGGGTGTGTCTACTAGCACCATCGGCGAAACCAAAATGACTCATGACATCCAACACAACCTCGCCAAAGCAGATAAAAACATCACCATTACATCAAAGACCGAAAACTCGTATATGTACAAATATATATATATATATATATATATATATATATATATATATATATATATATATATATATATATATATATATATATATATATATATATATATATATATACAAAAAGAAAGATGCCAAGCCGAGGCCTAGGCATAATACCTTCTCAGATAGAGCCCATTTTTGGGCTTCGCCAATTCATTTCCCTCAAAATCAACCAAGGCATAAGCTACTTTCTTGAGGAATTTTTTAACAATGAAGGGGCCATACCACATAGAATTAAATTTACCTACCCCCAGGCATCCTTCTCCTGGGCATAGACCAAGACAAGGTCTCCTTCGGAGAAAACCCCAGGTTTGACCGCTTTATTGTACTGAACTTTTACCCACTTCTTATGTGCCTCGTTCATCATGGCGGCATCTCGACTCTTCTCATCGAGATGTTCCAGATGAAGGATACGTTCTTCAAGACTAGAGGTGTCAGGAAGAAGCTCTACAACTAACTTAAGAGAAGAAATTTCACACTAGGTAGGAAATATGGATTCCAACCCATAAGTTAGTTGAAACGGAGTAAAACCAGTTGCAGGTTTTACTGACATCTGGTATGCCCAAAGTGCAGGATACATCATAATGTGCCAATTGGATCGAGCTTTATAAATTTTCCGTTGAATAATTGTCTTCAAGGATTTGTTCACGGCTTCCACTTGCCCATTGGCCTGAGGATAATATGGAGATGAATGCTCCTGCCGGAAACCTAATTTTAGAGCCAATTCAGCCATCATGCTATTCTGAAAGTGACTTCCATGATCAGTGAAAATATCTTTTGGAATACCAAAATGAGAAATGACCTGATTGAAGAGAAAAAGAGTTGTTGTCTCACTGTCATTCCCAAAAGTGGGCATAGCCTTGACCCACTTCGTGAAGTAGTCTACTTCTACAATAATGTACTTATGACCGTTAGCCAAAGGCGGGTTACAAGTAGTATAATCAATACCCCACTTTGTAAATGGATCGACAGTGACGACAGGGAAGAGTGGAGCTAGATGAGTGCACATATTTTGAGTATACGCTTGACACAGATGACATCGTTTGACCGACTCCGTGCAATCTTTTAAAATTGAAGGCCAAAAGTATCCTGCACGCAAGATTTTTTGGGCTGTAGCAAGCCCAGATAAATGACCACCACAAGCTCCATCATGGCAATCATTCAACACAACCTCAGCTTCTTCGAGAGTTAAGCATCATCTGAAGATCGAATTGACCCCGCGACAGTATAAAGTATCACCAATTATTAAGTAATTTTTAGCTAGGTGACGTAGCTTACAGTGCTCATCTTTTGAAAAGGTCGAGGGAAACTTTGTAGTCTAAATATATACTATGAGATCCCCGTACCAAGGATCTTGTGAAGAAATGAGAAAAAGATGTTCATCCGGAAAGGATTCAATGATTCATCATAAATTATCTCTTCACCACAGGGAAACTTAGAAATTAATTCCACAAAAACTAATGATTTCTTGGACTTGGCAGACATAAACTCAAGATAAAATTCTTGCAAAATCACAATCCATCTATTGTATTTTCCCCCAATCACTCGCCTGCTCAAAACAAACTGAAATGGATTGACTGTTTCCAAAACATAAGCTTTTCAAAGAAGAATATAATGTCTGAGCCATTGTAAAACATGAACGGCTGCTAAAGCAAGCTTCTTTATCGGAGAATACCAAATTTCAGGTCCTACGAAGCCTCGACTAAGGTAGTATATGACATGCTCTGAAAGAGCATCATCCTCCTGAACCAGAACCATACCAATGGTAGATTCTTTTGCTGCGAGATACAAGAGGAAATCCCTGCTATAATTAGGTGGACTCAATATAGGAGCAGAGGTCAATGCATTTTTCAAAGCATCGAATGAGCGTTGAGCAAAGTCATCAAAAATGGAACTCCCTTCTTCAATAATCTCATAAATCCTTTTGTAATCTCGGCATAATTTACGATAAATATTCGCAGAAAAATAACTTTTCCTTATAGAATTTGAAGCTGACGAATATAGGACGGGGGAGGCAACAGAAGTATTGCCTCAACCTTGAAGGGATCGACCCGAATCCCTTTTTTAGACACAATAAATCACAACAACTGACTGGATGTGACCGTGAAAACACACTTGTTCGGATTCAACCGGATCTTGTAATATTGACATCTTTCAAATACTTGATGGAGGTGAGAAGGATGATCAATTCTCTTGCGAGAAAGAGTAGCTAAATCATCCAAGTATGCCTCAATAATATGCTTGATGTCATGGAAAGCATATGACATGGCCCACTGAAAAGTAGCTCCAACATTTTTAAGGTGAAAAGGCATCTTCTTGTAAGAAAAGGTACCCCAGGGACAAATAAATGTAGTCTTATGTTGATCTTTGGGAAGGATAGTAATTTGATTATATCTAGAAAAACCATCCATGAAGGAGAAAATCTCAATCCCTGCACAGTCATCAATAATCTAATATATGAATGGCATGGGATAATTATCTTTAGGACATGCTTTATTTATGTCTCTGAAATCAATGCAAACTCGAATTGTTCCTTGTTTCTTGTCTACTGGGATTGGATTTGAAACCCACTCTGTCAAAAGAATAGGGAAAATGAATCCCGCCTTGAGTAGCTTCTCCACCTCAGCTTTGATAGCTGCTGCCTTCCTAGGGTTGACTAGACAAAGCTTTTGCCTAATAGGCTTAGAATTTTCATATAACTTGATCTCATGCTGGACATTATATGGATCTATACCAGGAATTTCCTCATAAGACCAAGCGAACACATCCCTAAACTATTGAAAGAGATTGGTGTAAATTTGAATCTCTTCAGGGGAACATTAAGCTCCGATGAAAACATTCTCGATAGTGTTGGTATTTCTGGAAATGTTCACCAGGATAGTAGGAGAAATCACAACCATGTTCCATTCAGAAAATACCTGTGCTGGTGCTAAAGGGTTCAGGACCGGGTGAACAGGAGCAGGAGACTGAAGACTAGGAAAACTTGATTCAACTTTGCTCAAATCTGGTAAAAAGTAAGACTGATGATGCAAAACATCCCATGGTCTATCTATACCATTCATAGCTTCCAGGATAGCCTCTTCAGATGGAAGAGTGGTATCAAGGAAATCCTGGGTGGAAGAAGAACTAAGAGTCCAAGCCGGGGCCACATCTCCATCCAGTTCCTCTGATGAAAGAGAAACTAGAGTGGATTATGTAGAGTCAACAATAGAGCTATAAGCAATCTCAGTTGCAAACATAGGAAATGCCATTCCACCTACTTGACCTTCCACTAATGTGGAGGTAGGGGAAGGTAAGGTCCAAGGGTCCAAAAAATAATGAGTTCTAAAGAACTCTCTTCAAATAGGAGCTTTGGAGGATGAAATTGCATTTATATGAATGGAAGGAGGCGGAAAATCAAAAGTACCCATCAAAGAAGAAAACATTCCAACCCCTAGATTCTCAACAGGTGGTTTGGTATTATCCACCAAAGGAATAGTTGAGTCAGTAGATGCATTCGGGTCTATAGGAGAACAATCCAGTTGGTCAACTGTGACAATCCTCCCTTCGTGAGGGAAACAAATAATGCGAAATAATGAGGATGCAATAGAATCCATCTCATAAATCTTGTTTCACCCCAACAGAAGGTTATAGTCTAAGCTTGCATTGACTATCTCAACCTCGATGTTAACAGTTTTTTCCCCAACACAGATGGGAAAAGCTGGGACAATACCATGTGGCCTATGAGAATGACCATCAAACGTAGTCATAATAGTGGCTAAAGGAGCGGCTGTGAGAGATCCAATGCCTTTCCAGCATGCGAGAGACATTACACACGTGGAAGCACCCTCGTTTACAACCATTCGAAATATATTGAATTTTCGATAAAGCGATCTAATATGGAAAGCCATATGATGAGGGAGTCTCTTTTTAAAATTAGACATATCAAATGTAATCATAAGAGAGTTCTTCGGATCAACAACCCCAATAGAAGTGAGGAGGGCACTTCGCTGAGCTGGACAAGACTGGAGCACCTCGAGAGCAGACATGGCACAAGGACTCTGTGCCAGATCTTCTACAATAGAGTAGTTCTGGGTAGCCTTGGCATTTGGATTAATCATCGTACACTTTGTAGATGCCTTAGGCATACGAGGTATAGGCTCAATAGTGGGCCTCATAATATGAAGTGGCTCAGCACTATCAGGGGAACCCTTGGCTTTTGAAGACTCTGCTTCACCATAATCACGAGATCTCGTAGCGATATTAGCGTGAGCACTCATCATATATATGTTTGATGTGTTTTCCCCTTCCTGGGTGCCCCCAGAGGGAGCCCCAGTATTTTGATTCGCACCAACAACTAATTGCTTCCCTTGGGAAAAAGGGTTTGTTAACACAGCTTGGGAACTAGAAGAACCCCGTTGAGCTAACAAGTGCTATGCATCCTGAATTTTAGCGAAAAGTTGAGTACGATGGTCTCTAGTAAATAACTTGCATGGAAAATTCACTTTCTTTTTATCCTTTTGATCCTCACCAACATGCTCATTGGATTTATTTGCATTCCCCTTTCCATATTTTCCCTTATTTTTATTATTCCATCCCTTATTCTTCCCTTTGGATTGTTGATTTCCTTTGGGGTTAGAAGTCTGGACAACATTTATTGAAAAATACTGGGAAGGAGTTGACATTGAAGGCACAACCTAACTAGAAGAAGCAGATTGTATGGACAACTGCTGCAATTGACTAAGCAAGTTCGCTGCATTGCTATCGATCGAACCAATAAGTCCATCACCATGAGTACCAGGTTTATTTTTTGACAAGTCCAATTTGGAGTGAGGAGCAACAGGAATTGTTTTATTAAGGACTCCAGACTAAGAATAAATCAGTTCTAATTGCTGAGCCCTAAAGATAGACTGTTCTTCTGAAAATACCCCTTATAGGGATACATCCTTAGAAATATCTAGCTGCAAGGTTTTCAAAAACCATTCCAGAAGGAATTCATTAGGAATATAGGCTTTAATGAGCCTCTTCCCTCTTCGCCATTCCTGAATATGATCAGAAAATGAGTTGCCGAACTTTGACCTCTAGACCATGGATTGAAACTTTGAGTCTGGGAAGTGAAAGGAAAAGATCCTAAGGAAGGGGTTGGATTAGGGATGTTCCCACTTCCAAAGGGGAACCCTTGAAAATAAGCTGATCCACTAACTATAGAGGATATGGGTGTAGAAATAGTTGTAGTAGCAAAAAAGGAAAAAGAAGGAATTCCACTAGTGGGCATTCTGAAACAAAGGGGACCAGATTGAGAAGCATGCGCTTGGGTGTGACCAAAGCCAAACAAAATAGTAAAAGAAGCAATTGTAGATATGGAAATAGTGCCTCCTCCTTCAACAGAAGAAGGAGTGTGGATACTTGCAGCACTCACAGTTAAGTTTGTGTTCCCAGTCGTGGCCATCGAAAGATGAGAATATGATGGATAAGGACTCTTTGGTCTCTAAGACTCTCGTTCGATGTACTCGATGATAAATGGATAACTAGCAGGAAGAGGAGATGGAAGAGACTCAGTAGGCTGAGGGACTTCCTCTACATCTACTTCTTCTGCTAGGAGTAAAACTCTCAAGATGAGTGAAGCACCCCTCTTGGCATTGACATCAACACCAGAAGTAGCTACAGAAACAAATAGCCCTAACAGAGGATCTCTCTCTGCTGCATCTGAAAACACCGGGTGAAAGTCACCCTCCAAATTACTCCTACGCCTTCTTGAAGAAGGCTCGGCACTCGCGGGAGACAACCCACAGAGCCTCCTCGATCGACGAGGCGATCGATCAGCCACTTTAAGAGATTTATTAGACTCAAAAAATATATGAAGCTAAGCAATCTAGGATCAAAGTGCACACTCTACAAAGTCCCTAAGATACATCCAGACAAGTAGCTCTCAGGTATTTCCGCCCTAGGTGATGAGGAACGAACACCAAAATACAAGAAAGCGAAAAATAGGACCTCCCGAAAGTAGTCTGGGCTAATTAAAACCTAGGCCTACTAGCGAAGGTAACAGAAACAATTAAGCTGACCTCCTAACAACAGCCTTTGACGGTGCAAGTCCCCAAAATTCACAAGGGCACCCTCCAGAAGCACTGATAGAAGTGATGCAACGTCTGCCTCAGGTACCATGGGTATTCCCCCCTGTAGTCACCTGTGTGGTCTCTAGGATAGGAAACTCTGGGCACCAATCCATATCGGCAGCCAAGCGGAACGGTCTTAGATCAAGATTTAGAAAATAGGAGAGGGGGTATCTCTCTTCTCTTCCTGCACTTTCCCTCGCGCTTGAATCTCTGGAGGAGAGCTTTCCCGATCCACTTAACAATGTTGGATTTCGCTCATTAATAAACTTCTATGTTCCAAAATTTGAGCGGCCTTGGAGAGTTAACTCTCCACTCACCTAATCCAGTGCCCTATAACCTAGCTATTTTGTGTATGAAAATAATACAAAAAATTGCTAGTTGTTTTTATTTATAGTGCTAATTTTAATTGGTTGTTATTTTATGTCAAGGGCGTGTGGAATTGAAACTGATGGTGTTTGTATGACACAGAAGAAACCAATGAAAACCAAACTATATGCAAATTCACTGATTTCATTTCGATGAAGAGTGATTTCTACACAGGTTCTACGAGATTACACTTTATTTTCTTTTCAGATGCTCACACTTCACAGAACTCAAAAGTTACGAAAAGACTAAAAATTCTTATGTGCACCTAATGCCAACTACCAATGACATGAAAATCCTAAGATGCTAAATCTGAAAAAGAAAAGAGAAGTCTCTAAAAACACCAAGGTTCAATCACTTTTTGGCAGTCAACAGAGCTAGTTCCAAATCAGAACTCCTATGTATAAAAATTCCAAAACATACTTGACATAAGAGAAAGAAATCAAAAGAAGACTCCCCTATTAATCAAGTCAAGAACCGAAGAATATACACTCAACAAAGCTTCAAAAAGGTAAAAATAAATTGTCAAACAAAATAAAAACAAAAGCAACGAAAAAAAAATGTTTTTTTGGCTTTTGAGTTTATAGGAAAAAGAGATTTCAAGAAGACCAATGGAACTATCTAGTAACTGAGTCAAAAAAAATTGAATTATGAGTGAAAGCCTCAACAAAATTCCCAAAGCCAACCATGCTACTCTCGCACAATAGCATAAACTTGCAACGAACAAAAACTCCAAAGAATCAATAAGAGACCCTTCGAAAATTGCAACAAAACCAATCTATGAAATCAAGAAAACCAAACACACCAAATAGGAGAAAATAAAAATGCGAAGCAACTCATAAGGTTAGGAAAGAGTAAATGAGCAGAATATGTCTATCCTGAATACTCAGAACAACCAAAAATATTTAGGAAAGACCTTGGTGCTCAAGCTAGAATTTCAAAACACAACACAGAAATATTTCACCAAATGAGTGGGTCTTCACACAAATAAGAGATAAATAGACACAAAAACACTTTATACACAGTCCAGAGACCTGAAAGACACTGCAGGAATAGATCACCATAGGTAGACAAGACCATAAAGGCTTAAAACAAAAAATTTCAAAATTTACCCAAGAATACGTGCTTTTGCAGTTTAGCAACAAGCATGTATACGTGACTGTGAAAAAGGAAACTCCTGTATACATGGGTCCCTTTGCAAAAAAAAACATGTATACGCGACTGTGCAGAAGAAAAACCGCGTATGGAAAGGTAAATAAAGAAAAACAAAAAGGTCAAGCCTGATTAAGAGACCAGGTCTTCAGTCTGACTGGAAAAAGATTTACTAAACTGGAAAAAGTGATAGAAACTATTGGGAACCTATAAGACAGATAACACAACCCAAACAGGAAATCACAAAAATGTGATCCCCAGCAGAGTTGCCATTTCTGTTTCGGGATCTAATATCCTAAAGGTTTTTGGGTCGGCAACCTTCACAGATCAGGGGCATACCATTCAAGAAGGACTCACCTAACCTATCTTTTATGCTGAAAACTAGATATAAAAAGTTGTGGAACTTACCCGAAAGTCCCATGTTTGATGTAGAACCCACAGGGTGCAAACCCCCAGCAACCCTTCATGCTTCGTAACCTGTAATCAAGAAAGAACGAACACGAAACTCTAGTTGTACAGCATATATAGTTCCTAGATGTTAGTGTAACTCATGCATATTATCATAAAGACAATGTTAAATATTCAATTAATGATCATTACACATATATAAAAATATATAAACATGTGAATATCATGAACAAGATGGTTCTTCTTATTATAAATGGCACGTACAGTAATAGAAATGTGGAGAGATCACCCGAATCCTTCCACGGCCTTCGAGCATACTGTCCTCTGGATCCGTCCAGCCCTAGCCTCGCAAGAATTCTTCCAAGTTGTGTGCACACTAGATATCATATAGGATGATGAGCATCTCAATGAGACAAGGGTTTCCTGAATATACCTGGGAAGTGTAGGAGGCACGGGAATATCAGACTTGAAATAAGGCTCCAAAAGAGTATAATATATATATTTTTCTCCCTCCCTTAGGCCATGTATATGAGGATATTTTATACTCCCTCAAATTAGTTCTGCAGTTGGAAACAGTTAGGCCACGGGCTGGGGTGGTTGAATTACGGGAATAACCATCAACCCTTCCTCGAAAATAGGGAATAATATATATTTTTTAATGATTAAAAAGGTATACGCAGATATATATGAATGGACTTGCATATATATGCGGAAAAGTCTAGGCAAAGTCATGTATGGGTTTTAAGATACTGTTTTTTGTGAAGATGGTCAAGTCTGATGGGAAAGGGTGCCCAAGGCCAAAGTATCAATCATCAAGCATATGAAGGTGGAAAATGATGCTATAACACCCATGGAAGACGTTGGAAGAAGGCCTTCTATTGTGTATAAATAAGAGGTGATTGTGATCATTTGAGACACATCCATTGTGCAACAAAGGCATCAAGGAAGTAGTGGATTAGCTTGTTTAAGGAAGAGAGAGACCTATGTTTTTGGGCCGCAGGTAGAAGGGTATCTTAGTGAGGGGAAGATGTACCTTATGAGGCTTATTGTGACTATTGAGGGAATGCCTTATTCTTGCAGGAGGGTTGAGTATGAGGAGGATAGACGTAGGTCTTTATTGAAGGTGTTTGTGGGTGGATCACCATTAGAAAGGTAGTCACAACCTTGAGAAGGCTATTGTGGGTAGGCCACAACCTTTACCATCCTATAACAGAGGTGCATAGGGAGGTTGAGTATTATTCTATGCCCATAACAACAACAAATAATGTGAGGAGTCCTCCAAGGGAAGATTACAACAAATGAAGGGAAGCCACAATTGTTTTAGGGCTATTTAGGTGGTGTTATAAGGGATGCTGTAGCATGCAAGTTCCCTAACTAGGAACTGTAAATGAAAAAAACATGATAACATAATTCAAGCGAAGTTTTACTTTTGTTGGATCTGTGTTTTGGATCATTTTTGGATCAGTTATTTTGAATCTTGTGGGAGAGATGTGTTGGGATTGTCTTGGGTGTTAAGAAACCCAAACTATGATAAAATCATGTAGTGGAGTAATATGTGTCCTAGGAGAGGAATTTTGGTGAAGTCTGTTAGCATCCATGAGGAGGGGTTTCCTAGGTGTTGGATGCCCTGACTAGGAGCAGATGCTACACTGTGGATTCTTTACTTGTGGTCTGTTGGAGGGCAGTGTGAGAGTGGACCAAGTGTGAATGTGGATTGGGCATTTACAGTCTGTTGGAGGTCAGTGTGATAGTGTCCAAGTTGGAGCCTAGTGTGCACCATATTCATGGAATTATATGGTTTCTAGAGTGGAAAAAGAAGAGCTCAAGGTTTAACGAACCAGAGGATCATTTGAGAAACCCTAGACTTGTGTATGGAGAAGGACTTCTACAACAGATGATGGGTCATCCTCCTAACCCATGTTCATTGTGTGAGATAGAAATATTACAATGATAGGTGGAAGCCTTCTCTGCCCTATGTTGGTCTTCAATGGAGAAATGCAAGAAGACCATAGTGGGATTAACTCCCTGAGTAGCTAAGGAGAAACAATGCGAAGATTGAGTATTGTTCACAAACAAAGTTTTGAACAACTCAACAAGACTCTCGATGTGTTGTGTCATTGATGGAATAAGGAAAAACTAGTAAGAAGATTAATAATCGAGGTTCAGTGGCAATATGGACTTGGAGAATTGATAAAGGCAGGAGCTGTAAATTAGGAGCTGAAGGACCAAGCAGGTACAGGGTAAGACTAAGAGGATATGAGAGAGTTAACTACATCATCCAGATGGTCAGTGTATCTGGTTGAGGGTATATTGGTTTTCGATGGACTGACACCAAGCACCAATTATTTTATCTCATACGAGTGGATGTATGAGGGTGATTATCCCTGATACGGAAGCCCTAGACTATTTTATGATATTTTGTTTAATATAATGAAGTTGGGATGAAAAATTTAAAAATTGTTTATATAATTATATGCATGCGTGATTTACTATTGTTTATATTCCACTGTTCAAATTAGTTTTGTTGATATTCTTGGTTTGGTAGCGTAAGATATTTTCAGATTCTATCTTAGACCCAAGATCGTGGAAATTCAACATGGTATTAGAGCGTGTCTGCGTTACTTTGAGGGACAGTGAATCAGAGTGTGCACAATGAAGCAACTCATAGGGAGTTGTGCATGTCTATTTCATGGAGCAGAGGGTTCAGATGAAGACATGAAGATGTGGTCTTGAATGGCTTGGCAGTGAGATTTTCTGGGAGTTATGGTGGATTGGTGGTGAACGTGGTGAACTATAGTTTTTGTATGGAAGATTTCTGATCATGGAATTTAAATGATTTTTCATGGATAGTTGGGACAACTAGAGGATTTATTTGGCATGGAAGAGATCAATTTGATTGATTTGGCTTAATGTGATGGACTATAGGTTGACAGGATTGAATCTTCATCAGATCGTTATGTTTCATATCCCAGATTAAAGGGATTTTTACGAGTGGTATTTTATCCAGGAGGATGAGTTCTTGCAGGACTGAGCCAATGGAGATCATGTAAGCTCAGAGGGAGTTTAGCCTGAGAGGGAGAAACCCTATGGAGGTTTGTGAAATTCAGGTTCGGATGTGATGAGGCAGAGGCAGTATCGATATTTTCGGGTTCATTCTAAAAGGTATGCTACAGTGATGGATTCTAGATGGACTAGTGTCTTCACTGGTGACAATGGTTACTTCCTAGTCTTGGAAGTACTTCCCTTGCTAAAAGGGTGTGAATTTTTTAGTAAATTATGAGGTAATACAAGCCCTAGAGTTAAGTATTTGGAGGGGAAAGTGACACAAGATTCACTTGTGGGCTTGGAACCCAAGGTTGGGGTTTTCCACCCATCATGAATTGGGCCAAAATCATGAAAAAATTTCGACATCTGATGGATGAGGATAATAACTCTCCCTATGATGAATCCGATGCAATGAAGATCACCTGATTTCAAGTTGTAGAAATGGAGATATGAATTTTTGAAGTTATGGAGTGGATTTGTACCATATGAGTTAAGGTCAGCTTGAGTAAAGTAAGCCTCCTTAATAGTTGGACAAGCCCATGGAAGATGTTGGAAGAATCCCTTCTATTGTGTATAAATAAGAGGTGATAGTGATCATTGAAAAACATCCATTATGCAACAAAGGAAACAAAGAGGGAGTGGATTAACGCATTCAAGGAAGAGAGCTACCTCTATTTTTGAGCTATAGGTAGAAGGGTATCTCAATGAGGAGGAGGTTATGTAGAAGGCTTATTGTGATTGTTAAGGAATTGCTTTATGCTTGCAGGAAGGCCGAGTATGAGGAGGAGAGACATAAGTATGTATTGAAGGCATTTGTGGGTGGAGAACTCTTGGAAGAGGTAATCACAACCTTGAGAAGGCTACCGTGGGTCAGCCACAACCTTTACCATCTTATAAGAGAGGTGCTTATGGAAGGTTGAGGGTTTTCCTATGCCAGAAAAAAAAAAAACAAAGAAGGTGATGAGTCTGTCAAGGGAAGGTCACACCAAATGAAGGGTAGCCACAATTGTTTTAGGGCTATTTGGGTGGTGTTATAAGGGTTGTTGCAACAAGAAAGTACCTTAACCAAGAACAATAAATGACAACAACGTGATAAAAAATTTGGAGAGAATTTTTCCTTGTGTTGAATCAGTGTTTTGGATTAGTGTTGGATCGATTATGTTGCAACCTATGGGAGCCATGTGTTGGGGTTGTCTTGGGTGTTAAGAAACCCAAACTAGGATTAGATCACGTAGTGGATTAATAGGTTTCCTAAGAGATTACCATTGGTGAAGTCTGTTAGTAGCCATGAGGAGGGTCTTCCTAGGTGTTGGATGCCCTAACTAGGAGCAGATGCTACAATGAGGATTCGTCACTCATGGTCTGTTGGAGGGAAGCGTGAGAGTGGACCAAGTGTGAAAATGGATTGGGAATTTATGGTTTGTTGGAGGAAAGTGTGATAATGTCCAAGTTGGAGCCCAATGTGCACCATATTCATGGACTGAGATGGTTTATAGAGTGGCAAAAGAAGAGCTCAAGGTTTGACAAACCAGAGGAATAGTTGGGCAGCCCTAGACTTGTGTATGGAGTATGAATTATACAACAGATGCTGGGAAGTCCTCCTATACTCTATTCATTGTGGTATATGGAATTATTACAGTGATAGGTGGTAGCCCTTCGTGACCTATGTTGGTCTTCATTAGAGCAATGCAGGAAGACCATAGTGGGCTGAAGTCCCTGAGTATTTGAGGAGAACCAGTGGGCATATTGAGAGTTGTTAAGAAATAGATTTCTGAATAACCTGATAGGAGTCTCGATGTGTTGTGCCCTTGATGGACTAAGGCATAACTAGTGAGCACAATGATAGTTGAGGTTCAGTTCCCAGATCAACTTGGAGCATTTAGGCGAGAGCTGCAAATCGAGAGCCGAAGGACTGAGCAGGTACAAGGTACGATAGAGCGGAGTTGAGAGAGTTGATTGTATCAGCCAGATTATCAAAGTAACTTGTTGAAGGTACATTGGTTGCCGATGGACTAACACCAAGCCCCAATTTTGTATCTTGTACTAGTGGATGTATGAGGGCCATTATCCTTGGTATGAAAGCCCTAGACTATTGTATTATATGTTGTTTAATATAACGAAGTTGGGTTGAAAAATGTAAGAATTTGTTTATATTTAGTGTGTATAATTACATACAAGATGCATATATATCCAGATTTTCCTGATATAACAATATTTTATCTTCTTGCTAAATACAGAATCCTTACACTGTTAACCTTTTGCGGAAATTAAAAAACTCAATTGCAAACACATGAAGCAATAAAAACAATCGCACATAACATAGTTGTTTAACGGGAAAGCTTGAAGCTAAAAACCCCAACTATCATATATTATGTATCATGGAGATCATGTAACAATCTTATACAAAGCTTAGTACATCAAGCTCTCAGTACAATCAATCGTCACACACTAATCGGAAGAAATCTGCAAATCCATGCACTGATTTCTTGTCACCTGATAGCCTACCTCCACTGCGCAATCCCTGTTGAGGAATAGCTCTGAATGAATTAGAATTACCCTTGCCTTGACTGCGTAATCCTCATTGGAAAATCCAATGTGTGTGTGGTGCAATCAATGTATCACTATAGTCACAACGGATAGTCCATCTTGCCCTTTCACCTATCTCTCCACTGGGTCTCCACTAGAACTTCCATGCACTGTAGTTAACTGTTGTATTGTTCAGTTGATTAATGAGTTATTATTTGTGAATTAATTAACTAATTAATTCACTCCACTCTCACTAGTGTATCATTCAGTTAGACTAGATACAACTAGCTCAACTGAGTTTATCTCCATTAACTAAGTTAAACTGAATAACAACTCCATGAACTACTCTTCCAACTCTGTCATAACTTTGCCACTTCAGTTCTAACTGAGTCCTCCATGCATGAACCACCGATAAGCCCTATGAATTGCGTAATTCCTTCAGCCCACTAATTTGACAAATTTGTGCACTAAAATTAAGTGCTCCAAGAGAATAAGTTGTTGTTTATTGTCAGATTATTATTAAGAGCTAATATTAATCGGCACTTCTATTTTTAGATTGACGATCTATAAATAGACTTCGCCCAATATTATAAAAATATAACTTCATCTATTTTTTCAACTTGACCAACCATCCACAAATAGCATCCTGTAACTTCTGAAATATGATCACCATGTCTAAAAATAGACATTGTCTAAAAATATACTTGCGCCAAAAATAGCCTGCGGGCCCACTTAGTGAAGGAGACTCTTTTCACTAAGCTCATCATCTTGTTGAATCTAAACACTCCCTCTCAACAAGATAGGGATTATCTTTCACCCCGATCCTGCCTCTATGGTATTTAAATTTTCTCCTGGTGAGTGCCTTCATCAAAATATCTGCATCCTGATCTTCCATAGGAATGTACTAAAGCAACATGATCTTCCACTGCACACAATATTTGATATGATGATACTGGATATCAATATGTCTAGATATATCAGGAAACACAGGATTAATCAAGAGTTTAATGCAACTCTGATTATCACAATGTATCACTATAGGATCTAAATGTGAACTGAACAAACCGACCAGGATCTTCCTCATCCAGATAGCCTCACATGCAACTTGACTTGCTACCATGTATTCTTCTTCCTCTGAACTGAGTGCCACAAATATTTTTTTCCTGCTATACCAAGAAAAAACCGTAGATATGATACTGAAAATCCCTCCTGATGTGTTCTTTCTGTCTGTTGGGCTGCCTGCCCAATCTGCATCCATGAAGCCATGCAAATTCACCTCATCCATCTGTCTATACTAAACCATACTTAGATGTGCCCCTGAGATACCTCAGGACATGCTTGTCTGCCTTCCAAAAGAGCATGGTAGGCTTAACCATCGCTTGTGAAAGCTGGTTCACCGCATAGCATATGTACGGTCTTGTATTAACTAAATACATGAGTGAACCCACCAACTGTCGATAAACAGTGGCATCCACTACCTCTGTCGATGTAGCATCCTATTTCCTCCAATTTTATGGAAGAGGAGTGTTAATAGGCTTGCAACCTTGCATGTGAAACTTCTAAAGTATCTCCCAGGCATACTTTCCTTGAGACACAAACAGTTCACCTTCCCGCTGCCATATTTCCAATCCAAGGAAATAATGAAGGAGGCCCAAATCCTTCATCTCAAACTCCTTTGTAAGATCTTCCTTGCATGAGTGTATCAACTGCTCATCACCCATTAGTATTAAATCATCAACATAAAGAATAATGATTAAAAGCTTACCCTCCACCACAATTTGGTACAGGTTTGCATCCGCCTCATTCTTGGTGAAGCCAAGTCTAGTGAAATAGCTATCGATCCATTTGTACCGAGCATGAGGTGCTTGCTTAAGCCCATACAGTGCTCTTTTCAGTCTGCACACATGCGACTCACTGCTAAAGATCTCAAATCCTTCAGGATGCTCAATGTACACCTCTTCCTCAATGATCCCATTAAGGAACACAATTTTCACATCCATTTGATGAATGTGCCAACCCATCTGCGTTGAGAGAGCAAGGATGGTCCTTATGGAAGAATACCACGCGACAGGTGCAAAGGTTTATTTATAATCAATCCCCTCGATTTGTGAGAAGCCCTGGGCAAAAAATCTTGCCTTATACTTCTCGACGCTCCCATCAGCAGCTTTCTTTACCTTGTAGATCTATCTTGATCCTACAATTGATTTACCCACTGGCCTTGGAACAATCTCCCAAGCATTGTTTCTAAAAATGGAGTCATACTCCTCCACCATGGCATCTACCCATGTGGTCTCCTGCACTCTTCTTCAAAAGAAGATGGCTCTATCACGATACACTTGCTCATAAGAGCCATGTATCTAGTAAAACGTTCAGGTGACTGTCTTTGTCTGCGCTATGATGTAGGGAATCCTACATTTTGTGCTGTATCAAGCTTCAGTCTCTTAGCTTTTGTGGTACACTTTCTGCCTTTTCTGATGTTTGGTTCTGCATTAGTGGACTCCTCCACTCCATGAACTTCCTCTTGTGGCTGATCCACATCTGGAGGCTCATCTTTCGGAACAAGAAGTTCCTTCACTGCATGCAAGTCTAGCTCCCTCTCAAGCATAGCTTGTGCAACACCCATGATCATTTTGTTCTTCCTCTCCACAACCCCATTCTACTATGGGTTATGAGGTGCTATGATTTCTCTTCAAATTCCTTCTTTGCTACAGAAGTCTCTGAATTCGCCCGAGATGTATTCACCACCATTATCACTCCGTAGTGCTTTCACTTGCTTCCTCGACTCCTTCTCCACTAATGCTTTAAACTCACAGAACTTTGAGAATGTTTCACTCTTATTCTACATTAAGAAGATCCAGCATCTACGAGAATAGTCATCAAAAAATATAACACAATACCTGTGTTTTGATGTTGAAGCAACTGAGAAAGGTCCACACACATCTGTGTGAATTCTCTCAAGGATCACCAATGCATAGTTCTCCTTCTCATGAAAGGTGGTCTTCACAAACTTACCCATAGTACATCCCTTGCACTGATCTGACTGCGGAAGAGTACCCTTGGGAAGTCTAGTAGAAATCTACTACAAAATCTTCAAAGCACCATGGTGAAGATGGCCCAATCTCCTCTGCCATAATTCACCCTCATCCCGGCTCACCACTTCTTCTACTTTGCCCATCATTACAGCACAACCATATACCTCTAGCTTGTAGATATTCTTAACTCGAATCCCTATCCTCTTGGTTTGACCCATTGTTTTATGTCATAGGAAATATTTTCCACCGCTAAAAACAACGTCATAACCTTTGTCTTCCAACATTGCGACCGAGACCAAGTTCTTCTTCAGACTTGGAAAATGCATAACATCTTTCAACAAAAATGGATTACCTGACTCCCTCTCAAAGGTAATGGTCCCAATGCTGGTCACACTGTATTGACCATCGTCGCCCATCTCTATTTGCATTTGGAGGTCCTTCTCCTCCAAGTCACTAAACAACTCTTTGTCTCCCGTCATATGGAAAGACGCGCCGCTATCAAGATACCACACCGATCCCACTGAGCTTGAAACAAAGCATGCAATCAAAGAGAAATCAAGCTCAAATTTCGAGGCTAAGGCCTCTCTAGCTGTAGCTGTAGAAACCTTCTTGTTCTTCTTCTTCTGTGGGAAATTAGTGGTGAAATGCCCATGTTCGTGACAGTGAAAACACTTCACCTTGGACAAATCATGCTTCTTGCCTTTAGCTTCAGATATTGGATGGGATTTATTTCCCTTCCCTTTCCTTTATTTGGTAGCCAATGTGAAATTCTCTTCATCTTCATTCTTCGATGAAGAGCCATCCCTGGTACTTCGGCTTATATCCTCCTGCACAAGATCCGACCAAAGTCGCTCCCATCCCAGCAGTTTCTCTCGTCCATTGACAGAGTCTTTATAGCTATGTCAACTCTTCAGAAGCCCAAGGAGAGCCAAGCTCACCAAGTATTCATCATCAACAGTAATCCCCACACTTTCTAGATCATACCTACAGTGGACAAACTTCGTGAGATATTTTGGAATATTGTCGCCCTTCTCCATTTTTATTTTTATGAGCTTGTCTTTTAGCGCCAACTTCCTCTGGTTGCTACTGCTTTGGAAAAAATCTGTCAAAGCCTTCCACATTAAGAATGGAGTGGATTTCCCGTGAAGGCTGGACACAATATGGTCCTTCACACCTTCGAATAGAATTCTTCTTGTCTTTTCTATCTTCTTTTGCCACGCGTCAAGTAATGCAACATCGCTAGATCCTAGCTTAGGAACATTGCTATCGATGAACTCTTTCTATCCATTATGCTTCAGCATCGCCTCCATCTTATCCTTCCAGGATATGTAATTTGAGCTCCCATAAAGGGCATAATCCTATTGAAACCCATTGAAAGACATTTCAATGTATACTCAACTGTCGCACCAAGAATTTTATGAAGCAAATTCAAATTTTCCACCAGCACAAACTCAACAATTATTCACAATTGCAATCTTCAAGAATTAACAATGCTCTGATACCATGTAGAAATTATATAAAATATGCAGGTATATATCCAGATTCTCCTTATCTAACAATATTTTATCTTCTTGCTAAATACATAATCCTTCCACTCTTAATCTTTGGCGGAATTTAAAAAACTCAATTGCAAACACATGAAGCAATAAAAAAAATCGCACATAACACAATTGTTTAAAGGGAAATCCTGAAGCTAAAAAACCCAACTATCATATATTATATATCATGGAGATCATGTAAAAATCTCATACAAAGCTTAATACATCAAGCTCTCAGTACAATCAATCGTCACACACTAATAAGAATAAATCTGCAAAGCCATGCACTGATTTATTGCCACCTGATAGCCTACCTCCACTGCGCAATCCCTGCTGAAGAATAGATCTGTGTGAAATTGAATTACCCTTTCCTTGACTGCGCAATCCTCATTGGAAACTCCAATGTGTGTGTGGTGCAACCAATGCATCACTATAGTCACAACAAATAGTCCATCTTGCCCATTCACCTATCTCTCCACTGGGTCTCCACTGGAACTTCCATGCATTGTAGCTAACTGCTGTATTGTTCAATTGATTAATGAGTTATTATTTATGAATTAATTAAATAATTAATTCACTCCACTCTCACTAGTGTATCATTCAGTTAGACTAGATACAACTAGCTCAACTGAGTTTAAATCCATTAACTGAGTTAAACTGAATAACAACTCCATGAACTACTCTTCCAACTCTGTCATAACTTTTCCACTTTAGTTCTAATTGATTCCTCCATGCATGAACCACCAATAAACCCTAGGAATTTCATAATTCCTTCAGCTCATTGGTTTGACAAATTTGTGCACTGAAATTAAGTGCTCCAAGAGAATAAGTTGTTGTTTATTGTCAGATTATTATTAATAGCTAATAATAATCGACACTTCTATTTTTAGATCGACGATCTATAAATAGACTTCGCCCAATATTCTAAAAATAGAACTTCATCTATTTTTTCAACTTGACCAACCATCCACAAATAGCATCCTGCAACTTCTGAAATATGATCACCATGTCTAAAAATAGACATAATCTAAAAATAGACTTGCGCCAAAAATAGCCTGTGGGCCCACTTAGTGAAGGCAAATCTTTTCACTAAGCTCATCATCTTGTTGAATCTCAACACTGTGGATGTTGGATTTATTTTTGTTTATATTTCACTGTGCAAAGTAGTTTTGTTGAGATTATTGGTTTGGTAGCGTTAGAGATTTTAAGATTCTATAGTAGATCCTAGATCATGGAAATTCAATAGACCTGAGCCGCAATTATAGGTCAGTCTCCATACCACTTGCTAGAAATCCTTGAGACTTTTTAGAATGATAAATGACATGAAAAAAAGTCTAAAAATTCAAACTCGAGTAAAAAAATTGACCTAGACTAACTAGAACACACTATATGTTTTGCCAAACACATGGAAAACATGTAAGCTACATGTCATGAATGTCTATCGGAACATAAGAGCCTGATATTCATTTGAGAATCACCAAGAAGGATCTATGCCCTCTCCACATAATTGCAAAAAAATAAATAAATTAGTCCATGCATTCATCAGCCATTCATATTTTCATAAAAACATGTTAAGAACCATAAAAAAATATACATCATATAACCATGATATAATAAAAATATAACCAAAATAGAGACCATGGAAACTCATTCATAACATCACCAACATATTCACTACCAATTCTTATAGATCATTGTAGGAAAATGTCTCATATTGACATATGAAAATACTAACTAAGTCAGAGAATTCCACGTACCAAATGACCATAGATTGGGATGAACTAAATATTTCTTTCAGCTAATCATCCCCATGCCATATTCCGAGCATGAATGTGAAATCTCATGGAGAAAACAAAAACAAAACCAAACCAAGCTTCCAAAGGCCAAACCACCTCAAACCTCATCCACAGTGATTCCAGCTCCAGGGTAAGACATCACTAACACCAATCAGATCAGTCTCTACCTAACCTATCCAGGGCTCCAGGAACTAGTAACTCAACCCATAACATTCTAGGGCTACATAGTGTTTTTCCAACCTGGACCCAGGGACTAGTATCTCAACCAACTAAGGGCTCTAGAGCGTTTATCCCAACCTAGGTTCTAGGACTAATAACTAAACCCAAGTTGTTCCAGGGCTTCTAGAACATTTTTTCCAACCCATAGTCATAAGGAATTATGAGCACCAATTAGAAAACAATCAAGTGGAAACATCCACAATTCCATGATTATCCAAGAAATGGCAAGGCAGGGGTAAAACCACTATCGATCCAAGAAAATATCCATGTAAATGACAACACATAACCATATAATCACATGCATATACCATGAATCTATAAATCAACAAGGAAATCGCACATGCAACCTATTATTCCAAAGAAATCCAATTTTAGTTGTTGATCCAACTATTCCTTTGCACCTTCCCGTTTTCCTTTTCCTTCGTTCTCTAATGCAAGTAAATACTAAATTTCTCCAATAATGATCCAAGCTTTCTCTAAGTGTGTAAGAGTGTGAGAGAATGAGAGAATAAAAAAGAACTCAACCCAAAACTATAAAAAAGACTTGAATTGATCGTCCAAAGCCTTTTTATCATTGGGGCCTTTATTTTCTTCATTTTCCTTCAATTTCCCGCTCATGAAAATTTGTGTCTCTTCACCTCCCTTTTCTCTGATTTTGCTTTATTTCATAAAAGGATAATTAGTGCCAATTTTCCTTTTCCTATGCCTTTTCCAATTTCCATAGCCATAAATTAATCACAAGTGATACCCTTCACTATATTTTTTCCCAACATTCAGCTTGGAATATGTGTCCCATGACCTTGGTATTATTTTATTTACATAGAAAATTAACCAAGGGTTTTTACAATGAGACTAATATGTTATTCCAGAAGTTTCATCAGGAATTTATCGAAGATTGGCTATCCTATCACATATTTGTACAGAAAAGGGAGGAAATTTGAATGTATTGTTGAGTATGCAACTAGTTTTGAGTAGTTAAAACAATTTCTTACATATGCTCCAATTTTGAAGATTGTTGATCTTGATAAGGGTTTGTGGTTTGTACAAGTGATTTCAAGGAAGGACTTAGTGGAGTCCTAATTCAAAAAGGAAAAGTGGTTTGATATGAATCAAGGAAGCTGAATAAGCATGGGAAAAACTATGTGACTCATGATCTTGAGTTGGTAGTTATCATTCATGCATTGAAGATGTGGATACATTATCTCCTTGGTAGGAGGTTTTTTCTGATGAGTAATCATAGTGGACTGAGGTATTTTTTTGACCAACCCAATCTAAATTCTAGGTAAGCTAGATGGTTGGCTACCCTCAGTGGGTTTGACTTTGAGATAAGGTACATTAAGGGGCAAGGAAAACATGGTTGTGTATGATCTTAGTAGGAGAGTGTAGGTGAACCATATTTCAGCCGTGAGCTCTTATGGGATAGATTTGTAGGAGCGAGTCTTATAGGCAGGGCAACATGATGAGAAGTAACAGTAGGTGAAGTAGAGATTGCAACAACAGGGTGAAGGTGGTAGGGATGAGGAGTATCACCTCATGGTAGATGGCTTGGTTAGATTTAAGAGAATGAATTATGTGCTTGAAAATGTTGAGTTGAAGAAGCTTATCTTGAGAGAGTTTCAGGTCAAGCCATATTTAGGCCACACGAGATAACACAAGAATTTGATAGTTGTTAAGAAGTTATACTATTGGTCAAATTTGGTGGCTAATTTGGTTGGAAATTGTTTGGAATGTTAGCAGGTGAAAGATGAATGCAAGAATCCAATTGGTCTATTGCAGGGTATTTCGATTCCAAAATCGAAACGGGAAGTCATTTCCATGGAATTCATTAAAATATTTCCAAGGACATTGAGACAAAATGATTCCATTATGGTTGTGGTTGATAGGTTGACCAAGGTAGCTTACTTCATTGCAATGAAGCTTACTAATTTAGCCAGTGAGTTAGCTTAGTATTCATTAGGGATATAGTGGGGTTGCATGGATTTCCCAATAAGATTATATTAGACATAGATTCCAAGTTCACCTTTAATTTTTGGAAGAAGTTGTTTGCAGGATTGGGGACAAAGTTAGCCTTCAGTACAACTTATCATCCATAGACGGGTGGAAAAATAGAGCAGGTTAACATTATTCTTGAGGATATGTTGAGGATGTATGTCATGCATCAACAACAGAAGTGGGAGGAGTATCTTCCACTGGTTGAGTTTTCCTATAATAATGGGTATTATGAATCCTTGAATATGAGTCCATTTGAGGCTCTCTATAGGTGGAGTTGTAATACTCATATTAGTTGGAGTGATCCAGTGAAAAAGGTGTTGATTGGACCAAATATGTTGAATGAGATGTAGTAGGATATGTGGGTTATTAGAATGAATTTGAAGGAAACACATGATAGGAAAAATAGTTATGTAAATCAACATAGAGAATTCAAGGAGTTTTAGGTTGAGGAGCATGAGTATTTTCACATCAAACCAAATATTGATTGGGCCATGTGCCAAGATTGCACCTCGATATTGTGGGATTTTTGAGATCCTAGAGAGGATTGGACCATTGGCTTATAAACTTGTGCTACTACCAACAGTGAAAGTCCATGATGTTTCCATGTTTCATTGCTTAAGAGATAAGTGTAGGATTTTGAACACGAGATTGACTGGTTTATACTGAACCCTTTAACTTTCTCTCTCTCTCTCTCTCTCTGTATAGACACACACACACACATAGATATATATACCACATTGAGATATGTAATAAAACCCAAATAAGCGGTATGTGTGTCATGTTTGTCATGTTGGTCATGGTTTTCAATAGTTTTTTATTGTAAATACTGCATCAATCTGTGTTATAAAACTCCATAGGTAGTATATTTTGTTGGTCCTAAGTGTTATCAAACACTGAGGATGGTGTTCCCCCAAGGGGAGGAGTTTGTAACAACCACTAGTTTATTTTTCATGTAAATAAAATAAATCTAAGGTCATGGGACATGTATTCCAAGATGAATGGTGGGTAAACATTGTAGTGGGCATCACTTGTGGTTTATTAGTGGCTATGGAAAATGGAAAAAAAGAGAGTCAATAAATGGAATTTAATGATGGAAATAAATGAAAATAGGAGAAAAGGGAGATGAAGAGACAAAAATATGCATGCAAGGGAAATTCAGACAGAAAATGAAGGAAAATGAAGATAAAGGAAAAAGAAAATGGAGAGATAAGACATTAATGATAAAAAGGCATGTGAGAAATAATTCACATCTTTTGGGATCATTTCACAACTTTGGATAGTTTTTGGCTCAAATATTGTTCATTATAGCTCTCTCTTACACTCTTTCACACTTAGAGCATTCTTGGAGCATCCTACCATTCACTTGGACTTGAAGAGAAGCAAACAAAGGAAAAGCAAAGGAATTATGGGCAACAAAAAAGAAGATTGGATCAAAAATTACAACTGGAGTTCATTGGAGGTATCATGTTGCATGTGTGATTTCCTTGGTGAGATTTGTATGAATAGTACATGCACGTTGTTATTTGGTTATTTTTTTGTCATTGGCATGTTATTTTCATGGATTGACAATGGTTTCAACCTTTCCTTTCCATTTCCTAGATAACCATGATGTAGTGGGTTCTCTAGTTTGGTTAAGATTTGGATGGCTGGTAGGCTTGGATCCCTGTTGAGGTGGTATCAGAAAAATTCTCAAGGTTCAAGGGTAGAGATGGGATTTCTCCTAGAACTCTTGAAACATGGGTGGAGACAGGAAAATTCCTGTGAAGCTAGTGAAGGAATTCATAGGCATCCAAACTTGTTTGATGTTAGTAATTTCTAGACTGGTTTAGGTGAAATCACCATGGTTAAGAGTTGAGGTGATTTGGTCTCTGCAATCCCTGGTTGGTTCTATTTTGGTTTAACCCATATGATACCACATTCATGCTTGGAATATGGCATGGGGATGATTGAATGAAAGAGAGATTTGGTTCAACCCAATATATGGTTGGGTGGTACATGTAAGTCCCTCACTTGGTTGGATTTTGCATATGATTAATATGAGTTATGTTCCTATTTATATATATGACCACATGTAATGGTTATTGTGTTGATATTATGGCTAGTTTTTCATGTATTTTATTTTGGTTATATGCTGGTTATAGGCAGGGTTGAATGATGTGCTCTTACCATAGAGGCATGTTCATTATTTGATTATTTATGGAATGGTTAATGTATGCATGTGCTAACAAGTGTTGTGGCAGCTAGCTTGAGAGGAAATTGATCGTTCTCGATGATTCTTTGATGAAGTTAAGAAAATCATGATCAAATATGCATTCATGACCTGTAGCTACTATGTTTACCATATGTTTAATGAAATACATATCATTTATTAGGCATGTCTTGGACAATATCTAACTCTAGTATTGGTTGTTTAGACTTGTGATTATCCTAGATATGATTCTAGAAATTTCTGGGTTGTTCTTGACAGTGGCCTGTAGGCCAACCCTGAAAATGTGGCATATATCTTGCAACCTCACCCTTGAAACTGGAGAATTTTAGTTATAACCACATGTAGGAAGGTTCACGAGTGCAGTTGGAGCCTTCCAACTGTATGCACAGTGTGTCAAGCATGTGGTTTGGGTGTAAAGCTTGATAGGTAAAAGTTCTAGCTCAGGCATTGATCACAACTAATTGTTTTGAGCCACTTGGGTGATCTAGTCTTCTTGAGAGATTGAAGTATTTTTCCGGTTAGTAGACCCCACCTCCATAACTAGGATTTGGAGGTCAGTTCATGTCATATTAACACTCAACTCATATTTACCCTAGAGAGCTTGTAAAATCGTGTAAATATGTGATGTGGTGGTTACAAATTTTTAGTGGGGAGATAGAAGTTTCTAATTGGTATTCCAAAATGTATTATAGATTTTCCTACTTTTGTAGCTCTTTTAAAAAATATATCTCCTTATTTTCATGGTTTTCCTAATCTATAATATCATGGCCCTTTTTTCTCTCTCCTCTTCTAGTCTAAAAAGACTTACTTTTTCCCCCTTTCCTTTAGTTTCCTTCTTTGTCTTTGAATTTTTCCATCAATCCACATTTAACAAGAAATCCCCCCACTACTTCTTGTTCCAAAAACGTGCTTTATATATATGAATAATGGCTTAAATATAAGAATTAGTTTTCTCCAATACTCATAGCTTAAATATGATGAATATGAAAAGGTAGGATAGTATAAGGAACAATAAATAAATATTTTAGAGCCCCTTTCCCCACTTGTAGTATCATAGACCTTGGTCTAGATTATAATCACTTTATTAACTGGAAAAAAAGTAAATACATTTACAATGTTTACAACACCATCATATGTCTTCCTCATGGTGATCAATATAGTAGATAAATAAAATATCTAGGCATATCTTAAAACAAATTTAATTGCAAATTTTCCATGAATAAAAATTGGGATATTAGAAAACATCAAGAAAAAGGGATTTTTTTAGTGCCCCTTAGCCTTCATTGTCACAATTTCCCTTATTAACATAGACCATAGACTTGCCCCTATATTAAAATGCACATAGTATCTATTGATTACCCCCAAACCTTGGTGATTTGGGATGTTTGGGCTCAGGAAGAAGAAGCAAACCGAGAGAACGTCAAGTCCTCAAAATCCCTCTAGAAAAAGGGTGAAAAATATTGATATAAAGGAAAACAACAAGAACCAATTACACCCATATAATATTTACGGGAGGATTGGGTAGAAGTAGTTAGCAAGAAAATAATTCATTTTTATCCATAGCCAATGATGTCTATAAATGTACACCAAATTATATTCTTTCTCTATATATATGACCAATTTCTTTGAATTTTTTCTTATACCAAAAATCTAGTCTAAAAAATAGTGTAAATATCAACGTCTCTAAATTGAAAAATTGAATTTGAAAAGTGTGAATATTGTTTTTCAAAAATGTTAATTTCAAGTAATAGGTTTGGAATCATACCCCCAATTCCTACCCATAGGCCACAACACCTATTATCCTCCTATCCCTGCAACCCTCCCATCCCTCATTACTTCCCTTCCACTATTTCTGAAGTGTGATTTCCGAAGTGTGATTTACAATTCCAAAGGTGTGGACTACAATTTTGAAATTCCAAATTTGAATTTCAAAGCTCTCAATTTTGATTCCAAAATTGTAAATTTTGATTCCAATAGTGTCATTATGCATGTATTTAAATTTCAAAATTCTGAATTTTTCTAATATGTATATATTATTAGTCCTTTTCTTTCTACGGATTATCGCATTCAAATTGTGGTCAAAGTGCCTTAACTCCCATTATTTTTTCTATTTTTGTAATTTTAACCAAGATTTATAGAAAATGGCAGTAAATTCATAAATAATTTTCTATTTTTCTGGAAATCTTATTTTTATTTTTCGATTGGCTTAGTGAGTTTTGATGGGACATAATTCTCCTGGTGGAGGGAAATAATTCCCCTAGTGAAAAGAATTTTATTTTTGATATTTGTTAGTTCCTCACAATTCATTTTAGAATTGAAAAAAATGTTAATTTTGTAAGTGGCCATTTATTAGGAAACTGAGAACTATAATTGTAGAAATCTGTTTCATTGTGCAGAGATTTCATTGTGAGGAGGAAGCTTATCTCTACAATAATTTGAAGAAGATCAATGTGCAAAGCTTTTCTTGTGTTGAACTTTCAATGAAAGCTTTCATTGTGCAGGGGAAGTCGATGATTGACACAATGAAAGCTTCTATTAAAAAATATATAAACCTAAAAAATATAAATATAAATTAAATAAATTTAATTTTATGACCAAATGAAATCTATTTAATGATAAACTTTATCTTCCACATAATGGAAATTTTCATTAACAAACTATAAACCTAAAATTCATAAATATACATTAAACTAAATTAAAATAGTGTACCAAAATTATTTATCAATTGCTAAAAATAATTCATATTATTATGAAAAAAAAATCAGTGCATGAAAGAAAGTCATAGTTCCACAGATTGTTTCATTGTTCATAGATTTTATTATGTGAACTTTACAATGAAAGCTATGTGAAGTTTACAATGAAAGCTTTCATTGTGTAGAAGAAGCATCCTTGCATAGTAAAATATCCTTGCAACAAAAGTTTCGTTTAAAAAACTATAAACCTAAAAATCATAAACATAAATTAAATTGATTTGCATTTATAACCAAATAAAATTTATTTAATTAAATTTTATCCTCCATACAATGAAAGCTTTCATTAAAAAAATGTAATCCTAAAAATCATTAATATAAATTAGATTAATTTAAATATTTCATTGGGGGAAGTTTACAAATCTTTCATTGTGTAGGGAAAACTTCATTCTCACAAGGAAGGTTGCCCACAATGAAACATTGACTATGACCAAATCAAATTTATTTAATAATAAATTTTATCAATTTATTAAAACAATTATTATTATTATGAAAGCAAATTCATTGCCATTTATGAATGCATGCAGGGAAGCCAAAGTTGCAGTTATCAATGTTTCATTGGTGGAAGCTCTGCGCAAGGAAAGCTCCACTTAAAAAAATGTAAATCTAAAAACCATAAATCTAAGCCAAATTAATTTAGCTTTATGATCAAACCAAATTTATTTAACAACAAATTTTATCCTCCCCACAATGAAAGCTTTCATATACAAACTATAAACCTAAAAATCATAAATATAAACTAATTAATGTAACTTAGTGGAACAAAAGTTTTTTATCAATTGATAAAAACAATTTATTTAATAATAAATTTAATCAATTTCTTAAAACAATTAATATTATTATGAAAGAAGATTCATTGTCATTTATGAATGTATTCAGGGAAGCCAAAGTTGCAAGGATTAATGTTTCATTGTGGGGATCTATGTTTCTTTGTGCTGAGCTCCTTTTTATGGAGATGTTACAATGAAATATTTCATTGTGAATAGGAAACTCCACACAAGGAAAACTCTTTTTAAAAAACTATAAACCTTAAAATCATAGATAAAAATTAAAGTAATTTAACTTTATGACCAAAACATTTTTTTTTCAATAATAAATTTTATCCTCCAAAGATATCATTAAAAAACTATAAACCTAAAATTCATAAATATAAATTAAATTAAATTACCTTTATTAACAAATAAAATTTATTAATTTCCAAAAGCAATTAATATTATTAAAGCAGATTGAGTATCATTAGACCAAATTTTAATTGTGCAAAGCTTTCACTGTGCAGAGGAAGCATCCTCACAAATCCACACAAAGAAAACTTTTCTTAAAAAACTATAAACCTAAAAATCATAAATGTGAATTGAATTATTTAACTTTATGGCCAAATCAAATTTATTTAATAATAAATTTTATCCTCCCCAGAATGAAAGATTTCATTAAAAATCTATAAATTTAAAAATATTAAAATAAATTAAATTAATTTAACTTATTGTAACAAAAACTTTTTATCAATCACTGAAAACAATTTTATTATAAAAGAAAATTGAGTATCATCTATAAATGCATGAAAGCAATGCAAAGTTGCAAGGATCAATATTTCATTATGAAAAGCTTCTTTATGTAGAGTTTTCATTATGAGGAGCTTACAATAAAAGCTTCCCATAGAGTGAAAGCTCCACACAAAGAAATCTCCACTTAAAAAAATATAAACCTAAAAAAGAATAAATGTTAATTAAATTAATTTAACTTTAAGATAATCAAGTTTATTTAATAATAAATTTTATTTTCTACCTATGAGGTCTTGGATAGATGGTGTTAAGGTGTGCTATTAAGACACTAGAATTTATTAAGTCACTAGTTCAATTCCTCACCCTACTAGTGTGTTATTCAAACATTGACTATGCCCAAATGAAATTGGACTATCCTTTAAGTGTGACTTAAAGACTAGGAATAACATTTATTTAAATAAATATAAGCCTAAAAATAATAAATATAAATTAAATTAGAAAAGTTGTGCAAAATGAAACATTGGTGATGACCAAAATCTATTTAAATAAATTGACTATAAACCTAAAAAACATAAATATAAATTAAATTAGGAAAGTGGTGCACAATGTGATCAAAATTTATTTAAATAAATTAACTATATACCTAAAAATCATAAATATAAATTAAATTAGTAAGGTTATGCACAATGAAGCATTTGATATGAAAAAATGAAAATGGAGTAATCTTTAATTGCAAATAAAATACAACTAAATCTCTCATTAAAAACTATAAACCTAAAAATCATAAATATAAATTAAATTAATTTAACTCTATGACCCAATCAAATTTATTTAATAATAAATTTTATCAATTGTTAAAAATAATTAATATTATTCTGAAAGCAAATTCAATATTATTTATGAATATATGAAAGGAATCATAGTTGTAGGGATCAATGTTTCATTATATGGAACTTACAATTAAATTTTTTATTATGCATATGAAGTTGGAGTAGGCTTTGAGAGTGACTTCTATCAATAAAATTTATTTAAATATTTTTTATCCTCCACACAACCAAATCTCTCATTAAAAAATATAAACCTAAAAATGATAAATATAAATTAAATTAATTTAATTCTATGACCCAATCAAATTTATTTAATAATACATTTTATCAATTGTTAAAAACAATTAATATTATTATGAAAGAAAATTCAATATCATTTATAATGCATGCATGGAAGCCATGTTTGCATTGATCAATGTTTCATTGTGAAGATCTTCTTTGTGCATAGCTTTCATTATGAAAAACTTATAATGAAATCTTTCATTATGCAAAGGAAGATTCCTCCCCACAAGGTTCAAGCTCCTTTAAAAAAATATAAACTAAAAACCATAAATATAAATTATATTAATTTAATTTTATGACCAAACTAAATTTATTTAATAGTAAATTTTATCCTCTCCATAATGAAAACAATCATTTAAAAAATGACAAACTTAAAAATCATAAATATAAATTAATTAAATTTAACTTTATTACCAAATAAAATTTATTAATTGCTAAAAAAAATAATATTCTTATGAAAAAAATTCAATGTCATTATGAATGCATACAAGAAATGACAGGGATCAATGTTTCATTGTGTAAAACTTCTCTGCACAAGGAAATCCCTGCTTAAAAAATGGAAACCTAAAAATCATAAATACAAATTAAATTATTTAACTTTATGAAGAAATCAAATTTATTTAATGATAAATTTTATCCTTAGCACAATGAGGATTTCATTTAAAAAAAAATATAAACCTAAAAATCATAAACATAAATTAAATTAATTTAAACTAATGTAACATAATTTTTTTATAAATCATATATATATAATGAAATAAAATTCAATGCTATTTATGAATGTATGTAGGGAAGTCAGAATTGCAGGAACCAATGTTTCATTGTGAGGATCTTACAATGAAAGCTTTTATTGCATAGAGGAAACTTCCTATGCGCAGTAAAATTTCCCCACAAAGCAAGGTCCAACCATGATGAAATATTTTATTAAAAAATTATAAACCTAAAAATCATAAATATAAACTAAATTAATTTAACCTTATAAGGGAATCAAATTTATTTAACAATAAATTCAATGTCATTATGAATGCATGCAAAAAATTTAGAGTTGCAGGGATCAATGTTTCCTTGTGTAAATATTCCTTGGGCAGAGCTTAATTTTCGAGTGAAATCTCTCCGCAAGGAAATCCCTACTTAAAAAATGTAAACCTAAAAATCATAAATATAAATTAAATTATTCAACTTTATGAAGAAATCAAATTTTTTTAATGATAAATTTTATCCTTCCCACAATGAAAATTTTCATTAAAAAAATATAAACCTAAAAATCATCAACATAAATTAAATTAATTTTACCTAGTATAACATAGAAATTTTATAAATGTTAAAAAAACAATTAATATTATTATGAAAAAAATTCAATGTTATTTATGAATGCATGTAGAGAATTCAAAGTTGCAAGGATTAATGTTTCATTGTGGGGAGCTTACAATGAAAGGTTTCATTGTGTAGAGGAAACTTCCTGTGCACAGTAAGATTTCCGCATAGGGCAAGCTCCAAGCATAATGAAAGATTTTATTAAAAAATTATAAACCTAAAAATCATAAATATAAATTAAATTAATTTAACCTACCACGAATCAAACTTATTTAACAATAAATTATCCTTAGCACAATGAAAACTTTCATTAAAAAACTATAAATTTGAAAATCATAAATACAAATTAAATTGTTTTAATGAGGATCAATGTTTGATTTTGAGGAGGTTCTTTGTGCCAAGATTTCATTATGTGAAACTTACAATGAAAGCTTTTACTATGCAGAGGAAGCTTCAGGTGTAGAGTGAAAGCTCCACACAAGGAAATCTCCCAGTAAAAACCTATAAATCTAAAAATCATAAATATAAATTAATTTAATTTTTAAATGACCAAAAAGAATTTATTTAATAATGAAATTTATCCTCCACTCAATGAAATATTTTATTAAAAGGCTATAAACTTAAAAACCATAAATATAAATTAAATTATTTTAAATTTGTAACCAAATCAATTTTATTTAATTATAAATTATATCAATTGCTAAAAACAATTAATATTACTATGAAAGAAAATTCAATGTTATTTATGAATGCATGCACGGAAGCCAAGCCATAGTTGCAGGGACCAATGTTTCATTGTGTAGAGATTTCATATGTGAAGCTCAAAATAAAAGCTTTCATTATGTGGAAGACAAGGAAAGTTGAACACAATGAAACATTCACTATGCCCAAATCAAATTTATTTGATGATAAATTTTATCCTCTTACAATAAAATATTTAATTAAGAAACTATAAAAGAAAAAATCATAAAGATAAATTAAATTTATTTAACTTTATGACCAAATCAAATCTATTTAATAATAAATTTTATCAGTTGCTATAAAAAAATTAATATTATAATGAATAAAATTCAATCTCATTTATGAATGCATGCAGGGAAGACAAAATTGCAGGGATCAATATTTTATTATGAAGAGCTTCATTGTGT
This sequence comes from Pinus albicaulis, assembly GCA_034641835.2. NCBI lineage: Eukaryota > Viridiplantae > Streptophyta > Pinopsida > Pinales > Pinaceae > Pinus > Pinus albicaulis. The sequence continues at coordinate 841,985,104 of CM076582.1, read as the reverse complement.
GGAGCTTACAATGAAAGTTGTCATTGTGTAGAGAAAGCTTCCCCCTCACCATGAAAGCTCGACACAAGGAAAACTACACACAATGAAATATTGACTATGACCAAATCAAATATATTTAATAATAAATTTTATCTTGCACACAACTAAAGCTTTCCTTCAAAAATTATAAACCTAAAAATCATAAATATAAATTAAATTAATTTAAATTTATGATAAAATCCAATTTATTTAGTAATAAATTTTATTAGTTTCTAAAAACAATTAATATTATTATGAAAGAAAATTTAGTGGCATTTATGAATTCATTAGAGAAGTATGACTTGCAGATATCAATGTTTCAATGTGTGGATCTTTCATTCTCTGTAGCTTACAAAAGTTTTCCTTGTGTTGAGGAAGCTTCCTCAACACAATGAAAGCTCCTCTTAATACCCACTCCACTTAAAAAACTATACACCTAAAATAATAAATATAAGTTAAATTAATTTAACATTATGAACCAATCAAATTTATTAATAATCCCCCGATCGGGGTGTGACCAAGTCGTTGATCCCCGGGAGGATCATGATAACAACATTTAAGGGATTTCCTTACAGCTTGCAGGGTGGTCCGAATAGTGGCAGGTGGCAAAGGGAAGGTGGTAACGAATGTCGCCTCTAGGTTGGGTTACTAAGATCTCGAAGGCAAAATCATAATGTAAGTTGGGATAAAGAAGGGAGGATGATCTGTCAAGAGTTTATAATCTGGCTATGCTCCTCTCAAGTCATTTTTTCCATGGTTGTAGGTTAATTGGTTAGGAGCCAACACGAGCGATGGGATGAAGAACCTCAACATTTGACGCCCAACCAACCTTTATGTAATACTGTCTCTCTCACTTTTGTGTCTCACAATCATGGAGAATGTTGTCAACACATTTATTTCAATTTCTAAATGGAATAGTCTATTGGTAGCACCGGCTCCTATGTCTATATGGGGTCCTGGGATGTATTCCTTGATTATTTTTGGATTGATAATGTCAATTTCCATTCTGTATGGCATAATGGTTCAAAAAATAGGGGATATGGGTTTAGGTTGGGGAGGTTGAATTTGCAAACACTTTGAATGGGAAGGGATTGCCACCTGTATTGCAACTTGGTGGAAAAACCTTGAACTGCATGTTAAATTGGGGGGTCATTATGTGATTAAGGCATGTTTCCCTCTGTGGTGCCCAGGGTAGATGGAGATAAATCCATTGCAATGTCCCTTGGGAGGCCTGGTAAAGCCTGACATGGAACCCCTGATAGGGGTATGGCTCATAATCATCATCATGGTATGTGATGGTGATTTATGGTTTATATGTTATGTATCATTGATAAAGATTTTCATTTGTGTATGGTCTTCACTTCTGTCATAGAGACAGGCCCCAAGCGAGGATTCAAGACCTCAATTGGGGTAACATCGAAATTCTAATTATTAGCATACCAAAACATCACAAGGAAACAAGCTATAATGGTGCAGATAAAGAGAATCAAAGAGAAAGCGGGGGAATATTTCTGGATTAAGTATTGGAAGTGAGGTGCTCAAAAGGAGAAAGGTGAGCCCTCCTCCGAGGTGCCGAGAAGGTCTGGTTGCAAACCTAAAAATAAGAACATCTAGGATGTCGCTTAGGCATATGTTCAAGAGATTCCGAGTCAAGTAAGGAAGGTAATTGCAAAGTGGGAAGAGGCCCTCACTCGCCAAGCGGAAGAAGAAGACACAAATTTGGAAGGTGAACTCCTTCTTCCCGACTTGGGCAATAGGAGAGGCAAGGTATCCCAGTACCAACAATCCCTTCATCTATATTGGCAGATGAAACATCTAGTGGAAAAAGCCATCATGCACACTACTGATTTTATGCAGGTAGACCCCTCTCTACATGAAATTCAAGAAGGCTTCCAACTCTTGCAGTTCTAGGTATAACAACAGAATGCCCGTTTCGGCAGAAATGAATAGCTTATTATGAGGCAACAACAATATGAAATTCCCGTGTCCAGCCTCAAGGACCCGTCACCTATTGAGTCCTTGGAGGACTATTTATTTTCTTGTCATGTCTATTTACTATTTTGTTTTTGTTAATTTGATGAAGAACATAGAAGGCTGTAGACTTAGCAGGACAAACTCTCTAAGGGATTTAGTTAGTTTGGCTTATATTGCTACATGTGATAGACTAAATAAATTTTGGTTCTAGATAGCTTGTAATGTCTTCCAATGACCAACATACATGGTTTCCCCTAGGGAAGGTTTAGGCATCAAAATAAATCATCTACTGTAAGTTGTTTTTTTTTTATAAATGTATGAAAGGTACTACTCAGCTTTAAAAAAAAAAAATAATAATAATAATAATAATAAATTTTATCCTCTGCACAATGAAATCTTTCATTAAAGAACTATAAACCTAAAAATGATAAAGATAAATTAAATTAATTTAACTTTATGACCAAATCGAATTTATTTAATAATAAATTTTATCAATTGATTAAAAAAATTAATATTATTATGAAAGGAAATTCAGCGTCATTATGAATGCAAGAAGCTTCCTCAACATGCTCTGCCTCACAAGGCAATCTCGGCTTTAAAAACTATAAAAATAAAAATCATAAATAAAAATTAAATTAATTTAAATTTATGACCAAATCAAATTATTTATTTAATAATACATTTTATCCTTCTAAAAGTGAAAGATTTTATAAAAAACTATAATCCTCAAAATCATAAATGTAAATTATAATTTAAATTTATGATCAAATCGAAATTATTTAATAATAATTTTTATCAATTGTTAGAAAAAACTAATATTATTATGAAAGAAAATTGAGTGCTATTTATGAATGTCCAAGGATCAATATTTTATTGTGAATAGCTTCAATGTGAAATTTTTTCATTGTGTGGAGCTTATAATGAAGCCTTTCAATGTGCAGATGAACCTTTTTTCGCACAATGAAAGCTCCGCACAAGGAAAACTCCACACAATAAAACTTTGACCATAACCAAATCAAATTTATTTAATAATAAATGTTATGAATTTTTAAAATCAACAAGGACTTATTGAAAGGAAAATCTCATAATATATTAAACTATGGGTTTTATTTTTTAAAGTATTGTGAAAATTTTGCAAAAGTTAATGCTAAATTAGTCTTTGTAATTAATTTAGTTATACACATGTACATTATCTTTTCTTAAAGAAAATAAGAATTTAAATAACTCATGCTAAACTATGTCTATACATATTCTCTCTACACATATATAAAATGCTAATAAAGTTTTAAATATTTATTTTATAATTAAATATTGAAATTGTCAAAGTGCAAGTGGAGAATACACATTGTGTTTGTGATCATAATCATTTAATGAATGCGTGCAAGAAACTAGCGCTGCACGGATCCATGTTTGATTGTGGAGAGGAAGCTTCCTTCGCTTAGTAAAAGCTCCACACTATTTAACATTGATCATGACCAAATTAAATTTAACTTTAACTTCAATAACAAATAAAATTGATTTCTTAATAAATTTTATTAATTTCTATGAGAAAACAATGTTAGAAAATGATGATCATTGTAATGTTATTGTGGGCAGAAGTACATAGGAAACTTTCGTTATGCTTCTTCCTCACTTCACACAAACTTGAAAAATTTAGTAATAGAGGCAAAATTTATATTATGTTGCTATTTCTATTGTCTAAATCCCAAATTAATGTATAATCGTAAACATTTTATTTTTACATAATACCTTTCCTTCCCTTTTCTTCCCAATACATAATTGTGGACATTTTATTTTTACATAATACCTTCTCAAAAATATCCAATGTAGCATATAATAAGGTTCTATATAAGTGAGTGCACGAACTTGGTAGAGCTTTCGGATGCAATCCATGACCTAAATAACGCTTACATTATGAAAATTTTAGAACATGAATGAAGCCCCAAACTTCACAAATTATGTGACATGAATGAAGCCCCATTTTACTTTACCAAAATACATTTCTGTAATTTCACATCTCTAAAATGCATGCACGATTTTTACTCAATCAATTTTTCTACAAAAGTAAGAGACAAGTTGTAACCAAAGTAACGAGGCCCTCGGCACCCATGTAACAATGAGAAGGGAAGATGAGAAATTTTAGATGGGGTGGAAATTATTTTGTATGATAAGGTTTCATTCAGAATCGTGATTACAAAATCTTATCAAAATCTGCATCACGTCAATATATGAAAGTTGTAGAGTGGGTTACTTTATTAAATATAAGTTCGTATTTCTTATTTCAAATCACTGAAAGCATTTGCACTTTTTGAAATACCAAATTTTCTTCACAAAAAATAAAGTTTATATTCAAAAGATAAATCATATTTCTCATAATTATGTTTCAGGTTTAAAAAAATACACAATGAGTGTATATTCTATGTTGCATCTAGTGTTGCAAAATAATGACATAAAGGTTAACTTGAAAGTTAAGATAGATTGATTACACATTTTAAAATTTAATTTTATGTATAGGATTATCATTAATATAAGATTAATTGAATTTTAATTTATAAATTAAATGTTAAAATAAATAAAATAATATTTATTTTTTAATTATATGAATTTATTATTTTTAATAAATTTAATATTAAATATAAATTTATGTTAATAAAAATATAATTGAAATAAATTTCCTCACTTAGAATGATTAAATTAATACTAGTAAATCCATACGTATACAAAGATAATTAGAGTAAATATTTTATATTGGTAAGTAAGCATAGAAATTAGATGCACATATACACCAGGACACTTATAAATTATTTAATAGAAAAATATTATGTTTAATAATAAATTAATATTAATTGAACATTGGTGTATGAGACATTTTGTTTTTGGCATGAAAAGATACTTGTGTGTATCATTTAGACTATTAAAGTTTATAGAGTAGGTTGTCTCATTTTAGGGAGTCTCTATTTTTGCTACCAAGTCATAAATTCGTAGTATAGTTAGCTTAAGGGTTGTTGGATATACTTTTGGTATTATGATGGCAACTGCTAGGTTTGATCTTGGGCCTAACCCAGACTACTGCATTGAATTAAAAATTCACCATGGTTAAAAATATATATATATATAGAAATGTATAGACTTACCTCCATCTACATTTAAACCTATAAATTTTTAAGAGAAACAATTTGTTTTTAATCATTAAATCCATTGCATCTATGTGTATTATTTTTTACAAAGAAAAACATCTTCTTAACCAACTCAAACTATACATTAAATCCATAATATCATTCCTACTTCTATATGTAACCACATTTGAAAAAATTCCAACGTTAATATCATTCAAATAATCCAAACACTTTATTTTTGGGATTTTTATTTCTAGCTAACTTTATTTCTATTCTTAATTTCTTAAAATGATATTAAAGTTAGATATCGAATTTTTTTGGGATTCAACTGTGTTAAGTAAGTCATTCATCTATGACCATTTCCATGAGAGGTAGTCGTAACTCACTAATTTCTCATAATTTTTGAATAGTTCAGTTAGCAGTCATTGCATCGGGTGATGCTCACATAGGTGAAGAACTGTGATATTAAAGTTATAATGAATATTATTTTATTAAATACTATATAATGGATGTAACACACACACACACACACACACACATACATATATGTTTATTTAAACAGCTTCTAACTTTTGCATCGATATCATAGTCCAATATGTTTTAATAAAAGTCATATATATAATTGTTTGAGGGTTAACGCCCACCAAAGAGGACATCTTCCTCTTGCATGTTGATTTCACCCTAGGTCAATCCCGATAATGGCCTAAGTTTATGGCATGGTTGCATTGATTTTGTGTTTGACATAACCTATTCTAAAGTAGAATTCCCCTTTCCCTTAGTTAGAGCCCTCATTAAATGCATAGTGGGATCCACTGTGGGTAACTGGGTGTACACACTTTCCCTCATATTACACGTGGGTCTTCCTCATCACCATGTTTACATGCTTACTATTCTTTAAACCCTTTCATTTTAGATTAATGGTGCTCACCACATGGTCGATGTGGAATAAATGACAAAGGTTTATGGGCGTTAGCCTAATCGAAGTTGATCCCAAGGGTGCATGGTTGATGGATATGTGGATGGTATATTTTATTTCTAGTAGTAGAATCCCAAGACTATAGTTCATAAATTCTGAATGGGAGTTATGGTCTCCAAAATGTTGAATTTATTACCTTTGTTTGTCGACTCCACCCTGGCTCTATGTGTTTTCTTGGTCTATTAATATTGTCTATGGTTACACTGATGTTCATTGCAAGCCTTTGTTTGTTGAACCTTCCCTTTTCTTTGTGTATTATCTTTCTCTGTTACTATTGTCTCTAGTTACACTGATGTTCATTACAAGTCTTTGTTCATTGACCCTTCCCTTTTCTTTGTGTATTCTCTTTCTCTGTTACTAATGTCTATGGTTACGCTGATGTTAATCGTAATTCCTTCACTCATAAACCCTTCCCTTGGCTCCATGTATCCTCTTGATTTGTTACTAAGGTATGTGGTTACACTGTAGGAAAATTGTGGTTCCAAATGGGTTTTCCGTTGTGTTACATTTTATTCCTTTTAGTCTTGAGGGTTATTCCTCTGATCGATTAGTTTTCTATGGTATTTTATTACTTCCCCTTTCCCTTTCTAATATCTGAATGTTTTGCTGATCACTCATGTTATTTTCATTCAATTACAAATTTTATCCATGTTCTCGAAGTAATTCTCTTGCATTATGTAGTAAATTATGGTAGGTTTCGAAGAAGTTTTTTTTGTTTGTTAAGTTAGTCTATTCTATTAATTCAAAAAAATAGAAGTTACATATGCTACAGGAAGGGTTGAAAAATGGCACTTAGCCAATCCAAGCCTTAGTTACACAATTTCGAGGCTACCTCAGAGGAGGAAACCAGCTGGTGCAGGACTTAAAACATAAAATTACATTATGCACAATAGTGCTGGTGTATCTAAGAAGCACAAAATATGTTGTAGCAAAGAAGAAATGATGGAAGGATTGAAAAAAAACATGGAAGAGCTATGCAACTGTGTAGACCTCACTTTTCGTATTCATCATCGTGGTTGGGGACCTCCTCCTCAATGGGGCAAGGAGGAACCTACGCAGCGGCTTCCTCTGAATCTACCACTATGCGCCTAGGTTGGTGGACCAGTGCGCAGAGGATGGGGGAGTCTGGATCTACGCCATCAGGGACACGCATCTAGTTGCCATCGAAATCCATCACCCAGATGTCTGAATCATTATCTTCCTTCTCCTGAACCTGTAGCGTGTCAGCTTTGAGGTACTCGTGGTGTGTCTAGGGAGTGATGGTCGACTTCCATGGGCTGTGCCTTCTTCTCTATTTAGCCTGCTCGGGGGAGGCTTCATCTTGCTTGGGATTGGGGCTCTAATGTGTAAAAGTGCCGAAGGAGGATCCTTCTATCGAATATAGTTGTTTGTCCTCGCCATGGTGATAGCGGCCAAGGAGAGCCCCTTTTTGTCCACCACGAATAGTTCTCTATCGAATTATGTGGGCCATTGTGCGAAGAGGCAGGAGGGATATGTTCAGGGATGGATACATAGAAGTCCAAGCAACGTAGGGGCACAGTGGGTCGGAAAAGTAGGGGGGAGGTGCGCAGGAGAGGGTGCAGCAGTCCAGAAGGAATTGCATAGCACAACACTGGGAATAGGGCTTCAAAGCCTTCTAAAGTCAGGGAGATTCCATAGCAGAGGTAAAAAGAGGAAAGGAAAAGATAAAATACTGTGGCTTGAAAGGGGTTGAGATATCATCTTTGTAAAGGAGCTAGGATGTGTGCGAGGAGGATAACAATGAGTAGGCCTCACACATAACTACATGACATGATCGATCACTTGAGCAGGCTTGAGGGAAGAGGGATGGCTACAATATGGTTTAATTATGGTGATCATTTATGGTGGTAGATGCGAAGGGATGGCCTGGACATGGTGGTGCAGTTCCCGTCATCTCGTCATCATTCCTGATTTTATGAGTCCTGTTGGAATGGATAATGGTTTGAGGATTTGCAGCAGGTGAGGCTTTGCGTCAGACATATCCATCCACCAGGGTGTGTGATATGCGACTGTCCATCATGTCAGTTCTGTCACTCGCATCCGGGGTGGTTTCGACGACGCTACATGTAATCTTTTAATTATATTTTTTTTCTCTCTAGTTAATTTGGGTCTTATCTATTCTTTTGTTTTTAATTCTATACAGGTTGGTAATGGCTCCTTGGTGTGGGTTGGGAAGGGTTTTCTCCTCTTGGAAGCAAAATTTAGTTAATTCTGAGCGATGATCGAATGGGGAGAGATAAGTCAGTTCATGGACACATTCCCAAATTATTTTCCAACCATTAGGGGAATTGTGAGGTATAAAATGGGCCTCTTAAGGAAATTATAAAATAATACTGGAAATAATAAAATAAGATTAGATTACATCATCAAATTTTAGAGGGAAAAAAAGAAAAAACTATGTTTTCAACTCGTATTTTCAACTTATCTCCCTATGGGTTTACTCAAAGTTCGAGTGGGTACACTTGTTGGATGAAGAATTTGATTCCTCATCCAAGGAGTACCCATGTTGCATACTTTCAATGGACCTTGCTACATGAAAAATGAAAAGTACATGAAAAATGTGGTTGCAATCACATTTTTTCATGTATTTCTCATTTTCCGTGTATGCGGGTCCATCGATAGTATACAACCTGGGTAATCCTTGGATGAGGAATTAAATTTTTCATCCAATGAGTACTCCTGCTCAAAATTTGATTAGAACCTTAGCGAGATAAGTTTAAAATACAAGTTGACCTTGTAGTTTTATTATTTTATTATTTTTTAATTTTTTACCCCAAAAAAGAGAAATCATCCCCCATGGTTGACATCATCATATTGAATCGAATTGGTTATTATAAAGTTGATTTTGATTGTGTATTTTTCTTAGGAGGCCCATGAAAACTTCTCTAATGATTCAATGTTATTCCACAATGTGATGAGAGGATGGCCATTTGCATGAGGCTTCTGCTCTCTATGCGCCCACTTTGAATATACCCCATCCCCCTCTTCTAGTGCAGAGTCATGTAACTTGATGTGACTTGTAATTGTAATCCTCGGATATGGTTAACACCTTAGGACCTCATTCTTTGTATTTTTAAATTCATTAAAAATTTATCTTGGGGTTAATAGAATGAAAATGTTTTTGTTTAAATTTTTCTATGGTTATTTACTAATGGTTTCTTCTCAATATACTTTCGGCTATGGATAGGGAAGGGGTATCATAGCCTAGCCCCATGATTTCACCACAATATATATATATATATATATATATATATCATTACCTTTGTTTGTAATACCTTAAATGCATAGAGCTTCTAATATACATTGTATGTATTGTTGATGTTGTTACCTACATTACATATGTTATTTCCCTTTTCTTTTCTCTATTTCTAAGATTCTATGCATGAATGTGTTTCTCCTATTAATGGTTATGTAACTAGTCTATTGTTATTTTTTCCCTCTTTTTGTATTTGGGCAGGACATAAATGACAGGGTGGTTCTCCCTTTGTGAGAATCTTAGGCTTGAAGTCACAGGGGCCTTGTAAGGGGTGGGTTCAAAATTTAATTCTGATTTTTAGAGTCTATGTTGCTTTAATTCATTCCTACGAACGACACAAATAATTTATATTACTTGCAACGATCATAAAATTTTCCCTATTCCTAGAATTCAATGAAACATAGTCTAAGATGGAATTTTATTCAAAACTAAGCTAGTTTAATGCTTCTCATTGTGTTAGGTCCAAGAGGTTAATTGCATAATTTTTCTTTGTAGTGCTTCATGTCTGATATGGTTCCCCTAATTAGGTGGATTATTTTCTAACTACATACATTCTACTACCACATAAATTCTACTACAATTCTTCCATTCAAGTCATTTAGATGGTTTTTATTCTACTCACCAATTGTTTAGTAAAATAAATAATATATTAAAAGGGATTTATCTTTTCTCTCTGTTAATAAGACTCTAGGGTTTTGTGGGAAATCAAACTACTACATGATTCTTGTGTGAAGTATGACCCTCATTTCAAAATAGTCCCAAAAAATTCTCATAAGATTACAATTTACCTACATGATTTATATTCTATCTAAATATATAAGGAAATGTAACATTATTTGACTAGATACATAAAGAACTATAACATTCTCCCAACATAAATTAAGGAATTGATAAGCAAATTAAAATATATTTCATACAGTAATAAAGAGACTAACCATGCCATTTGAAAATACTACTGTAACATACATATTAAGGATCCAATGAACCTATAATAAGATGGGGTGACACAAGTTGATGAGGGACATTCCACGCATTCATAGTTGATCGGTAAGCCAAATTTCTTTAGCAAGACACCCCCAAGCCTAGATTATGATTGTATAGAGACAAAGTCCTCATGCATATTATCAATTTTGCGAATTTTTCTTTCATGTAGTAGATGTGGAACTCACAAATACAACCTCAACCTAACACCTTCCTGTGCTCCCCAAGCTTGAGACATGTTTATTTTTTTCAGGTACACTAAACCTTGACCCCTTCCAGCCTCTACATGCAAAAAACCTCCCCTTCATAGTTAATTATTCCCTAGGAATTGTTCCACATCAAGGCATCCCCTATGTACTAGGCGTCCCCTTAGAATATATTATTTGTTCCCCATCCAAATTTCCCTTTAGAGAATCAGATTTCTTGGATTTTCCATTTGTCTTTGACATCTTCCCATCAGTTAAGAAAATCCCTCTTTCATAAAATCAAAATCCATACTCATTAACATCACTCATTAATATGTATAATTTTATTTATTATTATTGAAATCATATTTTTTTCAATATTTATTAAAATTATACCACCCATTCACATTACTTAATTTAAAATAATAGTGCACAATATTATTTTTTTCTGAAAATTAAAATTTCGGGTTATTAGATTTATCCCCATATAGTATTGAACACCATTCTTGGCATTTATTTCAAAATATTGATCCTAGAACAAAGATAGATATGTTTTCCTAAGTGTATCCTCAATATCCTAGGTAGCCACTTTAGGGTTGTAGTGCTTCCACAAAACTTTAACTTGCATGATGACCCAATTTAAAATATTGGTATCCCTTAGTTGAGAATGTGCAGGGGATCTGTTATAAAATATCTCTTTTTCTCCACCTGTGAAAATTTCTAATCAACAACAGGAGACATATCACACACATATTTACTTAAAAGAGAAACATAATAAAGCATTGCCTACTCTGATGTTTGTTGGAAGTACCAATTGGTAGGCTATTGGGCCTATTCAGGCCAAAACTTGGAATGATACATAGTATGTTGCTGCTAACTTGGAGAAAACCTAGCCTAAGTGTGCTTCTTTTTGGCTTAACTTTAAAGTAGACATGGTCTCCCATGTTGAACTATAAAGGTGTCCTTTTTAGATTTGTGTAACTCTTTAGGATGTATTATGTATCATTTAAATTATTCTTTTCATTTGGTACAAACTATTCTAATTCCTTGAGCATGTATGGGCCCAACATCATCCAATCCACTGGATTGTCCCAAGTTACTAGTGTTCAAAATTTCCTGCCATATAACAATTCAAAGGGGCTCATTTTTAATGATACATGATACCCATTATTGTATGCAAATTCAGTCAGATGTAGATATTATTTCCAATTCTTAGGCTTGTCCATAACATACATCCTAAGCATATCCTCTATAATTTGGTGTTTCATCTCTATTTTTCCATCTGTTTGCAGACAATAAGTGGTACTGAAACTAAGTTCAGCGCATAGGCCCTCAAAAAAACCCTTTTAGAAGTTCCTTGTAAATTTTTAGTTTCCATTCGATGTCACAATCCTTGGAATTATGTGTAATATATATATCTATTTCATAAAAATGTCTGCTATATTAAGAACTTTATAGGTAGATTTTCTGGGAATGAAATGGGCCTCTTTAGTTAGTTTATCAACCACAACCATAATCGAGTCATGTTGTTTTCTCATTTTAGGGAGTCTAATAATGAAATCCATAGTGATGGTTTCGCACTTCCATTCGGGTATGGGTAAGGGTTGTAGCAACATTGGAAGATGTCGGTGTTTAGGTTTAACTAACTGGAACTACATGCATCTTTCTATATATCCTTTTATCTCATTTTTAAAGGTTGGAAAACAATACTTGCTCTTTACTAGTATAAGAATATTTTGGTAGCATGGATGTATGTTATATGGAATTTTATGAAACTCATCCAACATAATTTTCTTTAAATATAGTCTAAATATGGTATAAAAATTTCATTTTTGTATTTGATCAACCCTTCGTGATTTCTTTCTTAGCCTTTATTTTAAATTTTTGATTCTTTTGTTACACATTTTTCATTAATTATCTGGTATTTTCATCATTTTCATATGTTGTTTTATTTTGTTCTAGTATATCTATTTCAAAATGACTTGTGGTTGTGCCATGTAGTAGGCTTATCTTCCTACTAAGAACATGTACAACCTTATTTTCCTCTCCTTTTATCTGCTTTATTCCAAAATCATATTCACTAATAGAGGTTAACCATCTAACCATTATATCATTTAAGTTAGGCTGGTAGAACAAATAATTTAGGCCGACGTTGTTAATAATCAATACAAATCATCTCCCAATAAGATAGTGTCACCACATTTTAAGAGCATGTATGATTGTTTCCAACTCTAGATCATGAGTGGCATACTTTTTTTCATGTTCCTTCAATTTCCAGTACTTGTAAAAAATCCTGTGTCATTCCTACGAAAAAAACCCCCCTAATCCATCCTTAAAGGAATTAGTGCACATTCCAAAATCTTGATATGGATTTGCAATTGTTAAGATGGGGAGGCTTTAGAAGAATGGAAGAAGAATGTAGCCAAGTCAAGAAGGATCTTACTATAATGAGTTTGAGATCATATTGTCTCGAATCTCCATGTGAAGGAGACTCCATATGTAATGTGGAAGGCCTTGACATGTTTCAAAACAAAAATTACAACAAAAATTTGGAACGGAAGGAAAAGCTTCAGAAAATCAAGATGGAAAAGGGCGACACAATACCACAATACTTGAGCAAGTTCACCCAATGTTAGGATGAGCTTGGGAGTGTTGATGTTATATTTGTTGAAGATTAATTTTTCATCCTATCACTTCTAGGCCTTCGCAAGAGCTAGAAAAAATACTAGGATTCGATAAATGGGAGAGAGAAGCTACCAGAGTGGGAGAATTTGTTGTATTACTTGGTGCAAGAAGAGACAAGGTGGGACAACCGATATGTGACCTCATCCAAACAAGTGGAAGAGGAATTTTCATTATTCAGAAAAGGAAATAAGGACAAGGGAAATAATTCCCAAGATGAGGAGGGAAATAAGAAAGACTTTTCCAACATCAAGTGCTTTCACTATCATGAATTTAGGCACTTTTCCACAAAATGTACACATAAGAAGGCAAGAAAGAATGAGTCTTTAGTAGTAGGAACAAGTGAATCTCTAGCTTCATATTCAAAGCTTAATTTTACTCTCATTGATTGCATAGTATGCACAATAATGGGAATCATGTGGTATCTCGAAAATGGGGTGACGTTCCATATGACAAGAAATAGATATCTCTTCAGTGACTTGGAGGAGAAAGGCCTCAAGCATAACATAGAGTTTGGAGATGATGGGAGATATAGTGCGACCAGTATCAGTAGAATTACATTTCAGAGGGAGTCTTTCTACCCTCTTAGACTCACAAATGTGATGTTTGTTCCAGGATTAAAGAAGAGTTTTTTTTCCATCCTGGTATTGGAAGAATATGGCTACAATGTAATATTTAGCAAAGGGAAGGTTTTCCTTAGACACATTTCCACTGGACAGGTGAAGCAGATCAGTGTGTGAGTCAAGAAACCATATGCACTTGAGGTAGAAGATGCATGCAAAGCCTTGAGGTGTAAGGAAAAGGTTAGATATTTAGTGTTTGAGAGGGAGCATGAATTACCTCTCAACATGCACCCTCATAAACAACCTCATCAATTTGTGGAGAAGCCATAGATGGAAAAGAAAAGATGAGGCCGAGTGGCAACCTCCACTTAGTCAAAGGCCTCAATTAGGAGGAGAGTTCTAGCCAATTGGGCATAGGGAGCACATATAGTCATACCTCCAGTATGAGGTGGGGCGAGGTGAAGAAATAGTCCCAGAAGTGAAATAATTTAGGTAGGTTCCATTGAGGTTTTTTTGTCTCATGGATCATTACCTTGCTACGGGGGCCCATAGTACTTAGTAGCAGGAGGATCAATGTCATTCAGATATTTAGGAGTGCAGAGAAGTGTTGAAAAAAAAACATGTGGCTTAGTAGTAGAGACAACAACAAAACCATTTTAATTAGGGGAATTTTAAGGTCTAAAATGGGCCTCCTAATGAAATTATAAAATAATAGTGGAAATAATAAAATAAGATTATATTACATCATCAGATTTTATCAAAAAAGAAAAAACTAAATTTTCAACTCGTATTTTCAACTTATTTCCCTATGGTTTTACTTAAATTTCGAGCGGGAATAATCGTTGGATGCATAATTTGATTCCTCATCCAATAAGTACCCATGTTTTATACTTTCGATGGACCCTGCTACACTAAAAATGAGAAATACATGAAAAACATGATTGCAATCATGTTTTTTCATGTATTTCTCATTTTTCATGTAGCAAGGTCCATCGAAAGTATGCAACATGGGTACTACTTGGATGAGGAATTAAATTTTGCATTGAACAAGTACTCCCACTCGAAATTTGAGTAGAACCTTAAGGAGATAAGTTGAAAATACAAGTTGAAAAAATATTTTTATTATTTTATTATTTTTTAATATTTTTACGTTTTTATCCCAAAAATGGGGAATCATCCCTAATAGTTGACATCATTATCTTGAATCCTATTGGTTATTATAAAGTTTAGTTTAGTCATACAATTTTCTTATGAGGCCCATTTTAGACTCAAAATTTCTCTAACGCCAATAGACAGTTGCAGATTGATTCAACGATTATTTTATTTTTGTTTTTTGGATACTTTTTAGTTGGAGATGTTGCAGTAGTAACAACAATAATGAGAAGTGTTTCATGCAATAAATTCCAAAGGTGCTAGATCGAGATAGATGTGAATTCCTTTTTTGTTGAGAGGGTGTGTTGAAAATGGAAACAAGAAAATTCTGATTTAATTTTCCCTTGAACTAAATTAGACGAAAATTTTAATTACACATCACATAACAACTTGTAAGAGCTAAATAAGTTAGTTTAACTTAGTTGGTTTAGTTAATTCGAGTTGAGGGTATAACTTCAGTCATGTATAATGGTTCCTATCTTAGGAGCCATGGTTGAGTTTATTTTGAGGTTTAATTAATTAATTAAGTTTAATTGAGTTAAATTCAGTTAAACTAGTTCCATTTGTTTAAGGAACTAGTGGGAGGTCTAGTAGTGAGTTTTCTACTCTCTGATCAACCCTTTAATAGATAAATCAACCATAGATAACTCATGTATGCAAGATCTACTTGTTATCCAGTTGAGATTGAAATTTAAGGGAAGTGTGCTATCAGTTCTATAATCATCCAAATTGTACAAGTGGTGCATGCAGTCAGAAGAAGGCCTATGATGTACTGTGTATTTGTTAATGAGGAATTTCCCTAATTAATAGGGGCTAATTCCCTAGGAAAAAACACAAGGAAATAAGGACTTGGCCAAGAATAAATTTGTTTAAGTATTGGCCAAGGCTTTTCTAGGAAGTAGTGAGATAGATAGAGATACTATAGAGGTTGCTTAGGCTTGAGAAAAGAATTGTAATATTCTCATATTTTTCTTACTAAAGCAATATATAGATCGGAGGGGGTTTTAGCTGTGAATTTCCATAGGAAATAATTGTGTAATGTATTGATTGAATTATTTCTCCTGTATGCTTCATGATTTTGAGATCATTTAATTATTTCTGAAATTGGTAGAGTATCTATTGTTTTATTAAATTACAATTAGTATTTTGAATCAACAAGGAATTTCTACATAGTGGTAAGAAAGTGTTTAAGGGTGTAAAAACTTTCCTGGCATTTAGGGACTAGTTAAACTTGCAACCTTTTAGTCTAATGAAGTCATAAGAGATGTAATTTTCGAGAAACCTTATATAAATATCCTATAATACCCCATAATCCCCATAAAGGACCTAGTGTATGCTAGGGCCTTAGGTATTAGTCAAACCGGGATGGATTTCTTCTGTTCGGGTCTATTTTTATCCCATTTTTAAAGATGAAATGTCCTAAATATTGTATTTCTTTCTAATAAAATTCCCTTTTACCAAATATTGAATATAATTGTTTTTGGCTTAAGGTCTGTAGCACTATCCTGAAGTGTTCCTCACAATCCTTTCGTACGTTGAGTAGATCAAGATATCATCTATAAAAATGAGGAAAAACTTATCTAGATATTTGTTGAAAATGTTTTTCATCAAGTATATGAATTTGGATTGTGTGTTCGCCAATATAAATGTGATGAACACAAAGGTAGTGTCCCTAACTAGTAAATAATGCAGTTTTATGAATATCTTCTTCTTTAATCCTCATTTGGTTGTAGCTTAATCTTAGGTCTATTTTAGAAAATACCTTTGCACCCTAGACTTGGTTAAATAAGTCATCAATCATTGGTAGTGGGTATTTTTTTTGGATATCAACTTGTTTAACTACTTGTGATCTATTCACAACCTTATAATTCCATCCTTCCTCCTTATAAATAAAACTGGTCCCACCCCGTGGTGATACGTTGGGTTGTATATTCTTCTTTTCCAATAATTATTGTAACTGTAATTTTAGTTCTATAAC
Source organism: Pinus albicaulis (assembly GCA_034641835.2). Taxonomy (NCBI): domain Eukaryota; kingdom Viridiplantae; phylum Streptophyta; class Pinopsida; order Pinales; family Pinaceae; genus Pinus; species Pinus albicaulis. The sequence goes on along the minus strand of CM076582.1, from coordinate 841,968,202 downwards.
TTTTGGTGTGTTCATTTTGTAGGGGGGCTTGGAAACATGTGTTGAATATGTAATAAATATACAGTGAAATTGATATATCATTTAGGTGATGTTGATGGTGTTGTATCCTCCCAACATATAAGGGACCTCCTCGATATGAAGTCCCAACTAGACCTCACACCATTTGGTATAGGAGCCCCATTTGGAATATCGCATGTCTGGAATTTACTTAAAGATTTTCCTTGGATTGATAAAGTAGCATAGGATAGTAACACACATGTACTTTTGAATGAGAAACAAAATGTGCCTTGTGAAATTTTTGATTGCGAATGTATCAAGGTTATTTCATTACATGAATCAAAATTGAGTCTTTAAAAGAAAAGTAATATTACTATTCTAGTAAAGAAACACAAACATAAATGAGGAAGAATCATTAATCATAAAGTGAAATGGTTCACATAGATGCAAAAATCATTATAACCATCACACCACACATTCAATGAGATAAGCACCAAAGCCACCAATTTAGTCCAATTTCTATAATGCATAATAATTCCAACATAAACTATAAGCATTCAAAGAATAGTCTTAAAACATACACGATCTATGCATGAGAATGTGTTGGCCAGATAGGCTTCAAGTATTAAGAAAAAGTTCCAAGATATATGAGTACAATGAACACCACTAACTCTGATAGTGGAGCATTTAAGACACTACTTGCTTTCCAAAATAACTATCTTTATCTCTCTAATTCCTTGTGGGGGAAACTAAGGTGAAAAATCATCTCTTTAAGTAATGATATTCTGAAATGAATTTTCAACTTCTAATGACCTTTGGACTTCTAAATGACTTTTGGACTTTTAGATGTCTTTTGGAATTATATGTTTCTTTCATACTTCTATATATGTGAATTTTAGACTTCTCTATGCAGATATTTTGTCCATATATTACCCTTGTACTTCCACATATTCATATTCACAAAATAACATAATTATTTCCACATAATCATGTGGCGACAACATGACAAGCTACTGGCATTGACGACTTGGGCCCGTACTGAATTGAGACACAGGATTTCTTGAAAGGTGACAATTTTACCACCTATATATTCAATGATGGATGCAAATTTCTCGTTGTTGTTGCTATCTTCCCTCCAAAGGGTCTAAATATCATAAGGAGTCTTTATGGATCACTCTGATCACTAGAATATGACGTTCTTTCACTTGTCGCAATCATGTTTTCTTTTTTATTTTAATTCTTCCTTTCACAAATATCCTCATGCATCCTTGTCATGTTATTATAGTAACACCTAAAAGTAAAATCATTCATGGAAAGAAAACATCAACCCAAAAATACCCTATTCTATCATGTTTTGTGCAAACTTTCCAACTGTGAATGAAAAGTTTTCTCAAAAAGGGAAGAGGAAGATTTTGGGTGTAGGGTGCACTAAAAAGAGACAAGGGGTTGTGTGTTGGACACTAAGGATGTGTTGTGTGCATTTTTTAGAAGAGGAGGCCTGATGGAGGGTGCAAGGCATAGTCACAAGGGACAAGGGAGTTTACTGTGGATTTTTAATGCGAGTTACGCTGAACTAGGAAGGCTTGGACATAGGGAGTACACACAGCACACCGATAAGGATCAAGGGAGGCTTAATTGATCACTGTTGGTGCACTATGTGCTAAAATATGAGAGAGGGCACAAGGAGGGTGCAAATCAGAATAAAAAAGGGGTATTGATGCTTGAGAGTGTGATGTGGACTTGGAAGGGAGTCAAGTCTAGGCTTGTGTGTAGGGTGCAGACTCAACAAACAAGGAGGGTCCGAATAAGCCTTCCTAGTAGGAAAATTTGTGAGAACTTAATTTTTTCTAACTATGGAAAGTAAGGCATGAGAAAACAAAATGCTTTTAGAGTAAAACAAGTGCTAAACATGACAACTCACTAGTAAAACTTAGTCAAGACCCAATACTGAGAAGTATACTTCAAAACACTAGTTTAAAAATTCTCTCCAATTATAATAGTCAAAGTGTTGCATTTGCGACCAAAAGCATCGTTTCTTGAATAGAAAGTGTATTAAGATTGTGAAGTGAATTATGGGTGTTCTTAATGATGTGAAGACACCTATGAGAGAACAAGGACACTTGATACATATAAAATAACTTGAGGTGAACTTTGGTGACTGAAATAAACACTTGATATGATAGTAGGTAGCCTCCAGAATTCGAATGTAGAAAAAATTTAGAGGGTGTTGTAGCAGTGACAACACTTGGCAACGCACTAGGTGAAATTCAACGTATTTTCCTAGGAATAACTTTTAGGAATGTTTTACCCCTTAAAGAAGTATTTATTCATCATATGGATTGCCTTGACTTTCTCACTTAACCTATTTATAGATGTAGTATCCACCATTCCTTATCTTGATCCAACACAAAATAAATTATGCCATATCATAGTTGTTCCAATATAGGAAAGGGTAATATATAATCATGAGTTTAAGATATTTAGAGTATGATTTTCATCTCTGGTGTTGTTCCACTTCCAGCAGGCCCGATCAGTACCCCGACAGAGTCACTACAATAGCACAAGCATTGATTTTCTACCAGTGAGCCTGAACATTACCTCGATGAAGTTACTTTCTTCACCTCCCTTAACATGAATAATTTCTCTTCTTTTACCCTTTATTTATTTATTTAGTAGAACTGTGCTTAGGAACTTATTATTTCAATGGGGAATAAGAGGGATCCCAAATAATTAAGAGTAGAAGAGTTTTCCACTTTAGAGCAGTATAGATATAACCTATGATATAGGTTTTCTCGCTGTAGATTTTCCCCTTATCCTTTTTCTACCATATTGGATAAGAAAGTAAAACACCAAGTAGATTCAACGCCAATTTTCATGAGTGGGGATATTAAAATGAATATGAGTATCATAGGTTCACTAAGGGTTCTCTTCTTGAATGTATCACATTTCCATCTGGACCTTACTTGACTTAAGGAATTTTCCCAAACAAAGAAGAATAAGAGGTATCCCAGTGTTACAGTTGTCACATCCCTTATATATTTCTCCACATAGTCCTAAAAATCCATACATACTTTCATACAAATGTATTATTTATGTACATTGAATTGTTGGAAATATAATGCAGAGTGTTGTCCTTGATGGCAACCCACTGAATGAAGATGAAGACATGCAACTGTTGACATGTGTTGTCCTTGATGGCAATCCACCTGATGAAGTTATTCTTGACTTGATGGACTTGGTAAATGATGTAAATCTGATGTGATATGATGCTTGTGGATATTATGATGTTGAGTGTTGTCCCTGAAAGGCAACCCACTTGATGAAGATGATGGAAACTTACTTGATGAAGTTGTGCTTGCTAGAATATGTTCTTGATGAAGTAAATATGATGTATCTACAGTGTGTACAGAAGGCAATGAAGAAAGGAGTTGAGTGTTGTCCCTGAAAGGCAACCCACTTGATGAAGATGATGGAAACTTACTTGATGAAGTTTTGCTTGCTAGAATATGTTCTTGATGAAGAAAATATGATGTATCTATAGTGTGTACAGAAGGCAATGAAGAAAGGAATTCAGAATGTGCTCAAAGTATGATGAAAAGAGTATGTCTCTAGGCATACGCGGATATGTCTAGGGGAAGTCGCGTATGCACGCGGGAAAGAACGTGATAAGTCGCGTATGGGAAAAAGAGCTCAAAAAGTGCAAAACCAGGGGTAAGCACCATGGTATTGACCCATTGTATTGGGTAATGATTCGTCTAAATGACCCCGTCCAGGAATACCATCGGAAGTAATATTGTTTTGGCTCATGGTATTGAAAATGGGGCCCGTGGTATTGAAGGCTCATGGTATTGTTTTGGCTCATGGTATTGAAAAAAGGGGCCCGTGGTATTGAAGGCTCATGGTATTGCTTTGGCCCGTGGTATTGAAGGCTCATGGTATTGCTTTGGCCCGTGGTATTGAAAAAGGATAAACCTATATAAGGAGAAGAAATTCATCAGGCAAATTATGAGCGTGAGAGCAAGTTGTCCGAGCTTGAATGAATACTTTCATGAAGCAACTGAAGCATATCCGTATGGAATGGGTAAAGGCTCAAGGATAGATCTGTTTATGGAAGGCTTAGATCTAAAATGAGGCGAACATATGTCTGAAGTAAAAGGGTAAATCTGAACTGAATGTCTGATCTGAAGAAGTATGCTGCTCTATGATGGTTGAAGATATATACGCTACCTTCGCCGAAGAGGAAGCGCGTATATACGCGGCTTCGCTGAAGAGAAAGCGCGTATGCGCAATGAAATACATACAGAGGTATACGCTGGTTTGTGTGGACGGAAGCGCGTATATACGCGACATCAGTGAAATGAAAGCGCGTATGCAAACTAGGGTTTGCTGAAGGATGGGGTACGAAACATCTGATCTGTTCTGCTGTATTACTGTTATCTGAACTGTGTTGTCTAAATTGATAAGTATCTGTTGGTGATGTATGGTTGAGCTTAAAAGTATTGAAAGGGTCCAGTCTGAAAATATGATGAAACATGGCCTGCAAGTTTTGTTCTATTGAAATTGTTGGATCCAGTGTGAAAATTGATGAAACATGGTCCAAGGAGTGCTGAGGGTTGTAGCCTTCAGTCAGGGGGTTGTAGCTCCCTTCCAGGTGAAGCTGGTAAACGAGATCAGGGGGTCGTAGCTCCCTTCCAGGAGAGGCCGGTAAACGAGTCAGGGGGTCGTAGCTCCCTTCCAGGAGAGGCTGGTAAACGAGCGCAGGTGGGTGCCTGCGTGCTGGTCAAGTCTGCGCCAGCACATATGTTGTAAGATGTTTTCTATATAATAAAATATTGAAGGCTGAGCAACTGCAGCGGTGGTTTTCTCCCGACTTGGGTTTCCACCTAAAATTCTGGTGTTCATGTGTGATGCTTTGTGTGATGGTTTATTCTATTCTTACTGCACATGTTTACTGTTTATAGAACATCTAATGAATGAATGATGGAATGATATAAGTGAAGAACTAATGGCATAATTAGATCTCTGTGTATACACGAGTTTTATGAAGGATATCCGCGTGTATACGCTAGTTGGCTTCAGCAAAGTAGCGTATGGGTTTTAAAGGAATGAAAAAGTAAAAAGTTTTGAATATGCAGTAAATACTGATTCACCCCCCCCTCTCGGTATTTTTCCCAACAATTGGTATCAGAGCAGGTCCTTCTGTAGAAGCTTGATCGCTTGAAGGAGATCCGTCGCAATGGGAAAGAAGCAAAAGAAGAAGGCTACTGAAAAGGAGATATCTCAGAAAACTTGTGCAACAGAAAATAAAGAAGATAAATCAGGTATTGATAGTTGTTCTTGTGACTCACTTTCTGGTGCATGTAATGATGAAGATAGTGTAAGTAAAGTCTTGGATCTGGAGGAAGCTATCAAGAGAATTGAAGATCAACGAAGATCAATTTCTAAAAGCGAAGCTTTGTACAAAGGGATGAAAGAACGAATGGAAATGCTGAATGGACAGACAGACAAGTACCAAAGGTTTCATGCTTATGCATCTGCTCGAATTAAAAGACTAGAAGTAGAAGTCAACGATCTGAATGTAGATCTCGAAGAATCAAACAAGAAGAATGCAAGACTTGAAGTAGAAATCGTCTCTCTCAAAGAAGATCTGGAAGACTCGAATAAGAAGAATGAAGAACTTGAGGCTGAAATCATTTCTCTCAAAAGGGATCCAGAAATATCAAATAAGAATAATGAAGGACTTGAAGCAGAAATCATCTCTCTGAAATCAAATCTCGAAGCATCGAAGAAGAAGAATGAAGAGCTGCAACAAACATGTGAAGAAAACGAAAATTGGTTGAAAGAAGAGATTCTAAATCTGAAGGATCAAGTAGAAGATGGAAGAAGGAAAGAAGAAAGCATGACAAAGCAATGTCGAGCCTTGGAGGTTGAGGTAAACATTCTCAAAGGTAAATTAGAAGAAAAGGTTAAACTTTTGAGGTTTCAAGATAGTACTAATGTTTTGGACAATATTCTGAGTAATCAAAGGTCTCCTGCTATCAAACTTGGTCTTGGTTTTTCATGAAACTGTTAAAGGAGAATCTAGCTCACATGGAAGTGCCAAAAATTCAGAGGATGTCAATGCAAAACCTGAAGTGTTGAAAGAAATAAAAGATCAACCAACAATCATGAATTCTCAAAAGAATTCATTCAAGAACGTTGAATGTTTTAAATGTCATAATTATGGGCATGTTGTAGCGAATTGCAGGAGCAGATCATTTCAGCCACAAACAAACAGGTTCTACTCAGAAAGGTACTCTAGTTTCTTCAGGGGATATTGTTTTTCATGTAACAAGTATGGACATAAAGCAGCTGATTGTAAAAGGAGGAAGAATAGAAATACTCATTATGATTCTTATGCTTATTTCTCTGGTCACATGAGATGTTATTCTTGTAACAAGTATGGACATGTAGAAAAAGAATGCAGGTTGAACATATATGAGAAACTATATAACTTCCAGCACACAAAGAGAAAGATCAAATAAATCTGGAAAAAGATGGAGGACCGATCAGAAACGTAGGGAATTCTGACCCTACTGCAGTCATCCGCTTCTGAAGCTTACTTCTCTTATTGACTACAGGAATAATGTGGGATACATTATGAGATTTAGTAATGTATCGTCACAGGGGGAGCAATGTATGATGTCTCTCTTGGTTGATTTGATTATTCTGGTTATATGTATTTCTAACAGAACATCTGATATGAAGAAGACAGGTACAGGAAGGACAAGTTCAGGGGGAGATAAAGGAATGTGAAAAATTTCCATGTTTCACTTTCCATACGCGGGTTCTATTCACAAAAGTCGCGTATACACGCGAGATTTAGCAGACACAGTCGCGTATGCATTTATGATAAGAGAATTGGTATGATAGCTGAAGATCTGGTGCGGAGGTTCAGGGGGAGCATCAGTCTGACTGTTAATAACTGTATTATTGACTCTGTATCAGCTTAATTCCTCAGTTCTAAATAATGATGATATGATACTTGATGCCTTGTGTTGAAGATTATGGATGAGTCCTGTCTACTTTTTGATGATGAGATTGGAAGTCTTAGTATTCAGAGATAAGGACAGATCATGCAGAGATGGTTGCTGATGACTTGCTGATAAAGGTATTCAGGTTGCACAAGTTAAGCAATAGCACTGGTTTAGGGGGAGTAGCAGGTTGATGATTGCATTGTTGGAAATATGATTGCTTATTCTTTGGTCTTTGTGATACTCATACTCAAATGATGATGACTTGGTACATGGATTATTATGATGAGATTTTAAGCCCTGGTTGCTGATAAGTATCTTTTGTGCTCACACATGGATGAGTTGGATGTCGTTTGATTCAGAAATAAGAATAGATCATGCAGAGTTGGTTACTATGGTTGAGATCTTTTGCCTACATAGGTTACTTCATGTTAAATCTTGAAGATCATGGTGATATTGGACCACATGGATGATTGCTTGACACTTATTTGAAGATGTTGTTATGGTATGATAATCTCTCTTGGAAAGAATGTATTGATGCTGCACGGAATATGAAGACTTGGTTACTAATGCGCTTATGCTACCACCATTGGATGACGCTTGAAGACACAACTACTCTGTTCTATCTGTAGTCCAGGGAAGCAGTCAAATATCTCAGAAAGAAGCTGAACACTATCTTTTCCTCACAGAGGATCAGATCTGGTCAAAATATAGAAGATGGTAGTGGATACGCGGGTTTCCTGAAACACAGTCGCGTATATACGCGAGTTCCTGCACAGAAAACCGCGTATGTCTGATTACTGACAAATTTTTGCTTGGAGTCAGCTCTCTTCAGCACAGCTGCAGTGCTGTTTGGTATCTATGATACTGTTTGGTATATCTGGTGTTGTTCCAGTTCTCATAATTCTATTTCTCATGTTTTGATAAAATGCCTTGATGATTTGTTGGTGAAAGTGTTCAGGATGCACAAACTAAGGGGGAGCCTTAGTCATATGAAACGGATGTTCGGATGCACATTTTCAGGGGGAGCATTAGCGTTGCTGAGTATAATGCTTTATTGGAATTATGATGGTTTTGAAATATGTTCTCTTTCTTGAGGATTTTCTAGGTGTTGGTCTTAAATGGTCATACTTGTATTTTGATGAAAAGGTCTTGTTGAGACCCATGATGTAAAATTGTAATATTCAGTCATGTAAGGACTTGTCAAATTTGTAAACCCACTTGGTTGGGTACTTGAGTCTCATATGTAAATCCACTTGGTTGGATGTTTGATGTAAGTATGGGTCTTTTGGTGATAGGAAGTTCATAGAGTCATGTACTTCATTGAAAAATATGTTTGAAGATTCAGCATGAACTCAAGGGGAGCTTGGTCACTTCAGTATACATCAGATCTGCAGAACGCTTCTTCTACATGAGGAGAAAAGGGGGTGAGTGTGTTGGTTTTGATCCGCCCGTTGCCCTTGATGTCAAAGGGGGAGAGTGTGTTGGTTTTGATCCGCTGGTCTTGATCCGCCCTTTGCCCTTGATGTCAAAGGGGGAGAGTGACATGGTGTTTGAATGCAGATAATGGTGTCAAAGTATTGGGAGAGTGACATGGTGTCAATGTACTTATCCGTTGTGGTAACCAAACACCATCGTGGTTGCCATCAAGTCCAAAGGGGGAGATTGTTGGAAATATGATGCAGAGTGTTGTCCTTGATGGCAACCCACTGAATGAAGATGAAGACATGCGACTGTTGACATGTGTTGTCCTTGATGGAAATCCACCCGATGAAGTTATTCTTGACTTGATGGACTTGGTAAATGATGTAAATCTGATGTGATATGATGCTTGTTGATATTATGATGTTGAGTGTTGTCCCTGAAAGGCAACCCACTTGATGAAGATGATGGCAACTTACTTGATGAAGTTGTGCTTGCTAGAATATGTTCTTGATGAAGTAAATATGATGTATCTACAGTGTGTACAGAAGGCAATGAAGAAAGGAGTTGAGTGTTGTCCCTGAAAGGCAACCCACTTGATGAAGATGATGGCAACTTACTTGATGAAGTTGTGCTTGCTAGAATATGTTCTTAATGAAGTCAATATGATGTATCTACAGTGTGTACAGAAGGCAATGAAGAAAGGAATTCAGAATGTGCTCAAAGTATGATGAAAAGAGTATGTCTCTAGGCATACGCGGATATGTCTAGGGGAAGTCGCGTATGCATGCGGGAAAGAACGTGATAAGTCGCGTATGGGCAAAAGCGCTCAAAAAGTGCAAAACCAGGGGTAAGCACCATGGTATTGACCCATTGTATTGGGTAATGATTCGTCTAAATGACCCCGTCCAGGAATACCATCGGAAGTAATATTGTTTTGGCTCATGGTATTGAAAATGGGGCCCGTGGTATTGAAGGCTCATGGTATTGTTTTGGCTCATGGTATTGAAAAAAGGGGCCCGTGGTATTGAAGGCTCATGGTATTGCTTTGGCCCATGGTATTGAAGGCTCATGGTATTGCTTTGTCCCGTGGTATTGAAAAAGGATAAACCTATATAAGGAGAAGAAATTCATTGTGCAAATGATGAGTGTGAGAGCAAGTTGTCTGAGCTTGAATGAATACTTCTCTATGAAGTATATCTGTATGGAAAGGGTAAAGGTTTGATGATAGATCTGTTTATGGAAGGCTTAGATCTGAAATGAGGCGAACATATGTCTGAAGTAAAAGGGTAAATCTGAACTGAATGTCTGATCTGAAGAAGTATGCTGCTCTATGATGGTTGAAGATATATACGCTACTTCGCCGAAGAGGAAGCGCGTATATACGCGGCTTCGCTGAAGAGAAAGCGCGTATGCGCAATGAAATACATACAGAGGTATACGCTGGTTTGTGTGGACGGAACCGCGTATATACGCGACATCAGTGAAATGAAAGCGCGTATGCAAACTAGGGTTTGCTGAAGCATGGGGTATGCAACATCTGATCTTTTCTGCTGTATTACTGTTATCTGAACTGTGTTGTCTGAATTGATAAGTATCTGTTGGTGATGTATGGTTGAGCTTAAAAGTATTGAAAGGGTCCAGTCTGAAAATATGATGAAACGTGGCCTGTAAGTTGTGTTCTATTGAAGTTGTTGGATCCAGTGTGAAAATTGATGAAACGTGGTGCAAGGTGGTGCTGAGGTTTGTAGCCTTCAGTCAGGGGGTTGTAGCTCCCTTCCAGGAGAGGCTGGTAAACGAGATCAGGGGGTCGTAGCTCCCTTCCAGGAGAGGCTGGTAAAAGAGTCAGGGGGTTGTAGCTCCCTTCTAGGAGAGGCTGGTAAACGAGCGCAGGTGGGTGCCTGCGTGCTGGTCAAGTCTGCGCCAGCACATATGTTGTAAGATGTTTTCTCTATAATAAAATATTGAAGGCTGAGCAACTGCAGCGGTGGTTTTCTCCCGACTTGGGTTTCCACCTAAAAATCCTGGTGTTCATGCGTGATGCTTTGTGTGATGGTTTATTCTGTTCTTACTGCACATGTTTACTGTTTATAGAACATCTAATAAATGAATGATGGAATGATATAAGTGAAGAACTAATGGTATAATTAGATCTCTGGGTATACGCGAGTTGCATGAAGGATTTCCGCGTGTATACGCTAGTTGGCTTCGGCAAAGTAGCGTATGGGTTTTAAGGAATGAAAAAGTAAAAAGCTTTGAATATGCAGTAAATACTGATTCACCCCCCCCCCCCCCCTCTCAGTATTTTTCCCAACATGAATAAAAAAGGGAAATAAGATAGGACAATGAAACTGCACAACAAACATAAATCAACAATAAATAATCAAGAAAAAACATTGTACAAAGAAACATAACTTAGAGATGTTACTGAAAGTAGTGTTTGATATCTCGACCATTAATGGGAAGAGGCTTAGTCCTCCCATCCAAATATTTAAGCTTGAAAGCATTGTGACTAAGATTTTCTTCAATGGTAAAGGGGCCAATCCACATAGATTGAAATTTCATGTGTTTTCCTTTCCCTTCGTGGGATTCATCCCACTTCAATACTAAGTCACCCACATCAAAATTATTAGTCCCCATATATTTATTATCGAACCAACACATGATATGGTTTTCGTGCATGAAAAATTTTTCTTTGGATTTGAGCCTTTCTTCCTCAATTTTAATCAAGGTATCTATCCTACTTTTTACTATGAGACACTTTGAGACTCTTGGGAAAGCTGCAAGGTTGGGAGATATATATTTGGTAGCTAGAAAATTTATTTACCATGTAAGAGGAAGTATGGGGAGGTTTTAAGAGAGGGTTTGGGAGTTATAGGGCAACCCATAATGCATTCACCAAAGCATTGTGTTAGTTCCTTTGTTCATAGAAGATGATTTTCTTGATTATGAGAATAAGATTTCAATAAGTTGATTATGCTAAATAGTTCCTCTATTAGTAATAATTTGATGCATGATTCAAAACAATACAATTTTCTAATGTAAACTAACAAAGCTTCAATGAATAAAAATAAGTTGCATTGTAAAAGACAAGAGACGTTGGAATTCCAAACCTTGTTATGACATTCTGCTTCGGGAATTGGATGAATTCCTCGTCATTGAATTTCCTTAAACGAACCACTTAATCCCACCAAGTGAAATAATATTTTTCTATTAAAATGTATCGTTGTTGCTTCTATGAATGTGGAAATATCTCACCAATCACATCTAGTCCCCATTGTTGGAAAGGTTCCTCATATACTATTGGTAGTAGTGGGGAGATCAAATTTTAGTATAAGCATGGGTATATTTAAATAAATTGGGCCTATAATAACCAACCCTCATTACTTCATGCGTAGTTGAATCACCCAGGAAGTGTACAACTTCTGGTCCATCATGCAAATATTTTAATGCCCTTTCTATATCCTGATTCTCTAGGCATCTTATTTGGACACCATCATGGTGCTTTCAAAAAAAAATATATGTACGAGATGATAAGATAAAGCTTTAAGGAATTTTTTTCCTTTTTGTTTATTCAATAAATGTGTGTGCAAGATTCCCTGCTCTAGATATTATTGTATATATGAATACCACGATGTGGTTGAACTTGTTGGAGGAACTTGTTAGAGATTGTAAATTTCTATTTCATGTTCCCATCCTAAAATTTATTCTTGTGGATAATCTCTTGCTTCTCCTGCTAGTTGACAGAGCTTGTGCCCCTTAAAAATACGAACTGGCTTGAACTCTAGATCATATTCCTGTAAGTAGGTCATCTAGTTCACTCTCTCATTAGGGGAATTTTGAGGTCTAAAATGGCTCTGCTAAGAAAAATGTAAAACCAAAATAAACTTTATAAGAACCAATGTGATTCAAGATGATGACTTCAACCATGGGGGATGATTCACAATTTTTGGAGTAAAAAAGTAAAAAATATTAAAAAATAATAAAATAATAAAACTACTTTTTCAACTTGTATTTTCATCTTATCTCCCTAATATTTTACTCAAATTTTGAGTGGGAGTACTAATTGGATGAAAAATTTAATTCCTCATTTAAGGAGTACCCATGTTTCATACTTTCAATGGACCCTGCTACATGAAAAATGAGAAATACATCAAACAATGTGATTGCAATCACGCTTTTCATGTGTTTATCATTTTTCATGTATCCTGGTTCATTGAAGGAATGCAACATGGGTATTAATTGGATGAGGAATTAAATTATCCATGCAACGAGTGTTTTTGCTTGAAATTTTAGTAAACCCATAGGGAGATAAATTGAAAATATGAGTTGAAAATTTATTTTTTCCGTTTTTTCCTCTAAAATTTGATGATGTAATCTAATATTATTTTTTTTATTTCCACTATCATTTTATATTTTCATTAGGAGGCCCATTTTAGACCTCAAAATTCCCCTAATGTCTCACCCAACTCTTGTTGCACAAAGATCCTTCTCACTACTAGATGAGGCACATATATGATCGTGTGAAATTTGAGGTGATAGGGTCTGAAATGATTAACTACCATATATCCTACATAAGCCTATTTATCAATGGCATGGTAGTTTTAAATCTGACCCCTCTAAACCAACACCCTTAAAAGATATAGGCCATTCATTTCCTTCATGGTACTTTTGAGTCAATATGGTCGTGATAGATACATCAAAAATGAAACTATATAGCACAAAATATTTGCCATAATATGGAATATATAGTGTAAGAGAATCGACGATGGCTTGTTTAATATTGGAAAAATAATCCTTTTCCCTTTTATCCCATTTAAAAATCACATATTTCTTTGACATCTCTTGCAGTGATTTGACGTTTTGTGCATAATCAGAAATGAAATTATGCAATAAATTATTCTTCCCCAGGAAATACTGCATAAATTTATTATTCACACGAAAATGGATTTAACTATAGTTTTGACCATTTGTGGATCAACCTTGATTACACTTTTAAAAATGATGTTTCCTAAGGGAGTGGTTTCCAACACATTGAAGATTCTATTTTTTGGATTCAAATAAATCCCATACTTATCACATTTATCGAAGATCTACTTCAGATGATGCATATGGTTTGGTCTCTTATTTGAAAATACAATTACACCTTCCAAATAGACTACTACACTTTGTGCAATTAAGCCATGAAAATTGATATCCACAACCCTTTTAAAAGTAGCGCCAACATTGATAAGTCCAAATGACATGCACTTAAAGGAAAAAGTCCCTCACTTTTTCCTGATCATGGTGGCCTTCAAACGGTTTGGTTCCACAATAAGCACCTAATTATATCTAGAGAATCCATGTATCAGCAAGAACATCTCTGACCCATATACTATTTGGTGTATCTATTCCATACATGGCACTAGGTAATTATATTTCTTTGATGCATGGTTGAGGTTGCGAAAATTTACACATAGGTGTATCTCGCCTTACTTTTTCCTCACGGGGACCAAGTTGGAAACCCGAGTAGAATGTCTTACTTCGAAGATGATTCGAGCATCCAAAAACTTCCTTAACTCTTTTTGGATTAGGCTTTCAAGTGTTGGATGGATTTTCCTCATATTTTGTTGAAAAAAATTTACCCCTTCTTTAATAGGAATGCCATATTGGATAATGCATGTATCATATGTCTTTAAATCGTGATATTTCCATGCAAACAGATCATGATTGTTCTTAAAAATACGAATAAATTCTCTTCGTTCTTGTGGATAACAACATGTACTGAGGTTTACATATTTCAAATTGTCTTTGTCTCATAAGTTGACTTTTTCAAATGATAACTTTGAGCTCCAAGTCTTAGTATTGACTAGTTCTTTGAAATGGTTTTGCAAGTCATAAATTTTTTCTAGAGATACCATACCTTAAGGCATAGTATTCCCTCTCGTTGGTTTATTTTATCCATACAAAGCCTTATCATGCATATCTTCTTCAATGGATGCACCCTTAAACATGTACACATTGGCCATAAAATGCAGTATATGTTGGTCGTCATAAAAAAAAAATAGTTACGTTATCAAGAACAAATGGTTTATAGATAATATCTATAGAAAAACCATCTCATAAAGGTTAAATCCTAGCAGCTACATTAGATAATGTATCTACAATGAAATTTCTAACTCTAGGAGAAAAAATAATATTAAATTCTTTATAATGAGAAATAAGTCACCATACCTCTTACTAGTAGTTTTTTAAATTTTGTGTTACACAGTGGAAAGTATTTCGTACCTGATGGGTGACAACCTATGAATCACCAATTACCTTAAGCACCTCCACCTTGAGGTCAATGGCCTTATTTATTCCCAAAATGAGTTCTTCATATTCGATAGTGTTATTCCTGCACTCAAGCTCCAAGCAAAATGATAAAATGTACCTTTTGGTATGTGGGTCTATAAGAACACCATCAGCTCTAGAGCCATCTCGATTCTTAGTACCATCGAAATACAGTCTAAAAATTAGTAGTTACTAAGCTAGTTCTTACATTATTAATACTATGTACATCTGTATTACAAGATTCATTTGCACTAGTCAGATTGTGAGGAAGGAGCTCCAACTATGTTTCTGATGGAATGGGTGATGGCTGCACTTGGTAACACCCATGATCAATCTCTAAGGAAAATTTTCCAAAAATAATGTCTGCAAAGTGAAGTTGATCATTATGTCGCGATATACTTCATGTAGGGCTCACTTTCCACTTGAATCTGGTTGTTTCTAGCCTGATACAGAATCCGTAAATGTGTTTGATATATTGAGAAATACCCATGTAACTTACTTAACCAGTCTCTAGTTAGAAGTAAACCATGGGCTTTAGGAATGTCCACAATACCAATGTTTATGTATTGGTGCACTCTATGGTCTGATGAAAAGTGAATGGTAACATTGTTGAGTTCAACAATTGCCTAGACCAGTTGATATGTCAAACTAAATGATTCATTCATCAGTTTTATCCCATTTAGCATTAATTTTCTTGGCAAAAAATAAAGGAATTACATTTGTGAAAGCACCAGAATCAACCAAAGAATTATGGACATTATAATTAAATATTTAAAATATTAATAGAAATGAAGGGCAAAGAGTGGTAGTATTTAAATTTACAACATCAAATATAGATTTGAGAATACCAAGAGAGTTACTGGACACAGGTTGATAAGCAGACCCTTGGTCACCTAACAAAAGCTATGATGAAAATTCTTTGAAAATCAACTCACTATGGACAATTATCTTTGCGAGCTCAAAGATAATTGAAATTTTTGCACAATCTCTCTTCATATGCTCAATGATGTTATAATAAATTCTTTCATTCCTAACATGAAATTTTGAAGTATTATGAGGTGTAGCTTTGTTAGAAACATCTGGAATTATGGCCTTTTTCTATTGTTTGCAGAAGATTTTTTAGAAGAAGGAGCACTTCCATACTTTTTTTGCATACTTTTAGTAGGCTTAGTTGGTGGAGCAATATTTCTTAACAATTGTTTCTTAAACTCATGTTGGGAGATTGGTCCTTTAATTCTTAAGTTATATCAACTAGTTGTAGACTAAAGAGGAGCTTCACTTGCTCGTGGTTACTAAATACTTTTCTTATTAGAATTGAGTACCATTTCAAATGCATTAACTGAGTGTTCAACCCCTGTACTTTCCTTGGCCGTGATAGGTTAATTTACTTAAATATTCTTAGACTGCATATTTTATAATAACGTATTGACAATATAATCTTCCATAACATTCATGTTGTGATTTCACTACAGACATGTTTTTTTCTGAATGCCTCCCTTGATTGAAGGTGCAATATTTGTCCATGCTTACAATCTCAACGTGAAGCACAACATTTGAGCTATGTGCATATTTGGCCAGTTGATTGTTATTATTTCTCTTATGAAAAAATGACTCAGAAGACTTGTTACTGGTAGATGCCTCACTTGAATTTCTCTTCATTCAAATACCTTATTAGTAAGTGAATTTAAATCTTTAGCCAAGATTTCCACGTCGAAAGAATCCTTTTCCTTATTTTTAGCTGAAGAGGGTTGATTTTTCTTACATGTGTCCTTGGAGTATTTAGAATCCTTAAAGTATACAATGAATCCAATAGAATGTAGATCCTTTTCAATAGCAACGGCTTCTACAAAATTGAAATCCAATGTCTCCTTTGAAGCTCTCTTGAAAAAGACAACAATATTGGTAGGAAATATAACTGTATAATATTTTTTAGTGATGTCATTATGTGGTTGCACATCTTCAGGAAACTTATCCAATATACAGGTAAATATTTTATTGAAATATTTAATTCTTTACTTATCCCCCATTTTGAGATTCCAAAGTTATTTTAATAACATGGTGGTAGTTTTATCGTCAACAAAATTTTCTAAAAACACTCCTTAAACTCCCTCCAACTATGGATTGAATTAGTTGGGAGACTGTGATACCATACTGATGCTCTACCTTCTAGAGTGTAAAAAAAAAGTCTACAACAAATTTTATCAAATCATACCTCAAGAATTTAAAATTGCATATATAAATCATCAATATGATCTTCAACTTTGTCCTTCTTGGCAGGATGGAACTTCGAAGAGAAAAATTATGGATGTTTAGGCATGTGGTGAAAATTATTGAGAAGATTAAGTGGCCCTTGGACCATCCTATCCAATTCTTGATCAACCTTATCTTCTTCTCCTACTTCCTCTTCCTTTTATGAATATGAAGAGTCTTCTCCATTCAAATCTTAATTATAATCAGGTTGTTCTTCGTATCTCTCTTGTTCTTCATAAGAACATTGAAAATATTCATCATCACCTTCTAAAACTTCCTCAATAGGTGGAAGGTCCCCTTGTTGAACTATACCTTATGTAGGTTCTGCTAACTCTTCAAGGGTGGAAATAACCAAACATTCCACTAATAGAACCAATATATCGGTGCAATTTTACTCTTATTTTATTTAATTATGAGCAACGGGAAGTAATCCAAGAGCCCTTCTGAACATATAAGTAATTGGCAGGATTGTTTGGAGTTGATCGTAAGTAACTTCAAAAACAATTTCTAGATCAATATGAGAATATTCTCAAATATCAAGAATGGGAGTTGGAGTTGAAATAAAATTATTACTTCCTTGCAAAAATGTTTTTTTGTTGGGTTGAGTTAAATTCTCAGCCATAAAAGGGCAGATTCCCTCTTCTAGTGCCATATTGTTGACAGTGCCGGATCCTGCCAACTTACATGGGATCTCTCAATATGAAGTCTCGAATATACTTCAAACAATTTGGTATAAACGTCCCAATATCCAAAATATGACTCGGTTTCCATTTAATTAAATATTTTTCTTGGATTTAGAAATTAGCATAAGAGAGTAGTGCACATGTACTTTTGAATGAGCAAGAAAATGTGCCTTATGAAATGTTCAATTGTAAATGTATCAAGGTTCATCCACTACAAGGAAACAAAAGAGAGTCTTTAAAAGAAAAGAAATAATACTATTCTAGTAAAGACACACCCATATAAATGGGGAAGAATATTTAATCATTAAGCGAAATAGTTCACATAGATGTAATGATCACTATAACCATCACAACACACTTTCAATGAGATAAGCACCAAAGCGACCAAATTATTACAATTTATCTAATGTATAAGAATGAAAAAATAAACCTTAAAAATTCAAATAATAGTCTTAAAACATCCATGATCTATGCATGAAAATGTGTTGGGCTGATAGAATTCAAGTACTAAGAAAAAAGTTCCAAGACACATGAGTATAATGAACACCACTAGCTCCAACAGTGGAGGATTTGAGCCACTACTTGCTCTCCAAAATAACTATTTCTATCTCTCTAATTCCTTGTGGGAGAAGCCGAGGTGAAAAGTCGTCTCTTTGAGTAACGATGCTTGTTTTATAACTACAAGCATGAAACTTCATATCCCCATGACTCTTGAGTTTCCCAAATGACTTTAGAACTTTAAATTACCTTGGGACTTCTAAATGAATTTTGGAATTTAACATGTATTTTGGACTTCTATGTTTCTTTTGGAATTCTCTACATGTCACTTTTATATTTATCTATGTGGCTATTTTGTCCATATATGTCTCTTGGACTTCCACATATTCATATTCACAATATCACATCATTATTTACACATCATCATGTGGTGACAACATGAAAATCCACTAACATTATTTACTTGGACCTATAGTGACTTGAGGCATGGACTTTCTTGGAAGGTGAAAATGTTTCCAACTATGTCTTCAATGATTGATGTAGATTTATGTTGTTGTTGCCATATTTCCTCTAAAGGGCCTTCAGATCATAAGGAGTCTTTATGGATCATTCTAATCACCGAAATATGATTTTATTTGACTTGTCACAAGCATGTGTTCTTTTGTATTTGAATGCTTCCTTTGAATTTTTTTTTCATTCATCCTTGTCACATCATTATAGTAACATTTGAAAGTAATATCACTCATTGCAAGAAAACATCAACATGAAAATATCCTATTTTATCATGTTTCTTGCAAAATTTCCATATGTAAATCAAAATTTTGCTCATAAAGGGAAGACAAAGCCTCTAGGTGCAAGGTGCACTAGCAATAGAGAAGGGGCTATGTGTTGGCCACAAAGGATGCACTGTGAACTTTAATAAGAAGAGGAGGATTGACAAAGGGAACATAGCATAGTCACAAGAGACAAGGGATTTCACTATGGACCGTTGATGTGAGGTGAAATTAAATGGGAAGGCCTGAGCATAAGGAGGCGATAGGGTGCACTGAAAATTCTTAATGGAGGCTTGACTAATAATTTTTGTTGCATTGTGTGCTCAGCCGGGGGAGATGGCACAAGGAGAGCACAACTCAGAAGAACAAGGGAGTCTTGATGCTTGAGAGTGCATTGTGTGCTTGGAAGGGAGTCGGAGCTAGGATTGGGTAGAGGGAATAGTCTCAAAAAACAAATAGGGTTTGACTAAGCCTTGAGACTGTGCAATGTGCTCTCCTAGGCCTAGTAGGCTAACTTGTGAAAACATAAATTTTTCTAAGTCTATAAGGTAAGGCATGAGAAAAAATAATTTGTTTGGAGTAAAAAAAGTGCGAAACATGCCAATCATCAGTAAAAATTAGACAAGGCCCAATAATGACAAGTATACATAAAAATTCCAATTTAAAAACACTCTCAAAGTACAATAGACAAAGTGTGTGCATTGGCGAGTGAAAGTGTCATTTTTTTACTAGAAAGTGTATTAAGACTATGAAGTGCATTATAGGTCTTCTTAATGATGCAGAGATACCTAGGAAAGAAAAATGACACTTCAAGCATATAAAATAACGTGTGATGAAACTTAGTGACTAAAAGTGACAATTTATATGATAGTAGGTAGCCTCCAAAATTCGAATGTAGAAATTTTTTAGAGGGTATTGTAGTGGTGAAAATAGGTGGTAGGTCCAAGTTTTATTCTGGAAACACGTCCCTGAATTCATTGAGGATGGAAAAGTATTTAAGGTTGGGTTTGCCAATTCTCGTTGTTGTATAAATAAAATAGACAACAAATATTTTATAGCATTTCCTAGCACACTTCTTCATTTATACTGTAGAGAAATCTCTTAAAATTATGGATTTTGTATTCCATTGACTGTTCATGCATTACCCTCATCATCCACGCAATCAAAGGCCCTGCCTAAGAAATTTAGAATCACCCTATGATTCGCCAACTAGTCGATGTCGATCAATAGATCATATGATCCCAAAGGAAGGTATTTTAGTTTATCAGATAATGCGTATTGGTTACCAGTAGAAAGGAAAACAAGAACACACATAATCATATCAAACATAAGAATAGTAGAAGTGACACAAAGTAGTAGAGAACCAACAAAGAATTAATTTATATTATATTCTCTTGGAAGCTGACATAACCAATACATTGATGCATATGTTGTGATATTTATACTCTATCGAGATAGTTACATCACTTTAATATTCAGAAGAAACTCAAACTATATGACTTGAACCTCTGGCTTGAATATACAGTTGATTGAATCTACAATATATATTTTCAACTTTATTGGTCTAGTTGACTAAGTCAACTAGCCCCTTCAACATTTCCCCCACCCTCAATTTGGAGTTTTACAATAATTATAAAAAAAATTTACAACATAAAGAAAAAACAGTGATTACTTAGAAAGAGATTAAACTTATTCTTGAAGGGTAGCAAGCTGATCAACAAATCTAGTTGGTTGGTCGATTGGTGCTTCCTAGAATAATTATTTTGAATCTGAAGTAAAAATTCATCTTCTATACCTTTCTCTAGTTGACCATTTATAACCTTTAAATTCAACTTAATAACTTTAAGAGTGTTGATTAGAGGTCGGATGACATCTTGAAAACTTGCTTCAAAGAAAGTAAATTTATGGCATGGCAAAGACGATGGAGATTATTGTGCTAGTGTAGGTGCTAGTGTTGGAGTCTTGTGAAATGTTGTTTGATAGATAAATTTTGAAAGAAATTGGACATGTTGATCAAATATATACCATTCTCATACAACTAGCATTATATGTGCATCCAATTCTTTTAATTTTTCCAGAAACTATATGTTTTCGACTAGTGGTGTTTTATCTAATAATCATTGGTCAACTAGTACTTTGTTATAATTAATGCACTTTACTAAGAATTTACTACAAATATTTAGTAACATTGGAGGATTCTATATTTTCTTTCTTACCTTCTCTCAACCATTTTGTCTCCTCCTATAGTAGCCGAGCATGAATATTTTTCTCCTGTTTATTATGAGTATCATTCGTAGACTTTACTCAAAGCCGAGTCAATTGTCGCAAGCATAATTCATGGATCAACATTTCTTGAGTTTTTATCTAATTACATATATATGCTAAATATGTTGGCCAACTATTAAGAATTATTTTATGTATGGCTCCATGATCCAATGTATTTTCTAGTTTCTATTTATCCTGAGTAAATCCCTGATAGGCCTTCAGGACTACATTGGATAATTCTTGATTTCCTTGTATTGTCATCGTATCTTGCAATTCATTAACTTGATCATTCAATTGCTCATATGGGTGACTTATTTATCGAATAATTTCCAGATTGCAACAAGTGGGTAATTGAATCTAGTATAAATGTTGATATTAAGTTTTTTATGTTCCTTAGTTCCAAAATTCCAAGCAAATCTTCTTTTCTTGTTGTTGTATTTGTTGGAGCCTGTTATTGTTTTTTTTCCTTCTTTTCAGTATTTTCTTAGCTTCTCTCGCATAATTTTCTAGAGCTTCAAATATTTTTTTATTAGAAGCATGCCTTAGGTTGTATATATTACTCGGTGTTCCTTTCATTTATTTCTTTATCTCCGAGGTGGAAGTGCCAAGTGTAGTCAATTGTACTAGTGGAACTTGCTGGTGAGTTGTCGGTGTAGTTGAAGTATCTTCTATTTATGGATTAATTTTTTGTTTTTTTTCCTTTGTTATATCATCGAACCTAATATGCTTGCATGAGACTTTATGTGTATATTTCTACTTGAGTGGAGTTTTATCTCGACCCTCCTTTTATTATACAATTGATTTCGAAACTTAGTGTTAGAGGGGGTGAATGAGAAGTCAAGTCAATATCTATAACTTGTTCCATTTTCTTCCTGGTGCCACTCGATCTTCCTTGAGTTTGTGTTTATCTTGAATTTCCATTTTGTGTGTTGGTATTTGTTGGAGTTGATTGTTTTTATACCTATGTTTTTTTATCCTCCATCATCTTCTATTTTACCATTTCAATAAAAACATCTTCAGTATGTCCGAGTGATTGCAGGAGTTTTGGTCCAATAGATGATGCTAGGAAGATTTAGGTCTTTTGGAATTTTTAATTTCTTTACCTTTTCCTTAGGTATGTTGTAAAACTTGTCAAGCAATTGTGTCCAAATTCTATTATTATTGTGGGTCCTCAAGTCTGATATCTGTCAAAATTTATTTCTAATTTTTACTAGATGTCAATGTCTCAGTTGGGGTCGAACTTTGTGACTCTTTTCTTGCAAGCTTCTTGGGACATTCTATGACTGATTCCAAGAAATCAAATGTAAATGGGTTTTTATATAAATTTTCTTCCTTTATTCTTCCTATTTAACATTTAATAGAGGTAGGATTCTATATCTCATCTCTACTCGAGCTTGTGGTGGAATTAGGAACACTATGTTGGTCTGTTGACTCAATTTTGTAAAAATTTGGTCGCCTATAGGCTAGTATAGAAGCTCTTGAGGGTCTACATCAGAAGAATCGACATACAAAACTTTGGATATGTCAAGGAATATTTGAATGTGCAATGAAGTGGGAAAATTTTATTAGATGTGCTAGGGTACCCTCCATATGTTTGAAAATTATTCTACATTCAACAACCAATTTCTAAATATTTCTTGGGGGGGATAATTGAGTCTAGTTTCCCCGACCAACCATGAGAAATTATTTTGAAGTTTTGCATTAAGGGGACCAACCTCTTGGCATGCTGTCTCCCTAAATGGTGAGGTTTGTTTCATGACTAACCAAATTAACAAAGAGGGAAATCAAATGAACTTACCCAAATTTTGACATTCATAGTTGTCCATCTTCACCATGTCGGCAACATGCTCTACTCATTTTTTTTATCTCCTCATCTTAGTCATTTTTGCAATTGCTGCTAGAATATTTAGATTGACATCAAAGGCCCTTCCAACTAGAGTAAGAGACAAGGTGACAATGATACTTGCCCATTTCACTAGTGTTTCTTGAACTTGGTTGATAATCAAACCCTTGGATTTTTTGGCAGTCGTTCCTTCTGTGAATTCATAGATTCAAGTCGTAGAATCGACTGTATTTGGGACTTTATCACTTTTGTAGGGAAATCCAATGATATTTTATATGGTCATTGATGTAACTTGAACTAGATTTTCAAGCTATAGAATGCCATTGTGAAACCAAATGACAAGAAATTTAGCAACTTCCTATTTGAGGCCATGAATGACTGCAACTAGGAGAGAATTGAGGATATGAAAAATATCAACTATGTTTAGCACCTCCAACTTTTGAATCCACTTTCTATTTAATTTCCTCCTATTTCTGAAAGATTCATTATGGTTTTCCCATGGAGGTTCATCCATATTTTCTTGCTTAATATTGTGGATTCAAATTTCCAGTTCTATTGTAGTCGTTCGATTGAACCTAGATATTGTTATTGGATCAAAAATGAGATATTAATATTCAAAGTGAACTTGCTTCCTTGAAATGTCAAAATACTTCTGGAATTATTCAGTTCTTAAGAAATTCAAAAATTCAGAATTCGAAATAACAGGAATCAGTAGATCTAGAATTTCCTGAAGAGAAAATTTTGTATTTGGAGAAAATTTGAGAATAATGGTGGGAAAGTCCATGTTGGGTGTGTGCTATATTCTTTCCATGAATATTTTCACGCATGGGGGGGTGATGGCCCTGCATGTTTTTTGCACTGGGCGTAGCAGGAGGGTGACAACCTCCCCTGTCCAGGTGTATGGAGGGGGCGGATAGCCCCCTTACCTAGAGTCTGGGACAGTGACTCGGGAAATTTTTTTTGGACCCTATTTTAGGTGGGCGCACCTACTTATGGTTTTGTGCATGGGTTTTCACATGGTTTTGGGGCATGATGGTTTTTGGCCCTTGGTATTTTGTAGATCCAGTCAAGGGAACTACAGTTATGTTCTAATATAGGGTTAATGGATTGGGGTTTATGAATTATTTGGCATGTATATATATGTGTTGTATCACTAAAAGGTATATAATGAAAAATCAAGTTGATAGTGCTGATTTGGGATCCATGGGGAAAATATTTGTGTATATCTGTTTTATGTTTTATGCTCTTGCTATTGTTTATTTTCTGTTTTTAAGAATTTGTTTGTAGATAATTTTTGTACAGGGTTAGAACCTACATTTGTTTTAAGATATGTTTCAGCTTCAAGAGGACGCCTTTGTTGCTGTGGGTTTTTTTGCTCGGGCCAGTGGTAGACCCTGTTTAGTGGGAGAAATGCAGAATCTATTCTTGAGATGAAAGAATATGACGAGATGTGGAAAGATAAAGATCTAAAATTTTAATGGTCCATGTTTTCAGTCATGGAAACTCAAGATGGAGGATGTGTTGGTGGATAAAGATTACTGGATCGCGATAGATCCAGGTACTAAGTTGGATCGGAAGGAAAATTTGGATCAAAAGGAAAAGAGGACAATACGATTGTGTATATCAGATTTGGTATTATTGAATGTTTCTATGGAAGCTACGATGAATAATTTGTGGGTAAAGTTAGGGACTTTGTACCAATATAAGTTTTTGGTGAATAAATTGTTCATGTGGAAAAATCTGTATAGCCTGAGGATGAAGGATTAAGACTCGGTGACAGAGTATCTGAATCCATTTAATATCATGGTAAGTCAATTATCATATGTTCATATTAAAATATAAGATGAATATAAGTGCATAAATTTTTCGTGTTCTCTACCAGATTCATGGGACAGTCTGGTTATTGCAATAGGTAGCAATACAACTACCTTGAAAATTGATGAAATTATCTCAGACTTGTTGTAGGATGTAATGAGACGAATAAATATGGAGGGCCATAATGGATATGCCTTATCTATATGAGGAAGGTCCTAGAACATAAAAAAAAATAATTTTCGAAGTGGGAGATCTAAATCTCCAGGAAAGCCTATAAAGGTGTGCTGGAAAGGCAGAAAGGAAGGGCAGTTAAAAAGGGATTTCAGATCTAAAGCTCTTGAGAAAGGAAAAGGATCTGATGATGATCCTTCTGGAGAGGAAAAAACCACCTCAGATGAAGGTGGGGATGTGTATCTGGCTGCTTCATCAAATACACTTGTAGATCACGAGGCATGGTTGATTGACTTAGATGCATCCTTTCACTTCACTCCCCATAGGGAGTGGCTCTGCGAGTATGATAATTATGATGGTGGTGGTTGCTTCTTAGGGGATGATAGGAAGGCCAGAATAATCGTATGTGGAAAAGTAAAGTTGAAGCTACAAGGTTGAAGGATTATAATACTTCTTGGTGTTCTGCATATTCCCGCATTGGCCAGAAATCTAATTTTTGTAAGCAAGATGGATGATGCAGGTGTAAAAGTAATGTTCGAGAAATATACTTGCAAGATGGTTTGGGGAGCACTGGTATTAATTTGGGGAGTTTTTATTAGAACTCTGGACAAGCTTCAGGGTAGAATTGTTATTGATGGGTGCATCTGTTGTGTGGTTCTTGAAAGTGGAGTGGAAAGCCTAATGGCATCTGGAGAAAAGAATAGGCTACGACATCAAACGCTTGGACATATTAGAGATAAGGGCCTTAAGATACTGCATGGTAATGGTATGGTAGAAGGTATGCCTAATTTCTCCCTTGATTTTGATTTCTGTGAACATTGTGTATATGGGAAGAAAAATCAGGTGAGCTTTCCTTCTGGTGCTAAGAGGGCGAAAAATATATTATAACTTGTGCACAATGATGTGTTTGGACCTGTGTCGGTTCCATCACTCGGAAAGTCTGTGTACTATGTTTCATTCATACATGACTTCTAAAGGAATACGTGGACATATTTATTGAGGAATAAATCTAAATTCTTTGAAATATTTAAAAAATTTAAGGCCATGGTGGAAAACTAGACAGAGAAGAAGATAAAGGTGTTGAGGACAAATAATAGTGGAGAGTTTTGCAAGAAGGATTTTGGAGAGTTCTATAAGAAGTGTGGTATAAAACGACAAAAAAATACTCCATACACACCTCATATAAATGGAGTTGGAGAAATAATGAACAGAACAATGATGGAAAAGGAAAGAAGCACACTCAGTGGTACCGGGTTAGGACAATAATTATGGGTAGAGGCAATGGAGACTGCATGTTATCTGGTTAAAAGATCACCTTCATCAGCGTTTGAGGATAAGACTCCACATGAGGTATGTACTGGTAAGAAACCCTCTCTTTCATATCTAAGGGTATTTGGATGTGATGCATATGTACATGTTCCAAAGGAGAAAAGGACCAAGTTGGATAATAAATATAAAAGGGGCATCTTTATTGGGTATAAGGATGGTTTAAAAGGTTACAAGATTTGGAACCTAGAAACAAGGAAGGTTGTGTACAATTGAGATGTGGTGTTTAGAGAGGTGAAAGATGTTTTTAAACATGAATTCCTACCAAAGGAACTTGAGAAGATATATTTTGAGCTAAAGGAGGATGAATCAGACTCTACAATAGAACAAGATTCAGAAGAGGAAGAGCCACAAACTACAGCTGTGAGAAGATCATTTTGGGAAAGAAGGCAACCAAAACGGTATATGCCATTTGATTTATGTTCAAAATTTTCTTTAACTATCATTGATGATGAGCACAAAAATGTCAAGGAGGTAATGGATTTAGAGGATGGGAAAGTTTGGAAGGACGAAATGGTTGAAGAAATGGCATCCTTGCACAAAAATGAGGCATGGGATTTGGTGGAGTTGTCGGCTGGAAGGAAGCCCATCGAGAGAAAATGGGTGTTTAAGAAAAAAATTAATGTAGAAGGAAATTGGGATAAATATAAAGCTCGGTTGGTAGAAAAAGGTTATTCCCAGGTGTCGGGAATTGATTTTGGTGATATTTTATTCTCCTGCTCCCGGGGTTACCTCTATTTGATTACTTTTATCTATTGTTGTTGCATTTTATTTTGAGGTAGAACGGATGGATGTGAAGACAAAATTTCTTCATGGGGATCTGGAAGAGGAGATCTCCATGAAGCAACCTGAAGTCTTTATGGTGAAGGGTAATAAAGAACTGGTATGCAGGTTAAAAAATTATTTGTATGCGTTAAAACAGTCACCAAGGATGTAGTATCAGAAATTTGATACCTATATACAGGGACTTGGCTTCACCAGAATAAACGAGGATCACTGTGTGTATTTTATATTAATTGGTGACCATGTTATTTATTTGGTCTTGTATGTGGATGATATGTTGTTGATTGGAAATGACAAAGAAATTATCCAAGATTTGAAGATCCAATTGTTCTCCAAATTCGACATGAAGGATCTTGGTGGTGAAAACTATATTTTGGGCATGTAAATTAAGAGAGATCGGGAAAAGAGGAAGCTCTAGCTATACCAGAGGAAGTATGTCGAGACAATATTGCAGAGGTTCAATATGCATGATAGTAAACTAGTGAAGGTTCCTATTCCTATAGGTGTAAAGTTATCTGTTGAACGTTGTCCTAAGAAACATGAAGAAGAGGAGGATATGTCTCACGATACATATGCAAGTGTAGTGGGTAGCGTGATGTATGAAATGGTCTGTAATAGCCCATACATTTCACATGCAATGGGGGTATTGAGAAGGTTTATGTCAAAACCAGGGAAGGAGCATTGGACAATAGTGAAGCGGGTTTTCAAATATTTGCATGGCACTAGTGATTATGGTTTGTGATACTGGGCTACATATCTAGAACAAATAAGATCTACAAGTGGGTATGTGTTTAGCCTATTTGGAGGTGTCGTTAGTTGGATGATTAAAAGATAGTCTATAGTGGCTCTTTCAACTAC
The DNA here is from genome assembly GCA_034641835.2 of Pinus albicaulis. Classification (NCBI taxonomy): domain Eukaryota; kingdom Viridiplantae; phylum Streptophyta; class Pinopsida; order Pinales; family Pinaceae; genus Pinus; species Pinus albicaulis. The sequence continues at coordinate 841,940,193 of CM076582.1, read as the reverse complement.
AGAGGGAGAATACATGGTAGCCATTAGTGCAAGCAAGGAAGAAGTTTGGTTGTAGAGTTTGTGTTCAATTATCGGGTTGGTGCAGCGAGCTATAAGGATAGACTGTGATAGCCAAAGTGTAGTTTTCTTGGATAATAACCCTGCTTATTAGTCAAAGACAAAGCACATTGATGTTCAATATCACTTTGTGAGAGATACAGTTGAGGATAAAAAGGTGTTGTTGGTAAAGGTAGACACTTTGAATAATGTTGCAAATGCATTGACAAAGTCTATGAGAACTCAAAAGTTCTCTTGGTGTAGAGAAAAAATGGGTGTTCCAGCATTGAAATAATTACTAAGCTCTCTTGTGGCCCCCTGCAGAAAGAAAATAAAAACTGGGGGAATTTTGGGTGTGTGTTATATTATTTCCATGAATATTCGCACGCGTGAGGGTGAGATAGCCCCCCAGGTTCATTGTGCTAGCCCCAACGTGGGAGGCAGCCCCCCTTGTCCACGGGTATGTAGGGGGTGGGTAGCCCCCTGTGTGGGGTTCAGGGAAGTGCCCTAGGAAATTTTTTTTGGACCCTATTTAGGTGGGCAGACCTGCCTATGGTTTTGTGCATGGGTTTGCACATGGTTTTGGGGCATGATGGTTTTCGACCCATGGTATTTTGTAGATCTAGTCATGGGAACTATGGTTATGTTCTATTCCTAGGTTAATGTATAGGGTTTATGAATTCTTGGGCATGTATATATATGTATTGTAACACTAAAAGGAATATAATTAAAAATAAACTTCTGGTAGTCCCAATTTTGGATCCAAGGGAAAAATCTCTGTGTATATCTGTTTTATGTTTTATGCTTTGGCTATTATTTATTTTCAGTTTTTAAGAATTCATTTGCAGACAATGTATGTACAAGGTTAAAAAATACAGTTCAGAGGTTTGCTCAAGTTCATATGAATTGAATTAAATGTGTCATAATTTTCATATGAAACCACCTTCATCAAACCACTTGCCGTGTAATTATTTTACTTTTCGATATCATTTAATTCGTGTGATCCACATGTCTATCTCACTTTTCGAAATTTGGCAGGATATTTTTCTACAATTTTTGGTGGTGGTTGATGTGGTTTTAAATACATTGTGACCTTTTGATTTTGTGGCATGTGCTGATTGGACTTATCCATTCGAGTGATTCAAATTTTTGTTTTTAACTTCTATCCTTTTTTTCTAGTTGGGTTGATTTTATTCAGTTATTCTTTATTCCCGACTTCATGTTTAACATTAGGTTCGAGGAAAATTCAAATGAATTTATTTGCTCGGTATCTCTTTATTGATTCTCATCATTACTTCTCTTGTTTGAGTCAGATATGTCTTCTTAGTCGCTCAACCTTCTAGCTTGATATTTTTCTCCAAGTCGAGTCGGTGTATTTACAAAATTGTTCTCTGAATATTTTTTGTTGATCTTCTTTTCTTTGGATTTAAAGTTAATGTTGATTTTTTTGTGCTTTTTTTTTAGAAATTTCCTCAAGTTCGAGCCCTAATCCATTCTTCTTATAATACTGTCCAATTGATCGATGCTCCCTTTATTTAATAGTTCTTTTTTTTGTTGATTTAGTTACTTCTTCCTAACTTATAACTGCTTATATTAATTGACTTTCTTAGAAATCTTAATGACATGATTAAATAGAAATATTTTAATGTACATGTAATTGTTTATCTTAGCCTACCACATAGTGGCTTTCAGGTTGCCCCATGTGAGTAGTTCCTGATAGATTTTTTCACTAGCCACATGCCAATTCTTATCAAGAGATATATTTTTATACTCAAGCACCGTTTGCTGGAAAATGAAAGATGGTAGCTATTAATTCAAAATTTCCTTAACCTTAATATTTTCTTATGAAAATTACTTATCTTATTTTTTTTCTTTATTATATATTTTTCATCAAACAAATATCAAGAGAAGAATAGTAAAAGTATTGGACACAAAAAATAGGCTTTAAGCCAGGGTAAAACCTCTCCAAGGAGAAAACCCAGAAAATTTCTCCTCTTCTTATAAAATCTGCTTCAAATGAAACAAACAAGACCCAAACCCTAGGCCATGCCCTTCCTTCATCCAAGTACGAAGTAAACCCTTCAAGGATACCTTCAATTAGGTTAAATTAAAACAAATTCTATTAGAGAAAAACCCTTCCAGGATTGCTCCAATCTCAGAATTTTGCCCCCCCCACCCCTCCCAAAACATAATTTTAGACTTGTAGTTTCTTCAGAAATTTCAACCCTTGTAGTTTCTCTAGAAACTCGCACATGTGAGAGGAAATTCCAAAAAAATAACATTCTTTCCTTCGCTATGGTTTTATCCTTGGTTCCTTGTCCTTCACTCTTCTTTCTTCTTCCTTATACTTTAGATCGAACTTGCGACAATGATGTCCCAAATGAGGTTGAATATGTCTCTATATATAGCCTTTCAAAGAGGTCGAATAACCTCTCTTTCAGTTGAATTGTCTCTACTAGCGTTGACTTGTACCAGGAGGATACCATGACATTCTAGACTCAAAAACATTTTTTTTACAAAGTAAATGTTTCCCAGAAAGGTCTTATAATCATGATGTTAAATATATTGACTCATCACAATAAATCGTATCACCTAACAAATCATAGAATCATGAAGAACGTGATTTTACCTAGAAGACCATAAATACGCAACATGCAACACATGCTTTGAAATAATAACTTTATATTTATTCTTTTGTTTGTTACATAAGGTACATATTTAAATGAGTATAATAAAACTTATGAAGACTGAAACTAGTTGCATTTCCAACACTCCCTCTTAACAAGGGAGGTATTCATAATTGTACTAGTACAAGATTATTATCATACCGAAAAGGTTCTCATAATAAGAATTAGAATGATAAGCCAAATGTAAGCATAATCATTATAAAAAATGGTGCCACTGAGCCCTAATCTTGAAATTATCAACTTTATTCAAGAGAATTATGCTAGGAGGCTTTACGTGTGATACCATGCTACCTCTAAGGCACATACGAGATTTTAATGTTATTAGTTATTTCCTTTTAGGACTACTATTTATTATATTTCTACCCTAGATGTAAAACCCCTAGTGAAAATTCCATGTAATAAAATTTAATAAAGGAAAAAAATAATAACCACAATTAAGGGACACTTATTCCAAGCTGAATGGTGGGAAATAAATCCTAGTGAGTGTTCATTTCGATTGTTATGGCTAAAGGAAATTGGAAAAGGCAATGGAAAAGGCTTTAGAAACGAAAGAGGAATTATTTCGAACATTTATTTATGAAAATAATGGAAATAGGAGAAAATGAAGGTGAAAGGGCACAAGTTGCATGTGAGGAGGAAAATGAAGAAAAATAATGGAAAATGGAAAAATAGAGGCCTCATTGATAAAAATGCTTCTGAGGATCAACTGGAAATTTTTGGCTCGAAATTTTTTCAATTTAGTTTTGGAGCTCCCTTTATTCTCTCGCTCTCTCACACTCTTAGATAGATTTTTCTTGGAGAATTTCAACATTGGACCAAGAAAGGGGAAAGCAAGCAAAAGAAGGAGAAAGAAATAGAATGAAATTAAAGATCAAGCAAGAAAGAGTAGGATCAACAAACTTTAGAAGGAATTCTTAAAGGTAACATATTTCACGTTTGATTTCCTAGTTGGTTTGGACATGCATGGCTTATGCATGTTGGTATGTGGTTCTCTTACTATCGGTGGCATGGTTTTTCTGGGTTTTGAGAGTGATTTTCAGTCTTTCTTTGCATTTTTTTGGATAGCCATGGTGTGATGGTATTGACCTTGGTTTTGAGATTTGGAATTACCAAATGGTTTTCAGAATCTGAGGCAGAGGTGGTATCAAGAAATTCGCAAAGGCCAAGGAATCCCTTAACCCATTTTGGCGGGATACACGGTAAAGCCTGAGGGTGGTGTCTCGATTTAGGGCCAAGTGATCCGATATGGATTGCGGTAAAACCCGAGAGACAAGGAGACACAGATTTCGTCAAGGATAGTGATGCATTCCGGAGGCATTCCAAGGTTAGTTCGGTTTTGTGATATCGACACCAGTTTAGGAGTGATCATGGTATGGTGAGGGTGGAGGTAGTTTAGCCTCTAGATTCCCCTTGGTTGTTTTTGTTTTGGTTTATTCATGAGATACCACTTTCATGCTTGGAATATCGCATGGGGTGACTTTATCAAGAGATATTTGGCTTAGCCATGTCTATGGTCGGGTGGTACGTGGGAGTCCCGAACCTGCTTGGCTCTTGACTATGTTTAATAAAAGCTAAGTTCTCTTACTTTTGTACTTGTTAATGTGTGTATATAATGTTTTTTATATCATTATTATTTACATGATTTTATGCTAATTATAATCATGGTTATATGGCTAGTTCAAGTCATGGTTACTTCATGTACTTACTTGTAATTGTAAAGATAATTTATTCAAGACCTAATTGATGTCATAAAATTTCAAGGGAGAGGGTATTGATCCTTCTTGTCATGTCTCATAAGATTTTTTTAGTCATTCATGCTATGTCTTGTACCCTAGAGATGTATATTTCTTTGATCCCAAGTGTTTGACAGAATTTCAGTTCCGGTTGAGGATGGTCATGCCTAGTCTCAAAGACAGTTTTTGGTTCATTAGCCTTGTCATCAAGTGTTTTATAGACTCTGGAAGCTACGATAATTTTTTTTCAATGACTAAGATTCTAGGCTTAAAAAGTGCCATAGATCCTATGGATGTTGGCACACGTATGAGGACAAAATTCCCTCAATGCATACATGCCCATGATGTGGGGCATCTAGATCCTTCCAGATGCGCCCTTGTCCATATCAAGGGAGTGTCTGGGGGTTTAATGGTCTAGAATATTATGGGTTGGATACCTAAATGGTTGGTATAGCTCCTATGAGTTTTCTTGCTGATGTGGAAGGTTTATTTGATGTGTTTCCATTTATTCCATTTCCGTAAGGTAACTATGAGGTTGAATCATATTGTAGTAACTCTTCATCACATGTCTACCCTAGTTGGCCAGTTACTTTGGTAGACATGGGATGAGCGTGTTAGACCTGAATCCTTTGATAATATCAGTCCTCTATGACCACTATGATATTATGTACTTGTATTATCCTTAAAGAGTGTCGATACCTTTCCTCTATTATATTTTCTATCATCAAGGAAACCACAAATTCTTAACCAATTCTCATCCATTCTCTCTCCACGACCTTCACCCAGAGTTAGGACTGTTAGTCCCGATAAAGTGCTTGACACATGAAGAAGAGAATGCACAATGCACATATGATGTCCACTATCACTCCCTGTCAACTAGAGAGGATATCCCACTTCCCTCTTGATTATGGAATAGATCCTTGCTCCTATTCAAGGAGACTCCTTTGCTCCATTTTAAAGATAGAGGAGATCAGTGACTTCTTTTCAATATGAGAAGTCATAACCACAAGCTCTTTAAATTTGATAAGAATATCAACTACCTATTCCTTTTGGAGATAGCTGCATGACTCCCTATTTCATTTGATTATATCTATATTTTTTCTCTCCGGGGTATCATGGAGCCATCTTCTTCCTTTTGATAGTGTCAATATTGCACATAAATTTCATCTTGTCATAAATCAAGGAATTATATTGAGCCTTACCTAACTTAAAGCTAATCATAACTTCCTCATGAAAGTTATCTTCTTTTATCTCTAGTTATATTCTCACATTTCTACAATTTAATACCAAGACGAAGATTGTGTAGAAGGTGAGTGACTACATGGAAGTGGATGACCGGATTGCCCAAGGGTCTGTGTATCACAGAAGGAAAGGTCGAGAATGTATTTTTTTTGGTCATTAGCATTGCAATATGGAATTAGATGCACATTAAGAGTGTGCCCTAGAAGAATGAGTCGATAACTGTTCACTGAGAGGACAAGTGTCATAAGATTCTAGTGTTGGACATTGGATGTAGCTTTGAATTTGGAAGTGGATTCTGGATTTCCTGGGAAGGAGGTGAATCCTGGTATTACTCTAAGGGTGGAGGTGTGAGCCTCTGGATTCCCTTGTTGTTGATACAAGCATCGTATCCTTTTATTTTTTGGTTGAGAAAATGTGCATATGTGTATATTATTATAAATATTATATCGAGCTAGATTTATAAATCTCCATAGACAAAATGGTTGTATATATGGATTTCATTGTAAATACTACAATGAACTATGTTATAATGAACCATAAGTAGTATGTTTTATTTTCAGTGGTTTGTTGTTTTGTAGGTGTCATTGAACACCGAGGATGGTGTTCCCCCAAGGGGGAGGGTTGCGTAACAACCCTGGTGAAAATTCCATGTAATAAAATTTAATAAAATAAAAAAAATAATAACCATGATTAAGGGACACTTATTCGAAGCTTAATGGTGGGAAAAAATTCCTAGTGGGTGTTCATTTTGGTTATCATGGCTAAAGGAAATTGGAAAAAGTAATGGAAAAGGTTTTGGAAAGGAAAGAGACATTATTTGACACATTTATTTATGAAAATAACAGAAAATAGGAGAAAATTAAGGTGAAAGGTCAGAGGTTTCATGTGAGGATGAATATGAAGGAAATGATATAAAATGGAAAAATAGAGGCCCTATTGAAAAAAAGGCTTTTGAGGATTAGTTGGAAATTTTTGGATCCACTCTTAGACACGCAAAGTTTTATTGGAGCATTTAAGCATTGGACCAAGAAAGGGGAAAGAAAGAAAAGGAAGGAGAAGGAAATGGAGGGAAAACAAAGATAAAGAAGGGAAGAGAAAGGTCAAGAAACTTCAATAGGAATACTTGTACGTAGCATATTGCTTGTTTGATTTCCTAGTTGCTTTAGACATGCATGGCTTATGTATGTTTGTATTTGGTTCTCTTGTCGGCGAAATGGTTTTCCTGGGTTTCAACAGTGGTTTTCAGCCTTGCCTTGCCTTTTTCTGGATAGCCATGGTGTGGTGGGATTGATATTTGTTTTGAGCTTTGGAATTGCAGGATGGTTTTTAGAATCTAGGGTGGAGGTGGTCTCAGGAAATTCCCAAAGGAATAGGAATCACTTGATTGGTTTTGGCAGGATACTCGGTAAATCATGAGGGTGGTGTTTCGATTTAGGGCCTAGTGATCCTGTGTGGATTGTGGTAAATAATGAGAAGAAAAGAGACAAAAATTCTTGAAGGATAATGATGAAGTACGGAAGCATTCCAAGCTCAGTTTAATTTTGTGATCTCAACACCAGTTTAGGTGTGATCACTATATGGTGAGGGTGGAGGTGCTTTAACCTCTAGATTCGTTTGGTTTTTTTTTTTGTATTAGTTTATTCATGAGATCCCATATTCATTCTTGGAATATGACACGAGGGTGACTAGCTGAAGAAAGATTTGTATCAACAATGTATATGGTCGGGTGGTACGTGGAAGTCATGAACTAGGTTGGCTCTTCCCTATGCTTAATAAAAGCTAAGTTATATATTTTTGTAGTTGTTAATGTGTGGCTTTAATGTATGATATATGATTATTATTTTCATGGTTTTATATGGTTATAAGCATGGTTATATGACTAGTGAAAGTCACAGTTATTTCATGTACTTGCCTGTAATTGTAAATATAATGGGTGCAAGATGTAATTGATCTCATATCAGTTCAAGGGAAAGGGTAGTGATCCTTCTTGTCATGTCTTGTAATATTTTTCATTCATTCATGCTTTGTCTTATATTCTAGACCTATAGATTTCATTGATGCCAAGTGTTTGAGAGAATTTCAGTCGCAATTGGGGATGGCTAGGCCTAGTCATGGAGTTAGTTTTTGGTTCATTAACCTTATAATCATGTGTTTTATGGATTCTTGAATATACAAGAAGTTTTGGAAAGTGACTAGGATTATGGGCTTAAAAACAGGCACAAATCCCATGTATGTTGGCACTAGCACATTTGGCCGAATTTTCGATGGCCAAATCGTTGCTATTCCGACACATAAGCATCCCAAGAGAGACACTATGAGGCAGGGAAAAACGTGGTTAGCCATTACGTCGCAATTCCGACACTTCAATAAAGTGTCTGATGAATGAAACATATTTCGACGTTTCTAGAAATCCGTCGCTCTTCTGACGCTATGCAAATCGTCGCTATTCCGACGTCATCAAAGGCATCGCTATTCTGATGTTAGCCAAACCGTCAATCTACCAGCGTTATCAAAATCGTCGCTAATTCGACATCAGTTAAACCGTCGGTCTTCCGATGATCCATAACTTTCGGTCTTCCAACGTTCTATAATGATCCATAACCATCGGTCTTCCGACGAGCCATAACTGTTGGTCTTCCGAAGTTTATCAGGTTTTCAAAATAACGTCGCAATTCAGACGTTACCTCTTCCGATGTTTAAAACATTGCTCTTCTAACGTTTAAAACGTCGCTCTTCTGATGGATATAGAAACTCTCTTCCTACATTTATATTGTCGCTCTTCCTACGTTGCTGTTCTGCATATTCCTGCATTGGCCAGAAATCTAATTTTTGTAAGAAAGATGGATGATGCAGGTGTAAAAACAGTGTTCGAAAAATATTCTTGCAAGATGGTTTGGGGAGAACTGGTATTAATATGGGGAGTTTTTATTGGAACTCTGTACAAGCTTCAGGGTAGCACTGTTATTGATGGGTGTAGCCGTTATGTGGTTCTTGAAAGGGGAGTGGAAAGCCTAATGGTATCTAGAGAAAAGAATAGGCTACGACATCAAAGGCTTGGACATATTAGAGAGAAGGGCCTTAAGATACTGCTGGTAATGGTAGGGTAGAAGGTATTCCTAATTTCTCCCTTGATTTTGATTTATGTGAACATTGTGTATATGGGAAGAACAATCGGGTGAGATTTCCTTCTGGTGCTAAGAGAGCGAACAATATATTAGAACTTGTGCACAATGATGTGTTTGGACCTGTGTCGATTCCATCACATGGAAAGTTTGTGTAATATGTTTCATTCATGTATGAATTCTAAAGGAATACATGGATATATTTATTGAGGAAGAAATCTAAATTCTTTGACAGATTTAAAAAATTTAAGGCCTTGGTCGAAAACAAGATAGAGAAGAAGATAAAGGTGTTGAGGACAGATAATAGTGGAGAGTTCTGCAAGAATGAATTTGGAGAGTTCTATAATAAGTGTGGTATAACATGACAGAACAATACTCCATACACACCTCATATAAATGGATTTTCAGAAATAATGAAAAAAACATTGATGGAAAAGTCAAGAAGCACACTCAATGGTACCGGGTTAGGATAATAATTATGGGCAGAGGCAATGGAGACTGCATGTTACCTGGTTAAAAGATCACCTTCAGCAGCATTGGAGGATAAGACTCCACATGAGGTATGTACTGGTAAGAAACCCTCTCTTTCATATTTAAGGGTATTTGGATATGATGCATATGTACATGTTCCAAATAAGAAAAGGACCAAGTTGGATAATAAATCTAAAAGGTGCATCTTTATTGGGTATAAGGAGGGTTTAAAAGGTTACAATATTTGGAACCCAGAAACAAGGAAGGTTGTGTACAATCAAGATGTGGTGTTTAGAGAGGTGAAAGATGTTGTTAAACATGAATTCCTGCCAAAGGAACTTGAGAAGATAGAGTTTTAGCTAAAGGAGGATGAATTAGACTCTACAATAGAAAAATATTCAGTGAGGAAGAGCCACAAACTCCAGCCGTGAGAAGATCAATTTGTGAAAGAAGGCAACCAAAAAGGTATATGCCATCTGATTTGTGTTCAAAATTTTCTTTAACTATCCTTGATGATGAGCCCAGAACTATCAGGGAGGTAATGGATTTAGAGGATGGGAAACTCTGGAAGGATGAAATGGTTTAAGAAATGGCATCCTTGCACAAAAGTGAGGCATGCGATCTGGTGGAGTTATTATCAGCTAGAAGGAAGCCCATGGAGAGAAAATGGGTGTTTAAGAAAAAAATTAATGTAGAAGGAAAGTGGGAGAAATATAAATCTCAATTGGTAGAAAAAGGTTATTCCCAGGTGCCGGGAATTTATTTTGGTGATATTTTTTCTCCTGCTCCCGGGGTTACTTCTATTTGATTACTTTTATCTGTTGTTGCTGCATTTGATTTTGAGGTATAACGGATGGATGTGAAGACAAAATTTCTTCACGGGGATCTGGAAGAGGAGATCTCCATGAAGCAAACTAAAGGCTTTATGGTGAAGGGTAATAAAGAATTGGTATGCAGGTTAAAAAATTATTTGTATGGGTTAAAACAGCGACCAAGGATGTGGCATCAAAAATTTGATACCTATATACGTGGACTTGGCTTCACTAGAATAAAAGAGGATCACTGTGTGTATTTTAAATTAATTGGTGACCATGTTATTTATTTGGTCTTGTATGTGGATGATATGTTGTTGATTGTAAATGACAAAGAAATTATCCAAGATTTGAAGATCCAATTGTTCTCCAAATTTGACATGAAGGATCTTGGTGGTGCAAACTATATTTCGGGCATGGAAATTAAGAGAGATAGGGAAAAGAGGAAGCTTTGGTTATACCAGAGGAAGTATGTTGAGACAATATTGTAGAGTTTCAATATGCATGATAGTAAACTGGTGAACGTTCTTATTCCTGTAGGTGTAAAGTTATCTGCTGAACAGTGTCCTAAGAAGCATGAAGAAGAGGAGGATATGTCCCGTGATCCATATGCAAGTGTAGTGGGTAGCGTGATGTATGCAGTGGTCTGTAATAGACCATACATTTCACATGCAGTGGGAGTATTGAGCAGGTTTATGTCAAAACCAGTGAAGGAGAATTGGACAACAGTGAAGCAGGTTTTCAGATATTTGTGTGGCACTAGTGATTATGGTTTGTGATACTGGGCTACATATTTGGACCAAATAAGATCTACAAGTGGGTATGTGTTTAGCCTATTTGGAGGTGTCGTTAGTTGGATGATTAAAAGACAGTATATAGTGGCTCTTTCAACTATAGAGGGAGAATACATGGCAACCATTCATGCAAGCAAGCAAGAAGTTTGACTGTAGAGTTTGTGTTCAATTATCGGGCTGGTGTAGCGAGCTATAAGGATAGACTATGATAGCAAAAGTGTAATTTTCTTGGCTAATAACCCTGCTTATCAATGAAATACAAGGCACATTAATTTTCTATATCACTTTGTGAGAGATATGGTTGAGGATAAAATGGTGTTGTTGGTAAAGGTGGACACTTTGAATAATGTTGCAGATGCATTGACGAAGTTTGTGAGAACTCATAAGTTCTCTTGGTGTAGAGAAAAAATGGGTGTTGCAGCATTAAAATAATGACTTAGCTCTCTTGTGGTCCCCTGCAGAAAGAAAATAAAATCTGGGAGAATGTTTGGTGTATGTTATATTATTTCCACGAATATTTGCACATGTGAGGGTGAGATAGCCCCCTAGGTTCATTGCATCGGCCCCAGTGGGGGCGGCAACCCCCCTTGTCCAGGAGTATGCAGGGGGTGGGTAGCCCCCTGTGTGGGGTCTAGGGAAGCACCCTGGGAAAAAAATTTGGGACCCTATTGAGGTGGGCGGTTCTGGTAGCCCCGATTTGGGATCCAAGGGAAAAATATCTGTGTATATTTGTTTTATGTTTTATGCTCTGGCTATTATTTATTTTTAGTTTTTAAGAATTTGTTTGCAGATAATTTTTGTACAGGGTTAAAAAATAAAGTTCAGAGGTTTGCTCAAGTTCACAGGAATTGAATTAAATGTGTCATAATTTTCATATGAAACTGCCTTCATCAAACCACTTGTCATGTAATTATTTTATTTTTCGATATCGTTTAATTCATGTGATCCACATGTCTATCTCACTTTTCGAAATTCGGTAGGATATTTTGCTATAATATTAGGTGGTGGTTGATGTGGTTTTAACTGCATTGTGACCTTTTTATTTTGTGGCATGTGCTAACTAGACTTATCCATTCGAGTGATTCAAATTTTTATTTTTAACTTTTATCCTTTTTTTCTAGTTGGGTCGATTTCTTTCAATTGTTATTTATTCCTGACTTCATGTTTAACATTAGGTTCAAGGAAAATTCAAATGAATTTATTTTCTTGGTATCTCTTTATTGATTCTCGTCGTTACTTCTCTTGGTTGAGTTAGATATGTCTTCTTAGTCGCTCCACCTTCTAGCTTGACCTTGTTCTCCAAGTCAAGTTGGTGTATTTACAAAATTGTTCCCTGAATATTTTTTGTTGATCTTATTTTCTTTGGATTTGAATTTAATGTCGATTCATACTTTTTTGTGCTTTCTTGTTTAGAAATTTCCTCAAGTTCGAGCCCTAATCGATTCTTCTTATAATATTGTCCAATTGATTGATGCTCCCTTTATTTAATAGTTCTTTTTTTGTTGATTTAGTTACTTCTTCCTAACTTATAACTGCTTATATTAATTGAATTTCTTAGAAATTTTAATGACATGATTAAATTTAAATATTTTAATGTACATGTAATTGTTTATCTTAGCCTACCACATAGTGGCTTTCAGGTTGGCCCATGTGACTAGTTCCTGATAGATTTTTTCACTGGCCACATGCCAATTCTTAGTAAGAGATATATTTTTATACTCGAGCACCATTTGTTGGAAAATGAAATATGGTAGCTATTAATTCAAAATTTCCTTAACCTTAATATTTTCTTATGAAATTTACTTATCTTATTTTGTTTTCTTTATTAGATATTTTTCATCAAAAAAATATCAAGACAAGAATAATAAAAGTATTGGACACAAAATATAGGCTTTAAACCAGGGTAAAACCCCTCCAAGGAGAAAACCCAGAAAATTTCTCCTCTTCTTATACAATCCGCTTCAAATGAGACAAACAAGACCCAAACCCTAGACCATGTCCTTCCTTCATCCAAGTACGAAGTCAACCCTCCAAGGATACCTTCAATTAGGTTAAGGTCAAACAAATTCTATTAGAGAAAAACCCTTCCAGGATTTATCCAATCTCAGAATTTCACCCCCCCCCCCCCCCCCCCACAACCCCCCAAAACATAATTTCAGACCTACAGTTTCTTTAGAAACTTCAACCCTTATAGTTGCTCCAGAAACTCGCACATGTGGGAGGAAATTTCAAAAAAATCACATTATTTCCTTCGCTATGGTTTTATCCTTGGTTCCTTGTCCTTCACTTTTCTTTCTTCTTCCATACACTTTAGATCGAACTTGCGATGATGATGTCCCAAATGAGGTTGAATACGTCTCTATATATAGCCGTTCAAAGAGGTCGAATAACCTCTCTTTCGGTTGAATAGTCTCTACTAGCGCTGACTTGTACCAGGAGGATTCCATGACATTCTAGACTCAAAAATATTTTTTTTACAAAGTAAATCTTTCCCAGAAAGGTTTTATAATCATGATGTTGAATATATTGACTCATGACAATAAATCCTATCACCTAACAAACCATAGAATCATGAAGAACATGATTTTACCTAGAAGACCATCAATACACAACATGCAACCATGCTTTAAAATAATAACTTTACATTTATTCTGTTTTTTGTTACATAAGGTACATATTTAAATGAGTATAGTAAAACTTATGAAGACTGAAACTAGTTGCATTTCCAACACTCCCTCTTAACTAGGGAGGTATTCATAATTGTACAACTAGTACAAGGTTATTATCATAGCGAAAAGGTTCTCATAATAAGAGTCAGAATAATAAGCCAAATGTAAGCATAATCATTATAAAAAATGGTAGCACTGAGTCCTAATCTTCAGATTATCAGCTTTATTCAAGAGAATTATGCAAGGAGGCTTTACGTGTGATATCACGCTACCTCTAAGGCACATACGAGATCTGAATGTTATTAGGTATTTACTTTTAGGAATATTATTAGGTATATTTATACTCTTGATGTAACAACCCTAGTGAAAATTCCATGTAATAAAAGTTAATAAAGGAAAAAAATAATAACCACAGTTAAGGGACACTTATTCCAAGTTGAATGGTGGGAAATAAATCCTAGTGAGTGTTCATTTCGATTATTATGGCTAAAGGAAATTGGAAAAGGAAATGGAAAAGGCTTTGGAAATGAAAGAGGAATTATTTGGCACATTTATTTATGAAAATAATGGAGATAGGAGAAAATGAAGGTGAGAGGGCACAAGTTGCATGTGAGGAGGAAAATGAAGGAAAATAATGGAAAATGGAAAAATAAAGGCCTCATTGATAAAAATGCTTCTGAGGATCAGCTAGAAATTTTTGGCTCCAACTTTTTTCAGTTCAGTTTTGGAGCTCTCTTTATTCTCTCGCTCTCTCGCACTCTTAGACACGAATTTTTCTTGGAGAATTTTAGCATTGGACCAAGAAAGGGGAAAGCAAGCAAAAGAAGGAGAAATAAATAGAAGGAAATCAAAGATCAAGCAAGAAAGAGCAGGATCAAAAAACTTCAGAAGGAATTCTTGTAGGTAACATATTTCATGCCTGATTTCCTAGTTGGTTTGGACATGCATGGCTTACACATGTTGGTATGTGGTTCTCTTGCTATTGGTGGCATGGGTTTTCCGGGTTTTGAGAGTGATTTTCAACATTTCTTTTCCTTTTTTCGGATAGCCATGGTGTGATGGGATTGACCTTGGTTTTGAGCTTTGTAATTACCAAATGGTTTTCAGAATCTGGGGTAGAGGTGGTCTCAGGAAATTCGCAAAGGCCTAGGAATCCCTTAACGCATTTTGGCGGGATACATTGTAAAGCCTAAGGGTGGTGTCTCGGTTTATGGCCTAGTGATCCAATTTGGATTTAGGTAAAACCCAAGAGACAACGAGACACAAAATTCGTCAAGGATAGTGATGCATTCCAGAGGCATTCCAAGGTTAGTTCAATTTTGTGATATCGACACCAGTTTAGGAGTGATCACAGTATGGTGAGCGTGGAGGTAGTTTGGCCTCTAGATTCCCCTTGGTTGTTTTTGGATTGATTTATTCATGAGATACCACTTGCATGCTTGGAATATCGCTTGGGGGTGACTTTATGAAGATAGGTTTGGCTCAGCCATGTCTATGGTCAGGTGGTACGTGGAAGTCCCGAACCTGGTTGGCTCTTGGCTATGTTTAATAAAAGCTAAGTTCTCTTATTTTTGTACTTGTTAATGTGTGTATATAACGTTTGTTATATCATTATTGTTTACATGATTTTATGCTAATTATAATCATGGTTATATGGCTAGTTCAAGTCACGGTTACATCATGTACTTACTTTTAATTGTAAAGATAATGGATTAAAGACCTAATTGATGTCATAAAAGTTTAAGGGAGAGGGTATTGATCCTTCTTGTCATGTCTCATCAGATTTTTTTAGTCATTCATGCTATGTCTTTTACCCTAGACATGTAGATTTCTTTGATCCCAAGTGTTTGATAGAATTTTAGTTCCGGTTGAGGATGGTCATGCCTAGTCTCGAAGACATTTTTTGGTTCATTAGCCTTGTCATCAAGTGTTTTTTGGATTCTAGAAGCTATGATAATTTTTGTTCAATGACTGAGATTCTAGGCTTAAAAAGTGCCATAAATCCTATGGATGTTGGCACACGTATGAGTAAAAAATTCCATCAATGCATGCATTCCCATGATGTGGGCCATCTAGATCCTTCCAGACACACCCTTTTCCATATCAAGGGAGTGTCTGGGGGTTTAATGGTCTAAAATATTATGAGTTGTATACCTAAGTGGTTGCTATGGCTCCTAGGAGTTTTATTGCTGATGTCGAAGGTTTATTTGATGTGTTTCCATTTATTCCACTTTTGTAAGGTAACCTATGAGGTTGAATCATATCATAGTAACTCTTCGTCACATGTCTACCCCATTTGGCTGGTTACTTTGGTAGACATGGACGTGTTAGACCTGAATCCTTTGATAATATCGGTCCTCTACAACCACTATGATATTATATCCTTGTATTATCCTCAAAGAGTGTCGGTACATTTCCTCTATTAGATTTTCTATCATCAAGGAAACCACAAATTCTTATCCAATCCTCATCCATTCTCTCTCCATGGCATTCACACAGAGTTAGGACTGTTAGTCCCGTTAAATTGCTTGAAACATGAAGAAGATAATGCACAATGCACATGTGATGTTCATTATCACTCCCTGTCAACTAGAGAGGATATCCCACATCCCTCTTGATTATGGAATAGATCCTTGCTCCTATTCAAGGAGACTCCTTTGTTACATCTTAAATATAGAGGAGATCAGTGACTTCTTTCCAATATGAAAAGTCATAACCACAAGCTCTTTATCTTTGATAAGAATATCAACTACCTATTCCTTTTGGAGATAGCTGCATGAATCCCTATTTCATTTGATTATATCTATATTTTTTCTCTCCTGGGTATCATGGAGCCATCTTATTCCTTTTGATAGGGTCAATGTTGCACATAATTTTCATCTTGTCATTAATCAAGGAATTATATTGAGCCTTAACAAACTTAAAGCTAATCATAACTTCCTCATGAAAGTTATCTTCTTTGATCTCTAGTTATATTCTCTCATTTCTACAATTTAATCCCATGATGAAGATTGCGCAGAAGGTGAGTGACTACATGGAAGTGGATGACTGTATTGCCCAAGGGTCTGTGTATCATAGAAGGAAAGGTCGAGAATGGATTTTTCTTTGGTCATTAGCATTGAAATATGGAATTAGATGCACATTAGGAGTGTTCCCTAGAAGAATGAGTTGGTAACTGTTCACTGAGAGGACAAGTGTCATAAGATTGTAGCGTTGGACATTGGATGTAGCTTTGACTTTGGAAGTGGATTCTGGATTTCCTGGGAAGGAGGTGAATCCTAGTATTACTCTAAGGGTGGAGGTGTGAGCCTCTGGATCCCTTTTTGTTGATACAAGCATCGTATCCTTTTATTTTCTAGTTGAGAAAATGTGCATATGTGTATATTATTGTAATATTGTATCGAGCTAGATTTATAAATCTCCATAGAAAAAATTGTTGTATATATGGATTTCATCGTAAATACTACAACAAGCTACGTTATAATGAACCATAGGTAGTATGTTTTATTTTCAGCAGTTTGTTGGTTTGTAGGTGTCATTGAACATCGAGGACGGTGTTCCCCCAAGGGAGAGGGTTGTGTAACAATCTTGGTGAAAATTCCATGTAATAAAAGTTAACAAAGGAAAAATAATAATAACCATGATTAAGGGACACTTATTCGAAGCTTAATGGTGGGAAAAAATCCCTAGTGGGTGTTCTTTTTGGTTATTATGGCTAAAGGAAATTGGAAAAGGTAATGGAAAAGGTTTTGGAAAGGAAAGAGACATTATTTGACACATTTATTTATGAAAATAACAGAAAATAGGAGAAAAGGAGGTGAAAGGTCAGAGGTTTCATGTGAGGAGGAATATGAAGGAAATGATATAAAATGGAAAAATAAAGGCCCCATTGAAAAAAAGGCTTTTGAGGATCAGTTGGAAATTTTTGGATCCATATTTTTTTAGTTCAGTTTTGTAGCTCTCTCTATTCTCTCTTTCTCTCATTCACTCTTAGACACACAAATTTTTATTGGAGAATTTAAGCATTGGACCAAGAAAGGGGAAATAAAGAAAAGGAAGGATAAGGAAAGGGAAGGAAAGCAAAGATAAAGAAAGGAATAGAAAGGTCAATAAAATTCAATAGGAATACTTGTAGGTAGAATATTTCTTGTTTGATTTCCTAGCTTCTTTATACATGCATGGCTTATGTATGTTTGTATTTGGTTCTCTTGTTGGAGACATGGTTTTCATGGGTTTTGACAGTGGTTTTTAGCCTTGCCTTGCCTTTTTCTAGATAACCATGGTGTGGTGGGATTGATATCTGTTTTGACCTTTGGAATTGCAGGATGGTTTTCAGAATCTAGGGTGGAGGTGGTTTCAGGAAATTCACAAAGGAATAGGAATCCATTGATTGGTTTTGGTAGGATACTCGGTAAATCATGAGGGTGGTGTTTCGGTTTAGGGCCTAGTGATCCTGTGTGGATTGTGGTAAATATTGAGAATAAAGGAGACAAAAAATTCCTAAAGGATAATGATGGAGTTCGGAAGCATTCCAAGCTTATTTTAATTTTGTGATCTCAACACCAGTTTAGGTGTGATCACTTTATGGTGAGGGTGGAGGTGCTTTAACCTCTAGATTCGTTTGTTTTTTTTTGTGTTAGTTTATTCATGATATCCCATATTCATTCTTGGAATATGGAACGAGGGTGACTGGCTGAAGAAAGATTTGGATTAACAATGTATATGGTTGGGTGGTACGTGGAAGTCCTGAACTAGGTTGGTTCTTCCCTATGTTTAATAAAAGTTAAGTTATATATTTTTGTAGTTGTTAATGTGTGGCTTTAATGTATGTTATATGATTATTATTTACATGGTTTTATGTGGTAATAAGCATGGTTATATGACTAATGAAAGTCATGGTTATTTCATGTACTTACCTGTAATTGTAAAGATAATGGGTGCAAGACGTAATTGATGTCATATTAGTTCAAGGGAGAGGGTAGTGATCCTTCTTTTCATGTCTTGTAATATTTTTCATTCATTCGTGCTTTGTCTTGTATCCTAGACCTATTGATTTCATTGATGCCAAGTATTTGAAAGAATGTCATCGCAGTTGGGGATGGTTAGGCCTAGTCATGGAGTCATTTTTTGGTTCAGTAACCTTATAATCGCGTGTTTTATGGATGCTTGAAGATACAGGAAGTTTTGGGAAGTGACTGGGACTATGGGCTTAAAAAATGGAACAAATCCCACGTATGCTAGCCGCATAGGTCTGAGGAAAAACATCCCTTGAATCATGCATGCCCATGTTACGGGAGTGTCTAGAGCCTACTAGATGAACCCTTGTCCATATCAAGGGATATTATGATGGTTTAATGGTATAAAAGCTTAGTGGGACTTGGGGGCTTTATACCTGAGTGGTTGGGATGGCTCCTAGGAGTTTTTTTATTGATGTGGAAGGTATGTTTGATTTATTTTTGTCGATTCCACTTCCTTAAGGTCACATAGGAGGTTAAATCACATTACAGTAACTCTTCATCACATGTTCACCCCTGGTTGGCCCATTACTTTTGTAGATGTGGGCTGAGGGTGTTACAAAGTGGTATTAGAGAAGGTTGCACTCTCTTTGAGTCATATCTGATACCACAGAGTGGTAGCATAGAATGGTTCACCCCTTGGACTAGATAGGAAAAATTTGTTTGTTGTGCACACATGTTAGTTACATATGTGTTATGTATGTTTGTGGAATATGTTCTTGTTGTGTATGCATGGTGGTGGTCATTGTTGCAGTTGTGTCACAATGTGGAAGTTGATGGTGTTGTTGAATGTGATCGTTATGTGTGCACATTGGTTATGCAATTTTTATGCATGTCGGTGTCTATATGTTGTTATGTATGCATTTTCATGGCTATAGTTGTTGTCCATGAGGTCATTGTAGGAATTTTAGGTATCATGATGTTTTTGATTCGTTATGATGTTGATGTGTTTGTTGAGATAGAGCAGGAGATGCAGATTATCAAAGTGAAGTTGCAGAGCTAGACTTTGTGTAAGAGAAGATCGTCATGTAAGTATTGTATGTTTGGTATGCAGGTATGTTGTTTAATGGTTGTTATAAGAATTAGGGTTATGTACATGTTTTTTAGGATATTTTTTTTGTGGTTACATGTATTATATGTGTTATTGAATTAGTGCGGTCATATTCACATGTGTCGAATAGTCATGAATGATAGAAGCTTGTTATTATATGAATTGTTGTTGTTTTATGTTAGTTAACATGATGATTATGTTATATGTTGTCGATAAGTATGTTATATGTTAACTTGTTGGTTGTACATGATAGTTAACTTGATGATTATGTTATATTTTATTGTTGAGTATTTTAATGGTAATTGGTTGTTTATAGATGTTAGTTAACTTGACGATAAGGGTTATTGCATTAATATTTTGGTGTTATATGTATCATGCTAGTTTGGATTGGCCTATGCATATATTAGGTTTATGAAATTCAAGTATGAGTCGACCTAATTATGATAATTAGTTTTACTAATCTATAATGACTGTGCATATGTGACTATTATGCATTAATAACAATTATTTGTGAGTTTATGATGTGAACATGTTAGCTAGCCACTGTTGTGGATATCAAGGCCTTATTTATATTTGAGTGGATACGTTGTGAAGTTATATCATACTAAATTTCTAGATTGATTGTGCAGACGAGATAGCCTCCCTTGAGATACATTAAGGTATGAGTTTGCTTATGCTGTTTACTTGGTGCTTAACTGTTTGATCAAGTCATCAATTTTGTGTTTGAGTTTTTTGTGTCTATTACGTCATCTAGTTGATTTATCTAACATGATACATTTATAGGTGGTTTTAATGTTTGATTAATGGCATGATATTGATATGTGACTGAAAGATTGCACGAATGAATGGTCTTCTTTTAAGATGGTTGTACTAATGCTTTATGTGCTGATACAATTGAGATGTACTTGAGTGTAAGTGTGTGATAGTTGTATATTATGATTTTGAATATTAGTTTATTATGGCATGGTTTTTAGTCTGATAGAGGTTAATTTTAGTTAATAGACATGATGTCTTGATATTTGGAACATGTAATTGACATGTGTGAAAAATTGCATGGAAACATGCTTGGTATTAGCATGACAAGGTAATAATTTATGGGTTTATATAATTAACAAATGGATAGTACATAGTATAACATGATTGCAACAAGGAAAAAGAAAGGAATAGGGTATAAAAATTGGTTTATAGCTATGGCTGGATTCGTCAAGGGATTGGAGTCTCTTAAGAGATGATATATGTATGTGTTTAGATATAAGGCTATGTGTCTAACATAACAAGGTAAAGTTACTGATATATTGTATGTTTATATTATACAATGACAATTATGTGTTTATGGCAGTATGACACAAGCGATTGTGGAAAAAGAGACTTCCATGAAATATTGAATAAGGCTCAGGTTGAGCTTTCCCTAGGAAGCATTAGGAACTAATGGGGATTGAGTCATGATTTTTTTTACTAGTTTTGTGCTTTCAGTGTTTTTTATTTATTTTCACTTCATTTGTGGTCTTGATTGCATCTAGTGCATGATCACGCCACTTTGTTGTGGTGTCATATTGATTTTGGTTTTGATGGTTTTATTTTTGTTTTTTCTTGTTCTTTCCTTTTATGTTTTGATATTTTGGGAATTGGTTTGGGAAAGAGGAAATTTAAAAGAGCTCAGGGAGAGTTGTGTGGTAACCAACATGTAATGTAAGGCAT
The DNA here is from genome assembly GCA_034641835.2 of Pinus albicaulis. Classification (NCBI taxonomy): domain Eukaryota; kingdom Viridiplantae; phylum Streptophyta; class Pinopsida; order Pinales; family Pinaceae; genus Pinus; species Pinus albicaulis. Next base: position 841,918,863 of record CM076582.1, on the reverse strand, counting down.
GAATTAAGCACATTCCATGAGTAAGGATAGAGGAAGGTAAGAGTATGATAGTTTGTCAGACTGGTTGGGTCCATTGTGGTAAATGGACAGTGGCAGTACAAACATGAGAAAGGTAAATAGAAAGGTAAAGTAAATGTTTTTAGGCATTAAATGCCTTAGCTATCTTGGGAACTATTGTTCTGAATGTTGTGAATAATATCCACGCATTAAGGGAGTTCTCTTAACCTTGAGCTTATGATATCTATTAATTATGTTGTGATCATGATAGTGATAATATATATATATATATATATATTCATGTATGTATGTCAATGTCTGATGTGGTGATGATTTATTTATGTTGATTTTTATGTATGGATATATGTATGTATGTATGTATGTATGTCATTGATTGATAGGGTCGTTAATATTGTTTTGTGATAGTATTCACATGTATATATTTGTGTATGTATGTATCTATGCCACTATCTGACAGGGTTGTCAGGGATCATTCTTGTGGATGAATGATTTATTATGCATGTGAATGGCATGAAGAGGTTCATGATGTTATGAGGAATAAAGTGGGAAGAGTAGCCCTAGAAAATTTATGAGGTAAGTATCATGTGTATATATGTTGATATTATGTGTTTATACTATGCTTATGTTTTAGATAGGTAATGATGAGAGATACATCAACAAAATGAAAGCAGTGTGATATGCAACATGCTAGCATAACATGGATAGTGGAAATGCACCAGAAGCAAGGTTTCTCTGTGGAGTTTGTGTGTGGTCTATGGATGTGCAATACTACTATTATGTATATGTTGCACATATTTGATATTCAATGATTGTACCTATGGTGATGTGTACATATAAATTATGTGTTATTGTTTGCATATGATTTTGTATGCATGTTTTATATATGGTATTGTTTGTATATTTCATATGCAGTGTTAGGTATAGATGGTGCTATGTACATGTTGGATATCCAGTTTTGTGTACATATCATGTTGTGCACATGTTGGATATGCGGTCTTGTGTGCATGTTGTATATGAAGTGGTGTGTACATATGGTGCTATGTACATGTTTTATATAAAATGATATGTACAAATGGTGGTGTGTGCGTGATGTACATATGATGCTATGTACATATGGTGTTGTGTGCATGTGATGTTGTGTCATGTTCTACATGTGGTCCTGTCTATAGGTGGTGTTTTGTACATGTCATGCATGTGATGTTATGTACATGTGTTTTTTTCTACAGGTCATGCATGTGGTGTTGTGTACATGTTGTGGGTCGTACACCTTGTAAATATGGTGTGATGTACATGTGGAATTGTGTACACATTGTGCAGGTGGTGCCGTGTAGATGTGATGTTGTGTACAGGTTGTGTAGGTGGTGCTATGTATAGGTGGTACTTTTTACATGTTTTACATGTTTTACATATGGTACTGGTACACATGTTGTATTGTGTGCATGTCGTATATGTTGTGTTGCAAGCATATGATACTATATATGTGCATTGTGCAGTCACGACATCATGAAATGTGTATGTTTTGTATTTTACACTAGATGTAGGTGTATGTATTTTGTTGTATTGTACATCGATGTAAGTGTATGTATTGTGTTGTGTTGTACACCAGATGTAGGTGCATGTATTGTGTTGTATTGTACACTGGGTGTGGGTGTATGTATTGTGTGGTGTTCTACACCTTGTATGGATGTACATGTTGTACACTGTGTGTATGTGTACGTGATTAAAGAGAAGCAAGGGCACTGGGTGCTTGTTGGGTGTGGCAACCAATCTAGTGTGTAAAAAAAGAACAAAGGCATATGTAAGGATTGATGAAGGATAAGTATCGATATTTTATTTCATTTATATTATTCATGTGATATGTGATTCTAACTTATGATGGGTATGTTATCACTCTAATAATTCCCAAAGTTGTGAGATTTTGATTTTATAGTTTAAAGAATATTAGAGGTAACAACAGACCTAATTTCAAGCTTTAGGATCTAGCCTTCCTAAGGCTCAGAGAGGGCTCTCTCTATAAGATTTAACTTTGCTTTTATATATGATACTAGGCTAGTTATATGGGGAAATTTGTTTTGATATTTGGTTTGATTTGGTGGGTAAAAATCACTTACTGAGATGGATAGTGATAGATCTAGTTTTCCATTGGGAAAATGGAGTCAATTTTTCAAGCAGATAGATCAGGATCAAGGTCCAAAGTCAAATATTTTCAAGGCAAGATAGCAGAGTCACTCACGATCTTTGAAGATGATTGGTAAAGTGGTTTAATCGGGATAAAGAGAAATCAATGATTCTTTGATCTGGATAAGGAATGAAGAGGTAGGGGTAAATCAAAGTTACGGAGCAATTAAGGGTTCCCTAATCTGGATATCAGCAGAAAAAATTAAAATGAAAACCAGTAAATAACAGAGTGCTTTTAACAAATTATGATATATCACTTCTTGATTTCACATTAAAGTTTAGAACACATTTATGTATGAATAAAAAACATGAGAAGATTTAACAAATAACAGAATAAAGTACTTCACTTAAGTGGCCCAACATATGAATCTTGAAATATGATGCTTTATTGCTTTGATCCAGCCTGTTGACTTGAAACTTAGTATAGAAACCCTTCAGGTACAAAAAAATTAACTATAGAAATCTTCAGCAATTTATTCCACATAAATACTTCAAGTAATGAATTATTAATATAAAATTAATACAAAACATCCTAGAACAATCATAGGAATTTTCTATGGAAAATAAAATATCTATTACAAAAATGTAGTGACAGTTGCATAACAAATTTGCAAGCTGTCCTATTTATTTAAATAAAATATCTTTCTTATTGGACTTAGGCTATAGCTAGCTGTTTGAGGTGTCTTCAATGCTGGCACTTGATCTTCAATCAGTTTTGAAACTTTATCTTCTCACCTGATACTCTTTAACTGATACACTTTAACCATATGATACTCTTTAACCTTCTGTTTGACTGTTTTACTACCTTTAAAAGTCTGTTTTTACTGTGTAAAAACAACACTCTGTTTTTTCATCCTCTTTCACTGTAAACTATCTTTTACAGTAAATCTATGAGTTTCTACCAAAACTCTTCATCTGGTACCTTAACTTTTGTAATTTTTCTGAAATTCGCATCAGCCTCTGTGTATCTAACAAAGGTTGGCTTTACTACAAAGAGATGTTTTGTCTCATGCTGTAAATAAAACAAGTTTTCAACACTCTTATGCAACACTTTACCTATGGGAAATCCTTGCCAATCTGCCTTGTTCACTTGATCTCTAGCGAAGTCTCTTATCTTCTTGTTGTAATCTTCTTGCTTCATCAGTTTATCATTTATAACAAGAATGTTTGGCAAGCCTTTTTGTCTTAATGTGTCAAACTTAACTATGAATCTAGTTATGGCTATGTCCATGTTTTGACACTTGTCTTCCAACTGTTTCATTAAGTTTTTCTTTGAAAGTACATTTTTTACCTCAAGAATTGTTTCAGTTCTGTCAGTAATTCCTATCTCATCTAATTCTTGCTTGTTTTTGGTATTGAGAAACTTGATTATTTCTAGGGCTTCTTCAGGCTTGGCACCAAGCCCTTCTATAATATTGAATATTTCTTCTTTGGCTACCTTAAGAAAGTCTTTCTGATCATAAATTACTTGAATTGATGGCCAGGTATCATTAATTGACTCAATGATCTTGGACCATAGCTGATTTTTTATGTAGGCCATGGGCTCTTTTAAGGTTAACTCTGATTCAACCTTCTTTAGCTTTTCACTTAACCTTTTGGCCTTTTGTTCCTCTATTTTAGCATTTATTTGTGCTAATTTATTGGCATCTTCCAAGTTATTTATTTTCTCTTTCAATCTATTGATCTCATTATTCTGTATTGACATATCTTTCATGGCTTTAATGAGTTTACTGGCCTCATCTGACTGTTGAACTGCTGAAGTAGATGATTCAGTGGCTGAAGTAGTGGAAGAAGTGAATGGCACTATTGTGGCCAGTGGGACCTTTGGTGCTAACTCTTCTGCTGGAGTTGAAGGGACTATTATTGTTACCATGGGAATGACTATAGGAGGAACACTTTGAGTTTTTGCATCTTATTTCTCTTGGAAAAGCTTGTCCATTTCAATCTCCATCTCCTTGATTTGTGCTGTCATTTTTAGTATGAGAATAATCATCTCATCCTTTTTATTTTCCTCCTGCACAATTTCCTTAGCATGTGGATGTTCTGTTGGAGGAAGTTTCAATTTCTTTCTAAGTGTTGCAATATCAACACTTTTCTTCTTTACCAATTCTTTTGTAGCTTTCACATTAGAAGGGTGATACCCTACTTCAATCACCAATTCCTCTAAAGACTTGATTCTAGTGTCTTTAGCATAAGAAGAAGCTTTTTCAATATTAATCTGATCTCTCAAATTTTTTATAGTGTTCTGGAGTTTCTGGGTACTCATATCTTTTGTGGTCATGGTATAATAAAGCATTTTTGAGCTTTTCTTGTGAAACTCAATCAGATCCAAGGGATGAATTCTTTCTACTAGTACTTCAAATTCAACCTTATTATAGTCTGTTGTTTTTTTAGGTATTTTAACTGTAGGTTGAAGTATTGACATTATCAAATTATTATTTGTATAATCAAAGGCTGAGAGAATCCTATTTTGATTTCATGGAGTCTGCTTCAAATAATATGAATAGATTTCATTCTTGATCTCTTCATTTTTGGCTTTGATCTGTTTGTACTTTTATTTGACATCACTGTCTGTATCCTTTGCTTGCTGTGATGAAGATGCTTCCATGCTTTGTTGTTTCTCAATAACTTGTGTGTTTGAAGTATTATGTTCCTATTCATTTTCAATGATTGTATTAGTCTTAATGTTCTTCTCTGGATTTTCTTCATCTAAAACCTCAATTGTTTCCTTCTCTTTGTACACTAGATTAATCTTAGGTTTCTTATTATACATGAGCTTAATTTTTTTTTCTATTGTTGTTTCAGCTATATATGTGCCTTATTCTATAATTCTCTTTGTGGTTCTATCCTCCTGATTTATAGTCTTCAAAGTGTGACTAGTATCACCTTGTTTGACTGTTTCTATCAATGTATTTTCCAACCATTCAATTTGGTTTGCAAAATTTTCAGTATTAGGATTTTTATCATGAATATATGGGGTTGATTTTCATTTCACCCTTATTTTACTGATTATTCCATAAGGATCATAGTTCCACAAGAAACTTTCATCGAACTTATATTCTAGAAATTCTTTTGCTACCTCTACACCTGCTTCCCTATGATTGCATATGAAAGGACCCACATGGTTTTTCAATTTGAATTGAGTCTTGTTTCTAGCAAATAATTTTTTTATAGAATATAAGTTTATAAGTTGTCTTATATACTCTAAGGAAAACACTCTCTTTGGCAAGTACTTTGGAAATTTATAGGGCAAGAGTTTTTACCCATAGACTCTAATATTTGTGTGATTTTGGTAAAGGTACCAATCATCAATTCTTCTCTGCTTTGATAGCTATAAAAATTTCTATATCTCATCACTTATCCTTGGTTGTACACTATTTGTAAGAATGTTTATTAATGGGTGAATAAAATAGTCTTTGAAATCTGCATAAGTGAATTCTGTTGATTATTTCCTGATTATAGAAGTCTAGAAAATGACAAATAGTGGATTTCCTTCTATATCCAACTTCTAAAGGGCTATTGAGAATTTATCTGCTTGGAAGTAAAGGATCATATGAAAGAGGAAGGAGGTATATCTGAAAACACCTTCAGTGGGAAGTTTTACAAGCTGATTATGGATACTATCAGCTATATACTCATCATAGTTATAAATGACTGTGGGGGTTTGATCGGGCACAAAAGTGGATATAAAACCAAATATAGACTCATCAGTGTGTTCATCAGTAAAGTAACCAAGGATAAAGGATAACATTGAAATAACATGTCTTGATCCTTTAGGAAATTTGGAAGATGAATATGGAGGGTTAATCTTTGGGATTTTAACATATGTGGGCATGAATACTTGGAAGATCTGAAATATTTTAGGGAAATCTAACTCCAGATAAAGCTTTGTAAGAGCTTCTATACATAATGGAATTGCATTAGGATCTGGTTTCAACTGAAGCATTTGGTTTATGGATTCTACAGTGATAGTGAACAATACTTCTTTCTCAGCATTAACAATATCTCTTAGGTCAGGGGAATAGTGAGCTTGACACAGTCTAATGACCTCTAGACACTGATGGGTATGGGGAACCACATATTTAGGAAAATTGGACTCCCAAATTTGAACTTCATCTCCCTGATCCAAGGATTTTTCTAGACTCCAGTAGTGGAGATCAAGAAGATTGAATTCAATTACTGGATCAATTATTTTATAATCAACATCAACTAAAGGGGTATGTTCAACATCTACAATAGGAGGTTTTAGTGGATTTATGACAATGGTGCTTTTAGAAGCCATTTCTAGGTTTGTTCTTGACAATTTTGACCTCTATATCTTAGAAACTTTGTTTTTAGGTTTTTTTTATACTCTTCAGTAAGCTTAGACTATTTACAGAAGTTTTTTATGGTATGACAGAGGTCTCTTTTGAACAAAAATAGGTAAACTCCAGATTTTTATTTTTAAAACCTTCAATTATGTTCCAAGATTAATATTTAAACCTTTTAATAGACTCAGGAAAGGTTTAACAAGGGTCTACTGTCTTTTCTTGGATAAAACAGACCTAAAAATTATAATTCATGCACAAAAGGGGTTTTGAGCATTTATAAAAGGGTTTGAATCATTCAAAGGGTTTTCTGGAGGGTTGGGAGTTTTCTGAAGCTTGGTTGAGGTCCTTTAAACACAATTTGGTAGGTCTGAGAAGTCGAATCAGTAAATTCTAGCTAAATTTGGTTATTTGTGCATGGAAACGAAGCGACAACGTACTTTCTTCAGTCAAAGATAATTAAATGAGCAGAAAATGCAGAAAAAAGGGTTTGAACATGTACATCTGTTGTTTTATAAAAGTTTGGGTATGAAACAATGTTTGCATTCAATAGGAATTAATTTTTGAATGAGGGTGGTTTGGCACGGTGAAGTTAAATATCGCGAAGCAGTTATCGCAACGCTGGAAGGTGGTAAATGGTTTCTTTGAAACGGATGTGATCCAGTGGAAAGATGACGTGTGGAGGAGAGAGGAGAGGGAAATACTGGCCATATCGCAAATCCGAAATGAATTATCGACCGTGTTATTGAAAATGTGATACGGCTCGTGGTTCGTCAGATCTGGCGAAGGGAGTGAAAATGGATAGGATAAAGAGGTGAAGTTTCTCGATGTATGGGCATGGGGCCTAGGATACTTTATGTCCAGCGGGATTAAGTTAGTACTTTTAAAACATAGTTCTAAACGTAAAGTCTTTGTATCAACGGGATAGGTGGGATATATGGTTTACACGATAAATAACTTATTTGTAGGTATAATGCGACCTTAGGGCGGATTTTTAATAAGATATATATGTTTTAACCTATGGGGGAAAGTGGAATATGTCACGTAGGTTAATTTAAACCATACGATAAAATTATAATATGGGTTTGGGATATTTAATAAACTGAATTAATATAACTACGAGGTAGGGTATTATAGTGCAATTAATAAAATAAGTTAAATGTTAATATGATATGAATGAGTGAAAAATATAAAAATACCCTTTATAAAGAGTAATTTAAGCATTTGGGCACATTTTTTCATATTTGTGGCCCCTTACACTTAATAAATGCATTTTTGTGGGTTTTTTGAATGTTTTTGTATGAAATGGAATTAGTTAAGGGGGGATTTTACTTTCCCTAAGAAAAAGGTGTTTTATCTTAGGAAAAGGGTGATAATGTTGAGGAGAAGGGTTTTTATGAAGGGAATCCAATACTTAGTGCCTATCAGTTATTAAGACTTGGGTCCAGTCCCAAGAAAAGTCAGCGAAATGCTCTGAGTCTTTATAACTGAAGGTTTTGAATACTAGAATGTTTTGAGGAAAGGGAAATTAGTAATTTTCTAGATGATGTTTATCCATGCCTTATAAAATTGCTTTCTACCTACCCATCATTTATTCTACCTTTTTTTCCTTTATTTGCATGGGCGCATTTGAGCTTGCAACCCTAAATCCATTTTTATTTTAAAGCATAAACTATCTAATTATAACCTTATTTCATCCAAGGGCTTAGATTAAGTTGTTGAGCTCCTCATTTATTGTCTAACTATCTACTGATTTGTCAAGTTTAAACTATTTGACAGATCTTTATTCTCTATCTATAAACGTGAAATTTAAAGCATGAAAAAGTTAAGATTAAACTATTAACTCATCATGGATTATGGCATTTTGAACAAGATGCACATAATCATTACTTTTGCAGTAAAAGTAAAAAGTAGTGGAATTTTGACTTGCATCACTTTCATATATTATTCTTATCTTTTTTTTGTTTGGGGTCCATTTTTATTCCTTTTGATTTTTTCTTTCCAAGTCCTTTTATTTTTCTTTTAGGACTTTTACCCTCTTTTAATTTTTTATTATTATTTTCAAATATGGGAAAAAAACTTGCATAAATCAAGGTATGTACATATTTACAAGATTAATCATAGTCAATTCAAAAATTATGAACCCTATTATTATAGGACCCTAATAGGTTACATGTGATTTATGATTATGGTTTATGGTGATTTCATGCGATTCATGATTTTAATTTATGATGGTTGCATTTTGAGCTAACTAGATGTGATATGTTTATACATGATGATTTGATCAAATAACTAGTTTGATTTGTTGTGACAGGAAGTGAATAGAATTGCAAGTGTACCTTATTGACGAGCTACCAATGAGGTATGATGTCAATTTACTTCAATTTATTTTTAATGTAATGAAATTTATGTGCTTGGTACAAGAATGCATGAACATGCCCAATTGGGTGGTTGAAATTGATTGTAAGGATTAGCAGCAACAACAAAAAGGAATTGAAACAGGAAGCAACATGTTGGTAAAGAATTTCAAGAACGGGGACATTATGGGACACTGGTACCCGATAGCGTCAACTAATTTCCATGAGCATGATATCACCATTATGATGATTTTGAGGCAGGTATATACCTTGATTATTTTTAATTTGGATGCGAGGAAGCCTTTTTATGGGATGGATTGCCCGATATAGGGGATACCGGGGAGCTTGGATGGTAAGTGAATGCACAAAAGTTGATGACTGGATTTCCTGAGGGACTCTGTATCATAGAAGGGAAGGTTAGGGATGGATTTTTTTTGGTCATTAGAATTTCCAGATGGAATCAGATGGACATTGGGAGTGTGCCCTAGATCAATGAGTCGATAACTATTCACTGAGAGTACAAGTGGCACAGGATTGTAGTGCTAGACATTGGATGTAGCTTTGACATTCGTAGTGGATTATGGAATTCCTTGGAATTAGGTGAATCCGGGTATTACTTTTAGGGTGGAGGTGTGAGCCTCTATAGTCCCTTGTTGTTGATACAAGCATCATATCCTTTTATTTTTTGGTTGAGAAAATGTGCAGATGTGTATATTATTTTAAATGTTGTATCAATATGGATTTATAATTCTCCATAGACAATACGGTTTTATATATGTATGTCATTGTTAATACTGCAACAAGCTGTGTTATAAAGCTCCATAGGAAGTTTGCTTTATTTTCATCATTTTACTCATTTGTAGGTGTCATTAAACACTGAGGACAGTGATCCCCCAAGAGGGAGGGTTTTGTAACGATCTTGGTGAAAATTCCATGTAATAAAAGTTAATAAAGGAAAAAAATAATAACCATGGTTAAGGGACACTTATTCCAAGCCAAATCATGGGAAAAACATCCTAGTGGGTGTTCAATTCGGTTATTATGGCTAAAGGAAATTGGAAAAGGAAATGGAAAAGGCTTTGGAAAGGCAATAGGAAATATTTGGCATATTTATTTATGAAAATAGTTGAAAATATGAGAAAAGGAAGGTGAAAGGTCACAGGTTTCATGTGAGGAGTAAAATGAAGGAAAATAATTGAAAATGGAAAAATAGATGCCTCATTGATAAAAAGGCTTCTAAGGATCAGTTGGCAAGTTTTGGATCTCTCTCTATTGTCCCTCTCTCTCAAACTCTTAGACACTTAGAGCTTTCTTGGAGCATTTCACCATTCAATCAAGAAATGGGAAATCAAGCAAAGGAAGGAAAAGGAAAGGGGAGGAAAAAAAAAAGATCAAGCAAGGAAGAGCATGACCAAGAAAATTTAATGAAAATACTTGGAGATAACATATTGCATGTGTGATTTCCTAGTTGGTTTGGACATGCATGGTCTATGCATGTTGGTATCTGCTTCTCTTATTGTTAGTGGCATGGTTTTATCGAGTTTTTATAGTGTTTTTTATCCATGCCTTGCCTTTTTCCAGATAGGCAGGTGTGATGGGATTGATCTTGATTTTGAGCTTTGGAATTGTCATATGATTTTCATAATCTTGGGCAGATATGGCCTTAGGAAATTCTCAAAGGCCTAGGAATGCCTTGACCAATTTGGGCAAGATACATGGTAAAGTCTAAGGGTGGTGTATTGGTTTAGGGCCTAGTGATTCGGTGTGGATTGCGGTAAATACTGAGAGAAAAGGAGACATTAAATTCCTCAAGGATAGTGATGGATTCCAGAGGCATTCCAATCTTAGTTTGATTTTGTGATCTCGGCACTGGTTGAGGTGTGATCACAGTATGGTGAGGGTGAAGGTGGTTTAACCTATGGATTCCCTTGGTTTTTTTTTGGATTTGTTTATTCATGAGATCCTACATTCATGCTTGGAATATGGCATAGGGGTAGCTAGCTGAAGAGAGATTTGGCTCAACCATGTCTATTGTCGGGTAGTACGTAGAAGTCTCGAACCTGGTTGGTTCTTGCCTATCTTTAATAAAAGCTAATTTCTCTTGATTTTGTACTTGTTAATGTGTGGATTTAATGGTTTTTATGCCATTTCTATTTACACAGTTTTATGTTGGTTATAAGCATGGTTTTATGACTGGTTCAAGTCATAGGTATTTCATCTACTTACTTTTAATTGTAAAGATAATGGATGAAAGACCTAATTGATGTCATAAGAGTTCAAGGGAGAGGGTAGTGATCCTTCTTTTCATGTCTTATAAGTTTTTTTAGTAATTCATGCTATGTCTTATATCCTAGACATGTATATTTCATTGATGCCAGGTGTTTGACAGAATGACAGTCTCATTTGGGGATGTTCAGAGCTAGCCCTAGAATCAATTTTTGGTTCATTATCCTTTTTATCAAGTGTATGATGGATTCTGAAAGCTATTGGAAGTTATGGGCAGTGTCTAAGATTATGGGCTTAAAAAGTGGCACAAATCCCATGGACATTAACATAGGTCTAAGAAAAAAATTTCCTGAGCGCAAGCATGCCCATGTTATGGGAGGGTCCAGAGCCTTCCAGACACACCCTTGTCTATATCAGGGGAACGTTTGGGGGTTTAATGGTATAAAATATTCGTGGGATCGAGGGGTTGGATACCTTAGTGGTTGGGATAACTCCTGGGAGTTTTTTTGCTGATTGGCAAGCCAAATGACATTGTAACATCAAACCAATATTTGGAGTCCAAGGACCTAGCCTTCCTGGACTCAGAGAGGGCTCTCTCTATCTGTGTAAGGGATATCTGTGTGTTTTCTTCTTCTGTTCTGATTTTAGGCTAGTTATGAAGTAGGTTTTTGGTTTTGGTTTTTAGGTTGTGAGGGATGAACTGATAAAAGACATAAGATAGGTGAAAAGATGTCAGATAAATTGGGCTATGGGGTTGAAAAATGTCAAGAAAGCTTTCAGATGGTGATACAAGGTTCTGAAGGGCCGATTTGATTCGAGGTAAAATGGATCTTTGAGCAAAATGTAGTGAGATGGACATTAAATTTGTGAAGAACAAAGGATTTCAAACATAACTAGTTTAATAGCTGACATAAACATGTTAGGGAAAACCATTAATCATGATAAATGTAACTCTAAACTAATCGATGCATAGAAATAAACATTCAAGCTATACATAGAGATATATAACTCTCTAACTTTAGGAAATGGCAATCAGACTTTGGGGAAATACATTTAAGACAGACAAACAACTCAAATCACTATGTCGGAACACCTAAACATAGTGCTTCAAGCTATTGGGCACTTTTAAAACAAGATTGCATAGTTTTAGGCAAAGGGCAAGATCAGTACAAGACCTCCTTGGTTCAACAAATGACAGTCTAATCAATCAAATAGAGGTTTCATACGTGGAGCTATGGCTATCCATGAGTAAGTGGGGCGTATCATAAATCATACTTAGCATGCATAAAACCATAAATGAAACAAGCAAACAATATTCTTGAGTTATTAAAGAGCAATCAAGGATTCTTAAACATGACTAAGAATGAAGAAAACATGGAAGCTAATAAGAAATAGGAAATTTGAGGTGCCTCCAAGGGCATGTCTCAAATCTCTTCTCTACTATCTTATAGCAAGAAAGAACATGGATTTATGAACGAAAACTAGGAAAAAAAATAGAGAGAGAGACACTATACCATTCTACCAAGTCATGGAATCCAACAACAATCCTCTTTCATCATCCAAGAACATCCAAGAAAATATCCAAAAGCATGAGACAAGTATTTCTTCCAAAGCTTATATGACCATATATTTATTCTATTCATCAAGTTTAGCCTCGTTTACAATGAAAGCCTTTGGAATATATAGGCCAAAATGAGGAAAACCTCTTAGTTCAACTTGCAATCTCATTGGCCTATCCAAAATATCTGATTTTTTCCTTGAGGCTTTGCAAAGCCCAAGGCACAAAATATCTAATAAAATATCTCAAAAATGCTAAAAAAGGAAATATATTGAATTTTCATAACTTATCATGTACAAAAATAGCTAAACTCACATGAAGAAAAGTCACTTTTGAAAGGTTCAATTTTTACAAAAATACTCAAAAAATACACCAGCAAAAGGTCCCCTGACTTGCCGGAAACTTTTGGAGGCCTTCCCAATGTCTAAACGAGGCACATGATAGCTCTTTGGAAAGCTCCGAGTGTATACTTTCTGAAAATGTTTAGTTTTATCACAACTGACCACTATAAGTCCTCCAAATATAGACCTCTGTGTAAAAAACCAAAAAATAGGCCTTGCTGATAAACGAGGCAGAGTGTAGAAAAAGCGAGTGTTTTTTGCCATTTGGGGGGAGCAAGTGATCTTCAATTGACCTAAAAATCACTAAGTATGTGCCCCTGAAATTATGGCATCCAATGATACCATTTTAATCCTTTGAGGATTCCCCAAAATGAAATGGCGATGCCCATGAATTTTGGCGAAAAACCCAAAAATGACAAAAAACCAAAATTTGTCGAATTTCGCCCAAACTTGGCGAGCATGACCCTCAAGGGTTTTCAGAAACGTGTTGTGAAGCTGAGGCCTAAATTTGGAGCCTTGAGGTGTCTTTCCTCAATTTTGGTTCCGGGTGCTTCCCTTTAGCCTCCTTGAGTTTTTCTTGAGTGGCCTTCAATTTCCGCCGGGAAAACTAATTTAGCTTTTTATAATGCCTAGTCATCCTCCGTTGCAAGTCCAAGTCTCTATTTTACTTCTCCAATTTCTTCTCCAAGTGATCATTAACTCTCTCAAGCCATGCTTCCCGATTTTTCTCTATCTCTTGTTCGAACAATGTAGTGAGAGGGGTAGATTGGAGAAGGGCATCTTCTTCTTCCTTTTGTTTCTCAATGGCCTTTTTGAGCCCCATGGTTCTTGGCCTCTTTCGCCTGGGCTGATCTTCGCCTTCGCTCTCATCGAACTCACCCATGATTTTTTCTAATCTCACTTGTGCTTTGGAGGCATCCTTTTTGTATTTTATGGCCCGTGTCTCATATGCAGCCATATGGACACTCATATGTTTGTTTTGAATTTGCAAAAATTGATTGAAGTTCCTAGCCCTCTCAAGATCATCCCTCAAAGCATCAATTTGGTTATCTCTATTGATCAAGAGATTTTCTAGGATCCGGGCTTCATTGTCACTATCATCACTTTGGATTTGAATGATGTCGAATTCCCTTTCCTTTTCATGACTGCTTTCATCCTTGTCCTTCCCTTTGCTTTGGGTGGCTCTTTTAGTCTTCCTCCTCTTGGGCAATTCGACAATGGGCTTCTTGGGCAATTTTCCCTTGCTTCGGAGGGCCCTAGTTACATTTGGAGTTACAACTCTAGGCACCCTTTTCTTTGATGTCCAGGGCTTGGCCACTTTCAGAGAAGAGAGCATGGCCCCTTTCCTAGGAGAGGTAGCTAGCACATGCTCCATTGGCTCTTTACCCTTGTCACTTTACTCATCATTCTTGCCACTGTCTTGGATTTCTTCATGGATGCCTTGACTGTCCTTGTGCATTTCTTTTGGAGGGCTGTCCTCCTCACTTTGTTGCATCTTCTTACCATGCTGTTGTTCCGTTTTATGAGGCTATTGTTCATAAACATGAGGCTGCTCACTCTCACTGTGCTGAACATCTTTATCATGCTGCCCTTCATCATCTTCAGGCTGCTCACTCTCACTGTGCTGCACCTGTTCATCATTATGTTCCTTTTCATCATCATGTCCTTTTTCATCATGCTTAGCAGTCTGTTGTTCTGCCTCACTATGATGTTGCTCATCATCACTTTCCTCTTCATCCCCTTGCTGCCCTATTTCATCATGTTCCTGCTCATTATCACTTTCATATTCTTGCTCATGCTCTTCTTCCTCATCATGCTCTTTTGCTTGTTCTATGGTAAACTTGAGCTTCTTGGGAATAGGTTTGCTAGAATAAGGCAAAGGATGGTGAGTAGAAGGTGAAGGAGATGTATGAAATGAAGGGACGATGGAGAAATCCGGATGTGTGATGAAAGTATCCCAAGAGACCTCCCTCTTCTCAAGCTGAGGAAGAATGATGACTTTGATGAGGGAATGATGGAAGAGGCAAGCTATCTACTGAGGAGGCTTTTTCTGAACAGTGGAGGCCATTTTCTCAATACTTCTATGTAGGAAGAAAGGGAGATTTAGCAATTTGGCCCTCGTGAAATGCATGAAAAATTTAATATTATAGGCATAGACTTGGGAGAATATTCCCTCACAAGTGAAGTATTTCATGATGATCTTCATGAGGGGGGCGTAACTAGTCAATAGATATGAGAAGGGGAAAATACATGGACATGAATATCTATGCTCAGGCTTCAGAAATGGCTTGATAATGAGGTTTTATCTTGTCATGGGCTGATTGAAAAGGTAGGAGGACAAAAATGTTTATGGGTGTTTTCCAGATGGCAAATTTGACAAATTTTGAGATCAACTGCTAGAAAACTTAGTTGTGACAACTAGTCATCACCAACAAGTGAAAAATATTGATGACTAACAGTAGCTCCATTTGGGGAGGGTAGCTACTTTTCAGGAGGTGTCCAGAATTTCAGATCTTGGTTCTTTGAAGACCAGTGCCTTTATCCATTGGCACAAAAATATCTTTCTTCCTTGATGCTATTTCTGAAAATTGATAGCATGATTAGCATCAATGATATTTCTACCGACCCCACTATATTTCCTAACATTTTTTCTTCTTTTGGGTGCATTTGGACTAGCAACCCTTTGAAATAGTATTTTTGAAAAATGACACTATCTAATTCTACACTCATATACGTCAGAAGTTCAGATTAATTTGATGAAATCCTTCACTTCTCTACCTATGCTAGATCGAATGTCAAGGTTAAGCTATTTGACATGATTTTATTCTCTAATCTAAAACATGAAATTGAAAAATGACCAACTCAGGATTAGACAATTTGATTTTTCATGTACTTGTGGCATGAAAGACAAGCTGCACACAAATATTATTTTGCATAAAATGAAATCTAGAGAAACAAGACTAGGATACACCATTTTTTTTCATCCCTGCTTTCCTCCTTGGTTCTATTTTGAGCATGTGGAACCAATATCTTTTCCTAATCTACTCTCTTTGATAAGTCAAGCTTACACAATGTTGACCATATTTTCTACTCACTAACTTATCAGCAAATAAAGTTAAAACATGTTCAGTTATGATTAGGCTAGATAACTGAACAAGACATTTGAGCACTATTAGCGGCATTTAGACTTGCGCGCTTTCCGAATGACTATTTTTTGAACATGGAGCCTTCTTTATATTTTTCAAACCACCCTCTTTTTCTATTTTTCTATTGTTTTTTAACTTTCTGTTTTTCATTTATTTTTCAAACAATGGTATATACAATCATTGAAAAAGTTTTGACTTAGAAATCTTGGAAATGATGAAACTTAAGCATCTTATCCTCATAGGGATCTCCTACCACTCTTGGTCCACTCAGCTCTTGTAAAGAAAAATTTGGAAAACTTTCTCTTTCAAGCATGACATAATGATTCATGCATGCATTTTTGAACAACCCCGTATCTTCCCATTGTGCCTCTTTATACCTCTGATTTCCACCCTTTCCTTTGTTGTACATCTTTTTCAAATAATGCAGATATTCTTTGTCATTTTTGAAGTATATGATGACATCATCAAGGTACATCAAAATGTAGAAATTCAGAACTGGAAATATGGCTTTTAGGAGCATATTTTTGATATCCGGTGGTTTTGCAATTCTAGGTTTGAAACTGGAACTACTTCCAGCATACTGGAAAAATTCTTTGAGCTATCTGCTTTGCAAAGGAATCATTTGGTTATAACCTGAAACATCATTTTGCAAAGACATATGATTTAAAGCACTTATCATTGGTATATCATGGTCTTGGGTAGGAAGGATAAATTTTCTGTCACAAGGGTGTGTATTAGTGCTTCTAAAATCAAAACAGATCCTATGACCAGATATTTTATCTTTGATTATTATTGTTTGGTTCAGATTTTTGTATCTTCTTTTGTCGAAGTTTTTTCTTGGAGTGACACCAGTGGCATAGTGTTTCTCACTGTTTTCTATGTATGAAGTAGTGTTTTGAATAATATTGCCAATTCTAGCAGTTCTAAGTCTTTGGTGGAGTGACAGAATGTTAGCCGGTTCAAGTAACTCAGGTATATTTGGACTGCAGCCATCATCTCCTCTCATAAGAAGTTTATCAAGCATTTTTTCTGGATTTTGAGCTATTATGGATACAGTCAAGGTTTCATTTCAAATGGTAGAGTTATGTGATGGTAAATTCTTAAGGTATGGTAAGAACATTAAGCTTCCATGCCCCTGAGTTCCAAAGAGGTTTGTGATATGTAAGTCTTCTAATGCCTCTGTTCTGAAAAAGTTTCCTGATGTTATTGCTGATGTTTGCCTAAGGTTTGAGAAATTTTCTTGATAGTACATAATGGTTTGTGCTTCTTGTTCTATCCCTGTTTCAAAAGGAACAAACTCTCTTTCCTCAAGACATAACTACTCATGATCGTGATAATTTTGAGTCTCTAGTTCATCATGGAGAACTTGGGGCAGCTGATGTGGTGCGTCTAAGTTTGTTTCAAGTCCTTCTGACTATTCTTCAATGTCCTCATCAGTGTGTAAAATGAAAGAGTTTAGATGAGAATGCAAGGATTTCATCGGGATGTTATCTGGAATTTCTTGGCTGTTGATCATATATTTCATGTGTGATTCTCGATAGACTATTCTAGTTTGGTCAAAAATAGGAATAGTGGCATAGGACATATCAAGTTGAATATTTTTTTGAAGTTTGGCTCCCCAAGATCTGGATAAAAGCATTCCATACTTGGGAGGGATGTCTGCTACCACTATGTCCATGATCAGATGTTTTGCAGGTACTTGGGCCAAACTGAAACAAAGATCTTTGATCAAGCCTAGACATTTGACTGCACTCGAATCAAATGAATATAAGTCTTTGAATGGTCTTGTGATTTCTAGGCCTAATATTTCCATTACAACCTTCGACATGAGATTATGCGAGGCTCCGAAGTCTAGCATGGCATTGTGAAGGATTTTGTCATGGCTATTCAGACTGATGTAAAAGGGAAGAGTGGATCCTTCTTGGAATTTCCCTTCTATTTTTGGACCAAACAAAACTTCGAGAGTGTCATCAGTTAGATTAAGGGTGTTTGCATCATTCCCTATATTTAGGACCTTTAAAACTTGGGATTTATAAGATCCTTGGGTGATAATTTCAGTGAGAGGCATGGTAATCTTTATTTTGGCAATTTCTCCCTCAAAACTGAAAGGTGCTTATAGTTTAGACAGGTTTGATTTAGTTTTTTCAGCCATGAATTTCTCTAAGTTCTCAGCTTGCTGACTTTGTTTAGGGATTTTGTTTGACACAACCTCTAGGGAATATTTGTGGAGGTACTAGGAGCATCTAAGCAAAGACTTGTTTGAATAACTTTATCTTTGTTTTGGTCAGTTTTCTTGACCATGATTTTGTTTTTGTCCACTTCTTTTTTAAGGATGGTATCAGGGGTTCTAGCAGTGTCTGAGCTACCTTTCTTGGAGTTGTCTTGGTTTTTTTTGCTTCTAAGTTCATACTGTCTGTGAGATTCTACTATGGCATTCTGAAAATCTATGGCAGGATCCTCGGGATCTTCATAGTTGGTTTCATCCTGATTCAGAGAGAAGAATGCTTGTTCTTCTTTTGTGAGGTAAACCTCACTCTCATTATCAGACCCTATGAGGTTCAAATTATTTTCATCAATGGGTTCTGTATCCCTATCATCTTCTTCCACATAATTTTCGTTAAAGGGTGGCCTAATTTGTTGGTCATTTTCCCTTAGTTTGTTTTGAGGTTGTTCCCTCCTAAAATTTTGGTTCCGGTTTCTGTTTGGAGGGTTTGGTTGGTTGTCCCTAAGAGGATTATTTTCACTAATATTTTCCCACATTTTGGCCATGGACCTAACCAAGTCATATATTCTAGGATCTAAGGAAGGGGCTGAAGTGGAGACCTCATCCCGGTATGTGAATTTCCTTTCTGATCTACTCCTAGCTCTTTTTTCTGCTAAGTTGGCTTCTGCACTTATGGCCACTTTTTGCATTTCCTCTAAGGTAGGGGGGTCCTTGTCTCTTAGTTGATAAGTCATGTCTGGGTCAAAGCCTTCGGGAACTTTGGATTGGTTTGAAGTGAGGTGGGAGGGCATTATACACATTGTTTAACCTAGTGCAGTATCCTTGGACACTTTCCCCATTTTCCTGTTTTAGATTGTTATACTCTGACAGGATTTGAATGGGGTTCTTTCAGATTTCCAACTTTTTTATTAAGGTTTGGTAGAGTTCTGGCAGATTGTGGATGTTGTTTGGAGTTAAGCTCTTAAACCATTTTTTGGGTTCTCCGTCCAGGCTTTGGGTGAACATCCTCATTCTGATGGTCTCGTCTTCTATTTCCATGTAATCAAAGGCATCGCTAGTCCTATCTACATGTTGTTGAGCAGTGCTAGTCTCAACTCCGGTAAAGTGCGAGATTTTGGATTGATAGTCGTTTTTTAAGGGAGCCAAAGGCTGTGGCAACACCAAGGGTGCATACCAGGCTGCCATGATGGGAGCTAATGGATGATGTACAAAACGAGGGCTTGTGGGATGAGTTGAGGTGGTTTGAATAGTAGTGGTTTGGATGGGTGTGGCAGATGTACATGGACTAGTGATCTGATTTTGAGCAGATCTGGGATGGTAGGAGCCAAAGTGATGGAGAAGATGAAAGTTGGGAGGTGTAGTAGGTGAGGCTTCTCTACTAGGACTTTGTGGCAGATCTAGGCGCTCAAGATCATCAAAGTCTATCTTACTTTTTGACTTGCTTTTAAAAAGGGTTTTTGATGATTTTAAGTCAAATGGGGAATGCTGCAAGGCTGTGAGATGTTCAGGTACTGATCTTTCTTTACGGATGGACTTATCGACAGCTAAATTGCTAGTTTCGGAAGCTTGCCACAAAATCTTCTCTGGGTCATCTACGATGATAGGGGTATTTGGGTCTGGATGAGATCTGGTGTTGATTCTTTGTGAAGCTAGATTTCGAGTCTAGAGTTTAGAGAGGATGGTATTTGTGATTGTGTCAAATGGATGGCCTCTCTAGGGTTTTACTAATGTGAAGGATGGTCAAAACAAAAATATGGACTAGTGGAGTCGCCAAGTGGATTTCTATGAGAACTATGGTCCACCACCAACACTATCAAGGATGCTTTTGGGAAAACGTTTTATAGAAAACTTTGAGATGAAAACTTGCAAAGAAGAGTGATTCACTTGGTTTCAACAGTTTGCTAGGCTGTATGGACAAGCTAATGGTTATTTTTTCAAGGTTACTTCTGTTTATCTCCTATGTTTAGGTGACGTCTTCTGAATCGCTAAGTTATACTTAGTTTGTCACTGATTACAGAGTTTTCACCCTAAGTTTTAAGTTTTTGGAAAGGATGAGTTAACAGAAAGGTATGGTTTATGAATTTTTTGGTTTTTTATGGAGTTTTTAGGCCTACAGGAGGCTAGTGGAGTCACCAGGTGGATCTTGGTTGTTCTTGTAAAGATGTAGCTATTGTCCACCACCATTAATTAGGGAAAAGCCAATCTGGGAATTTTTTGGGGTTTTTTGAGTTTTATGTGCCTATGAGGTTTGGAAGAGTTTCCTATAACTGAATCATCATTTTGCTAAGATGGTGAAAGAGCTAGCTTCTACTCTTCAAACAAAACTTAAATTTTCTAAGTTGGATTGAGACTTCGAGAGTTACTAAGGAGTACTTAAATTGTCACTAACTCGGAAGGTACCACCTTGATCGCCACTATGTTAGGGAGCGGTGGGATAAGTGAATCAGATATTATTCTTAAGGCTGCTATAATCTTTAGGGAATATAAGCTTGTTTATCACTCAAGGTCCCACCACGATTGCCATTATGTTAGTGTGCCGTGATTTAGCTGATTGGAAAGCCAAATGACAGTGTAACGTCAAACCAATATTTGGCGCCCAAGGACCTAGCCTTCCTGGACTCAGAGAGGGATCTCTCTATTTGTGTAAGGGATATTTGTGTGTTTGCTTATTGTGTTCTGATTTTAGGCTAGTTATGAAGTAGGTTTTTGGTTTTGGTTTTTAGGTTGTGAGGGATGAACTGATCAGACATAATATAGGTGAAAATATATTAGATCAACTGGGCTATGGGGTCAAAAAAGGTCAAGAAAGATTTCAGATGGTGATACAAGGTTGTGAAGGCCCGATTTGATTCGAGATAAAATGGATCTTTGGGAAAAATGGAGTGAGATGGATATTAAATTTCTGAAGAAAAAAGGATTTCAAACATGACTAGTTTAATAGCTGACATAAACATGGTAGGGCAAACCATTAATCATGAGAAATGTAACTGTAAACTAATCGATGCATATAAATAAACATTCAATCCATACATAGAGATATATAACTCTCTAAATTTAGGAAATGGATATCAGACTTTGGGGAAATACATTTAAGATAGACAAACAACTCAAATCACTATGTCGGAATGCCTAAACATAGTGCTTCAAGCTATTGGGCACTTTGAAAACAAGATTTCATAGTTCTAGGCAAAGGGCAAGATCAATACAAGACCTCCTTGGTTCAAAAAATGACAATCTAATCAATCAAAGAGAGGTTTCATAGGTGGAGCTATGGCTAGCCATGAGTAAGCAGGGAGAACCGTAAATCATACTTAGCATGCATAAAACCATAAATGAAACAAGCAAACAATATTCTTGAGTTATTAAAGAGTAATCAAGGATTCTTTAACATCACTAAGAATGAAGAAAACGTGGAAGCTATAAAGAAACAAGAAATTTGAGGTGCCTCCAAGGGCATGTATCAAATATCTTCTCTACTATCTTATAGCAAGCAAGAACATGGATTTACGAATGAAACTAGGAAACAAAACAGAGAGAGAGACACTATACCATTCTACCAAGTCATGGAATCCAACAACAATCCTCTTTCATCATCCAAGAACATCGAAGAAAATATCCAAAAGCATGAGACAAGTATTTCTTCCAAAGATTATATGACCATATATTGCTTCTATTCACCAATTTCAGCCTCGTTTACAATGAAAGCCTTTGGAATATATAGGCCAAAGTGAGGAAAACCTCTTAGTTCAACTTGCAATCTCATTGGCCTATCCAACATATCTGATTTTGTCCTTGAAGCTTTGCAAAGCCCAAGGCACAAAATATCTAATAAAATATCTCAAAAATGATAAAAAAGGGAAATATATTGACTTTTCATAACTTATCATGTACAAAAATAGCTAAACGCACATGAAGAAAAGTCACTTTTGAAAGGTTCAATTTTTACAAAAACACTCAAAAAATACATCAGCAAAAGGCCCGCTGACTTGCCAGCAACTTTTGGAGGCCTTCCCAATGTCGAAACGAGGCTCATGACGTCTCGTTGGAAAGAAATGAGTGTCTACATTCTGAAAATGTTTATTTTTCTCCCAAATAACCACTAGAAGTCCTCCAAAAATAGTCTTGTGTGTAAAAAAACAAAAAATAGGCCTTGCTGATAAACAGGGCAGAGTGTAGAAAACGCGAGTGTTTTCCGCCATTTTGGGGCAGCAAATGATCTTCAATTGATCTGAAAATAGCTGAATATGTGCCTCTAAAATTATGGCATCCAATGATACCACTTTCATCCTTTGAGGATGCCCCAAACTGAAATGGCGATGCCCATGAGTTTTGGCCAAAAACCCAAAAATGACAAAAAACCAAAATTTGTCGAATTTCGCCCAAACTTGTCAAGCATGACCCTCAAGGGTTTTCAGAAACATGTTGTGAAGCTGAGGCCATGATTTGGAGCCTTGAGGTGTCTTTCCTCAATTTTGGTGCCGAGCGCTTCCCTTTAGCCTCCTTGAGTTTTTCTTGAGTGACCTTCAATTTCTACTGGGCAAACTGATTTAGCTTTTTATAATGCCCGGTCATCCTCCGTTGAAGGTCCAAGTCTCTATTTGCCTTCTCCAATTTCTTTTCCAAGTGATCATTAACTCTCTCAAGCCATTCTTCTTGATTGTTCTCTATCTCTTGTTCGAACAATGTAGTGAGAGGGGAAGATTGGAGAAGGGCATCTTCTTCTTCCTTTTGTTTCTTAAGGGCCTTTTTGAGCCCCATGGTTCTTGGCCTCTTTTGCCTGGGCTGATCTTCGCCTTCACTCTCATCGAACTCACCCATGAGTTTTTCCAATCTCACTTGTGCTTTGGAGGCCTCCTTTTTGTATTTGATGGCCCGTGTCTCATATACAACCATATGGACACTCATCTATTTGTTTTGAGTTTGTAAAAAGTGATTGAAGTTCCTAGCCCTCTCAAGATCAGTCCTCAAAGCATCAATTTGGTTTTCTCTATTGATCAAGATATTTTCTAGGATCTGGGCTTCATTGTCACTATCATCACTTTGGATTTGAATGATGTCGAATTCCCTTTCCTTTTCATGATTGCTTTCTTCCTTGTCCTTCCCTTTTCTTTGGGTGGCTCTTTTAGTCTTCCTCCTCTTGGGCAATTCGACAATGGGCTTCTTGGGAAATTTTCGCTTTCTTCGGAGGGCCCTAGTCACATTTGGAGTTACAAATCTAGGCACCCTTTTCTTTGATGTCCGGGGCTTGGCCACTTTCAGAGAAGAGGGCATGGCCCCTTGCCTAGGAGAGGCAGCTAGCACATGCTCCATTGGCTCTTTACCCTTGTCACTTTGCTCATCATTCTTGCCACTGTCTTGGATTTCTTCATGGATGCCTTGACTGTCCTTGTGCATTTCTTTTGGAGGGATGTCCTCCTCACTTTGTTGCATCTTTTTACCATGCTACTATTCCTTTTTATGAGGCTGATGTTCATCAACATGAGGCTGCTCACTCTCACTGTGCTGCACATCTTTATCATGCTGCCCTTCATCATCTTCAGGCTGCTCACTCTCACTATGCTGCACCTGTTCATCATTAGGTTCCTTTTCATCATCATGTCCTTTTTCATCATGCCCAAGAGTTTGTTTTTCTTCCTCACTGTGATGCTGCTCATCATCACTTTCCTCTTCATCCCCTTGCTGCCCTGTTTCATCATGCTGTTGCTCATCATCACTTTCATCTTCTTGCTCATGCTCTTCTTCCTCATCATGCTCTATTGCTTGCTCTATGGTAAAATTGAGCTTCTTGGGAATAGGTTTGCTAGAAGAAGGCGAAGGATGGTGAGTAGAAGGTGAAGGAGATGTATGAAATGAAGGGACAGTGGCGAAATCCAGATGTGTGATGAAAGTATCCCAAGAGACCTCCCTCTTCTCAAGATGATGAAGAATGATGACTTTGATGAGGGAGTGATGGAAGAGGCAGGCTGTCTGCTGAGAAGGAGGATTTTTCTGAACAGTGGAGGCTATTTTCTCAATAATTCTATGTAGGAAGAAAGGGAGATTTAGCAATTTGGCCCTCGTGAAATGCATGAGAAATTGGATGTGATAGGCATAGACTCGGGAGAATCTTCCCTCGCAAGTGAAGTATTTCATGATGATCTTCATGAGGGGGGCGTAACTACTCAATAGATATGAGAAGGGGAAAATGGATGGACATGAATCTCTATGCGCAGGCTTCAAAAAGGGCTTGACAATGAGCTTTTATCTTGTCATGGGCTGATTGAAAAGGTAGGAGGACAAAAATGTTTATGGGTGTTTTCCAGCTGGAAAATTTGATAAATTTTGAGATTAGCTGCTAGAAAACTTGGCTGTGACAACTAGTCATCATGAACAAGTGAAAAATACTGATGACTAACATTTCCATCAATTCCATTTCCTTAGGCTCACTTAGTAGATTGAATCATATCATAGTAAATAATTATCACATGTTTAATCTAGTTGGATGGTTACTTGGGTAGATGTGGGATGAGGGTGTTAAAAAGTTGTATCAGAGAAATTTGTGCTCTCTATGGGTCATATCTGATACCACATGGTGGTTTCAGAGCATGGTTCACCCCTTGAATTAGATGGGAGGAATATGTTTGTCATGCATACATGTTAGTTGAATATGTGTTTTGTAAGTTTGTGGATTATGTGTTTGTTGTGTATGCATGGTGGTGGTCATTGTTGCAGTTGTGTTACCATGTGGAAGTTGATGGTGTTTTTGTTGAATGTGATCATCACGAGTGCATGTCAGTTATGCATTTTTTATGCTGTAAATGTCTATATCTTGGTATGCATGCATTTTATGGTTATAGTTGTTTTCAATGAGGTAATTGTAGGAATTTTTGGTCATAATGATGTTGTTGATATGTTATGATGATGATATGTTGGTTGAAATAGAGCAAGAGTTGCAGATTATCCAAGTGAAGTTGTGACACTAGACTTTGGGTAAGAGCAGATAGTCATATAGATATTGTATGTTTGGCATACGAGTATGTTGGATAATGGTTGTTATAAGAATTAGGGTTATGCACATGTTTCTTAGTTTATTTTTGTTGTGGTTACATGTACGATAGATGTTAATGAATCAATGTAGTCATATTCACATTGTCGAATAGTCATGAATGATAAAAACTTTTTTTTATATGCATTATTGTTTTTTTATGTTAGTTAACTTGATGATTATGTTATATGTTGTCAATAAATATGTCATATGATAAATTTATAATTGTACATGATAGTTAACTTGATTATTATGTTATATGTTGTTGTTGAGTATGTTATATTTTAACTCGTTGTTGTTATATGTTAGTTAACTTTATGATTAGAGTTATTGCATTAAGATATTGATGTTATATGTATCGTTCTAATTTGGACTGGCCTATGCATATGGTTAGGGTTATGAAATTGAGGTATGAATCGACCTACTTATGATAGTGTGTTTCACAAATCTAAAAGAATGTGCATACATGATTGTAATGCATCAATGCCAATTGTTTGTAACTTTATGATGTGGACATGTTAGCTAGCCATTGTTTTGGATATCATGACCTTCTTTTTGTTTGAGTGGATATGGTGTGAAGTTATATCATGCTAATATATATTGATTTTGCAGACAAGATAACCTCGCTTGAGATACATTAAGGTATCATTTTTCTTATCTCATGTACTTGGTGCTTAACTGTTTCATTAGGTCATCTATTTGGTGTTTGAGTGTTTGGTTTTTATTATATCGTTTAGTAGATTTATATAACATGGTACATTTATAGGTGGTTTGAATGTTTTGTTAATGGAATGCTATGAATATGTGACTGAAATATTGCAAGAATGAATGGTCATGTTTTAAGATGGTTGTAATAACATATTGTGTGCTGAGACAGTTTATATGTAATTGAGTGTAAGTGTGTGATAGTTGTATTATTATGATTTTTAATATTAGTTGATTATGACATGGTTGTTAGTACAATCGAGGTTGATTTTAGTTAATATTTATGATGTCTTGATATTTGGAAAATGTGATTGAATTATGTGAACAACTGCAAGGAAAAATGCCTGGTATTAGCATGACATGGTAATAGCCTTATGTGTTTATATAACTAACAAATGGGTAATGTGACAATACATAATAGGGCTCGATTGCAACAAGGAAAAAGAAAGTAATAGGGTATAACTGTTGGATTCTAATTATGGCTTGATTCCTCAAGGGATTGGAGTCCCTTGAGAGATGATATATGTATGTGTTCAGATACAAGGCAATGTTCCTGGAATAATAAGGTAAGGTAACTGGTATATTGTATGTTTATATTATACACTGACAATTATGTGTATGATCATATGATGCAGGGGATTGCATGGATAAAGAGACTTCCATGAAATCTTGAAGAAGGCTCAGGTTGAGATTTCCCTTGGAAGCATTGGGAACCCATGGGGATTGAGTCAATGTGTTTGTTGCTAGTTTTATTCTTTCAGTCTTTTTGATTTATTTGCACTTGATTTGTGGTATTGATTGTGTGTAGTGCATGATCATGCCACTTTGTGTTATATTGATTTTGGTTTTCATGATATTATTCTTGTTTTTTCTTGTTCTTTCCTTTTATTTTTTGAGAGTTTTTGGAATTGGTTTTGGAAAGAGGGAAGTTAATGTAGCTCGAGTAGAGTGGTGTGGTACCGAATAGGTAATGTAAGGCTTAAATGAAGCTCGGAGCATGAGTAAGAGTAGCAGAAGGTAAGAATATGACATCGGATCAGAATGGTTGGGTCCATTATGGTAAATGGACGATATCAGAATAGATATGAGAAAGGTAACCAGAAAGGTAAAATAAATGGATTGAATCATCGTATGCCTTGGCTATGTTAGGGATTGTTGTTCTCAATTTTATGCATACTATGAACACATAAAGGGAATTATCTTAACCTTTTGTTAGAAAATTATATATTACAGAGCAATGCAACACATAAAATATGCGGAAAATACAAGCACACAAAACACATAAAACCAAAGAGACATAGATATATGTGGTTCACCCAGTTTGGGCTACATCCATCACGAATAGCCAGTCCTTTCTTTTTATTATCTAGCAAAATAAAGAGACAATCTACAGCAGATCCGCTGTAATATCCTCTGTTCTCTCTCACAGTCTCCCTATTTGTTTCTCGCTCTGAGAATACACATACAATGCACAGCCGCAGTACAATACCCTCAGAAAAATGAGGGTTTGACTTCTAGGGAAAAAAAACCTAAACTAAACATAACTTTACCGTCAGATCATCTGCCTAATGAATGGCCTAGATTGACTAGAAATTACTATACTTTTACAAGGAAATTTTACATTTGTTTTTAGCTTCGAGGGCGCTGTCCCTAAAACCCCACCAAGGGGGGGCTCCATAAAGTCACAGTCACCCCCCTTGGACCCCACAGGCATCATTTAATTACGGGCGACATTGCCACCCCATTTAGGTACAGGGGTCCAACACCGTGATACAAAATAAACAAGATAATCAAGCTCCACACCCAACAATCTCCCACTTGGAGACTGATTGTAGCAACTCCACCGCTGCTTCATTTGCTGGACAATGACTCCTCTTTGGACCTGGCTATTTCTCATCTTCATCATCATCCTTGAAAACCAATTTAAACTGAGCATAATCTCAGTTTCTCCCCAGTTACAACTTTTTTTAGCATATCTACAGGATTCTGGCTAGTGCGTATCTTTTCCAACTCCAGCTGTCCATCTTCCAATACTAATTGTATGAAATGGTACTTAAGTTGTATGTCTTTAATCCTAGAATGAAATTTTGAGTTCTTTGCAAGATGAATGGCACTTTGGCTATCACTGTATAACGTGCCCATATCATGCTTATTACCCAATTCTTCCATAAACCTTTGTAACGAAATCATTTCTTTACTAGCCTCTGTAGAAACAACATACTCTTCTTCTGTTGTTGAAAGTGAAATAATACTTTGGATTTTTGAAACCCAACTGATAGCTATTCCACCTACATTAAATAGATATCCTGTAGTGCTCCTCCTGTTATCTCTGTCATCTGCCAAATCTGCATCAACATATCCCTGTAGAGCAATGTTTGAAACACCAAAGCATAATGCTTGATTTGTGGTACCTCTCAAATATCTGAGAATCCATTTTACTACCATCCAATGTTCTTTTCCTATATAGTTCATGTACCTACTTACAACTCCCACTGCATGTGCAATATCAGGCCTTGTGTATACCATTGCATACATTAAGCTTCCAACTACTGATGCATATGGAACTTTAGACATATAGTCCATTTCTTCTTGGGCCTTGGGGCACGTATCCTTACTAAGTTTGAAATGGCTAGCAAAAGGTGTACTAACTGGTTTTTCATTCTGCATATTAAATATTTTCAACACCTTTTGTATGTCCTTATTCTGAGACAGTGTTAATTTTCTATTTTTCCTGTCTCTAGTTATTCTCATACCAGGGATATGTTTTGCATCTCCCAAATACTTCACTGCAAATGAATTTTCCAATTTTCTTTTGAGCACATTTATTTCCTGCATGTTATACCCTACAACAATCATGTCAAAAAATATAATATAGACGCCATAATTTTGCTTTTTCAGATAAACATAATGATTAGAGTGACATCTAGTATAACCTTGTTTAGACATAAACCTATCAAATTTTAGATACCACTTCCTTAGAGCTTGTTTTAAGCCATACAATCTCTTCTTTAACCTGCACACTAATTTTTCTTTCCCTTTGACCTCATATCCTTCTGGTTTCTCCATATAGATATCTTCCTCCAAATCTCCATGGATAAATGTTGTCTTTACATCTACTTGTTCAAGATGCAAATCTTTCGCTGCTACAAGACTTAAAATAGTTCTGATTGAAGTCATATTAACAACAGGAGAAAAAATTTCATCAAAATCAATACCTTTCTTTTGTGAAAACCCCTTCACCACAAGTCTAGCTTTGTACCTCTATTTTCCTCCATCTTCTTTCTTCAGCCTGTAAACCCATTTATTCTACAATTTAGTTTTACCTGCAGGCAACCTAACTAAGTCCTAAGACTAGTTATGCATTAAGGATTCCATATCTTCTTCCATGGATAGCTCCCACTTATTCTTGTTTTCAACCTGACTAAGTCCCAAGTCTAGTTATGCATTAAGGACTCCATCTCTTCTTCCATGGCTAGCTCCCACTTCTTCTTGGTTCCAACCTGCATTTCTTCTTCTTAAAATTTAGGTTCACCAGAATCAGTCAACAATAAATAATATAATGAAGGAGAGTATCATTTAGGGGATCTACTTATCCTGGTAGATATTTTGACACCACTTTCAGGTGTTTGAGGTGCTTGTTTTTGTTGTGGTGGTTCCTGTTGTTGTGGCTGTTGATTGTTATTTTTTTCAAGCACCTTTAATTTTTCTGTGACCTCATCAAGAACTGTGTATTCTTTGTTTTCCTTTTCCTATTTCTTTTCCTGTAACTGATTCTTATAGAAGACCTTTTTATTGAATATTACATCTCTGCTCCTAATGAATTTGTGATTTTCATAATCATATAAGTGATAAACAAAATAATTAACACCATATCCAATAAAGGTACATTTCTTTGATTTTGCCTCAAGCTTTGTTCTATTTTCTTTATTAATATGGACAAGGCCTCACAACCAAAAGGTTTTAAAAAATATTAGTTTACCTTTTTACCTGTCCATGCTTCCTCTAGAATACCACCATCCAAGGAACTTGAAGGCCCTCTATTTATTAGATAAAATAAGCATCTATAGCATCTGCCCAAAACTGTAAAGGCAATCCCGCATGAAATCTCATGCACCTTGCACGCTCCATGATTGTTCTGTTCATCCTTTCTGACACACCATTTTCTTGTGGTGTTCTTGGAACTGTCTTCTCTCTAAAAATTCCATGCTCTAAACAGTACCTATCAAAATATTTGCTGCAATATTCACCTCCATTGTATGATCTGAGACACTTCAACCTATTTCCTCTCTTAATCTCAACCAAATCTTTCCATTTCTTGAAAGTATAAAATACATCAGATTTATTCTGAATACAATAAATTCAAGTCTTTCTAGTTGCATCATCAATACAAGTAACATAATAACGAGATCCATTAAGAGATGATAGCTGAGCAGGTCCCCATACATCTGTATGCACAAGCTCTAATTTTTCACTCTTCTTTTCTTTCCCAACTCTGAGAAATATGACTCTCTTCTGTTTTCCAAAAATCCAATTCTCAAATAAATCCAAATCAACATTCTTCAAACTTGGCAACAAATTTATTGAGTGAAGAATCTTCATCCCCTTGTCACTCATGTGTCCGAGCCTATGATGCCATAATGATGCATTTGTTCATTTGGAATTTAAAGCATTAACAGAGTTAGAAATACCATTACATAAATACAATGTACTAACTTTTTCACCTTTTGCTATTACCAAGGCTCCTTTGGTGACCTTCCAAGTTTTATCTATGAAAGTTGTCACACAACCTTCACCGCCTAACTGCCCTATTGAAATCAAAATTTTCTTCAGATCTGGAACATGCCTTACCTCCTTTAATATCCATTGGTTTCCATTCTATTGTTTTACAAGAACTTTACCCATTCCAACAATTTTACAGGGTTTATCATCACCAAAACAAACTTGTCCAAAATCTCCTTGAACATAGTCATGAAAATATTTCTTATCAGGTGTGGCATGGAATGAGGCCCCTGAATCTACCACCCAAGAATCAGTAACATTTTCGAAAGAAATAATCAAAGCATATTGTAACACATCACCTAACACATTTGCTTCATGATTGTTTTCTTGTTGTGCATCCCCTTATTTTCCCTTCCGAGATCTACAATCTTTCTTCAAGTGTCCTTTCTTTCTGCATTTCCAGCACACCATCCCCGATCTGGACTTGGATCTATCTTTCCTTGATTTAATGTGATATCATGAGCTCTTTCCTCTTTCAATTTTTCTTCCCCTAGACTCTGCACTCAAAGCATTACCTGATGTCTCACCGGAGCTTTTCCATTGCATTTCCTCGCTAAGGATAGCACCGACAACATCATCAAACTTTAAAGTACTAGATCTAGAGATAGAGATACTAATGGCCATAACTAAACCATTCTAGCTTTCTGGCAATGAGCACAAAATAACAGATCTCTAACTTCATCATCAAATTTTACCCCTACAGAACTTAACTGACTGGTAATTGTATTAAAATCATTTAAATTTTCTGCAATAGATCCACCTTCTGACATCTTCATATTAAATAAACGTTTCATAAGAAATATCGTGTTTGAGGCCGAGGGTTTTTCATATAGTTTTTCCAATGCCTTAATCAAACCCTTTGTTGTTGTTTTCTTCAAAATATTAAAGGCTATCGATGCCGCAAGGCACAACCGTACTATTATGATTGCCTTTCTATCGAGAATCTCCCATTCTGCGTTTGTCATACCCATTGAATTCTTTGTTTTTCCGCTCAATGGTAGTTACAGATCTTTCTGATACAAATAATATTCCATCTGCATCTTCCACAATGGGAAGTTTTGGCCGTTATATTTCTCGACCCTAAACTTACCATCTTCCGCCATTGCTCCCACTTGAACCAGGAACCCTTCTTTCCTGCGAGTTTATCAGCCAAATAGACCTTCGACTCTAATACCAGTTGTTAGAAAATTATATATTACAAAGTAATGCAACACATAAAATATGAAAAAAATAGAAGCACACAAAACGCATAAAACCAGAGAGACATAGATATACATGGTTCACCAAGTTTGGGCTACGTCCACCCTGAACATCCAGTCCTTCCTTTTTATTATCCAACAAAATGAAGAAATACAACCTACAACAGATCTGTTGTAATATCCTATGTTCTCTCTCACAGTCTCCCTATCTGTTTCTCGCTCTGAGAATACACATACAATGCACAGCCGATACAATAACCTCATACAAGCAAGGGGTTTCCTTCTAGGGAAAAAAACCATAAAATAAAAATAACTTATACCGTCAGATCATCCACCTAATGAATGGCCTAGATTGACAAGAAATTACTGTACTTTTACAAGGAAATTTTACATATGTTTTTAGCTTCGGGGACGCTGCCCCCAAAACCCCCCGCCAGGAAGGGGCTCCATAAAGTCGCAGCTGCCCCCCCTGGATCCCCCAGGAAGCATTTAATTATTGGTGGCATTGTTGCCTCATTTAGGTACAAGGGTCCAATGTTGTGATACAAAATAAACAAGATAACCAGGCTCCACACCCAACATCTTTAACTAATTATATTTGGTAACTATGTTGTGATCGTGATTATGACAATTTATATATATGTATATATGCATGAATGTATGTCATTTTATGACACGATCATGATTGATTTATGTTGATGTTTATATATGCATATATGTATTTGTGTATGTATTTTGTTGATTCACATGGTCGCTATGATTTTTTTGTGCTAGTATTCACATGTATATATGTATGTATGTATGTATCTATGTCACTGTCTGGCAGGGCTTTCAAGGATCATTCTGGTGGAGGAAATATTTCTTATGCAGGTGAATGGCATGAAGAGGTGTAATATTCCTAAAATTAGCATGCAGCTAATAGGAATATTAGATTTTTATTTTTTCACCTAGTGAAAATGACCGATATTTAACTTGTACTGACATAAAATTCCTCTTGGTGTGAAAAGGGAATAACTTGGTGGCTAGATTTTGCACTTCCCATGTGTGAACAGGAAAAGGATCATGTTGATTCAGTCAAGTTGACCAAGTCAACAACGCTACCTAAGAGGGTGTGGCTTGCTTGAGAAGACAACGCAGTTTTGGAGGGAAAGTATTCACATGGTGTTGGAAACCCTAATAGGTGGGACCCAAGGTGAGGAGGCTCACAAAATTTATAAGGAGTAAGATAGCAGACTTTAGGGGTGAGCTTATGGATTAGATCTTGGTCTACTTAGAATATTTGCAGACTCTTGCTGGTTAGCAGAGTTGCAGTGCTGTTTAGCACAAGGTATTCCTGCTTAGGAATTCCTTCTCCTTCATTGGGTGATCTCTTGGAGGGGTTCTGTTATTCATTCTCCACATTTGGGCTTGCGGCCGAGTATCCTCCTTCAGCCATAATTTTACTCTTGTAGCAAGGACTTTGTGTTGCAAGGTGTTGCAGTGGGAGACTCACAACACCAGCTCCTGAGCCTATCTTTCAGAGGAGGGAGCTCCCCTTGCTTTGCAAGATCTGTACAGGAGGTTCCAGAGCTCATTTGACATCTTGGCATGTGACCACATCACCTTCCATCATCTACAACTCAGTTGTCTTTAGAAACTGTGTCATTTTCTCGGGTGCAGCAGTTGCAGGGTTTGATCCCTTGCTTGTGAGCTAGTTCTTTGGAGAAGAGGCCAACCTTCCTCCCAGAAAGCTCTGTACTTCATTCTTCTTCTGTCACTTGTATATTTTAGTCACATTTATTCAGTGCTGTAGTAAAACTATGTTTTTCGGATCCATATTTTCAGATCTGCTCTTTGTACATGTGTCTCTCATGAGACCCTTTTCGGGTTGATATTATTTTTGTATAAAGAGGGAGGCACCTCAATTTTCTCAGCCATTGATGCATTGTATAATCCAGATATATTTTTTCTGATTATTTGCTACATAAAACCTCATAAAAATAACGTTTTCCTTGCTTCAGTACTTCCTGCATGAGCTAGGCTATGGGGTTTGGGCTTATTTGAGCTGCATTGACATGGGGAGATCTATTTATGTTGGCTAGAGTGATTTGTTTCACCTCTAATTTTTCATGTGAATTGTAAATGATGTATTCTAAGTGATCCAAGTCCCATATCTCATAGGTATAGTGTTATTTTTTGAAGACAACTATTTTATGCCCTATATTACTGCATTTCCCTACTTAGGAAGGAGAATATAGACCATATACTTGCCGAGGACCTTCAATTTGCTGGAGAGATATTATTTTACATGTAATGAGCTGATATATATTGCTATAATCATGGGTTGCTGAAGCTCCAACTTTGGAATATCTCAAGATATTCAATTTATTGTAGAAAATCCCTATTTGGGATATTATAGTGGTATCAGAGCTGCCATCTTGGCTCAGCCTGTGTATTTCATATCCAATTAGAAGATAAGAAGAGGAGGAGAAAAAAATTATGGAGAGGGTGAGATTACTCTCATCCATTTTCAGATCTAAGAAGAGCCTCTCCAAGGAGGTTCAACCGATGGAAGAAGAAAGATGCAATGAAACTACAAGAGGCTTTCAAGAAGGGGAAAGCTGCAGTGGGACCTCTAGAAGGTTTCAAGAGGAAGAATAAGACCCATGCACTTCTAGTTCTAATAGAGGAAGTGGAAAGCAAGAATACCACTAAGAACATGAGATCCTGAGTGGGTATTTGGTAAAATACAAGTTCCAACCTAGGGCTTTCAAAGAGACCCTAGATTTGCCTCAGTTTATTCAACTGAGAGAAGAAAGAAGAACATACAGTAAGAGAATGATAAGAGGCAATAGATTCCTATTGTCTACATTTGATGGATCACTCATGTGTGCAGCAAAGGTTTGGGTGATGAAACTAGAGGGATTTTTCCTACTATACTGAGTAATGGAAAAAGAGGTTGTGGAGATATCAGCGCTGTACCTGGAGGGAAAAGAAAGATCTTGGTGGATCAGCCATGTAATTCATGTAATAATATCTAATTTTTCTGATTTTACTCATCAAGTAATCATAAGATTTGACAGTAGAAGATCAGAGAAGGAGGAGTCCTCTTCTCCACTTGAGGAGCCTTGTACCAGCACTGTCACAATCATGGAGGGGCAGACATCTGTAGCATTGGTTGGGTCAGCCAACACAATGGAGAGAGAAACTCTTGCAGCCATACAATATGTTCCCAAGACTCACCAAGGTATGGATATATTTCAATTTATGATTATTTCAGAAAATATTATGGAAAACCTTGGAACTTGGTCCTCACATGGTCAAGGATCAAAACACATTGTTGTGGTGGAGCAGCAAGCTTGCAGTGTGCTGTGTGACCTTAGAAGGATGAAAATCCATTCCATTGCACCCCTATTGAGTTTCTTGTAGCATGATGAGTTAGGGTGTAAGTTTTTGGAGGGCATGAGGGGATTTGTGCGACTTTGTGATGATTTTCTACTTTCAACACACTTGGATCATTTTGGATTTAAGAGATTGATTGATGAGAGGTATTTTCTGAAATATCTCCAAGGGGTTACACCTCGACTTCCCATGAGTTGTAAAGAGAGAAATATGTTTTGGGAGATTGGTAGTCTTCATTGGGAAGATACCAAAGGAGAAAATGATTGGAGGCATCCACATTTGGATGAAGAGTCTTCTTCTCAAAAAGAAGACATGAAGATTCCTCTTTCAAAGGTAGGCCAAGATCTAAGGTCTCCTATTGATGATGAGGCATTTTCCACCATTGAAGTAGAGGCTAGGGGTGACAATGCAGTCATGACAAAGGCATCTCTAGAATTTCATGAAGAAGAAGAAGAAGAAGCTGCTCCAAGAAGAGAAGCTCTTGCCTTCTTGCAAGGAGTTTCAAAGAGTCTCACATATATAAATTATGGCACAATCCATGGGCAGCATGTGCCATCATTATCATATGGTGAGATCCTGAATACTGCAGAAGATGAGGAGGAGGGCAAGCTTCATCGGGAAAGAAACATTTACCCCTATTTATTTCAAAAGAGTGATGCACTAAGAAGGCATGAAGATCTATACAATAAAAGCCAAGACACATCAGTCCATACATCTTTCTGTTATGATATATGCCTTGATGTCTCCTTACTTGTAAGAAGCCCTCTAGGGAAACTCCTTGATGGAAGGAGCAAAGTGTTCTCTCAACCTTGTACAGTGATGATACATTTGACCAAGAGAGGGACTATCACAGCACTGGAGACTCTAGGTAAGAAGCATGCTTATGCAAAGCACATTCCACTTTATGATTGCATGCATTCTTTTAATTTACATATGCAGGCCATGACTCCTTGAAGGAGTGTCCTACCTTATAAACTTCATGGCCAACTATGGGTCAAGATTATTTTAAAACTTGGCCACTCCCTTGATGGGCTAAGGGAGGTTTTGCAGCATGATGGGTGCTTCCCTAAAGCACCAAATATACATTTCACCTTCAACTTTGGTGGAATGATGAGGGCAGCAAGTAAGTGGCATATAAACCAC
Source organism: Pinus albicaulis (assembly GCA_034641835.2). NCBI lineage: Eukaryota > Viridiplantae > Streptophyta > Pinopsida > Pinales > Pinaceae > Pinus > Pinus albicaulis. The sequence continues at coordinate 841,882,277 of CM076582.1, read as the reverse complement.
TTACCACATCTAGATCTACAGCAGGGAGGAGATGACCTGTGCTGGTCTCTATTGGGTGAATATGGGTACCACCCAAAGTTTTTGATTTTCTTGTCTCATGCCTTGTATCTCAAGAAAGAAATGCATAAGATGGAAGCATGGTTGCTTTGGTTGACAAGAAGAGAGTATGGGCATAAATTTTCCCATACTTTTCATGATATTTCCAGAGAGAAGGAAGGTACATTCATGGTGCAAGGAGGCTACCCTTTTGCATTGGATGATTATGAGGGGCTTCCAAGTAGGAAGGAGATCTTATCACATAGAAGCATGATGGTGGATGACTTTGGCATATGGAATGTCAAAGGGAGGAGTCATGGAGCCTTATTTCTAAGGCCTACAGCGCTGTCACATGGGAGTGTGTTATTATTGATGGAGTGTTCCAAGGAGTATATGTATCCCTTCTTCTTGCATATTTTTATGAGGAGATGCTCATGGGGGAACTTATACATCAACCTCACTTTTAGCCTACTCACCATGCATGGTAAGAAATACATTTCTCTACTTGTTGATTACTCCATTGAGTATTTGTATCTTCTCACCATATATGAGCAGTACATTTCTCCACAAGAGAGCAAGAGTATTTTTTTGGTTTCATGGTCACTTTAGGGCCAATGTTGGTAATGATCGTAGCCCATCTATACATGACTTTGGGCAAGTGTATTGTTATTTTGTCTATGTACAGCTGATAGACATTGATGCTTACTTCCCCATGTTGGAGGAGCAAACATGCACAACTTATAACTTGTTACAGAACCACTTGCCACATGAAATTCTCAAACAATAGTTGGAAAGACTGCATAATATCCACTTAGAGAACCTTTGGTACCATCCAAAATTGCACATAAATTTCATCATTTTTCTTATTTGGATGCCAAATGGTGATGATGTGCCATTTATCTTGAATGTAATGGTTTGGTTTGGCATGTCTCATGATTTTTGAGGAAGGGTCCTTGGAGACTCAATCTTCTTCTTGCCATTGGAGGGCAATCATGTTGTAGCCCAAGAACAGCATGCCCTCTACACTTATCATAAGTGGAGAGGAGGAAAGCGTGGGATAGGCTGTCTTTCCTATCAAGTTCATTTATTTAGCCCACCTACGCTTCAGGAGCCAAAGGTGGAGGAGATTCTTCATGCATTTCCATGTTGGAGGGTGACTCATTTCATATGGATGATAACTTGGGGGTGGAGGTTTCACTTGGGAATGAGGATTTCCCATGCATTTCATACTCCATGCCTTGAGAGGACCTCTAGAAAGCACATAGTTGTCTCCTTGAGCATGTTACTTTTCCATGAGGATAGCCATTTGGGATGTGCACCAAATGCTGATTTTTTTTTCTGGGGAGAGGCACTATGGAGTTTCATTGTTGAGACAACACCTTATTCTTTGCAGAGCTCATCATATGAGGGTGCTACAGGAGGAGGGAAGGAGAATTTTCAGTTCTATCCTTGCAGTTGCTTGAGGACAAGCAATATTTGGGAGGGGAGGACTGTAATATTCCTAAAATTAGCATGCAACTAATAGGAATATTAGATTTCAATTTTTGCACCTAGTAGATGAATAAATGGGGAAAAGGACCCATATTTAACTTGTATTGACATAAAATCCATCTTGGTGTGAAAAGGTGATAACTTGGTGGCTGGATTTTGCACTTCCCATGTGTGAACAGGAAAAGGATCATGTTGATTCAGTCAAGTTGACCAAATCAACACCGCTGCCTAAGAGGGTGTGGCTTGCTTGAGAAGACAACGTAGTTTTGGAGGGAAAGCATTCACATGGTGTTGGAAACCCTAATAGGTGGGACCTAAGTTGAGGAGGCTCACAAAATTTATAAGGAGGAATATAGCAGACTTTGGGGGTGCGCTTATGGATTATTGATCTTGGTCTACTTAGATTATTTGTAGACTCTTGCTGGTTATCAGAGTTGCAGTGCTATTTAGCACAAGGTATTCCTACTTAGGAATTCCTTCTCCTTCATTGGGTGATTTCTTGGAGTGGTTATGTTCTTCATTCTCCACATATGGGCTTGTGGCCTAGCATCCTCCTTCAGCCACAATATTATTCCTATAGCAGGGATGTTGCGTTGCAGGGTGTTACAGTGGGAGACTCACAACACTAGCTCCTGAGCCTATCTTTCAGAGGAGGGAGCTCCCCTTACTTTGCAAGATCTATGCAGGAGGTTCCAAAGATCATTTGACATCTTTGCATGTGGCGACATCACCTTCCATCATCTACAACGCAGTTATCTTCAGAAACTACATCATTTTCTTGGGTGCAGCAGTTGCAGGGTTTGATCCCTTGCTTGTGAGCTACTTCCTTGGAGAAAAGGCCAACCTTCCTCCCGGAAAGCTCTGTACTTCATCTTCTTCTGTCACTTGTATATTTCAGTCACATTTATTTAGTGTTGCAATAAAACTGCATTTTTCAGATCCAGATCTGCAGATCTGCTCTTTATACATGTGTCTCTCATGAAAACCTTGCTAAGTTGATCTTATTTTTGTATAAAGAGGGAGGGATCTCCATTTTCTCAGCCATTGATGCATTGTATACTCTAGATCTATTTTGTCTCATTATTTGTTGCATAAACCCTCATAAAAATAACACTAGGAATTTTGCTTCTGTGATCCATAAATTGTGATTAAAATATTTCGGTTAAAATCACATCAAAATAGATTTGGTCGATGCGTTTCGAACTAGCCAGTGTGGTTCATCATCAGGACAAGATGGAAAATATGATCAAGTAACCCCTTTAAATAGAAAGTAAAGCTCCCACTATCCTTTTGTAAAATAACAGCTAGTTTGACTCAAATAATAATAGTTAATTTATTTTATTTTCATTCTATTTAAAAAATAGTAAATCAAATGATTAAAGTTTATAATTTGAATTTTATATATTTATATTTATTTTAATAAAAATAATAATTATTAATTTAATGTATTTTTAAAGAATAAATGTTTACTAATATATACATATATACATGCATGCATATATATATATATATATATATATATATATATATATATATATATATATATATATATATATATATATATATATATATATATATATATATATATATATATATATATATATATATATTTATTTGTTTTTATTATTATCAAATAAATTAAATGTTAAAAATAATTAAATAATATTTATAGTTTGAATTTATATATTTATTTTATTTTTAATAATTAAATTTTATGTGATTCAAAACTCATCAAACAATTATATTTTTGATAATTAATCTTAAAAAGAATAAAAATAAAAATGAATAAATAAAAAAAATAAATAGAAATAAAATAAAGATAAAATAAAAAATAAAAATAAAATAGATAAACATAAATTTAATTAAATAAATAATAGTAATAAAAAAATTAAAAAAAATTAAAAAAAATTAAAAAAAAAAACTAAAAACTAAAAAATAAAAATAAATAAAAAATAAAAAATAAATAAAATAAATAAATAAAATCAAATAATTTAAAATTATAAGTTTTTTAGGAATGAAGGACAGGAATCTAGCATCTACTAATCATCCACCCATCATCTCTGTTGAGGTTGACAGACCTCTTTTTGATTTCCAGGGCTTCTCTCAACTTGCGGTGGTAGAAATGGTCAATCCTCGCAATAACCTCAGCATCTTCAATGCAAATGTGATGATTTGTCTTCTCAGCATGCTCCGCTAGAGCAGAGGAGCATGATCTACTATGCTTCAGGTCAACGACATGTTCATGAATTCTTTGAATAATTGATCGAACAGTTTCACAAATGTAAGGGGTCCCACAGGAACACAGAATCAAGTAAACACCCTTACCATCCTTCGGGGAAATCGGGTCCTTAACCGATATAAGCGAACTCTGAATGGTGTGGGAGATCTTAAAGGTTGAGGAAACATTATGTTTCTTTAGAATCCTGGCGATTTTATCCGTAGTACCTTGGATAAATGGAAGGTGAACTCCAGATAACCGATCACAGGGGTCTTTCTTCCCCCTATGACCTTTTTCCGTTCTTGCTTCAGTACTTTCTGCATGAACTAGGCTATAGGGTTTGGGCTTATTTGAGTTGCATTGACTTGGGGAGATCTATTTATGTTGGCTAGGGTGGTTTTTTTCACCTCTAATTCTTCATGTGAGTTGTATATGATGTATTCTAAGGGATCCAAGTCCCATTTCTCATAGGTATAATGTTATTTTCTGAAGATAGATATTTTATACCCTTTATTGTTGCATTTCCCCACTTGGGAAGGAGAATATAGGCCATATACTTGCTGAGGAACTTCCATTTGCTAGAGAGATGTTATTTTACATCTAATGAGCTGATTTATATTGCTATAATCATGGGTTTTTTAAGCTCCAACTTTGGAATATCTCAAGATATTCCATTTGTTGTAGAAAATCCCTGTTTGGGATATTACAAGAGGTTCCTAGTCTTATGAGGAATCAAGTGGGAAGAATAGCCCTGGAAAATTTATGAGGTAAGTATCATGTGGATATATGTTGATATTATGCTTTAATACTATGTCTATCTTTTAGGCAGGTAATGATAAGAGATACATAAAAAAATGAAAGAAGTGTGATCTGCAACATGCTAGGATAACCATGGATAGTGGAAAGGCACCAGAAGAAAGGTTCATTTGTGGATTCATTGAGTGGTCTATGGATGTTCAATACTATTGCTGTGTATATGTCGTGCATGTTTTATATTCAATGATTGTACCTATGGTAATGTAATATTGTGTACATATGATGTTGTATGCATGTTGTAAATATGGCGTTGTGTGTATATTGCATATGCAATGTGGAATCTATATGGTACTATGTACATATTGGATATGCGGTGTTGTGTACATATTGCACTATGCACATGTTGGATATGTAGTGTTGTGTGCATGTTGGATATGTGGTTCTCTATACATATGGTGCTATGTCCATGTTGTATATGTAGTGCTATGTACATATGGTGTTGTGTGCGTGAAGTACATATGGTGCTGTGTGCATGATTTCAAATGTGGCACTATGTGCATGTATTTTTGTGCACATGTTATACATGTGTTGTTGTGTGCAGGTGGTGTTGTGTACATGTCGTGCATCTGATGTTGTGTACATGTGGTTTCACGTACATGTCATGCATGTGGTGATATGTACATGTGGTGTTGCGTACACGTTGTACAAGTGGTGCAGTGTAGATGTGGCGTTGTCTACACATTGTGCAGGTGGTGTCATGTACATGTGATGTTGTGCATAGGTTGTGTAGGTGGTTCTATTTATAGGTGGTACTGTGTACATGTTGTACATATGAAACTGGTGTACATGTGGTATTGTGTGTCGTACATGTTGTGTTGCGGGAATATGGTACTATGTATGTGAATTGTGCAGTCGTAGCATCATGAAATTTGTATTTTTTGTGTTGTACACCAGATGTAGGTGTATGTGTTGTGTTGTGTTGTACACTGGATGTAGGTGTGTGTATTGTGTTGTGTTCTACACCGGATTTAGGTGTATGCATTATGTTGTGTTTTACACCCAGTGTCGGTGTATGTATTGTGTGGTGTTCTATGCCTTATGTGGATGTACATGTTGTACACTGTTTGTATGTGTACGTGATTAAAGAGTAGCAAGGGAACTAGGTGCTTGCTGGGTGTGGACACCAATCTGGTGTGTGTAAAAAAAGAAAAAAGGAATAAGTAAGGACCGATCAAGGATAATTATAGATATTTTATTTCAGTTGTATTATACATGGGATCTGTCATTCTAACTTATGATGGCTACATGTGATTTATGATTATGCTTTATGGTGATTTCATGGGATTCATGATTTTAATTTACGATGATTATGTTTTGAGCTAACCAGATGTGATAAGTTTATACATGATGATTTGATCAAACAACTAGTTTGACTTGTGTTGGCTTGAGGGGTCCTGACATAGGTTCAGAGGTTAAGGTTTTCCAAAAAAACCCTATACTATTGGCCCTTTCGGCAATGACCTGCTCGTGCAGGCCAAGGTCTCACCTGAAGTAGTATGGGAGGGTGTTGGAACCAGGTTTCTGCACCCTGAGAGAGAGTAGGTCTTTTGAGGAAAATCTGTGTTCTAACTTACTAGGTTTGCATAGAATGAGTCCACTCACAGCTCTTTCACAGTATATTCAACATATAACCATAACAAAGCTATCATATATAATCAGTACATTCGCATCCACGTGCGCATTACCAAATAACATCATAGATTACTATAATCACATCCAATATTATATCAAAGTTATACTTATGCTAGAACACAAATACATTCGCAGTTTAAAATAGGCATCACAAATGCGCTTTCAACAGTAAACATAACCAATTCAGATAACACACACGTACTTTAATGATACTTCACATTCATTAATATTCAGATCCACTTACAAAAAAAACACAGCTCACGCACACAGCCTAGCGGGGTCTGCACATAGTAGGACTGAGGATATTCACGCACACAACCAACAGGAGTCCTTACCCAAAATAACCCAAAACAGATCTAATAGTTTGCCGTCGCATCAATCTATCCACTTACTTACCTACTAGACCTGACTATCTATTTATTTATAACATCTTAGCCTTTGTTATCCGATGGTCCATAAACCACGGTTTGTGAACCTTAGAGCTACCCTTTAACCCATTACAAACATTAGGGGATTTGAAACACCCCAAAACCCCTACGCATGACCAAATTTAACAAAATTGTACCAAAAACACAGGTTAGGGAACCCTGTTCCCATAGGCCCCCAGCATAATCTTGTGACTTGTCCCAAGTCACTGCGGTTGTGGGTTCTCCATCTTTGCCTGCATTTGCTTGATCACCTCAACCAGCGGGGGAAACACTCCTTCGCTTTGCACAACATCATTATGAGTAGTCTCCAATAACTTTTGTGACATTGGACCTTTTGTAGCAGCGGTGACACTCTCCAAAGTTTGGTTTAGAAGCTTTACTGCGATATCGACATCTTGAGAGAGCTTGAGGGCTTCATCAGCCCATGGGTTAAGGTGGTCGCTAAGGACCTTCCTTTTGTGGTGGAGCTCTTCAATGTCATCTCTCAGCGTGTGGCTGGTACACAGTCGTGCCAGGTGTTAAGCGGGGATCAAAGTAGGCATAGTGGCTTCCAACTGATCAAACTCGTCTTCCTTCTGACACAATGTTTGATTAAGTTCACGCAATAGAGGATCTAATTGAACCTTAGTCCATAGCTACGTAGGGAGTAGGCATCGTGGCCTTGGTGACCAGCGTGGCTCACTGGGCCCTTACCTCAAGTGGCATTTCTGGTTGTAATTTTGCCTGAAAGGCCGCTATCTGTTGTTCCATCTTTGACTTAACCACCTAGATATCGGTCCTCCAAGCCTTCAGTGCTACAAAAAGCACCTCAATCTTGGCCTTTTGGGTGGCAGAAGACGGGATATCTTCAGCGAAATCTACGCAGAGCCTATTGATTAGGCGTTCCAACTCTGTCTGTTGTGGAGTGGTGAGGGTGCATGTACCCTATGCCTCGGATACTTCAGCAATTTTTTCTTCTATCGTCTACTTAGTTGTACTGCGCTGCTAGTGTACGAGGTGGTTCCTGTGTTGAATCTCTTCAAACAAGGATACATGGAGGACCTGTAATGGTTCATGCGGTAGGCGGGTTAGGTCCAATTGTACCTCTATGCAGGCCTGGACTTGTGCTCCTAAGTCGGGTGGACTCAGCATGAGGTTTGTGCCTGGGAGAGGGCAGAGGCAGCTTTTCGTTGTACTGATCAATGCATTTCTTATTTCTAGGGCCAACATTACCTAGATCATACTTGTTTGCAAGGTGTCAGTCATCAGCTGCAGAGCCCAGAGCTCAGCCTGGAGGGTGTCGACCATGGCCTTTTGCTGCTCTTCCAAAGCTAGCAATTTATCTTCTGCAGCAAGGGTGACTGCATTCGCGTTCTGCTCCAAGTCCTCCTCTATCAAAGTAACTCCTGTATCTCATTCTAGATGTTCTAGTAACAGGGTCACCAGTCCATTTCGTACCTCGAGGGGAGTCAGTACCTCCCGCATCTAGACCCTCTGTGCCCAGATCCTTCTATGAATCCTTTTGTGAATCCTACTGCAAACCCTTCTGTGCTTCCAAGTCTACTTCCTTCCCAATACTCTTACCCTGTCCTTCCTTCTATGGTCTTGGGTCCACCCCTTTTCCAGTACTCTTGCCCTATCCTCCAATCTCCTTGGTGGTGGTGAGAAGGGTGACCTTTGTGCTACTCGTACCTGCAGTGTCCTTCGTATTAGACTTGAAGATGATTTTCCAATGTGGGGGCCAATTAGCAATAAGGCACTCAATCTCCTCATCCGCGACCATGTAGGGGAGTGATACCCATGCTGGATCCTTATGGCCCTTGATTTGTACATTGTGCATTATTACCTGGAATGCAGTGATGCTTTTGTATTTATCAGAAATTTTTGGTGATAAGTGCAGTTGAGAGTGAATGGTAGCCGCGAGCGTGCTCTGGAATAGGACCCAAAAGACCTTATTACCTTCAATTCTATTTTCATCCTTCAAATCCCATAGATTCGCATACCAAGTTCCTTCACACATATCCGGCTCTAGGTCAGAGGGGACCGAATCCTCTGGGGCTTCCCATGTGACCAGCGCAATGAGGAAAAACAACCAAGAATAGTAAAACACCCTTTTCTGATCTTGGGCTTCGTGCACGTTTTCTAGAAATTCAGTGCACATGAACTGGGACCAATTAAAGCAGACCACCTTTTCACAGCGTCCAGCCAACTGAATTACATATGCGGGGACTATGGAAACCTAGCACTTCCGCATCATCTTGCAAGCTAACAACAAGGTGCCCATATGTGCATCGAGGTCATTGATAGTGTTGGTCATGAACCCCTTCGTGTTCCGCTCAACACGATTATCATCACACACCTTCTCAGTGATTTTTTATTATTATTTCTTCCTGACGTGCTCCATGGGATTCATCCCTTTCATGCATAGACCAGTGATATGGTGGATGAGCGCTGCATCTATGGGGATGCGGTCCTGAATCCATAAGCAAGCATCATGGACTAAAGTGAGAAACTACCGCACAATTCTTTCAGTAATATTATAATGGAAAAAATGAGGCATCCACAGTAAATTTAAGAGCCTGGACCCCGCTAGTCCACTTACCCACGACATAGGGATGACCTTCAGTACATCATCCTCCAACACCCTCTCCAGATACAGTTCCGGTGCTAGCTCAGGGAAGGCCTCCAGGTTTTCGAGGTCATGATCATTGAATTTGACCGTGTGGAGCTTGCCAAAGGAATCTCCATTGATGGGGACCTTGCGTAGGATCAGAGGCATCTGTATATAGGCAGGCATGCCATCAATATTCTTGGGCATGCGCATCGAGGGCCTGCGCGGCTGTACATAGGGTGGTAGCCAACTTATGGGTTCGGTGATCTGGGCCTCTTCCTGAGTAGACAGAGGTCTCTTTAATGGGTTGGGTGATCACACTTGTGGCACCACATGTGGGGATTTCACGTTCCAAGGGGAAGTATGCAGCTTCAACCCAGCCCACTTCACGGGTTTCCCCGACCCTTGCTCCTAGCCTTTTCCTTTCCAATTCTTCTTTCCCTTGCTGGGCGTGGACATAATCTCTTCAAACTCAAGGGTGAGTTCTGGTACTTCCTCAGATTCTTTCTCCATTGAGCCCACAGCCTGGGATGATTTTGTGGGATTAGTCACAGTCATCCTGGTGCAAAAAATGAAGTTCGGGTGTCTACTATCAGACGGGGAGGAAGCATATTTAGACATGAATAAGGTGCAATAGTCGTAGACCCTTGCAAAACACAAACTCCTCAAGATACACAGAACCCTCTTCTTAGCTATAATTATGATTTTATAGCCTTGGAGATCAACAAGTGGTGGAGTGAAGCTTATCAAGAAATTACCATAAAGTAAATAGTAAAAAATCTTCAAAAATTTCCTCATTAATTGCCAGCCGCCCGCTCCTTCCAACGGTAAAATTTTCTTTTTACCCAGTTTTACTGTTCCAATGGTTAGTTTTCACAACTATAGATTACCCCTACGCTTCTAACGTACCTTCTGCGCTCTTAGAGCACCCCTACGATCCCAGTGCACCTCCTATGCTTTGAACACACCCCTGCGCTCCTAGCCCACCTCTATGGGTCTCCAAAATTGTGATCGATCCCTGTGCATACCATGATTCTCCCTACAATTGTCTCCCATCCTGCACGCATTCCATCCCATATAGCTACTCTGGCCATATATTCATTTGATCCAGTATGGTTTGAGATGACTACCATTGACATAACCGAGTACCATATCACCACGCAGCATGGCTAACCAGACTGCTTCTCCGTTAGTAATTTCCTTTACCATATAGGTACCTCGCCAGTGCTGGTAGAAATTCCCTGGGTGTTTCACAAATAGGATATCGTATAGCAGGTCCAGTTCTCCCTCCACAAACATCTTTTTCCGAATGTATTGATCATGGCATGCCTTATCCTGGGCCTTCTGAACCTACTGATGGAAGTTAGCAAGGAAACAATCTTCCTCCAAGGCCACAAGCTGTGCTAACTATTCCTCCATGATATCAGGCTCTGCCATATTGGTAAAGGCTACAATGCGTAGGCTAGGAACAATATACTACATGGGCATAATGGCCTCCTTTCCATAGCCCATCCTAAACGGTGTCTTCTGAGTCAACTTCTTGCAGGTGGTTTAATAGGCCCAAATAACTGACAGGATTCAAATGTCTCAGTCACTACGATTGTCATTACAAACCTTGGTCAAATCCTGCTGCAAGATTTTATTAAAATCTTCTACAGCTCCATTTTCCTGTGGACAATACGAGGTGCTTTTCACGTGCTGGATATAAAATTCTTCAGTGAAGGCCTGTATCATTTCAATAACAAAATGTGTACCTACATCGCTCATTAGGATCTTCAGATAGCCAAACCTAGTTAGAATATGCTAAAAAATGAAGTGCACAGCGGTATCTGCAGTGCAATCCTTCACAGCTTGTGCTTTGGCCCATCTGGTTACATAATCAGTTGCAGTGATGATGTAGTGCACACCTATCTTCTTTCTTGGTGGGTTTATGGGCCCAACAAAGTCAATGGAACATTTTCAAACGTTTGCAGGGCCATTGGAAGTTGCAGTGGAATTTTGTCTCTACACGATGGCCTTCCCGTCCTTTGGCACATATCGTAGGCTTTGTAATATTTGTTAGTCACTGTGCAGTGTAGGCCACTATATCCTAGCTCTCAAGGTCTTTTGTGCTATTACTTTCCCTGTGTAGTGACCTCCTACTATGCCCCCATGTGCTTCTGCTAAGATGGCATGCCTTTCATGCTCCAACACATATCTTCGCAACACTTCATCAGCTGCCAGCTTATAAAGATGGCATGCGATGATGGTAAAATTCAATGCACAGGTTACCAACTCTTTCTTCTGTTGTATTGAATATTCTTCAGGCGCAATCCCTATGGTGAGGAATTGAATGATGTCAGTGAAGTGTGCATCAACCACGTTAATTGAAAATAGTTTCGCATTGGGCATTCCTTCTTCCAGGCTATTTGGTTCTTCACCACTCTCGATTCTGGGTAAGTGTTCTAGGCCAACATTCAACTTTCCCAGTTTGACGATGATCTCAAATTCATATTCTTGGAATAGCAGCAACCATCGGCAGATCCCCCCCCCACCCAACACAAGCTTATTCACTAGGTACTTCAAAGTTGAGTGATCTTTAAACATCTTTAAGTTCCCTCCTAAAATATAATGTCAGTACCTTTGTAGCACATAGACCATGGCCAACCCCTCATGTTCAATAGTGGTGTAGTTGCGCTCCGCACGAGAAAGTTTCCTACTAGCAAATGAAACTTGATGGTCAATATCTCTGTCTCCAGGCTATGTAAGGGAAGCTCCTAGGGTGATCCCTGATGCATCTACGCGAACATTTAAAACTTCCACCCAATCAGGAAATATGAGAATAGGCACAGAGATGATCTTGTCCTTGAGTAGGTCAATTCTTTTCTGACACTCCTTGCCCAAAAAAAATGAAATGTCCTTCTTTAGCAATTTTTCCATAGGTGTTGTAATCACCGCGTACCCTTGAATGAACTTCCTGTAGTAGCTTGTGTGTCTGAGGATAGAGCACAACTATTTCTCATTTGTAGGTACTGCCAATTTTATGATAACTACTACTGTGGCGGGATCCACCATCAATCCTTGTGGACAAACTATGTGACCGAGAAAGATCCTGAAGAGTATGCAAAATATGCACTTCTTGATATTCAGGGAAATCTAGTGCTTTCTACAGGCATTCAACATCATGTGTGGGTTTGATACGTGCTTCTTTACCAACCCAAATACAGTCCAGTAATCAAAATATACCTCCAAGAACTTGTGGATGAATTCCTTGAATACTGCGACCACCACCTGAGAAAACATGGTTGGGGCATTCTTAAGCCCAAACGGCATGATAGTATACTAAAAATATCCCCATTCAGTGGTGAACGTAGTTTTTTTTAGATCATCAGGTGCGATCCTGATCTGATGGTAGCCTGAGAACCCACTCATGAACAAGTATGCTTTCTGCCCCCCCATGCTATCAAGGATTTCATCTGAGAATGGTGTAGGAAAGGGATCATGTACACAGGCATCATTAAATTTGTGCAAGTCAACATAGATCCACATGTGCATTACCAAATACCATCACATATTAATATAATCACAGCCAATATCAGATCATAGTTATACTTACGCTAGAACAAAGATACATTCATAGCTTAAATAGGCATCATAAATGCACTTTCAACAGTAAACATAACCAATTCAGATAACACACAGGTACTTTAACAATACTTTGCATTCATTAATACTCAGATCCACTTACAACCAAAACAAAACCTGCACACACATCCTAGTGGGATTTGCACACAATAGGGATGAGGATCTCCATGCACACAACCAGCAGGATTCCTTACCCATAACAACCCAAAAAAAATCTAACAGTTTGCACATAGCATCAATCTATTGACTTACTTACCTACTAGACCCGACTATCTATCTATTTATAACATCTTAACCTTTTCTATCTGATGGTCCTAAAACCATGGTTTGCAGACCCTAGAGCTACCCTTTAACCCATTACAAACATTAGGGGCTTTGACCCATCCGAAAACCCCTACACAGGACTGAATTTAACAAAATTGTACCAAAAACACGAGTTAGGGAACTTCATTCCAACAGCCCCCCAACACAATCTTATGACTCATCCCGAGTCATTACATCTATGGGTTCTCCATCTTCACCTACAACTTCTTGATCACCTAAACCAGCGAGGGTATCACTCCTTCGCTTTGCGTAGAAACATTCTGAGCAATCTCCACCAACTTCTATGACATTGGACATTCTATAGCAGCAGTGATGCTCTCCAAAGTTTGGTTCAACTACTTTATTGTGATATCGAAATCTTGAGAGAGCTTGAGGGCTTCATCGCCCATGGCTTAAGGTGGTCACTGAGGACCTTCTTTTTCTTTCGGAGCTCTTCAATGTCATCTCTTAGCATGTGGCTGGTACACAATCATGCTAGGCATTGAGCGGGGATCAGAGTAGGCATAGTGGCTTCCAACTTCTCAAACTCTTATTCCTTTTAGCGCAACATTTGAGTAATTTCACGTAGGAGAGGATCTCATTGCACCTTATTCCACAGCTGCATAGTTGTCTCCAATAGTGCTGCGCCCTGAGAAATTTGATCTGTGATTACATTGGTGGCCCAGCGTGGCTCATTGGGCCCTTGCCTCAGGTGGTGTTTCCAGTTATAATTTGTCTTGCAAGGGCACTATATGTTGTTCCATATCTGACTTAACCACCCAGATATCGGTCCTCGAAGCCTTGAGTGTTGCAAAAAATCCCTCAATCTCGGCATTTCGGGTGGCAGAAGCCAGGATATCTTCAGTGACATCTGTGTAGAGCCTAATGAGTAGGCGTTCTAACTCTATCTACTGGGAAGTGGCAAGGGTACATGCAACCTGTGCTTGGGATGCTTCTGCGGTTTTTTCTTCTATCATCTACTCATCTATACTGAGTTTTTGGTGTACGCGACGATCCTTGTGTTGAATCTCTTCGAACAGGGATGCATGGAGGACTTGTAATGGTTCATGCGGTTGGCAGGCTAGGTCCAATTGTACCTCTACGTAGGTCTAAAATTTCACTCCTAAGTCAGGTGGACTCAGTATGAGGGCTACGCTTGGCAGAGGGCAGAGGCGGCTTTGCATTGTACTGATCAATGCGCTGCTTATTGTTAGGGCTGACCTTTCCTGGATCATACTTGTCTACAAGGTGTCAATCTTCAACTATAGAGCTCGGAGCTTAGCTTGGACGGTGTCAACCATGGCCTTCTAATGATCTTCTAAAGCCAGCCATTTATCTTCTTCAGCAACGAAATGCTCTTCCTCTAAGGCCACAATTTGTGCTAACCATTCTTCCATGATATTAGGCTCCGCCATATTGGTAAAGGCTGTGATGCGTAGGCTAGGAGCAATATACTCCATGGGCATAATGGCATCCTTGCCATAGACCATCCTAAATGGTGTATTCCCAGTCAACTTCTTGCAGGTGGTTCGATAGGCCCAAAAAATTGATAGTATGTGGATATCCCAGTCACTGTGATCGGCATTACAGACCTTGGTTAGTTCCTGCTCGAAGATTTTATTGAAAGCTTCTACAAATCCATTTTCCTATGGATGATATGGAGTGATTTTCATGTGGTCGATCCGAAATTCTTCAGTTAAGGTCCGTATCATTTCATTAAAAAAATGCATACCTCTATCGCTCATTAGGATCTTTAGACAACCAAACCTAGTCAAAATATGCTAAAAAATGAAGTGCGTAGCAGTATCTACAGTGAAATCCTTCACAACTTGTGCTTCGGCCCATCTAGTTACATAATCAGTTGTAGTGATGAAGTAGCGCACACCTGTCTTCTTTTCTAGTGGGTTGATGGGCCCAACGAAGTCAACGGCCCATTTGTCAAATGTTTGCAAGGCCATTTTTTGTTGCAGTGGAATTTCATCTCTGCGCGATGGCCTTCCCATCCTTTGACATGTATCACAGGCTTTGAAATAGTCATGAGAGTCAGTATGTAGTGTAGGCCACCATAGCCTAGCTCTCAAGATCTTCTATGTCGTTGCTTTCCCTGCGTAGTGACCTCTTACTAGGCCCCCGTGAGATTCTGAATATGGTGTGCCTTTCATGCTCCAACACATACCTTCACAACACTTCGTCAGCTCCCAGCTTATACAGATGGCCTAGGATGATGGTAAAATCCATTGTGTGGGTTAACAACTCTTTATTTTGTTGTAATAATATTCAGCAGGTGCCATCCCTGTGGTGAGGAACGAAATGATGTCGGTGAAGTGCGCATCAACCACCTTAATTAAAAATAACTGCGCATTAGGAATTCCTTCTTCTAGGTTAGTTGGTTCTTCACCACTCTCGATTCGGGATAAGTGGTCTGGCCCAGCATTCAACTTTCCCGGTTTGAAGATGATCTCAAAGTCATATTCTTGGAACAGCAGTAGCCATCGGCAGATTTTCCCCCCCAACACAGGCTTATTCACTACGTACTTCAAAGTAGAGTGATTTGTAAACATGATGAAGTGCCCTCCTAACAGATAATTCTGGTACTTTTGCAGGGTGTACACCATGGCCAACCGCTCATGTTTAGTATTAGAGTAGTTGCGCTCCACACCAAAAAGTTTCCTACTAGCAAACAAAATTGGATGGTCAATATCTCCATCTCTAGGTTGCCTAAGGAAAACTCCCCGGGAGCTCCTTGATGCATCTATGTGAACATGGAAAAATTTCACCCAGTCAGGAAATATGAGAATAGGCACAGAGACCATCTTCTCCTTGAGTAGCTCAAAGCTTTTCGGACACTCCTCGTCCCAAAAAAATGAAACTTTCTTCTTTAGCAATTTTGCATAGGTGTTGTAATCAGCAGGTACCATTGAATGAACTTCCTATAGTAGCTTGTGTGACTAAGAATAGAGCACATATGTGTCTCAATTGTAGGTACTACCAGGTTTGTGATAACTACTACTTTTTCGGGATCCACCATCAATTCTTGTTGACAAACTATGTGACCTAGCAAGATCTCGAAGGGTACTCAAAATATGCACTTCTTGATATTCAAGGAAATCTAGTGCTTTCTACAGGCATCCAACATCATGTGTAGGTTTGAGACGTGCTTATTTACCAACTCGAAGATGGTACAGTCATCAAAATATACCTCCAAGAACTTGTGGATGAAATACTAGAATACTGCGACCACCACCTGCAAAAAGATGGACAGGGCATTCTTGAGCCCAAACGACATGACAGTATACTGAAAAGATACCCATTCAGTGGCAAACGTAGTTTTCCTGCAATCTTCAGGTGCGATTGTAATCTGATGGTAGCCTGAGAACTTGTCTGTGAATGAGTACGCTTCCTACCCCCCCACGCTATCAAGGATTTCATCTTAGAATGGCGTAGGAAAGGGATCATGTACGCAGGCATCATTAAATTTGTGTAGATCAACACAGATCCATATCTCTCCCTTATTCTTTTTCTCCTGAAACACCATAGGACTTTCCCAATCTAACTGTTCGACTGGTTCGATGATACCTGTGGCGAGAATTTTGTCGATTTCTTCCTTGAATTTTTGTTTGTACTTGGGGTTCAATCAATAAGGGCATTTCTTCACAGGGCGCGTATCTAGTTTTAAAGTGATGCGCATGACCCCTTGGTCCCCTATAATTCCTTTGAGATTTCAAAATTTTGTCGGGAATAAGTTCTGGTATTCCGTGAGGAGTTCTACAACTTTTCCTACAATATCACCATCCAAATAGTCCCCAATTTTAGCTAACTTAGGTTGCTCCTCAGTTCCAATATTAACTTCTCGTAGCTTCAGAGGCTTAGTGACATCGATGGTCTGTAGTGGGGGTCCAACAACTACGCATTCTTCCTCCGACTATGAGATAGAGACATTTTGCGGGTATTCGTCACACTCCTCCACTGATAAATTGTGGTAGTTGACAATATCTTGCATCTGCGTTTCCCATGTGCATGCCCCATGTGTTGTGCAAGGGTGTGATTCATCAAATGCTTAGGGATATATATCCTACAGAGCTTCTTCGAGCTCCTCCATTCCTCATATCAACCCTGTTAGGAATCTATAATTAGAAATATTGGCAAAGTCCAATCACAGAAACAACATCATTTCAACCACTTTTGGATTCTAGGATCTAGCCCTCCTGAATCCGGAGAGGGATCTCTCCAATAAGTGCAAAGATGGATTTGTCTTTGAAGTTTGGGGTAAATGATATTAGGCTAGTTATGAAGGCGAAGGGTTGGTTTTTTTTTTTGGATGGTTGAGCATGATTACTGTTTGAGGTGGAAAGTCCTAAATGTAAAGAGTTTCAAGGTGTGAAGTTGCAAGCAAATAGAACAAGCTTTGGCCAGGAAAGATAGATAATTGCAGGTTTTAGTCCATTGGGCTATAGAGTCATAATAGGGTTTAATTGGAACAGCAAGAAGCAAGAGTGGTCCATGGGGCAAGTCATCTATGTATAAGGGTCTCTTTAAGTTTCGATTTATGGAATGAAATAATACAACAAGAAGGAAATTTAAACATATGTAGAACAAAGAGCAGCCTAGGATCTGGTAAGTACTTTTAAACTATTCAGCCTTTGACAAACACTTAAGAAGAACATAAAAGAAAACTAGGATCTGGTAAGTACTTTTAAACTAGCCAGCCTTTGACAAACACTTAAGAAGAACATAAAAGCAAACTAGGATCTGGTAAGTACTTTTAAACTAGCCATCCTTTGATACACTTTCAATAGAAAACACTTTAAAACAAAGGGAAACTTGAAGGCAACTGTTGGAGTAGAAACTAGCGAGCCGGGCTCACCACAAATCCTCTCCTAGCTCTGATTTACTTGGTTTCCTTCAAGACAATCACAAGGATAACACAGAATGGCCTAAGATCTGGTAAGTACTTCTAAACTAGCCAGCTTTTAACACATTCCAAGGGAAACATTCAGAAAGCCTTTGGGGATAAAATAGGACCAGGGCACACCATATCTTCCATAGTTCATCTCTACTTAACTAATACTGAACATAACATTCAATAATAATATTCATCTAAGGCAATAAGACGAGGGAACACTAGCATTCCTATGCTTAAACTGAATTAAATCATTCTCGAATAACACAGATTAGAAGAAAACATTTAGATAAAGATTTTCAGTGAGAGAGAGTTACTGATATACAGTAGGTCCTAAATCTATGCATGCTATTCTTTATAAGAGAATATGAAACATAGTGAAAACATAAACAAAATAACAAGTTATAATGAGAAAAACATCACCGTCAACATAGACCAGGATCCCATAAATCAGCTTGTATTGATGCTCCAAACCAGTTACAGCTTTAAGTCCAATGCTTTAGTTTAGCAATCATCTACTCATCTCAGCCTAACTTATCTATCACAAGCAGAGCTCCAAGGGCTAGTGAACACTATTTACAATCAGAAGTTTAAGCTCAAATGTATTTCAAAGTTCTGCAACCAACCCCTCACTCATCTTCTGCAGAAGTATATATAGAAGAATGAGGAGGTGAGATATGATAAAAGATCTCTCAGGAAAATTAATACAGAGTGATGACTTCTCAGCCTTTGAGGGGCTCGATGAAGAATTTTACAGGTGTTTTACTGTATTAATTGATATACATTAAAGATTTTAAGCTCGGTGGGAGCTCTTGTTGACTTTTGAGGCTCTGTGTCATGTTGGAGTAACTCTGCATATATTTTTTGCATTAAGTTCCTTGCAGAAGTAACTCTCTGGCTGCACTGAGGCGAATATCTTCATTTGATCAATAACTTCAGCCTCTGTTTGAATGTTTTTAGGGCACGGGTGGCTTTGTGGTAGCTGGGAGGAATCAATTCACCTCAGATGTGGTGGTGGAGGACTTTCTGTCTGATAGATCTTTTGATCTACCTTTAATTTTGTTTTAATTTGGGGGATTAGGCTTTTGATAATCAATCTTAGCCGTAATCCCCACAAATCTGTCTTCAATCTTCTGTTCTGATGTGCTCTGTTTTCAAAACTGATACTCTTTTCATTGTGATTAAAATCACAGTGTCTTGTTGATGTGCAGGCCACGCAGGGCTCTCAAGGCATCAATGCCCATGAAGCACTGGAAAAACGTGGATCGTGAACCCCGTGAATGGTTTTCTTTTGATAAATAAAGGGCATGGGAATCATCATTCCCAGCCCTCGGCCTTTTCTTTCAGCATAATGGAAAACCATTAATCCTGCAAAACACACAAAATATCAAGAAATCCTGCGTTGTGGGTTTAACTGTTGCAAAGGATGTGGGGAGGAGCGTAGACGTTGGATGGCGACATCCAATGGTGGAGATAAGCCAAGAGAAGGTAAAAAGGATAGCAGAGGGAATAATAAGACAGAATGATCTGGGACCGTCTAATCTAGACACGTGGACAGTCCAGATCAAATCGGAGGGTCGCAATCAGCGAAGAAACAATGTTAATGCGCTCGACAAAAAACTTGCGATGCAATTAAGCACTGACCGTCGATCTACAGATCAAATCGACGGCAGAAAATGAATTGGAGGGGTTTTAAAAAGGCGGAGGAAGGGTTAATGATCGGAGCGAATTATAGCCGTTGGATCTGAGGAAGGCGGGGAGGAAATCAATGGCTCTC
Source organism: Pinus albicaulis (assembly GCA_034641835.2). Taxonomy (NCBI): domain Eukaryota; kingdom Viridiplantae; phylum Streptophyta; class Pinopsida; order Pinales; family Pinaceae; genus Pinus; species Pinus albicaulis. The sequence continues at coordinate 841,862,462 of CM076582.1, read as the reverse complement.
GATTGATCGCGGGATGACCAATCGGGGGAAAAAATAAAACGCACCCGATGAAACTTGCGATGCGATTGAGCGCGGGACGTTTGATCAGCTTACGATCAACAGTCGGGATTTTTTCTACTTACGCACTGGCAAAAAACTTTTAAAACATAGGAAAACCGAACATATTAATATAAACAAAGGTTTTATGGTGGGTTAGGGTAGAAAATATATATAACATGGTTAGGCGCCCAACTGTGGGGCCTTGGTCTATATGGAATGATAATAGGCCCGAGGCGTATACAATAAAGGGCCAATCGTAATCGGAGCTTCGGGCTCGGGCTTTTCAATCTACCCATTGGAATTTTACGATGCGATTGGCGCCTCGGGACTTAAACTCTTGGTCCCGGGTGTAGGTTATATGGAATGGAAAGCGGCGGGGGCGGGGTTTATATATATGGGACCCAATCGCATAGGAAAGTTTGATGCGGGTCTTTCAATCAATCCATTTTGAATCTCCCCGATGCCATCGCGCTTCGGGTCTTTTTGATCTAACCATTCTTCATTTAAAAATCGTTGTATGGGTGTGTTAGACCAAACTTTGGATAAGTGGGTTTTTTTTATTTACAAAGGAAAAAATGGATCGGAGATGGATTTTCACAATGATTTAGTGCCCGATTGTGGGCCCACGGGTTGCATGGAAAAATAATATGATCGGGGGTTATGAAACAGAGGGCTAATCGCATCGGAGTTTGTCTACAACAAAAAGGCTTGTGCTCGCTGTGTTTTTCCAATGCGATAAGAGCCTGGATGTCTAGCACTTGATTCTAGCGCTGGGGCACATGGAGGGGAAGTGGTTTAAGGCTTAGCCCAAGGGGGCTTAAGCCTTTATGCAAAAAATGGGTTTTTTTTATAGATTTTCAATGGTTTTTCAAAGGAATTTGAGGGTTTCGGTAAGGCAAAAAAGTGAGTTCTCAACCTTGTAAAAATGATTTTCATGAAGGGAAGAAGAGGGATCATGAAAATAGAGGAGTCTTATGGAGAAAAAGGGGAGAAAAATGAAAGTTAATTTTGAGTGGAGGGAGGGGAAAATTGATGATTTTTCAGCAGTATTTTCACTTATGGAAATAGCAGAAATTCTGAGTATAAAAAAGGGAACAGCAGTGAAGATTTGGACAGAGGAGAGGCATGAGGCCTTCAATAGTCTTCAAGAGCCAACACTTTTTAGCAATAAAATTTGTTCCTTAAAGGCTTAAAAATTCTTAGCCACCTTTTTCTATAACAAATTTTATAGGTGGCTAACAGTGGCACTTGGGTATGGTGCCTTCATGAAGGCAGCAAGAACTTTAGACTTGCATTCTCTGGGAGGTTGACCTGTGCCACATCCATTATGTTCTCTAGGAGGCTGACCTGTGCCTCATCCATTGGGCTGCCCTTCCTTTGCTGGGATGATCTTGCTTTGAAACATATTAGCAGTCATAGAAACAATGGATCTTCATCAATACAAACTTTCTACCTACCCAATCCTACTGATCTAGCATTTTTTCTTCATTGGAGTGCACTTGGATTGGAAAAATCTTTTACAACATTTTATTCTTTTGAAAGAAGGAAATCTAATCTATTTCTACTCCTTACTTATCCATGGACTCAGATTAAACAGTTGAGCCCATATGATTCTCTACCTATTCTATCAATCTGTTAGGATTAAACAGTCTAACAAACTTTATTCTCTACATTCTACAACAGAAATTTAAAAAGAAATCAAGTCAAGATTGAACAGTATAACTTGTTACTGATATATGGCATAAAAAAAAGCTACACATAGACATTATTTTGCACAAAATTTAAAACAAAATGGAAGGCTTGAGATCTGAAATTTTCTCATCATGGCCTTCTCTTTTCTTTATAGCTCTGTTTTTACCTTTGTTTGAGTTGTTCCTCCTTTGTTATCTGGTTCATATTTTGAGCTAATTAGAACCAGATTTACATCTTTTTTGACTCAAAAAATAAAATAGATTTGAGTCATCTCTTTTTGGAAACTTAGGTTGAGATTTTGAGCTTGTTTGAAACTTCAATTTATATCCTAAACTATATACTGATAAGCCAAGATTAAATAGTTTGGAAAATCGAATTCACTACCCTATCAGCAGAAAAATTAAATCTAATTAGTCAAGATTAGCCTGTTTGACTAACTAGAAGTGTGTTCTTTAGGAGTGGCATTTTAGCTTGCACACTTTCAAATTTGTTTCTCTTTTTTGGTATGGGGCTGTACCTTTCTTGTTTTCACAATCTTCCCTCTTTTCTTTCTTTCACTGTTTTTGTATTTTTTATTTTTCTAACTTTGAATGAAATGGTGGATGAGATATTTATAATGAGAAAAAAGATAAAAAGGCTTTTGGAACATAACATGGATCAAGAGAAGTAATGCTTAAGCATCCTGCCATTGACAGGACCCCCAAACAATTCTACTCCATTCAACTCCTGCAAGAAAAATGCATTGTTACCAATAGCTGAATGAATAGAGTAAGGGCCAAGCCATAAGTTGTCAAATTTTCCATGCTTTCCCTTTTCTTCCCTCCTTGAGTCCCACTTTAAAACTTTGTCCCCAATTTTGAAAATTATGGCCTTTGTTCTTCTATCAAAAAGCTTTTAAATGCTGTCTTGTATTTGCAATGCTTTGTTATAAACTTCCTCTCTGGTTTGCTGAAGATGGATGGTCTGATTTATTCTTCTGATCATGTCATTATCTTCAGTTTGCAACTCTTAAATCATCTTCATTACTGGTACACCAAGGTTGTTTGGAAAAAATGCATCAGTACCATACACCAGCTGGAAAGCTGACATGCCAATAGATTTCTTCAAAGTCAATCTATCAGCCCACAGTGCATGAACTATCTTTGTGTGCCACGACTTTTTGTTGTCCTCCAACAGTTTCTTGATTATTTTCACTAAAATTTTGTTTGAGGATTATGCAAGTCCATTACCTTGAGGGTAATAGGCCGTGGAATGCCCCAATGTTATTTGATACCTATGATAGAATTCAACCATCTTCTTTGATCTAAATGTTGCTGCATTATCAGTGATGATCTTGGTAGGACAACCAAATCTAGAGAGAATTTTAGTCTCCATGAATTTATAATAACGGAATCATTGGCCTGCCTACAAGGTATGGCTTCTATCCACTTAGTGAAATAGTCTGTGGCAGTGAGAATCCATCTATGCTAGGCAGAAGATGGTGGATGGATTTCTCCTATGAAGTCAAGTCCCCACTGTTGAAAAGGGGCTTCAACAGTGATTGGATGCAGAGGTAGGGGTAGCAGTTTTCTTTTGCCTTCAAAAAGTTGACATTTATGATAGGCTATGATCATCTTGTGCACATCATGAAAAAGAGTAGGCCAATAGAAACCAGCCATCAAAATTTTGTTGGTTATTGTCTTCCAGTACAAATGACCTCCACACTCTCCTTCATGGAACTGGTGCTTAACCTTCTCTGCATCAAAATCGGGCAAACATTTAAGCAATATACCACTTGCATTTTTCCAATAAAGACATCTATCTATAATGCAAAAGTTTATGGATTTTAACTTTAGGAACCTTGCCTTTATTTTTGTCAAACTGGGAGGTGTATTTAAATTAAGAAAAACACAAATAATATCAACATACCAAGAGGAATTCATAAAATGGTCTTCAACAATGGGAGTTGATATTTCCTCTTGATCATCTAAAGCATTAATCATATTAATATCAAGAACTTCAAAATTTGATTCAGCCATTAATCTAGCTAGACCTTGGCCTTTGATCAGCTTAGTGGGTTTTATCTCTAAATCATATTCAAGAATAACAGCAATCCACTTACCTCTCTTACCATCTGGGTCCTGTGTTATAATGTCTTTAACAACTGAGTTTGGGACACAGGCAATGATGTGTGAGTGAAGGATGTACACTCTGAAGTCTTTCAAAGCTTTAACCAAAGCAAAGGATTTCTTCTCCATAATGTTATACTTCAGAGGGGCATCCCTCAATGCCTTGCTAAAGAATGCAATAGGTTTCTCTTGTCCTTGTGGATTTTTCTGTAAAAGGACAATAGCTATGGTATGTTCTGATGCAAATGAAAAAATATAAAAATCTTTTGAAAAATTAGGACTTATAAGAACCGGTGTTTTGGTTAACACTTGTTTCACCAGTTCAAAGGACTTGTTTGCTTCCACAGTCCATTTTACCCCTTTCTCCTTCTTCAACATGTTTCTGATATTCTTAAGAAGCTCAGCTAAGTTGGGGATGAACCTTCTCAAAAATTTAATCTTTCCAATGAAAGATTGCAACTCTTTGATGTTCTGAGGATGAGAGATTTGCAATATGGCCTCAATCCTCTTTGGATCTATCTTTATACCCTCCTCAGAAATAATGTGCCCAAGAAGGTTACCTTCTTGGAGACCAAATAGTGTCTTCCTAGGGTTTAAAGAGATTCCGAACTTTCTGCATTTCTCGAAAACTTTTCTTAAATGTTTTAAGTGCTCTTCATCTGTTTTTGAAAACACAGTGACATCATCAAGGTATATAATGATGAAGTAGCCCAGTTCTTCTGAGAATGTTATGTCCATGGCTCTTTTAAAAGTTGCTCCAGCATTGATTAGACCAAAAGGCATTTTCATATACATGAAAGTGCCCCATGGTGTAGTAAAGTTTGTCTTTAATTGATCAGCAGGGTGAACTAAGATTTGATTGTACCCTGAATAGCCATCCAGTAAATAAATTCTCCTAGACCCTACCACCCTTTGTAAAATATGATCAATCTTAGGTAAAGGGTAGTTGTCCTTTAATGAAGCTTTGTTTAAGTCTCTAAAGTCTATACAAAGCCTGATCTCTCCAGTTTTCTTCCTAATTGACACCAGATTAGACACCCATTCAGAATATCTAATAGGGACAATAATATTAGCGTCATACATTTTCATGATCTCCTTCTGAACCAAAGGCAACTGAATAGGGTTTATTCTGCGCAGCTTCTATTTGAATGGTTTTTGGTTTTCTTTGAGAGGTATTTTGTGCTATATTATTTTAGTGTCATAGGATTTAAGATCTTCGTAACTCCACGCAAAAACATTAGAGAATTCTCTAAACAACTCTATGTATTTGAGTTTAATGTGAGCTGGTAAAGTCTTAGACAGTTTAATCATCATGGGTTTGAGTTCATGGCCTATATTGCACTCTTCCACTTCAGTCTCTACAGATTCCAGTTTTGGTTTATTTTCCACATCGTTAAAATTGAACAACTCTTCTAAAGGGGTCAGACCCTTCGACAAACTTTCATCTTTAGAGTGCAGAGTTTCTAACTCCTCTGTTTCTAACTCTTCATTCAATTCTTTTTTGTTTTTTAGTTTTCTTGACAGCAAGTTAATATTAACAAGTTCAGGAGACAGTTCTTTTTCACCAAGGAAATTTTCTTCACTGCAGTCTGTCTCATAATCTGAGTCCGAACTGTGTAGTTCGAATTCATTTCTGAGTTGCATGAAGTCTTCTATTTGTTTATCCCCATCGAACACTTGCCAGTATTTTTTTTTTATCAGGCACGGCTGGTCTGAATTTTATCTGAGTTGTGCAGTCTTTGGTTTCATATGGCATTAAGCATATTCTAGCTGCAAAGGCTAAATTGTGGGCTGCAATATTTATTTTTCTTGGGACAAAAATCAGTTTGGACTCCTCAAATTTGTTTAAAAGGTCCATGACATCGTTTTGGTAGGCCCTAAGTATTGGGTGATTTGTGTTATACTCCCCACTGAATTTCCTAATGACTAACTATGAATCCCCATACACATTGATTCTTTTGGCTCCTAACTTCTTCAAAAATCGTAAGCCTAAAAGTAGGGATTCATATTCTGTTATGTTATTTGAACGCTAGAAGTTTAATCTGTAGGAAATGCTTTCTGTGTGGTTGTTTTCAGTGTTACAAATCCAGACACCTGCACTAGTTTTGGTCTTAGTGCAAGACCCGTCGAAGTGCATACTCCACAGAGGACTAGTTTTGATTTCATATGTTTGGTAAATGTCCTCTTCAAATACTGTGCTTTCTGATTGTTCTTGAGTATTAGAACTCAGTTGAATTCATTTCATTTCCTCAGATATATTATTGGGTTGAGGATTGCTTTCTTGAATCTCAATGTTTAAAAGAAAAGGACATGTAATTTGTAGCTCAAGACCTGTGTTTTGTTTGCTAGATTTTACAGGTTCAACAAACTATTTTTACACACCTACATTATCTTGTTCCTCCTCTCTATCTGTCATTAATCCTGTTATAGTGACTTGTTCACTAAATTTTTCATCGTTAAACATAATAAAAGAATCAAGGCCTGTATTTACAGAATAGAGGGGAGAGTTTTGTGGTTTGTCTTGGCTTGTAACTGTGTATTACATATGGGATTCGTTGTAAAGTCTTCTAGTCTGATTGAAAATAGGGATGGTCGCATAGGTCATGTCCATTTGCATAGTTCCTTGTAACTTAGCCCCCCACGATCTTGATAACAACATTCCATATTTGGGGGGAACATCAGCCACAACAATATTCATTACTAAGCTTTTGGCTGGAATTTGGGCTAAGTTAACACAGAGGTCTTTGATTAATCCTAAAAATTTTACTCTGCTTGAGTCAAAGGATTACAGGTCCTCGTAAGGTCTGGTGATTTCTAAACCAAGGCTCTCCATCACAATTTTAGGCGTTAAATTATGAGAAGCCCCAGAATCATGCATAGCGTTGTGCAAGATTTTGTCATGAACGTTTAAACTCACATAAAAGGGAGTAACAGGTCCCTCTTGATACATACCTTCAATATTTGGACCAAAAATAAGCTCTGGTTGGTCATAATTGAGATTGAAAATGTCCTCATTCTCTTCAATGTTTAAATTCTTTTGTTAGTTCCCAAATCCACCTTAGGCTAAAATAAGGCGGAAAAAGGAGAACACCAAACCATGCTCAACCTCGTAGCTAGCCCTACAAGGACAGGAGAGGGCTCTCTCCGAGTCAATCTCAATGAAAATATTCAAAAGGGCTTGAGATGACTAAAACAACAACTGATCTTAGGCTATATAAATAAATAGGATGGTTTGATTTTGATTTTTAGGGGTTTTTTGTTGGAAAAAGGGAAAAAAAAATTTCGGGCTTGGGGATAAGGCCAAATTCTTGCAGAGTTCAAATTGGGGCAAGGTAGGAAATGAATTTGATGTCTTAGATTAAATGATTGGATTTAAAAGACTGTTTAGGAGCTGAAGAGGGCAAGGGAGTGCAAGGATCCTCTTCAAACTGACGAAAACCATATAAAACTAAACAAAAGTCTAAGGCAGAGCACCAACAAATCAATGAATTCTACCTCAATTACTCATTTGTTTAATTCAAAAGAATAGAGAAGGGAAATGGCATACATATAACATTAATGAAACTTACAATAACATGACAAGAACATCATCAAAACTCAAAATCCACAAGGATCCCAACAAGTGCTGCAAAACTCTGGTCTTTCCTTTGCCAAAAATCTGAAAAGAATATACAATGAGGTGCCAAACTTTTCCCAAGTATCCAACCCTAAAAATGTCTTAGAAAATAAAAAATATAGACCTTCCTAACCCCTTCCTATTCCTATAGGGGTCTATCTCATCCTTCTAGGAGCTGTTTCAACCAATTCTAAACATGGAGCTGAAATCTAGGTAGCCAAACAACTTGCCTCTATATGCTAGGAAACTGATCCATTCACTCAATTTTCACTTTTTAGTGAATGAATCCTCTAGAAAAAGTAAAAACATGCCAAAATTACATCAAGGTTACCAAATTACATCATGATAGATCAATCATTAGATGAAAAAGTAAAACTAGTCAAAACTGGGCGAATTTCTGAGCTGAAGAGTGAAAATGAGGCAAAATTTCTCTATGCGTCGCGCTCAAAAACTCAATGCATCACGCCACTTTGAGCCTGTTTTTGAGGCACTTATCGAAGTCCAAATTGATCTCATGATAGCTCTCTGGAAAACCCTAGATGTCGGCTATCCAACCCAAGTGGAATTTTTCAATTTGGATGTCATTTGCCCCTCAAAAATTGCAATCTCCCAAGACTAGTTCCTGCTGGTGCAAAAAGTGGCAGAAAGGCCATTTTTGGAGTGTTTTTGACCTTTAAGACCACCCAGAACTTCATGAAATTTCTCAGCAATTCTTGAACGTACGTAATATATCATAAAAAACCCAAAAATGCAAATTTTTCCTCCAGAAGATGTCCCAATCATAAGTGCGCATCGGATGGCGTGACGCGTCGGGCGGAAAAACCTGTTTTGCAACCAAAAATTTCAAAAATGATAAAATTTTCTCCAAATTTGCTGAAATTCAGCGTGAAGGTCTCCCATCATGTTGCATGCTGATCCAAGGAAGCTTCGACCAAGATTCGGAGTGGATCCAGCCTTTTCTGACGTTTCAGTGCTTTTCTCAACCTCGCCTTCAGGATCTTCATTTTTAATCTGCAAACGTGTGTGCGGGCCCAATAGTGATTCTTCATGTGTCTAAGCAAGTCTTTGTCCCTATTGTCCTTCGCCAAAATATTCTCCAGATGAATTTTGACTATCGTAAGGCAAGTTTCTCGCTCGAAAGGTGTCATGTCACCTGGTCTCTTTCGGACCAATTCCCGGTCTTCATGGATTTGCCGCAACTCTATGAGTGTCTGCTGATCCTCCAGTTTTTTATTCTACTGCTCCAAGTAATTTATAACCCACTGAGCTCTCTGCAACTTCACGGTCAATGTGTCAATCTCAGCTTTTTGTTCCTGGATGATTTCTTTCAGCTTTGAGCTGGGAGAGCTCGAATCAACATCGACGAGTATAAAATCAGTGTCTTGGCCTCCTGAAGGGCCCTCATAGTGCATAGGCATCTTGCCTCTGTCCTGAACCTGTACCTGTGCTGATGTCGAAGGCGAGACCCCTTCCACGCCATGTGGAGATAATACTCGCGTTTCTGATGAAGATAACGAGACCCCTTCCACCCCTGGTGGAGATAGTACTCGTCGTGCTGCTGCAAATAAGGCTATGTGGCCTCTCTGATATGTCACACACACTGGATCAATGATAGGCTTAGTCTCAGGAACCTCAAACTGATGTGAAGGCTCTTCCTCATCATGAACAATCTCGGGAGGAGGCTGGGGGGCTGCAAAGAAGTCACGGGAAATGAACTCATCCCTTGTGATGCCCTGCAATCCAAGCTGATGTACTACAATGATTTTAATGAGCGCATAATGATAAATGTTGTTATGCTGCTGCTCCGGAGTCTTCTTCTACACAAGGGTGGTCATCCACTCTATGTTTCGGCACATGAAGTATGGAATATTCATCAGTCGCACCCTCGTGAAATGCATCAAGAGTCTGACATGGTATGCATAAAGGCGCGAGAATCTACCCTCACAGCTGAAGTATCTAATGATGAGTTTCATTAATGGCGCATAGGACTCCTTCAGAAACCGGAACGGGAATACTCTGCTCAACTGCCTCAAATATCTAGGCCTGATGTAAGGTTCATAATATGCTCTATCCAACTGCTGTCTCTTATTCCACTCCTCACCAATGTTCGGTATCCCGGTTGCCTCAGAAATGGTCTCTAGTGTCAAAGTGAAGTTCACTCCAGCAAGGTTTACATGACCATCACGCAAATGTAGGACAAATAAGCGAACCAACTCCTGATGGTGCTGAATCTGAGATATCATCTCACAATACCAAAAACATGAATGTTGCTGAAAGCATGTCATTGCAAGCGGGCAGGCCTGCAATTGAACCAAAGAAGTGGGCTCCTCCCTGACGTGCCTGCCACTCTTATGAGACCTTCTCGGTACATTTAACTCGGTGGTTGAATCACTTTCCTGCTCATATCCCTGCTCATATGATGAATTTGTCTCTGACATGATGCTGAAAGCAAGGTTTTTAACAAGTATGTGCTGATATATGTATGGTGAAAACAAGATTTTGTTTTTCAAGACCAAGTGTGCCACATATACAATAAGGTTGCAAGGAAATATCACAATGAATACCATAGATTGTCAAGGGAATTTGGAGTGAAAGGACAGTCACTCACTGCCTGAGAAACTTCGGAATTTGGAGCCTTTATAAGTGATATAGGAATAAGTGATAGTGATGGGGGTATGATTAGGTAACAAAGACAGCCCTTGAATGCTTCGGAAATTAGGATTTCACCAATGATAGGAAGGGAGGGAGATGATGGCAAATGATAGGGTTTGAGGATTCAAAAACATGGGAACAAAGGGTATAAGGAATATGGGACAGTGGAAATAGGAGAGGGGATCATGATATAATAGTGTGGCAGTACTAGCAGTGATAACAATGATAACAATGACAAGAGCACAAATGAAAATGGAATGAGAGTTTAAGCACGAAAGTTCAAGTTTTAATCACCTCTTTTCAAACCCTTGGGAACATATTTCAATATGGGTATAGGGTTTATTCTTTCACCAATTAAACTCTTTAATTTCACCTTTCAAATAGCACCCAACAAGAGTTAACATAAAATGGTAAGGGCGCACACTTACTTGGAGACTAAAGAACTGAACCAAATTGAGTTTTGATGAATCGATGATGAGTTTTTGCCTTTGGGGCTCTGTGCGCCATGCACAAACCCAATGCGCCGCAGTTAGTGGGTGCATCGCGCCCGTTAGAAAATACACTGTGAACCTCGGCTCTATGCGCCGCGCTCAGTGGATGCGCCGCGGCCTATCCCAATGCGCCGCGCTTAACTTAACACACAGTGCACCCTTCTAAAACACATATTTCGTCTTTCAACTTCCAACTCAACTTCTCTCTGAGATTTTCCCAATAACTCTTGATGCAAATGGGTTAATGAACTTGGAGAAATATCTCATATAGAGATGGTTTTAATTTTTGCTTCTCAATAACCCATTTTGTAATGTTTTAAGCTTTGGCACTTTTTCATTTAATTCAACTTCTGTCTTTTTGTTTCCTCACTGACTTTCTGAACTTGAAATGATGAAATTGGTTGATTTTTGCAGGGATGGTGGCGTCGAAACTTGGCAAAGGAAGACTAGAGTCTGCATGTGAAGCACAACATGGCGAAAATATACACATTTATTACAAAACAAATTTAACAATTTCTTCTTCAAAACAGAGTTTTGAAAAAGAAACACCCTCAAGCATATTGGATGATGAAAGTTTTGAACTGAAACCTTATTGAAAACCTCCTCATGGCCTGCGGGCATTGTTTATTATTTCGGAAGACCAAACCCTAGACTTAGAAACTAAAATGACTCTTTTTGACCAAAATAACATCTATGACTATAAATGAAATGAACTGAACCTTGATGAATTTTGAGAAATTTTGACCAACCCAGCAGGTACAAGCATGAGGGAAAATGAGAGAACAAAGCCCTTCCGTCAATCAATGGCATGCCCCTAACGAAATGCAGATAAATGAGCTGAATGAGACACCTAAACAACGAAATGCAATAAGAGAAATGATCTCTGACGGAGGGATGTAAAGACCGACTCTAACATTGGCTCCAATGGGGATGGTAGCTCCTTGGAGGTGCCAAGAATGGCAGATCTTTGGAAGAGTAGACCAGTGCTTTTCGTCCATTGGGCTATGGAATCGATTATTTTGAAAAAACAACTCAAGACTGTTGACTGAATTTATTTGACTGAAACTTTGACTCAAACTGACTCAACTTTTAAAATAGAAATGACTGAACCAGACCGACTAAACAGACTCAAACCAAAACTAAAATCCTTCTTCAGAATTATAGCCTTCACTTCGGGCCCCAGACTGAAGAAAAGACTACAGTGCACACTTAAAATGAAATTGAAATACATGATATGTATAATGACAATGTGATCAGCAGAAAACATCTTAGAAATGGTACCTCTTGAGCAGCCGACCATTGATCGGCCCTCCTGGACAGTCTTCACCATTCATCTCCTTCAAAAGAAAGGCGTTCTGACCTCGATATGCTGCAATCTTGAATGGACCTTTCCAAATATTTTCAAACTTACCGTGTTTACCTTTGTCCTCATTCCTAGCATCCCACTTCAATACCACTTCCTCCAACTGGAATTTATCCGCCTTCGCTTTCCTGTCATAGATCTTCTTGATTCTCTCCTACAATTTAAATGTGTTCTGGAAGACTTCTTCTCTCGTTTGCTGTAAATGAATCATCTGATTTATCCTTCTCTGCATATGGATTTCTTCACTACCAGCTTCCTGAGGAAGCTTGACCACCAGAATAGCAAGTGAGGTAGGAAAGACTGTATCCACTCCATAAACTAACTCGAAGGGGGACATACCGATGGACTTCTTTTGACTTACCCGATCAGCCCATAGCGCATTTACCAGCTTCTTATGCCAACTCTTCTTATTTATGTCCAGCAACTTTTTAATGATATTGACTAGAGACTTATTGGAAGATTCCACCAAACCATTGCCTTGCGGATGATAGGCGGTTGAATGTCCCAAAATAATTTTATACTTAGCACAAAACTCAATCATCTTTCTTGATTTAAAAGCCGCTACATTATCAATGATCAATTCACTCGGGCAACCAAAACGAGACAAAATGTTGTTTTCAAGGAAAGAAATAATTACTGAATCGGTGGCTTGCCTTGTAGGAACTGCTTTGATCCATTTCGTAAAGTAATCGGTGGCTGTTAGAATCCATCTATGCTGTCCTGAGGAAGGAGGATGGATTTCCCCAATGAAATCCAAACCCCATTGTTGGAAAGGGGAACTTACCTCAATAGGCTCTAGTGGCAATGGCTGTAATTTCTGTCTTCCTTCGAAAATCTAGCACTCATGGCAGCCTTTGACTGTCTTATATACATTAGCAAACAATGTCGGCCAATAGTACCCTGCTCTCAAAATCTTATTGGAAGTTGTTTTCCAAAAATGATGACCCCCGCAGTCTCCTCTATGGAAATCCTCCATTACCTTATTCGCTTCTTCCTCCACCAAAAAATTCAACAAAACACCACCCGGATCTTTCCAATAAAGTGCAGAATTCAAAATACAAAATTTTGCAGCTTTTAGTTTCAAAGTTCTACCTTTGTTTCTAGTCATGTCGGGCGGTGATGACAAATTTTGAAGAACATACACGATATCTGAATACCATGGGGAAGCAACAAAAATTTCCAATACCTGAAGTGGCGAATTCTCCTCATCCTCATTAGACATAGCAACAATCAGATTTATGTCTAGCGCATTGAAATTTGATTCAGCCATAAGCTTCGCCAGCCCCTGTCCCTTGATAAGTTTCGTGGGCCTTATTTCCACGTCATATTCCAGCAACGCTGCAATCCACTTGCCACGTATTCCTTTCGGATCAGTCTGTACTAAAACATATTTCACAGCAGCGTTAGGAACATAAGCTAAAATATGGGAATGCAAAATGTATACCCGGAAATCCTTCAATGCCTTTACCAGTGCCAGAGCTTGTTTCTCAATGATGTTGTATTTCAAGGCTGTGTCTCTAATAGTTCGACTGAAAATGTTATGGGCTTCTCATGTCCATCTCTTTTCTACATTAACACAACTGCCATGGTATGTTCTGAAGAAAAGGAAAACAAAATAAAGTCTTGGGTGTAATTCGGGCTGATTAACACTGGAGCTGAAGATAGTAACAACTTCACCAAATTAGATGACTTTACCGCCTCTTCAGTCCACTTCACTTGGCTGTCCTTTTTCAGCATATTTGTTATTTCTCTTAAATGTTCAGCAAGGTTAGGGACAAAACGACGCAGAAAGCTCATCTTACCATTAAAAGACTGAATCTCCTTCTTGTTCCTGGGAGGGTCAATTTGCCGAATTGCTTCAACACGTGCTGGATCAATACGAATGCCATATTTGGAAATAATGTGACCAAGTAATTTACCTTCATCCATGGAAAATAAGCTCTTTTTAGGATTAAGCAAGATACCATATTTTCTGCACTTTTGAAAAACAACTTTCAAGTGATACATATGCTCTTCATCTGAATTGGAAAAAACCATCAAATCATCAAGGTATATAACAAGGAAAACATCTTTTTCATTCACAAAAGCCATGTCCATCACCCGTTGGAAATTTGCACCAGCATTATTCAAACCGAATGGCATCTTGGCATAGTGGAATGTCCCCCACGGAGTGGTGAACGGTGTTTTGTCACGGTCCTCCTCATGGACCAAAATTTGGTTATATCTAGAATAACCGTCGAGTAGTGACATACGAGATGCACCCACTACTCGCTGCAATATATGATCCATCTTAGGCAATGGATAATTGTCCTTCAATGACACCTTGTTCAAATTTTAGAAGTCAATACACAATCGAATCTCACCTGTCTTTTTCCACACTGGAACTAAATTGGAAATCCAATCAGAAAATATGATGGGAACAATGATTCCTACTTTGTACAACCTGTTTACCTCCTTCTCAATCGATGGCAACAATTTCAGATTGATTCTTCTTAGCTTTTGTCTGAAAGGCTTTTGATTAGGCTTGATAGGGATAGTGTGCTGAATTATATTGGTGTCATGCGTCTTTAAATCTGATTAATCCCAAGCGAAATCATCAGCAAATGAAGACAACAAACTCACATATTTAGCTCTTACCTCCGGTGGCAATGATTTGGATAAATTCACCATCTTGGTGTCTTCAGCGGTCCCAATATTTACATCTTCCACTCCTTTTTTAGTCGGCCGTAAGGTTGGCTTCTTGGCCACATCATCCTGATCGAAAATTTCTTCTAAAGGTATCAAACCTTTAGGAATAATGTTATATTTCAGCTGCAACACTTCCATTTGATTTACTTGAACATCATCACCATTATCATATTCTAAATCGATTGAGGTATCTTTAAACTTACCTTTACTTTGCAGAAAATCATTAATATCATCATCATCTTGGAAAACTTGCCAACATCTTTGATTATCCGAGACGGTAGGATGGTGCTTCACATGGATTTCGAACTTATTACTTAAATTCATTGGGATCTTCAAGTTACTTGCTGCCTTAGCAAGTGCATCTGCAATTCCATTTTGAATGCAAGGAATACAAGTCAAGGTATAATCTGAAAACTATTTCAAAATATCAAGGACAACGTTCCAGTAAGCCCACATCCGGGGATGTTTCATTTGATATTCACCCTTTACCTCCTTAATCACCAATTCGGAGTCGCCATAGACTGCAATTCTCTTAACATTCAGCTTTCTAAGAATCTTTAGACCAGCAATTAGAGCTTCATACTCAGCCTCATTGTTCAAACAATCAAATGATAATTTGTAAGAACATACCCGTACATTGCTAGGTACCTTATTTGGAGCAGAGAAAGGGCTGCGTACCCAAATACCAATTCCAGCACCATCACTCCTGACTGCACCATCGAAATCCATGGTCCATAGACCCTCTTCATCACCCTCTAAGTGTTGAAATTGTGCTAGCTCTGTTTTTTCTGCTTGCTGTCCACTATCTTTAGCTGATTGCTCAACTGTGCTTTCCGGTTTTTGCCTTTCTTTCTGCAAAACTTCTCTGAAATTTTCGGTAATCTCTGGAATATCTTCTGCTTGAACTAACTGACTATTTACATCATTGAAACTATCAGCAAACAAAACAAAAGACTCTAAATCTATATGTACATCATTAATCGGATGATTAACTGGTTTCTCCTTAGTTGTAATCATATACTTCATTTTTTGTTCCCGGTACAATTTTCTCATTTGGCCAAACACGGGAATCGTCGCATAGGAGAAATATAATTGTAATGTCCCTTTCAATTTTGCTCCCCAAGATCTGGAAATCAGCATACCAAATCTCGGAGGAATGTCTGCTACAACAACGTCCATCAAAACATTCTTTGTAGGAATCTGATCCAAACTTACAACCAAGTCTTTAATGAGCCCAATACATCTCACTCTGCTAGAATCAAATGAATAAAGATCATGGTACTTCCTAGTGATGTCTAAACCCAACTTCTCCATGATTTCTTTCGGCATAAGATTATGGGAAGCACCGGAATCGAACATGGCATTATGCAATACAAACTCATGTAATCGAAGAATGATATAAAAAGGAGGCACTTCACTGTTTGGAGACTCACCATCTAAATCTGGTTCGAATATCAGTTCCGGCTGATCATCTTCAATATTCACCATATCAGACATGGGATCGAAATTCAAAATTTTGGAAACTTGACCCTTATAACTACTGTTCCTCATTAGTTCGGTCAAGGGAATGGATACCTTCAATTTAGAAATCTCATTCTCCAAACTAAAGGCTAAAGTATTCTCGATCTCTTTGGTTGGAACATATTTCTTTTCAGCCTTCTCCCTCGTTGTAATTGGCTGATTCGATTTTTCTGCTGATGATGACTTGGTGGCAGCGGGATCAACTATCTCTTTTGCTTTCTTTTGTGCAACAGGTGAATCGTTTTTGGGTGCTGAAACTTCCTTTCTCTTCTAGATTGGATTGACAGGCACATCTCTGTTTCTGAGAGAATATTTCTTCTGCTGGGTTGACAATGCATTCATATAACCTCTCTGATACTCATCTGAATCTTCTTCAAGAGCAGCATCATTAGCCAAGATAAAATCCTCATCTCTTTGTACCGCTGAACTTTCTGCACACTCCTCATCTTCGGCGATATAAATGGGTAGATAATCAGGAGTAAATAAATGATTTTCCTCCCCTACTACATTATCTTCATCATCTGAATCCTGACCAACAAAATTCTGCTGAAGAGGTGTCTTTACTTGTTGCTGGACTACTGGTTCTTGTGCTCGTTGTTCTCGTTGCTTAATCCTAAATTGTGGCTGCTGCTGACCACGGAAGTTGGGATTTCGAATCTGCGGTTCGGGCTTATCAAGAGTGAACCTTTCGAACATTTTTTCCACCTTGCGAAGTATCTGATCTGTAGATGTAGAAGCTTCTTCTTTTATCACAACTTTCTTCTCTGCTTTCAATATAGCTCTCTTATCATTCAAATTCGCCTCAACACTCACGGCAATCTTCTGCATGTCCTCTAAAGTGGGCGGATCTCTGTCTCGTAATGAATAGGTCATCTCCGGATCAAAACCATCTGGGAATTTTAACAAAGCTGATTTCTTAGAAGGCCTCAAATCATCAGGAATTGCATTATAAACTACATTAAATCTGATAATATAGTCTTGAACGGACTCACCAGGATTGTGCTTGATCTTAGTATACTCAGAAGTGATTTGGAGCGGGTCTTTCTTCATTTCCCACCAATCTAGAAACTGTCTCTGAAGCTCTTCTAATGTATTAATACTTCTGGGCTGCAAAGCTCTGAACCACTTGCGTACCTCACCTCCAAAATTTTGCACAAATAATCTCATGGAGACATTCTCTTCATCAATTTCATGGAGGTCCAAAAAGTCTGTCATTCTATCAATATGCTGCTGAGCGGGCACACTTTGAGGAGTACCATCAAACAAAGGAATTTTACTCTGATAATCAGCGGGCATGGGATCCAAGTTTGCTGGAAAAACAAGAGGTGCGAATCTAGCAGCCATTGCTCTTGGTGGATTTATGATCTATCTTGGAGAAACGGGTGGAGTAGGAGCAGTAGGTGTACGAGGTGTATGTGGTGGAGATGGAGGAGGAACTACTGCAGATTTCTGATCAGATATAAATGGTTGTACAAGAATGGTAGGAATGAAAGAAGGTTCAGTACAAACTTGTGAATCAGATGTAACTACTGATGGACCAAGAGTTTCAGAAGCAGATTCAATAAAATCAGGAATATTCGTTGCCACGATAGAGTTCTGAAGGTTCAAGATGTAATTATCAATGGATATATTAGCTTGTTCAACCTCAAGATACTTGATAAACTCAGGATTTATGACGGTAGAACCAGTAGCACTTTCATATTTAGTTTCAAACAACGAAAACTCGAACTGATCATCAAACTCAATATCTTCAATGAATTTAAATACAGTAGGGTATGAATGAGATTTAAACAAAGGGATCACGGGACTTTCTCGATGGAGGATTCTTGAAATCAAATTAGGATTCTCATACACTGGAGGTGGATCAGGATCAGGATTTGATCTAGTATGTCTTCTGGAAGCCAGTGTGTTGATCTATTCAAAAATCAAAGGACAAAACCGATCTATTTCATCCTATCAAATTCTAGACTCAATCACCCAAAATTCCAGAATGATGTAATATAATGGGGTAATTCACAAGTCAAATGTCACGTTCACAAGCTAAACCGGAGATTGGCTGAAGCAACGTTTATCTACTTCCGCTAATGCAAAGCAAAAGCGTTTCGAAAGCTACTTGGCGTGACTTCAGGCTCCGTCTGTAACTTATGAAACAAATAACACCAACAGGCAAACCATTTTATCCCCAGCATGGTCGCCACTATGTTAGTTCCCAAATCCACCTTAGGCTGAAATAAGGCGGAAAAAGGACAACACCAAACCACGCTCAGCCTCGTAGCTAGCCCTATGAGGACAGGAGAGGGCTCTCTCTGGGTCAATCTCAATGAAAATATTCAAAAGGGCTTGAGATGACTAAAAAAACAACTGATCTTAGGCTAGATAAACAAATAGGGGGGTTTGATTTTGATTTTTAGGAATTTTTTGTTGGAAAAAGGAAAAACAATTTTCGGGCTTGGGGATAAGGCCAAATTCTTGCAGAGTTGAAATTGGGGAAGGTAGGCAATGAATTTGATGTATTAGATTAAATGAATGGATTGAAAATAATGCTGAGGAGCTTAAGAGGGCAAGGGAGTGCAAGGATCCTCTTCAAACTGACGAAAAACATATAAAACTAAACAAAAGTCTAAGGCAGAGCACCAGCAAATCAATGAATTCTACCTCAATTACTCATTTGTTTAATTCAGAAGCATAGAGAAGGGAAATGGCATACATATAAAATTAATTAAACTTAAAATAACATGAGAAGAACATCATCAAAACTCAGAAGCCACAAGGATCCCAACGAGTGCTGCAAAACTCTGGTCTTTCCTTTGCCAAAAATCTGAAAATAATATACAATGAGGTGCCAAACTTTTCCCAAGTATCCAACCCTGAAAATGTCTCAGAAAATACAATATATAGACCATCCTAGCCCCTTCCCATGCCTCTAGGGGTTGAGCTCATCCTTATAGGAGCTGTTTCAACCAATTCTAAACATGGAGCTGAAATCTAGGCAGCCAAACAACTTGCCTCTATATGCTAGGAAACTGATCCATTCACTCAATTTTCACTTTTTAGTGAATGAATCCTCTAGAAAAAGTAAAATAATGCCAAAATTACATCATGGTTACCAAATTACATCATGATATATCAATCATCACATGAAAAAGTGAAACTAGTCAAAATTGGGCGAATTTCTGAGCTGAAGAGTGAAAATGAGGCAAAATTTCTCTATGCGTCGCGCTCAAAAACGCAATGCGTCGTGCCAATTTGAACCTATTTTTAAGGCACTTCTCGAAGTCCAAATTGAGCTCATGATAGCTCGTTGGAAAGCTCCAGATGTCTGCTATCCAACCCAAGTGGAATTTTTCAATTTTGATGTCATTTTCTCCTCAAAAATTGTAATCTCCCAAGACTGGTTCCTGCTGGTGCAAAAAGTGGCAGAAAGGCCATTTTTTGAGTGTTTTTGACCTTTAAGACCACCCATAACTTCATGAAATTTCTCAGAAATTACTCAACATACATAATATATCATAAAAAACCAAAAAATTTAAATTTTTCCTCCAGAAGATGTCCCAATCATAAGCGCGCGTCGGATGGCACAACGCGTTGGGCGGAAAAACCTGTTTTGCAACCAAAATTTTCAAAAATGACAAAATTTTCTCCAAATTTGCTGAAATTTGGAGTGAAGGTCTCCCTTCATGTCTCATGCTCAGCCAAGGAAGCTTCAGCCAAGACTCGGAGTGGATCCGGCCTTTTCCGACGTTTCAATGCTTTTCTCAACCTCGCCTTCAAGATCTTCATTTTTGCTCTGCAAACGTGTGTGCGGGCCCAATAGTGATTCTTCATGTGTATGAGCATGTCTTTTTCCCTATTTCCCTTCACCAACTGATTCTCCAGATGAATGTTGACTCTTGTACGGCAAGTTTCTCGCTCGAAAGGTGTCATGTCACCTGGTCTCTTTCGGGCCAATTCCCGGTCTTCACGGATTTGCCGCAACTCTATGAGTGTCTGCTGATCCTCCAGTTGTTTATTCCACCACTCCAAGTAATATATAACCCACTGAGCTCTCTGCAACTTCACGGTCAAAGTTTCAATCTCAGCTTTTTTTTCCTAGATGATTTCTTTCAGCTTTGAGCTGGGAGAGCTCGAATCAACATCGATGAGTATAAAAT
The DNA here is from genome assembly GCA_034641835.2 of Pinus albicaulis. Taxonomy (NCBI): domain Eukaryota; kingdom Viridiplantae; phylum Streptophyta; class Pinopsida; order Pinales; family Pinaceae; genus Pinus; species Pinus albicaulis. Next base: position 841,842,141 of record CM076582.1, on the reverse strand, counting down.
CAGTGTCTTGGCCTCCTGAAGGGCCCTCATCGTGCATAGGCCTCTTGCCTCTGTCCTGAACCTATACCTGTGCTGATGTCGAAGGCGAGACCCCTTCCACGCCATGTGGAGATAGTACTCCTGCTGCTGATGAAGATAACGAGACCCCTTCCACCCCTGGTGGAGGTAGTACTCATCGTGCTATTGCAAATAAGGCTCTGTGGCCTCTCTGATATGTCACACACACTGGATCACTGATAGGCTCAGTCTCAGGAACCTCAAAATGATGTGAAGGCACTACCTCATCATGAACAATCTTGGGAGGAGGCTGGGGGGCTGCAAAGAAGTCACGGGAAATGAACTCATCCCATGTGATGCCCTGCAATCAAGTTGATGTACTACAATGATTTTAATGAGCGCATAATGATAAATGCTGTTATGCTGCTGCTCCGGAGTCTTCTTCTGCACAAGGGTAGTCATCCACTCTATGTTTTGGCACATGAAGTATGGAATATTCGTCAGTCGCACCCTCGTGAAATGCATCAAGAGTCTGACATGGTATGCATAAAGGCGCGAGAATCTACCCTCACAGCTAAAGTATCTAATGATGAGTTTCATTAATGGCGCATAGGACTCCTTCAGAAACCAAAACTGGAATACTCTGCTCAACTACCTCAAATATCCAGGCCTGATGTAAGGTTCATAATATGCTCTATCCAGCTGTTGTCTCTTATTCCACTCCTCACCAATGTTCGGTATCCCGGTTGCCTCAGAAATGGTCTCTGGTGTCAAAGTGAGGTTCACTCCAGCAAGGTTTACATGACCATCACGCAAATGTAGGACAAATAAGTGAAAAAATTCCTGATGGTGCTGAATCTGAGATATCATCTCACAATACCGAAAACATGAATGTTGCTTAAAGCATGTCATTGCAAGCGGGCAAGCCTGCAATTGAACCAAAGAAGTGGGCTCCTCCGTGACGTGCCTGCCACTCTTATGAGACCTTCTCAGTACATTTAACTCGGTGGTTGAATCACTGTGCTGCTCATATGATGAATTTGTCTCTGACATGATGTTGAAAGCAAGGTGTTTAACAAGTATGTGCTGATATATGTATGGTGAAAACAAGAGTTTGTTTTTCAAGACCAAGTGTGCCACATATACAATAAGGTTGCAAGGAAATATCACAATGAATACCATAGACTGTCAAGGGAATTTGGAGTGAAAGGATAGTCACTCACTGCTTGAGAAAATTTAGAATTTGGAGCCTTTATAAGTGATATAGGAATAAGTGATAGCGATGGGGGTATGATTAGGTAACAGAGACAACCCTTGAATTCTTCGGAAATTAGGATTTCACCAATGATAGGAAGGGAGGGAGATGATGGAAAATGATAGGGTTTTATTATTCAAAAACATGGGAACAAAGGGTATAAGGAATATGGGACAGTGGAAATAGGAGCGGGGATCATGATATAATAGTGTGACAGTACTAGCAGTGATAACAATGACAAGAGCACAAATGAAAATGGAATGAGAGTTTAAGCACCAAAGTTCAAGTTTTAATCACCTCTTTTCAAACCCTTGGCAACATATTTCAATATGGGTATAGGCTTTATTCTTTCACCAATTAAACTCTTGAATTTCACCTTTCAAATAGCACCCAACAAGAGTTAACATCAAATGGTAAGGGCGCACACTTACTTGGAGACTAAAGAACTGAACCAAATTGAGTTTTGATGAATCGATGATGAGTTTTGACCTTTGGGGCTCTGTGGGCCGGGCACAAACCCAATGCGCCGCGGTCAGTGGGTGCGTCACGCCCATTAGAAAATACACCGTGAACCTCGGCTCTATGCGCCGCGCTCAGTGGATGCACCGCGCTTAACTTAACACACAGTGCGCCCTTCTAAAACACAGATTTCCTCTTTCAAATTCCAACTCGAATTCTCTCTGAGATTTTCCCAATAACTCTTGATGAAAATGGGTTAATGAACTTAGAGAAATATATCATATAGAGATGGTTTTAATTTTTGCTTCTCAATAACCCATTTTGTAATGTTTTAAGCTTTGGCACTTTTTCATTTAATTGAACTTCTATCTTTTTGTTTCCTCACTGACTTTCTGAACTTGAAATGATGAAATTGGTTGATTTTTGCAGGGATGGTGGCGTTGAAACTTGGAAAAGGAAGACCAGAGTCTGCATGTGAAGTACAACATGGCGAAAAGATACACATTTATTACAAAACAAATTTAACAATTTCTTCTTCAAAACAGAGTTTTGAAAAAGAAACACCCTCGAGCATATTGGATGATGAAAATTTTGAACTGAAACCTTATTGAAAACCTCCTCATGGCCTGCGGGCATTGTTTATTATTTCGGAAGACCAAATCCTAGACTTAGAAAATAAAATGACTCTTTTTGACCAAAATAGCATCTATGACTATAAATGACATGAACTGAACCTTGATGAATTTTGAGAAATTTTGACCAACCCAACAGGTACAAGCATGAGGGAAAATGAGAGAAAAAATCCCTTCCGTCAGTCAATGGTATGCCCCTAACGGAATGCAGATAAATGAGCAGAATGACACACCTAAACAATGAAATGAAATAAGAGAAATGATCTCTGACGGAGGGATGTAAAGACCGACTCTAACACCTTCAAAATTTGGGTCCTATATACATGTTTGGCAGTTAACTTTGTCAGGGGAACAGAGATTCTGATCTTTGAAATTTCCTGCTCCAGGCTTAATGGAATTTGACTCTTTAAAGCACTTGTCTCAGCCTTATTAGCCGTCACTCTATCAGCAATATCAACTTGCTGATTTGTTCTATTTACATTTGACAAGATGGTTTTAACAGGAGTACTAGCTGAAGTGTTAGTACTGCTAAGGTCTGCACTCTGTTTTGTAACTTTTTGAGTTCCTTCTTCTTTATCATTACCATAATTTACAGCCACTATTTTTTCCTTTTGTTTGACAATTTTAGTCTCGGCCGTAGTGTTGTTTTGTGAAGATTTGTTGGAGGTTTTGTTGTTGGGAGTTTGTTGACTGGTTTTGCTTCTAAGGTCATATTGTTTTTGAGATTCTATGATGACATTTTCCATGTCTTGATAATAATTTTCATCATCATCTCTTATGTCATCATAAGGTGTGTATAGACCTTGTTTTCTATCATAATGAATCTCAAAGTCATCATTATCTACCCCCAACATGTTGATATCATCCTCCTCTATTATTTCATCTGTTTCCTCAACCTCACTTACATAGCTTTGATGAAAGGGTGGAGTGATCTGTTGATCATATTCCCTGGGTATGTTTGGAGGTTGATTCCTTCTAAAATTCTAGTTTTGGTTCTGGTTTCTATTTTGAGGAGTAGTTTGGTTTTGACTGGCTTGTGCTCTCTTAATTATGCTCATTTCTTTCATCATCTCTTCCATCATTCTCTCCATATTTGAGTTGGAAGTATAGGGTGTAGATTGCTCTCTAAAGGACACTCTCTTTTCATTTTTCATTCTTGCTCTCTTTTCCATTAAGTTGACTTCCACAGAAAGAGCACCCTTTTGCATCTCTTCAAGAGTTACAGGATCTCTTTCCCTCAGCTGATAGGCCATCTCAGGGTCAAACCCTTTAGGAAACTTGTTTAAAGCTGAGCCTTATGGAGGTTTTAGTTCTGGTGAAAGTGCATTATACACATTGTTAAATCTGATGCAGTAAGCTTGCACACTTTCCCCAGTGTTTCTATGGAGGTTCTTGAAATTAGAAAAGACTTGGAGAAGATTTTTCTTCACTTCCCATTTGTTTAAGAAAGTCTGATGGAAGTCTTGGAGATTATTGATACTATGGGGGGTTAAGCCTTTAAACCATTTTCTTACTTCTCCCCCCAGACTTTGAGAAAATAATCTAAGCTTGATAGAATCATCATCAATTTCATTTCTGTGAAAGTAGTCATTAATCTTATCCACATGTTGTGATGTGGTTGTAGCATTACTAGCATCATATAATGGAATTTTGGATTGATAGTCCTGTGGAAGATTGACTAATGGTACAAGAAGGACTAAGGGAGCATACCATGCTGCCATGATATGTGGTGTAGGTGGATTTTCAAAAGGTGTATTAACAAGAGAAAAATTGGGCTGAAGTGGAGTGGTTTGGACAGTGAATGAACGATGAAGGGATGTGTATGGAACAGGAGTAGATTGATGAGCTGATCTTGGATGAGAGACACCTAAATTGTGAATGACATGCAAATCAGGAGGTGTTGTTTCTCTACTACCAGGATGTTCAGTTGTCTCCAGGGATGAAATTGAAGACTCAGAGTCTAGCTGGATTATATCATCAAATGACCTAGTTCTAAATGGATTTACTAAGTCAGCTTGTGATTGTTGTAGAGATGTAAGATTTTCGGGAACTGAACTAGCTCTCAAGGGTGATCTGAAAACACTTGATAATTTAATCTTAGGAGACTTCCTAAGGATAATTTCTAGGTTACCAACTATTTCAGGTGGATCAAGGGCTGGATAGGCTCTAGTATGAATCTTTCTAGAAGCCACTATGTTGTGTTTTAGACCCAACTTTAAACAAGAAAAGTTTAACTAGATATGAAAATCTTTAAGAGGTTAACAAGTCCGTTTTACAAATTCAAATCCTACAGTCCTCTAACTGATTTTTAATGATATTTATGATGACAAAGGTTCTTCCCAGTAGAGTCTTAAGGTCTGTTAAAGATTGTGGAGTCGCCAAGTGGAAGTTTTTAGCTCCTAAGGAGGTAAAAGGTTTTATGGTCCACCACCATGTTTATTGAATTCCAATCTGAAATATTTTTACGGTGTTTTCTGAGTTATTTTTCAGTTGTGTGGTTTCTAAGAATATTCTAACTCTGTTTCAAAACTTAGCTACAGTTATGAGACAAAGAAAGTCTACTCTTATGGCTAAGCCAGCTGATTTTTCAAGGTTAGATAAAGTCTTATGAGAATCCTAGGGTTTGCCTAGTTTGTCACTAATTCAAACAAGTTTCATCATGATTACCATTTCTTGGTAGTGCTTGAAAAGGCTACTTCTGACTCACAAGGTTTATATGAAATTTTAAGGGGAACCAGAGATTCTGGGTTCAATCCCAAGTGGAGTCACCAGAAATGTTAGGAATATGTAATTAACAAGATTGGAAAAGTCCAATCACAGAAACAACATCGTTTCAACCACTTTGGGATTCTAGGATCTAGCCCTCCTGAATCCGGAGAGGGATCTCTCCAATAAGTGCAAAGATGAATTTGTCTTTGAAGTTTGGGGTAAATGATATTAGGCTAGTTATGAAGGCCAAGGGCTGGTTTTGTTTTTTGGATGGTTGAGCATGATTACTGTTTGAGGTGGAAAGTCCTAAATGTAAAGAGTTTCAAAGGTGTGAAGTTGCAAGCAAATAGAACAAGATTTGGCCAGGAAAGATAGATAATTGCAGGTTTTAGTCCATTGGGCTATGGAGTTATAATAGGGTTTAATTGGAACAACAAGAGGAAAGAGTGGTCCATGGGGCAAGTCATCTATGTCTAAGGGTCTCTTTAAGTTTTGATTTATGGAATGAAATGATACAACAAGAAGGAAATTTAAACAGATGCAGAACAAAGAGCAGCCCAGGATCTGGTAAGTACTTTTAAACTAGCCATCCTTTGACAAACACTTAAGAAGAACATAAAAGCAAACTAGGATCTAGTAAGTAGTTTTAAACTAGCCATCCTTTGATACACTTTCAACAGAAAACACTTTAAAACAAAGGGAAACTTGAAGGCAACTGTTGGAGTAGAAACTAGCGGGACGGGCTCACCACAAATCCTCTCCTAGCTCTGCTTTACTTGGTTACTTTCAAGACAATCACAAGGATAACACAGAATGGCCTAAGATCTGGTAAGTACTTCTAAACTAGCCAGCTTTTAACACATTCCAAGGGAAACATTCAAACAACCTTTGGGGATAAACTAGGAACAGGGCACACCATATCTTCCGTAGTTCATCTCTACTTAACTAATACTAAACATAACATTCAAGAATAATATTCAGCTAAGGCAATAAGATGAGGGAACGCCAGCATTCCTATGCTTAAACTGAATTAAATCATTCCCAAATAACATAGATTAGAAGAAAACATTTAGATAAAGATTTTCAGTGAGAGAAGGTTATTGATATACAATAGGTCCTAACTCTATGCATGTTGTTCTTTATAAGAGAAGATGAAACACAATGAAAACAGAAAAAAAATAACAAGTTATAATGAGAAAAACATCACTGTCAACATAGACCAAGATCCCATAAATCAGCTTGTATTGATGCTCCAAACCAGTTACAACTTTAAGTCCAATGCCTTAGTTTAGCAATCATCTACTCATTTTAGTCTAACTTATATATCACAAGCAGAGCTCCAAGGGCTAGTGAACACTATTTACAATCAGAAGTTTAAGCTCAAATGTATTTCAACGTTCTGCAACCAACCCCTCACTCATCTTCTGCAGAAGTATATATAGAAGAATGAGGAGGTGAGATCTGATCAAAGATCTCTCAAGAAAATTAATACAGAGTGATGACTTCTTGGCCTTTGAGGGGCTCGATGAAGAATTTTACATGTGTTTTACTATATAAATTGATATACATTTAAGATTTTAAGCTCGGTGGGAGCTTTTGTTGACTTTTGAGGCTCTGTGTCATGTTGGAGTAACTCTGCAGATATTTTTTTCATTAAGTTCCTTGCAAAAGTAACTCTCTGGTTGCGCTGAGGCAAATATCTTCGTTTGATCAATAACTTCGGCCTCTGTTTGAATTTTTTTAAGGCACAAGTGGCTTTGTGGTAGCTGGGAGGAATCAATTCACCTCAGATGTGGTGGTGGAGGCCTTTTTTTCTGATAGATCTTTTGATTGACCTTTAATTATGTCTTAATTTGGGGGATTAGTCTTTTGATAATCAATCTTAGCCGTAATCCCCGCAAATCTATCTTCAATATTCTGTTCTACTGTGCTCTGTCTTCAAAACTGATACTCTTTTAATTTTCATTAAAATCACAGTGTCTTGTTGATGTGCAGGTCGCGCAGGGCTCTCAAGGCATCAATGCCCATGAAGCACTGACGAAACGTGGATCGTGAACCCTGCGAATGGTTTTCTTTTGATAAATCAAGGGTGTGGGAATCGTTATTCCCAGCCCTAGGCCTTTTCTTTCAACATAATGGAAAACCATTAATCCTGCAAAACACACGAAATATCAAGAAATCCTGCGTTGTGGGTTTAACTGCTGCAGAAGATGTGGGGAGAGCGTAGCCGTTGGATGGCGGCATCCAACGGTGGAGATAAGCCAAGAGAAGGTAAAAAGGAGAGCAGAGGGAAGAATAAGATGGAATGATCTGGGACCTTTGGATCTGAACAAGTGGATGGTCCAGATCCAATTGAAGGGTCGCAATCGGCGGAGAAACAATGTTAATGCGCTCGATAAAAAACTTGCGATGTGATTAAGCGCTGACCGTTGATCTGCAGATCAGATCGATGGAGGAAAATGAATCAGAGGGGTTTTAAAAAGGTGGAGGAAGGGTTCATGATCAGAGCGAATTAGAGCCGTCGAATCCGAGGAAGGCGGGGAGGAAATCAACAACTCTCGATTGATCGTGAGATGACCAATCGGGGGAAAAAATAAAATGCGCCTGATGAAACTTGCGATGCGATTGAGCGCGGGCCATTTGATCAACTTACAATCAATGGTTGGGATTGTTTCTACTTATGCACCGGTGGAAAACTTTTAAAACATAGGAAAACCCAACATTTTAATATAAATAAAGGTTTTATGGTGGGTCGGGGCGGAAAATATATATAACATGGTTAGGCGCCCAACTGTGGGGCCTTGGTCTATATGGAATGATAATAGGCCCGAGGCGTATACAATAAAAGGCCAATCACAATCAGAGCTTCGGGCTCGGGCTTTTCAATCTACCCATTGGAATTTTGGGATGCGATTGGTGCCTCGGGACTTAAAATCTTGGTCCTGGGCATAGGTTATATGGAATGGAAAGTGGCGGGGGTGGCGTTTATATATATGGGACCCAATCGCATCGGAAAGTTTGATGTAGGTATTTCAATCAACCCATTCTGAATTTCCCCGATGGGATCGCGCTTCGGTTCTTTTTTATCTAACCATTCTTCATTTAAAAATCATTGTATGGGCGCGTTAGACCAAACTTTGGATAAGTGGGTTTTTTGTATTTACAAAGGAAAAAATGGATTGGAGATGGATTTTCACAATGATTTAGCGCCCGATTGTGGGCCAACGGGTTGCATGGAAAAATAATATGATCGGGGGTTACGAAACAAAGGGCTAATCACATTGGATTTTGTCTACAACAAAAAGACTTGTGCTCGCTGTGTTTTTCCGATGCGATAAGAGCCTAGATGTCTAGTGCTTGGTTCCAGTGCTAGGGAACATGGAGGGGAAGTGGTTTAAGGCTTAGCCCAAGGGGGCTTAAGCCTTTATGCAAAAAATGGGTTTTTTATGGATTTTCAATGGTTTTTCAAAGGAATTTGAGGGTTTCGGTAAGGCTAAAAAGTGAGTTCTCAACCTTGTAAAAATGATTTTCATGAAGGGAAGAAGAGGGATCATGAAAATAGAGGAGTTTTATGGAGAAAAAGGGGCGCAAAATGAAGGTTAGTTTTGAGTGGAGGGACGGGAAAAATGATGATTTTGCAGCAATATTTTCACTTATGGAAACAACAAAAATTTTGAGAATAAAAAAAGGAACAACAGTGAAGATTTGGACAGAGGAGAGGCATGAGGCCTTCAAAAGTCTTCAAGAGCCAACACTTTTTAGCAATAAAATTTGTTCCTTGAAGGCTCAAAAATTCTTAGCCACCTTTTTCTATAACAAATTTTATAGGTGGCTAAAAAACCCGAATGTCCCTACAAAATCATCCTTGAGGGTCTGCCACTGGCGGGTGCATTGGTGTAATTCTGCGTCTAAATACCATGTGGTTGGGATTGGTCCCAGGGCATGAATGAACAAATGGATCCATTCCTCCATAGTTCTTTTTCCCCATTCTTCCATCCATGTGGACAAGTGCTCGTGCGGGTCCCCTGGCCCTAAGAAATTCTTTACGCATAGGTGAACTGGAGGTTCAAGCCATAATATCATCATGTCGTGACACCCTTCCCAATCCTGGAATGTCCCCTTATGTGTGTCCCACCACCTCGCAGGGGTTGCGCGCATGGCTAGATTAAGCGCCCAGAGCCTTTGTTCCCTTGGGACTTCAGCTTCAAATTCTCGCAAAAATTCTCTAATACTACCATAACCATCAAAGTACGGTAGTTCTCTTACCTCTAAGGAGATACATGGGAATTCATTTGCAATTCTAAGACATCGCAACGTAGATACATCATGTAACTGATTATGAAAATTTTTGATCTCCCCATCAGAGTCAGAGAAGAATTCATTTTCCTTCTCCCAACAAAGCACACCATCAGTCGTAGGATTGATCGAATCCTCATCTCGAGCGGTTAATTTATAGATGTGATCCACATCCACTTCTTCACGCACTATTTCTATATATCGCTCTCCTTCTGCAGGATCTAGTGGGACTATCACCCGTGTACCCTCATTCTCAAACACCATGCTTCTTTTCTTTATGTTGATAATTTCTCCCATATCTATAGCCTAATCGAGTCCTAAGAGTGCAAGATAGGGGTCCACATACTCCACAATCTGAATTACCTCAAAGTCAGCACAAACCTTAACTCCTGCGATATCTAACATAATTTTTGACAACCTCCCCAATGGTATGATCTTCTGTTGGTTAGCCATGCACAACTGGATAGTAGACAATTCCAACTTAGGCTCTCCCATCCGCTGTCAATTTTAATTGGGCAGTACATTCGCATCTGACCCTAGGTCTGAAATAACTTGATCCATTTCATAGTAAAAAATTTGTGCTGTTAGTAGCATTTCAAGACCACTATGTTTTTTATGCTTGTAAATTATGTGCACCTCCTTAACTTTCGAGGGAGGGTTAGTTCTCTCTGCGTAGCTGTCTATTAGTGATTACAAATTTTCTACTGCCTTCTGGTTGCATAGCAGCTTCATACAGGCTTGTAGAAATGGTTTAACTTCATCGTCTATTCTTAGGCTTGCTGGAGCTTTTGAAATAGGCACCTCATTCTTAGTAAAGTCTTTGCGAGCTACGACGAAGGTTTCCTTTTCCTTCTATAGGTCCAAGCTTTCTTGTTTGACAACTAATTTCCAAATAAGAGGTTCAGGTTCAGATTTCTCCTTAGCTCCTCCAGTAGCCATGCCGCTATGTGTTATGACATTAATACTTGGTCCTTCATCATGCGGTTCTGCTTTAACCCTTTTCACATTTTGCATAAGTGTCTATTGTTTTTCCTACATTTTCAGTATTAGAATTGGACAATATTCAATCACATGGTCTAGTTTCCGACAATATAAAAAGCATTGTCTTGTAGGGTTCAGACAGTCCCTTACAAAGTGCCCTACTTCTACACGATTGTAACAAATCAATTATCCTCTTCCCCGACCTGCCTCTCCACCCCTTCCCCCTCCCTTGCCCCTGGCTGGGGAGCCTAGCGAGGTCTGCACACATTAGGATTCCTTACCTAAAACCACCCAAAACAGATATAACAGTTCGCACGTAGCATCAACCTATCGAATTACTTACCTAATAGACCCGACTATCTATCTATTTATAACATCTTATCCTTTGTTATCCGATGGTTTGCAAACTATGGTTTACGAACCCTAGAGTTACCCTTTAACCCATTACAAACATTATGGGCTTTGACCCACCCCACAACCCCTACACAGGACCGACTTTAACAAAATTGTACCAAAAATGCAGGTTAAAGAACCCCATTCCAACGGGCCCGCAACAAAATCTTGTGACTCGTCCTGAGTCACTGTGGCCATGGGTTCTCCATCTTCGCATGTAGCTACTTGATCACCTCAACTAGTGGGGGAAACACTCCTTTGCTTTGCGCAGTATAATTTTGAGCAATCTCCACCAACTTCTGCGACGTTTGACCTTCTATAGCAGTGGTGACACTCTCTAAAGTCTGGTTCAATTTCTTTACTAAGACATCGACGTCCTGAGAGAGATTGAGGGCTTCATCAGCCCATGGATTAAGTTGGTCACTAAGGGCCTTATTTTTCTGGTGAAGCTCTTCAATCTCATCTCTCAACGTGTGGCTAGTACGCAGTCGTGCCAGGCGTTGAGCGGGGATCAGAGTAGGCATAGTGGCTTCCAACTACTCAAAATTTTCTTCCTTCTGGTGCAGCATTTGAGTAAGTTCACACAGGAGAGGATCTCGTTTCACCTTAGTCCACAACTGCATAGTTTTCTCCAAGATCCTGTGCCCTGAGAAATTGATCTGTGATGACATTAGTGGCCTCAGTGACCAGCGTGGCTTAGGGGGAATTTCTAGTTTTAATCTGGCTTGCAAGGCCGCTATCTGCTATTCCATCTCTGACTTAACTGCCTATATCTCAGTCCTTGAAGCCTTGAGTGCTGCAAAAAGCCCCTAAATCTTGGTCTGGGGGGTGGCAGAAGTAGTGGCGAGGGTATATGCAGCCTATGCCTGGGATACTTCAGTAGTTTTTTCTTCTATCTTTTGCTCATTTGTACTAAGCTGCTATTGTATGCAGCGGTCCCTATGTTGAATCTCTTCGAATGGGTATGTGTGGAGAACCTGTAATGGTTTATGTGGCAGGTGGGCTAGGTCCAATTATAACTCTGCACAGGCCTGGACTTGTGCTCCTAAGTCAGGTGGACTCAGCATGAGGGTTGCACCTAGTAGAGGGCAGAGGAAGGTTTCCATTGTATTGATCAATACGTTGCTTGTTGCTGGGGCCAGCCTTGCCTGGATCATACTTGTCTGCAAGGTGTCATTCTTTAGCTGTAGAGCTCGGACCTTAGCCTAGAGGGTGTCGACAGTGGCCTTTTGCTGATCTTCCAAAGCCAGCCATTTATCTTCTGCAGCAAGGGTGACTGTGTCCACGATCTGCTCTAGGTCCTCCTCTATCAAAGTAACTCCTCCATCTCATTCTGGCCGTTGAGCACATTGCTTCTTTTGTGATCCCTTAACATGCTCACTAGTCTATTTCATACCTCGAGGGGAGTTAGTACCTCCCGCATCCAGACCCTTTGCACCCATATCCTTCTGTGAATCCTTTTTCGAATCCTTTTTTGAATCCTTCAATGAACCCTTATGTGCTTCCAAGTCTACTTCCTTCTGAGTACTCTTACCCTGTACTTCCTTCTGTGGTCACGGGTCCACCCAATTTCTAGTACTCTTTCCCTGTCCTTTAGTCTCCTTGGTCATGGTGAGAAGGGTGTCCTTTGTGGTGCTCGTACCTACAGTATATTTCTGTAGGTTTTAACCCTAAACAAAAATTATCTACACACGAATCTTATAACAGAAAATAAACAATAGCGAGAGCATAAAACATAAAATAGATAAACACAGAGATTTTCCCCTAGACCCCAAATCGGGACGACCAACTTTATTTTTCATTATATTCCTTTTAGTGTTACAACACATATATATACATGTCGAAGAATACATAAACCCCAATCCATAAACCCTGGATTAGAACATAACCATAGTTCCCTTGACTGGATCTAAAAAATACCAAGGGCCGAAAACCATCGTACCCAAAACCATGTGAAAAACCATGCACAAAACCATGGGCACGGAATACCCACTCAAAATTAAGGACCAAAAATTTTCGCCAGGGCGTTGCCCCAGACCCTGACAGGGAGGGCTACCACCCCCCCTGTGACCCCTCTGTTTTTTCCAGTGCAAAGGGGGGGATATCTCCCCCCCCCGCGCATGTTTAGTCGTGGAAAGAATATAACACATACCCAACATTATCCCACTTGTTGTTTTCTTTCCACAGGGGGCCACAGGAGAGCTTAGTAATTGGCCCAATTCTTCAACACCCATTGTTTCTCTACACCAAGAGAACTTTTGAGTTCTCACAGACTTCGTCAATGCATCTGCAACATTCTTCAAAGTGTCCACCTTTACCAGCAATACCCTTTTAGCCTCAACCATATCTCTAACAAAGTGATATTGAACATCAATTTGCTTTGTCTTTGAATGATAAGCAGGGTTCTTAGCCAAGAAAATTGCACTTTGGCTATCACAATCAATCCTTATAGCTTGTTGTACCAACCCCATACTTGAACACAATCTCTACAACCAAACGGCTTCCTTGCTTGCATGAGTGGCTGCTATGTATTCGTCCTCTGTAGTTGAAAGAGCCACTACAGACTGTCTTTTACTCATCCAACTGACTGTGCCTACAAATAGGCTAAACACATACCCACTTGTAGATATTTTTTGGTCCAGATCTCCAGCCCAGTCTGCATCAATAAAACCACGAATGTCCAACATTTTTTCCAATCCTGGTCTTCCCTGGCATCACAAGCCATAATCACTAGTGCCACGTAAATATCTGAAAACAGGCTTCACTGCCATTCAATGCTCCTTCCTTAGGTTTTACATAAAACTTCTCAATACTCCCACTGCATGTACAATGTCTAGTCTAGTATAAGCCATTGCATACATCAGGCTACCCACTGCACTTTCATATGGAACATGGGACATATTCTCCTCTTCTTCTTGTGTCTTGGGACATTGTTCAGCAGACAACTTTACACCTACAGGAATAGGAACATTCACCGGTTTACTATCCTGCATATTAAACCTCTACAATATAGTCTCGAAATACTTCCTCTGGCTTAACCAGAGCTTCCTCTTTGCCCAATCTCTCTTAATTTCCATGCCCAAAATATAGTTTGTAGCACCAATATCCTTCATGTATAATTTGGAGAACAGTTGGGTCTTCAAATCTTAGATAATTTCTTTGTCATTTCCAATCAACAACATATCTTCCACATACAAGACCAAATAAATAAAATGGTCACAAATTAATTTAAAATAAACACAGTGATCCTCCTTGCTTCTGGTGAAGCCAAGTCCCCGTATATAGGTATCAAATTTCTGATACCACATCCTTGGTGACTGTTTTAACCCATACAAAGACTTCTTCAACCTGCATACCAATTATTTATTACCCTTCACCATAAAGCCTTCAGGTTGCTTCATGTAGATCTCCTCTTCTAGATCCCCATGAAGAAATGTTGTCTTCACATCCATCTGTTCTATCTCAAAATCAAATGCAGCAGCAACAGATAAAAGCAATCTAATAGAAGTAAATTTGGCAACAGGAGAAAAAATATCACCAAAATCAATTCCCAGCACCTGGGAATAACCTTTTGCTACCAACCAAGCTTTGTATTTCTCCACCTTGCCTTCTACATTAATCTTCTTTTTAAACACCCATTTTCTCCCAATGGGCTTCCTTCCAGCAGGCAACTCCACCAGATCCCATGCCTCATTTTTATGCAAGGATGCCATTTCGTCAACCATGGCCTCCTTCTATAGATTTCCATCCTCTGAATCTACTGCCTCCCTGACAGTTCTGGGATCATCATCAGTTATAGTTAAGGAAAAAAATGAACAGAAAGCAGATGGACTATACCTTTCTGGTTGACTTCTTTCTCGAGCTGATCTTCTCACAGATGGAGTTTGTGGCTCTTCCTCTTCTGAGTCTTCTTCTGTTGTAGAGTCTGATTCATCCTCCTTTAGCTCAAACTCTATCTTCTCAGATTCCTTTGGTAGGACTTCATGTTTAACAACATATTTCGCTTCTCTAAACACCAAATCTCAGCTGTACACAACCTTCCTTGTTTCTGGGTTCCAAAGCTTGTAACCCTTTAAACCATCCTTATACCCAATAAAGATGCACTTTTTAGATTTATTATCCAACTTGGTCCTTTTCTCCTTTGGAACATGTACATATGCATCACATCCAAATACCCTTAGATGTGAAAGAGAGGGTTTCTTACCATTCCATACCTCATGTGGGGTCTTATCCTCCAACATTAATGAAGGTGATCTGTTAACCAGATAGCATGCAATCTCCACTGCCTCTGCCCAGAATTCTGTCCTAACCCGGTATCACTGGGCATGCTTCTTTCCTTTTCCATCAGTGTTCTGTTCATTTTTTCTGCAACTCCATTTTTCTGAGGTGTGTATGGAGTAGTCTTCTATCATGCTATACCACACTTCTTACAGAACTCTTCAAATTCCTTCTTGCAGAAATCCCCACCATTATCTATCCTTAGCGCCTTTATCTTCTTCTCTATTTGGTTTTCCACCAGAGCCTTAAATTATTTAAATCTGTCAAACACTTTAGATTTATTCCTCAAGAAATATATCCATGTATTCCTTGAGAATTCATCTATGAATGAAACATAGTACACAGAATTTCCCAGTGAAGGAACTGACACAAGTCCAAACACATCACTGTGCACGAGTTCTAATATCTTGTTCGCCCTCTTAGTGCCAGAAGGAAAACTCACCCGATTCTGCTTCCCATATACACAATGTTCACAGAAATCGAAATCCAGAGAAAAATTAGACATACCTTCTACCATACCATTTCTATGCAGTATCTGAAGGCCCTTCTCTCCAATATGTCCAAGCCTTTGATGCTATAGCATGGTCTTTTCTCTAGAGACAACTAGGCTTTCTGCTCCACTTTCAAGAACCACAGAACTGTTACATCCATAAATCACAGTGCCACCTTGTAGCTTGTAGAGAGTTCCAGTCTGAACTCCCCGCATTAATACCAGTGCTCCCCGAACCATCTTGTAGGAATCTTTCTCGAACACTGTTTTTACACCTGCATCATCCATCTTGCTTACAGAAATCAGATTTCTGGCCAATGCAGGAATATGCAGAACACCAGGAAGTGTTCTAATCCTTCCACCTTGTAGCTTCAGCTTTACCTTTCCATGTCCGACGATTCTAGCCTTCCTATCATCCCCTAGGAAGACATCACGATCATATTTCTCATACTCGCAGAACCACTCCCTATGGGGAGTGAAGTGAAAGGATGCACCTGAGTCAATCAACCATGAATCATGATCTACATGTGTATTTGAAGAAGAAGCCAAATACACATCCCCAACTCCATCCGAGGTGGTTTTTGCCTACGCAGAAGGAGCATCATCAGATCCCTTTCCTTTCTCAGGAGCTTTAGATCTATAGTCCTTTTTGTAGTGCCCTTCCTTTCCCCATTTCCAGCACACCTTTACAAACTTTCCAGGAGATTTAGATCTCCCTCTAGATTTAGATCTCCCACTCGAAATATTATTATTGTTTATGTTTTGGGACCTTCCTCATACAGATAAGGCATCACCATTCTGGCCCTCCATATTTCTCTGTCTCATTTCCTCCGACAACAAAGCTGAGACAATGTTATCAAAATTAAAGATAGTTGTATTGCTACCTATTTCAATAACTAGACTGTCCCATGAGTCTAGTAGAGAACACAACAAACTAATGCACTTATCTTCATCTGAGATTTTAATATCAACAGATGACAGCGGACTTACCACAATATTGAAGGAGTTCAAATGTTCTGTCACTGAGTCTCCATCCTTCATCCTCAGGTTATACAGTGTTTTCTGCAGGAACAACTTATTCACGAGACACTTAGATTGGTACAAAGTCCCAAGTTTTTCCCACAAATTCTTCGCCATAGCTTCCCCATATACATTCAACAATACTGAATCTGAGACACAAAATCGTATTGTGCTCTTAGCCTTCTAATCCAGTTTCTTCCAGTCTTCATCTGACATTGTTGTTGGTTTAGTACTTGTATCTATCGTGATTCACTGATCTTTATCCACCAGCAGATCCTCCATATTGAGCTTCCATAACTCAAAACTCTTACCATTAAATTTCTCGATCTCTATCTTCCCGCTGCTCGCCATCTTCTTTCACTGCAAGAATCGATCCCGTAGATCTCCCACTGAACATGGTCTGCCTCAGGCTCGAGCAAGAAATCATCAGTAGCAAAGGCGTCCCCTTGAAGTCGAAACCGCTCTGATACCAAATGTAGGTTTTAAACTTGAGCAGAAATTATCTACACACGAATCTTATAACAGAAAATAAACAATAGCGAGAGCATAAAACATAAAATAGATAAACACAGATATTTTCCCCTGGATACCAAATCAAGATGACCAGCTTGATTTTTCATTATATTCCTTTTAGTGTTATAACACACACATATATATACATGCCGAAGCATACATAAACCCCAATCCATAAACCCTGGATTAGAACATAACCGTAGTTCCCTTGACCGTATCTACAAAATACCAGGGGTCGAAAACCATCGTACCCCAACACCATGTGCAAAACCATGGGCGCGGACTACCCATAGGAAATTAAGGACCAAAAAATTTCGTCGAGGCGCTGCCTGGGACCCCGGCAGGGGGGGCTACTGCCCCCCTGTGACCCCCCCGTTGCGCCCAGCACAAAGGGGGGGCTATCGTCCCCCCACACGTGCTTAGTTGTGGAATGAATATAAAACCTTCGTATTGGACTTGAAGCCAAGTTTTTAGTGCAGAGGCCAATTAGAAATAAGGCAGTCAATATCCTCATCTACGACCATCTAGGGGATTCCCATGCTAGATCCTTGCAGCCCTTGATTTTTACATTGTGCATTGTTACCTGGAATACAGTGATGCTTTTGTATTTATCATAAATTGCTGGTGATAAGCACAGCCGAGAGTGAATGAAAGCTATGAACGCGCTCTGGAATAGGACCTAGAAGACCTTATTATCTTCAATTATCTTTTCATCCTTCGAATCCCACAGATTCGCATATCGAGTTCCTTCGCACATATCTGGCTCTAGGTGGGGGAGGATCGAATCCTCTGGGGCTTCCCATGTGACTAGCGTGATGAGGAGCATCAACCAAGAATAACAAAACACCCTTCCCTGATCTTAGGCTTCGTGCACGTTTTTCAAAAATTCAGTGCACAGGAACTAGGACCAGTTAAAGTAGACCCCCTTTCCATAGCTTCCGACCAACTGAATTACATATGTGGGGACTGTGGCAACCTGGCACTTGTGCATCATTGATGCAGGGGCATGAGGCTTAGAGACAAAAGGTTTCATCAATTATTCAAAAAATCCAAAAAAAATGTTACAAGCAAAGGTGTTGGTACCTTTAGCTATCAATTTAAAGTTGTAATAGATAGGGTTGAACTAGTATCTAGGAAGAGTGAGCAGTTTTAGATTTGTTTCAGCATATTTAGCTTCAGTTGATAGAATTTAGGAAGATATTATGTAATTAGGATTTTGTCTAAAATAGAAGAATTTGATCCTCAAGAAGAGGTTGATTGTTATGTAAGAACCTATAAATTGTAACCTCTGAAGAAGAGGAATTTAGAATTTGGCTGTAGAAGTTTGGATTGAGAGGGTTTCCCTCAGTTTTAATAAAGTTGCAGAATTTTGACTATCTATATAAACTTGGCAATTTCTCGGAGGGTTTCACCCTTCGTAAACTCATTTGATTATGTATTCTGTGTAGAAATTGAAAGTGGTTAGTCTCTGTGTGAAGGAGGGTTTTAGTTCTTCGTAATCCATTTAAATTCATGTTCTCTGTGTATGAATTAAATATTCTATGTTTATTGAGTTATTAAACTTTTGTGTAAAGAATCGAAAGAATTCAAAGAAATCTTGTTTCTTTTCTTGAAGATCGGAAGTGATCATAGATCTATGTCTATTGGGTTATGCAGTGGAAATGGAGGTTCCAAGTGAATTTGAAACTAAACCTGAAACATAGCAAAATCCGTGTTTAAAACGTGATTTAAACAAAGATTCAGGAAAAGCGGTTTTATAGAAACCATACACTGTTGTCGTGCCACTTTTGGCATATGAGCGGTTTTATTCATTTCAAATGCGATCAAATAATAATTTGACACGTCTCGGTAACAATAATACCCATTTTGCATTGCATTTGATTGATAAAATTCGGAGGTCGATTCTATGTGATATCCATCCGATCAGGATCGATGGAGATCCGACGGTGTTCATGTCAGAAATGCGTAGAGGTTTAATCATGAGGTAAGGACCCGACAAAAAATTGCAATAGAATTTTATCAAAGTTTTGAAGTTCGGATATACATTGCTGAAGGTTTAAAACATTCATTCCAAAGGTTTTAACATTGTTTCCAAAGGTTTATTTAAACAAATTTTTATCAAAGTGTTGAGATCCGACTTTAATTCCGAAGGTTTAAGGCACTATTTTAAAAGTCAATTATGATATTCCTGAAGGGTGTTGAAACATTGGTTAAAGTGGGTTTATTATATTTCAAAAAGGTCATTAACATTGTTTAAATGTATCAAAGGTATAAGGGGACCCGAAAGGTTTAAAACCTTGGTTTGAATTGCATTATTATGTAATAAAGAATAAAGGGACCTTTTGCTTCTGAATGTGCAAATTTATTAATATTATCAACAAATTTGATAAATTTTGATGACCGAGAGTGAAAGTAAAGACCATGATCAGATTCGCCCTAAATTAGAAAAAAATGTACAAAACTTTGAGCAGCTCTCCTTAAAGCCTGCACCCACATTTCCATCAATCATCTTGCAGGCTAACAACAAGGTGCCCATACGCGCATTGGGGTCACTAATAGTGTTGATCATGAACCCCCTGGTGTTCTGCTCAATGTGATAATCATCACACACCTTCTCAGCAATTTTCTATTTGTATTTCTTCCTAACACGCTCCATGGTATTCATCCCTTTCATGGGCAGACCAGTGATATGGTGGATGAGTGCTGCATCTATTGGGATGCAGTCCTGAATCCATAAGCAACCATGATGGACCAAAGTGAGTAGTTGCCACACAATTCTGTCAGTAATATTATAATGGAAAAAATGAGGTATCCATAGAAAATTTAAGGGCTCGTACCCCACTAATCCTCTTGCCCATGGCATAGGGATGACCATCAGTACATCATCCTCCAACACCCTCTCCAGATACAGTTCTAGTGCCAACTCGGGGAAGGCCTCCAAGTTTTTGAGGTCATGATCATCGAATTTTCCCATGTGGAGCTTGCGAAAGGAATCTCCAATTATGGGGACCTCGCCCAGGATCAGAGACATCTGCAAATAGGTGCGCATCCCATCAATATTCTTAGGCATGCGCACTAGGGGCCTGTGTGGCCGTACATTGGGTGGTAGCCAACTTATGGGTTCAGTGATCTGGGCCTCTTCCTAAGTAGACAAAGGTCTCTTTAATGGGTTGGGCGATCGCACCTATGGCACCTCTTGTGGGGATTTCACATTCCGAGGGGAAGTACACGACTTCACCCCAACCCACTTCATAGGTTTCCCTGACCCTTTCTCCTAAAATTTTCCTTTCCCCTTCTGTTGTCCCTTGTTGGGCATGGACATAATCTCCTCAACCTCACAGGTGAGTTCCGGTACTTCCTCAGATTTTTTCTTTGTTGAGGCCATAGTCTGGGATGATTTGGCGGGATTAGTCATAGTCATCCTGGCGTGAAAAATGAACTCTCGGTGGATACTATCAGAGGGGGTGAAACCACGCTCAGAAATGAACAAGGCGCAATAGTCACAGACTCTTGCAAAATAGAAACTGCTCAAGATACACAGAACCCTCTTCTGAGCTATACTTTTTCTTTTATATCCTTGGAGATCAACCAATGGTTGGGTGAAGCTTATCAGGAACTTACCATCAAGTAAACAGTAAAAAATATTCAAAGATCACCTCATTAATTTCCGGTCGGCCACTCCTTCCAACGATAAAATTTTCTTTTTACCTAGTTTTACTATTCTAATGGCTAGTTTCTATAGCTGTAGATTACCCCTGCGCTTCCAACATACCTTTTGTGCTCTAAGCGAACCCCTGCGCTCCCAGTGCACCTCCTGCAATCTGAACACACCCCTGCGCTCCCAGCACACCTCTCTGGGCCTCCAAACTTGCGATCGATCCCTATGCATACCATGGTTGTGCTTGCAATTGTCTCTCGTCCTGTGAATATTCCACCCTATACAGCTACTCCAGCCATATAGTCATTTGATCCGATATCGTTTGAGCCAGCTTCCATTGACATAACCAAGTACCATATCACCATGTAGCCTGGCTAACTGAACCACTCCTAAGTCAGCAATTTCGTTTACCATATAGGGACCTAGCCAGCGCTGGCAGAACTTCCTTGGGTGTTTCGTGAATTGGATATCATATAGCATGACCAATTCTCCCTTCTCAAATGTCTTTTTCCGAATGTGTCAATCATGCCATGCCTTATCCCGAGCCTTCTGAACCTACAGATGAAAGTTAACAATGAAACGATCTTCCTCCAAGGCCACAAGTTGTGCTAACCATTCCTCCATGATATCAGGCTCCACCATATTGGTAAAGGCTATGATGCACAGGCTAGGAACAACATACTCCATGGGCATAATGGCCTCGCCATAGACCATCTTATATGGTGTCTTCCTAGTCAACTTCTTGTAGGTGGTTCGACAGGCCCAAAGAACTCATGGTATGCACACGTCCTAGTTGCTTCGATCGACATTATAGACCTTGGTTAGTGCTTGCTCCAAGATTTTATTAAAAGCTTCTACAAATCCATTTGCCTATGGATGATACAGGGTGCTTTTCATGTTGTGGATCCAAAATTCTTCAATGAAGGCCTATATCATTTCATTAAAAAAATGCGTACCTCTATCGCTCATTAGGATCTTTGGATAGCCAAACCTGGTCAGAATATGCTAAAAAATGAAGTGCATAGTGGTATTTGTAGTGCAATCCTTCACATCTTGTGCTTCAACCAATTTGGTTACATAATCAGTTGCAGTGATGATGTAGCGCGCACCTGTCTTCTTTCCTGGTGGGTTGATGGGCCCAATGAAGTTAATGGCCCATTTGTCAAACACTTGCAGGGACATTTGCGGTTGTAATGGAATTTTTTCTCTCTACGATGACCTTCCCGTCCTTTGGCACATATCGCGGGCTTTGCAATAGTTGTGAGAGTCACTATGTAATGTAGGCCACCATAGCACAACTCTAAAGATCTTTTGTGCCATTTCTTTCCGTACGTGGTGACCTCCTGCTACACCATCAGGAGCTTTTGCTAAGATGGTGTGCCTTTCATGCTCCAACACATATCTTTGCTACACTTCGTCAGCTCTGAGCTTATACATATGGCCTGCGATGATGGTAAAATCTATTGCGTGGGTTACAAACTCTTTCTTCTGTTGTGCCGAATATTCTGCAGGCACCATCCCTATGGTGAGGAACTAAATGATGTCGGAAAAGTGTGCATCAACCACCTTAATTGTGAACAACTATGCATCGAGAAGTCCTTCTTCCAGGTTAGTTGGTTCTTCACCGCTCTTGATTTGGGATAAGTGGTCTGGCCTAGCATTCACCTTTCCTGGTTTGACGATGATATCAAATTCATATTCTTGGAACAACAACAGCCATCGGCAGATTTATTCCCCCAACACAGGCTTATTCACTAGGTACCTCAAAGCCGAGTGATCTGTAAAAATATTGAAGTTCCATCCTAATAGATAATGCTGGTACTTTTGCAGGGCGTAGATCATGGCCAACCCCTCACGTTCAGTAGTGGAGTAGTTGCGCTCCACACCAAAAATTTTCCTACTAGCAAATGCAAGTGGATGGTCAATATCTCTGTCTCCAGGTTGCATAAGGATAGGTCCTAGGGTGATCCCTGATGCATCTATGTGAGCATGGAAAACTTTCGCCCAGTCAGGAAAGATGAGAATAGGTGCAAAGACCATCTTTTCCTTGAGTAGCTCAAAGATTTTCTGACACTCCTCATCCCAAAAAAAAAAACATGCTTCTTTATAAATTTTTGCATATGTGCTGTAATCAGCGGGTACCCTTGAATGAACTTCCTATAGTAGCCTGTGTGTCCAAGGATAGAGCACAACTATTTCTTAGTTGTAGGTACTGCCAATTTTATGATAACTGCTACTTTGGCGGGATCCACCATCAATCCTTGTCAACAAACTATGTGACCGAGCAAGATCTCGAAGGGTACGCAAAATATGCACTTATTGATATTTAGGGAAATATGGTGCTTTCTACACGCATCCAAAATCATGTGTAGGTTTGAGACATGCTTCTTTACCAACTTGAAGATGGTCCAGTCATCAAAATATACCTCCAAGAACTTGTGGATAAATTTCTTCAATACTGCGACCACCACCCGCAAAAAGATGTCCAGGGAATTCTTGAGCCCAAACGACATGACAATATACTGAAAAGATCCCCATTCAGTGGTGAACGTAGTTTTTTTGTGGTCTTCAGGTGTGATATTGATCTGATGGTAGCTTGAAAATGCGTCCATAAATGAGTATGCTTCCTACCCCCCATGCTATCAAGGATTTCATCTGAGAATGGCTTAGGAAAGGGATCATGTACGCAGACATCATTCAATTTGCACAGGTCAACACAAATATGTATCTCTCACTTAGTATTTTTCTCCTGAACCATCATAGGACTTACCCTATCTGACTGTTCGACTGGTTCGATGATACCTGCGGCGAGCATATTGTCAATTTCTTCCTTGACTTTTTTTTTGTACTTGGGGTTCAACCGATATGGGTGCTGCTTCACAGGGTGCGCATCTAGTTTTAAAGTGATGAAAATGACCCTTAGGTCCCTTGTAATACCTTTAAGTTATAAAAATTTTGTTGGGAATAAGTCCTGGTATTCTGTGAGGAATTCTGCAACTTTTCCCACAGTATCATCATCCCAATGGTCCCCAATTTTAGCTAACTTAGGTTGCTCCTCCATTCCAATATTGACTTCTCACAGCTTCAGAGGCTTAGTGACATCGATGATTTGTAGTGTTGGTCCAGCAACTGCACGTTCTCCCTCCGACTCTGGGATAAAGACATTTCACGGGTCTTTGTCGCACTCCTCCATTGATAAATTGTGGCAGTTGACAATATCCTGCATCTGTGTTTCCCATGTTGGTGCTCCATGTGTTGTGCAAGGGTGTGATTCATCAAATACTAAGGCATATATATCCTAAAGAGATTCATCAAGTGCCTCCATTCCTCCTATCAACCTGAATGTCCCTACAAACACATCCTTCAGGGTTTCCTAGTGGCGGGTGCACTGGTTTAATTCTGCATATAAATACCATGCAGTTGGGATTGGTCCCAAGGAAAAAATAAATATGTGGAGCCATTCCTTCGTAGGTATTTTTCCCCATCATTCCATCCATGTGGAAAAGTGCTCGCGTAGGTCCCTTTCCCCCAAGAAATTCTTTACGCGTAGGTGAACTGGAGGTTCAAACCGTAAGATCATCATGTCGCGACACTCTTCCCAATCATGGAATGTCCCCTTATGTGTGTTAAGTCCCTATATTAATAGTGTAGTCCCTTATTATGTTAGTGTAGCCCCACTTATTGTTATTTTTGTACCCCTGTAACCTCCATATTGTTATTATTGTGCCCTTACATTATTATTGTTAGGTCGGCTAGGATTACATTATGGCCCCACTAGGATTATATTGTGGCCCCATGGACTCCTATATATAGAAGGAGGTTTTGTTCATTTGTATCATCCAAGAATTGTTCATTCATGTAATGTATTAGAGGTTTCCCCCTCGAAGTGGCTCCTTTCTAAGGCGTTGATATCTCTTTTCTTCTATTTTTGGAGCTGGTTGCACAAAATTTGGTATCAGAGCTTTGGATTCTAGGGTTTCGCTGCTCCAAACAGGTCATCGTGGAATTTTCGTAATAATTTTCTTTATAAAAAGTTTCAAAAGCTGAAATTTGTACAATGCAAAGCCAAAATCTGGAGGAACCTCCTATAA
Source organism: Pinus albicaulis (assembly GCA_034641835.2). NCBI lineage: Eukaryota > Viridiplantae > Streptophyta > Pinopsida > Pinales > Pinaceae > Pinus > Pinus albicaulis. The sequence goes on along the minus strand of CM076582.1, from coordinate 841,817,369 downwards.
ACATTTTAGATCATGGTTCGAAATATTTTTGGAGATATGACTTGGGAAAGTAAGGGTTTTTTCAAGCTCCCGAATACCAATCAAAGGCCATTCCTTCAAAGGTGAGTGATAGCTACACTCTCTTTACAGTGTTAGTAGCCACATTCTACGCAGTCCATACTGATTCTGTGACAAACCAAAATCAGTCCATATATTCATCCCCTACACCCTTGAAAGTGGGCAGCTTCATGTCGGTTGCCATATCTTCTTCTAGTGGCAGCGGAGGTGTGCATGAGTTCTTTCCCTTATGCTGACTTGAAGGTGGTGTAGCTAGAGGACTATGCGCAGCCGATTCTCTTAATGGACTGTAGACATATCTATCTCCTTCTTGATTAGTTCGGTAGTTCTTACCACTTCGTATTGTGCTCTCACTCAGATCATAGGTCAGTCACTCGGTGTGGCTGCATATAACGCCATTTTAGCACAATAATATTTTGATTAACAAAGAAATTTTTTTCATGAACTTACCCTAGAAATCCTTGAAGAACCTCTACTCTGCCTCAGGGTAAGACACGAACTGATTGATTGCAAATTCTGTCAAGATTCCTCCTAGCACACTATCTACCCAGTGATCTATGTACAAGTGATCTTATTGTTAGTCCTTTCCATTTTTTGAATCAATTTTGTTGTTCACTGCATAACTTGATCGTCCTTCCAGCACGTATAGAATTCTAAGAGCCTTGCTAACCACTCCTAAATCTTGTGCACAAAGGTTACAAATAAAATTTCATAGAATTTGGTGAAGATGTACTTGTTCTTCCACTTCTCAGTCGTCAACTTTGTGCTGTGATTCTCTTTTACAACAAATTCCTGAATCTGTATTTCAAACCAATATTCAATTTCCACCCTTTCATGTCTCCAAGGGCCTTGTGGCATTACCTGATCTCTCTCTCGAAATGCTCACGGTCCAGGAAACAGAACCATTTTTTGGCTTGAGGGGTCTTGACCCAGGTTCAGTGGTTAAGGTTTGCCAACAAACCCCTATACTACTGACCCTTTCGACAATGACCTTCTCACACAGGCCAAGGTCTCACCCGAAGTAGTATGGGAGGGTGCTGGAACTAGGTCTCCGCACCCTGAGAGAGAGTAGGCATTTTGAGGCAGATCTGCATTTTAACTTACTAGGTTTACACAGAATGAGTCCACTCACAAATTTTTCACAGTGTATTCAGCATATAACCATAAAAAAGCTATCAAATCTAATTAATACATTCGCATCCATGTGTACATTACCAAATATCATCAAAGATTACTATAATCGCAACCAATATCAGATCACAGTTATACTTATGCTATAAAATAGATACATTCGAAGCTTAAATAGGCATCAAAAATGCGCTTTCAATAGTAAACATAACCAATTCAAATAACACACAGGTATGTTAACGATACTTCACATTCATTAATATTTAGATCCACTTACAACCAAAACACAGCATGCGAACACAGCCTAGCAGGGTCCGCACATAGCAGGACTTAGGATCTCTGCGCACACAACCAGCCGGAGTCCTTACCCAAAACAACCCAAAACAAATCTAACAGTTTTCACATAGAATCAATCTATCGACTTTCTTACCTACTAGACCTGACTATCTATCTATTTATAACATCTTAGCCTTTGCTATCTAAATTTTTCAGACCTTAGAGCTACCCTTTAACCCATTACAAAAATTAGGGGCTTTGACCCACACCAAAACCCCTACACAAGACCGAATTTAAGAAAATTGTACCAAAAACGAAGGTTAGGGAACCCCGTTCCAACAACTTGTTGTGATAGGAAATGAACATAATTGCAAGCGTACCTTATTGATGAGCTACCAATGAGGTATGATGTGAATTTATTTCAATTTATTTTGAATCTAATTACAGTTGTGTGCTTGGTATAGGAATGCATGAACATGCCTAGTTGGGTGGTTGAAACCGACTGCAAGGATTAGCAATAATAACAAAAAGGAATTGAAACAAGAAGCATCATGATGGTAAAGAATTTCAGGAGGAGGGCCATTGTGGGAAACTGGTACACAATAGTGTCCATTAGTTTCCATGAGCATGCTATGACTAGTATGATGATTTTGAGGAAGGTATATGCCTTGTTTATTTGACCTTCTGATGCGTGGAACCCTTGCCAAGGGATGGATCGCCCATGATAGGCAATGGCGGGGAACTAGGAAGGTGAGTGACTACATGGAAGGGGATGAATAGATTTCCTGAGGGACTATGTATTAGAGAAGGGAAGGTTGAGGATGGATTTTTTTTTTCATTAGCATTTCCATATGGAATAACATGCACATTGGGAGTGTGCATCATAAAAATGATCCAATAACTATTCCCTGAGAGGAAATGCGATTTAGGATTGTAGCATTGGAAAATGGATGCAAATTTGACTTTGGCAGTGGATTCTATAATTTTTAGGAAGGAGGTTAATCCTAGTATTACTTTAAGGGTGGAGGTGTGAGCCTAGGGATTCCCTTTTTTTTATACAAGAATTGTATTATTTTATTAGTTGGTTGAGAAAATGTGCATATGTGTATATTATTTTAAATACTGTATCGTTCAGGATTTGTAAAGATCCATAGAAATTATTGTTGTATATATGGATGTCACTAAAAATACTGCAAGGATCTATGTTATAAATCTCAATAGGGAGTATGTTTTATTTTCAACGATTATTTGGTTTGTATATGTCATTGAACACCAAGGACGGTGTTCCCCCAAGGAGGAGGGTTTTGTAACAACCCTGGAGAAAATTCCATGTAATAAAAGTTAATAAAGGAAAAAAATAATAACCACAATTAAGGAACACTTATTGCAAGCTTAATGTTGGGAAACAAATCCTAGTGGGTGTTCATTATGGTTATTATGGGTAAAGTAAATTGGAAAAGGCAATGGGAAAGGCTTTGGAAAGGCAAGAGGCAATAGATGGCACATTTATTTATGAAAATAATGGAAAATAGGAGAAAATGGAGGTGAAAGGTCACAAGTTGCATGTGACGAGGAAAATGAAGGAAAATAATGGAAAATGGAAAAATATAGGCATCATTGATAAAAGGTTTCTAAGGTTCAGTTGGAAAGTTTTGCCTTCAACCTTTTCTAGTTTAGTTTTGGAGCTCTCTCTATTCTCTCACTCTCTCTCACTCTTAGACATATATGTTTTTCTTGTAGCATTTCAGCATTGGACCAAGAAAGTGGAAATCAAGAAAATGAAGGAAAAGGAAAGGGAAGGAAAGAAAAGATCAAGTAAGGAAGAGAAGTATCAAGCAACTTCATCTGGAATACTTGTAGGTAACATATTGCATGTGTCATTTCCTAGATGGTTTGGACATGCATGGCTTATGCATGTTGGTATTTGTTTCTGTTGTTGTTGCTAGGATGGTTTTGTCGGGTTTTGAATGTGGTTTTTTGCCTTTCCTTGACTTTTTCCAGATAGCCAGGTTGTGATGGGATTCATCTCAGTTTTGAGCTTTGGAATTTCCATATGGTTCTTAGAATCTAGGTTTGAGGTGGTCTTAAGAAATTACCAAAGGAGTATGAATCCCTTGGCCGATTTTTGTGGGATACACTGTAAATACTAAGGGTGGCATCTCGGTTTAGGTCCTAGTGATACAGAGACAAAAAAATTCCTCAAGGATAGTGACAGAGTCCAAAGGCATTCCAAGCTCAATTTGGTTTTGTGATCTCTCCACCGGCCTAGGTGTGTTCTTACTATGGTGAGGGTGGCAGTAGTTTAACCTTTGGATTCCCTTGGTTTTCTTTGGATTATTTTATTCATGAGATCTCGCATTCATATTTGGAATATGGCACAAGGGTGACTGTTGAAGAGAGATTTGGCTCAAGCATGTCTATGGTCGGCTGGTATGTGGAAGTCCCAAAAATAGTTGGATCTTGCCCATGTTTAATAAAAGCTAAGTTCTTTTATTATGACATCTTGATGGGTCGTAATTACACATATTCCATGTTAGTTGTTGCATCCTCTGTCTTTCAGAAGATGTGCTTTTCTCATAATGAAAATATCATCACTATCGATCAATTGACTTACTATGACCAATGATTCTAAGACCTCTCCTCATACCACTATTTCATTGATGACTGACAATCATACCACTTTCTCCTTTACCGATGTTTCCACTAGAGTCTATAAAGATTCCACACTACTTGGGGCTTACTATGGCTCTTCGCATACCACTTTTGAGCCTAGATCTTCAAGCATTTTCATGCTTCAAGCATCATGGGCTGTGTTGTACCTTAAGAAACAATTCCTTAGCTGTGATAAGGAATCCGTGCTTAAGACATTATCTAATTATGCCACTGAATATATATCTGTCCCTGTCTTATAAACCCTTAAACATTGATTATGTAACCTTAAATATCAAATCCATGTATGTTCTGCAATGCTATATTCCACTTATGTTGAAATGAATGAACGAAAGAAAAAGAGGAGAGGATTTAAATTTGATATGCTGTTTCAAACAGAATCTATCATTTTAAAGCCTTGAAGAATTAAGTAGAAGTAAAGTTAAAACAAAGGAGTGCACATTAAGGTTTGTTTAACTCTTAAATACACATGTATAAAGAGACCTGCTATTGAAATTACTCTATTTCAATCACAGATATGAAAACACAGTGTAAACAGGATAACTTTTCAGAATAAACAGAATGATAGAAACTTGCATACTTCTTTCATTGATTTTCTATTCTTCAGTACAAAAATTTGGCTTCAAGGTTCAAAAACTCGGAACCTTTTCCGTTCTCGGAATTATCTTTAAACACAAAATAACAAAACAGTTTTCAGCGATGAAACTAATTCTAACTGCTTTAACTACTTGCAGTTATGGAGGTACATGCCTCAAAAAGGTCCTATTACAATTTACATGATTTTAAGAAAACAACATAGCAGGAAATAGAAAATTCCTAATCTATAAGAACAACCGCTTCTGATACGGTCACTGAATCAACGGCTACTTTTTGTTGAGATGCTGGAATTCCTTTTGCTGAGTCCATTGAGAATGTTTTGCACTTTTTCCATATCTCACTTTGGGTTGTTGAAGAGTTTTTGAAACTATGATATTCCAATTCGAATGCAACAATCTGACTGTGTGTAGGTATTTCTGTGAAGAGAGTCTTCACCATCCATAACAAATTGAAATGTCTTTTCAAGAAATTAAACACTGTTTCCCCTTTTAAGATCTGTGTCTTTTCATGCCTATAATCCGCCTTGCTTTTTGCCAATACTAATGAGTCTTCATAAAATTTCCATATCAGAATATTTCCTTTCTCTGTCCAACATGAAGGTAAACCTGTCCTTGACAATTTATCAAATGATATATCAAACTTCCTCACTGTCTCTTTGATTTCTAGTAGCCTCTTTTCTGCAACTCTCCGAAGATCATTTCTAATTATCATCTTATTAACCTCCACAGCATAAAAATATCTATCTTGTATTCCCATGTCTTCTAATTCCTCATATGACTTGGAATTGATAAAGTCTATGAACTTCCTAGCCCAATTGGCTCTTTTAATGGCCGTTTGCTTATCAGATAGTATCTCTTCTTCATGTTCTGAGATAAGGCCTTTTTCCTTTGCAACTATATTCAAGAAGTTCCAATTGGACTTCATCTCTGAGATAATTTCACCCCAAATGATATCTTTAGCCTTTATAAGTGAGATGTTCCCTTTTAATTTCTCTTTGAGATCTTTAATCTCAGCTTTAGCTTTCTGCAACTTCTGTTTATTCTGATCAGCTTCATTTTCTAATGACCGTATGATCTTTGTGGCCATTTCTAATTCCTACTGAGCTTGCCTGCGATCTCTTTCTACCATCTTCATTTCCATGTCGAGTTGGGCAATCTGTGCTTGGGGATCTGTATCACCTGTAGGAAAAGTAAAGGTACAATTATGATTCTCAATGTGATTTTGTAAAGAGATGGCAGTCTGATTTACTTTAGAAAACTCTTCATATTTTTGTAACAATTGCTGATGAATTTCCTCTTTCTCTTTCTCCATCTCTGCCACTTCCGCAGCCATTGAATGCTCTGCAGTAGGCAACTTCAGATTTTTCCTTAGGGTGGATATCTCTATGTCAACATTCTTCATGAGCTTCTGTACTGCAGATTTATCACTAGGATCTACACCAATATTTATGATAATCTTCTTCAATTCCTCATTTTGAACTAATAAGGCCCATGAATTGGCCTTCTCCAACTTGAACTGCTTGATATATTTTTCTAACATATTTTCAGCTTTAACAACTATGGCATTGGTCTTAGTTAGATCATTAACAATTAATTGCCTAGTCTGCATATGTAGATTCATCTTATCCAACAGTGGGATCTTTTTAACATCCATAGTTATATTTACAGCATTAAAACTGCTTGAAGATCCAAGAGACATCCTGTTGGATGTGTTAAAGCCATTATGAACTGATCCTTCTCGAGATCCATCATAGTTAGCAACCTAGACTAATTAGTAGCTATGTGATGTTCTGCCTGAGTCTCCACACTAGCTTTTATTATTTTATTCTTCTCTTCAATTTGTGTAAACACCTATTTGATTGAGGGCACCTTTTCTTGGTAAAGCTCATGACCTCCACGAGAAGAGGGAGCATTTTTCTCTTCATTTATATGGAAGGTGAAACCTGGTGAATTTGAAGAATGATCTTCAGCCAATTTAGTTATTTTCTCCTCTCTAGGTTCTTCATCATCTAACTAAACAGCAAAGTCCTTACTTCTTTTGTTTATCCTTTCAGTTATGATAGGTGTCTAAATGCTTGTTTTTGCTGAATTTACTTCTCCAGGATTTGCCAACATTTCTTGCTCGGGTCTGCTTTCATGAGTAAAAGTAGAATATCCATTTTCAACTCGCCTTTGGGAAATCACTCCATGAGGATCATATGACAATTTCTCACCCAGTAACAGATGTGTCTCTTCCAACAACTTGGACACTTCAGCAAATGCTTGTCTCGTATTTACCACGAAGGGACCCACACTCATGGGCAACTTATACATGAGACCTTTCTTCATGGGAAAAAAATGCACCTGATCTACATTGAGACTTTGTCTGATGAATTCAAGGGAAAACAACCTCATAGGCAAAAATGTTGGGAGCCTGTAAGGCTCAATATTAGCTCCATACAATCTTATCTCAGAATATTCCTCGAACACGAACCAATCCCCAAACTTGCAACTCGGTCCCAAATGTAAAAACTCCCTGGCTTTTGGTAGAAAACAAGGGGGAGAAACCCCATTCAATACTGTATAAACAATCGACATGTACTGACTGGAAAAATCAAACAACCCTACTTCATTTCCCTCTCTTCTAACTATGTCAGTCCAAAATATAACTGACTGCTTCTGTTTGTTGACATCCACTATATCTAGCCCCAAACTCATAAATTCTTCAACATTTTGATATAAGAATAAATAAACAATTAAAGAGGGGAATTTAAAGTAACCTGTGAGAGAAAAGCTCATCAACTGAGAGTTGAAAATTTCTTTCCAAAAAGATGGGACGTCCAGAACTGTCCCTGGTTTCATCATTATTGTGTACATTCCTAATACTGACTTATCAACTGTATGGTCATTATCTTTGGCTAGAATTTCTGCAATACAACTCAGGAATGGTCTACTCTCAGCATCAAAAATCTCCAAACTGAATTCTTCAGCTTTTGGTTGAAATTATTTTGAATTCGGTCTCAAATAAAACATACACTGATTAAATTTTTCTCCCAAAAGGTTTTCAAAATAACTTGCCAATGAGATTTTTGAGAATTGAAGTGGTGATTCGTCTTCGGGGAAGCAAAATGCTTGGCGAATTAACTACGTCGACACCTGTAGAACATTCTCCCCCTGCGAATTCATTATAAATCACTTACCAAGATACATTGAAGAAACCAGCCAACAGATAAATTCGGGAAAGAAATGAGCTTTTGGGATACATGCAGATAGGACACCAGATTTCTTCATGGTAGAAAATACTGGGGAATTCTCGGCATTTAGGGTTACTTGATGATAAAAGAGGGGATGGTTTACAGAAGACACAGTATCTTGAATGTCTTGCTCACTGTCCATGAGGGAAATGTGGCTAGTCGAACCAGGTAGAGAAACTCGCTTGGCCATGGCTGAACAGACAACAGAAGTTAACCGTAGGGTAATGGGAAATGAAAGGTGGCAATGACACGGCTCAATGGGGAAAATGATTGAAAATGAATTGAAAATGAAATAAGGATAAATTTAACAGCTGTGCAAACCCATATTAAATGCATGAACCGACGTGTAAATAAAAACCGTTGACAAGGCTTCTCATGGATTACAGCTGTCATCCACATGGCTTCATGATGTCATCACGGATGCTCTTGAAGTATGGTGGCAACCTTCGGCTAGACCCCCCGCAGTGAATCCACACTGTCGATCGTGATGTCCCCCACGGTCAAACAAGTCAACTGCGGGGGCACTTGGTTCAATAATGCCCGAGCTCTTTGCGCCTCCGCATTTGATCATCCGGGTACAATCTTCAACACTTCGCTACTTCCGCTCGGAGACTTGCTCAACGCTTAGACACCAAATTATAATATACATCCAAATAAAGTTTAATAATAAACTTAATTTGCAACGAACTTTAGAAATGCTTCTTTTTTATGCTACAGTATAAAAACATTATACCATAGCATATACTTTTCGGAATTTCAGATTTTTTGATATTTTTCAATTTTCAAAATAAAATAGAAAAGGATATGCAGATGATCCACAACATCTGGCTCCACCTGGAGATAGTGTTTTTTCCACGAAACACTAAGAACCTGTAGATCAGTGCCTTCACTTCGGGCATGGAGTCAAAAATTTCTTGATGAAAATGTACAATGACAAAACCGGATATATACAATGATGGTGAAACAACTTCTTAGTGACGGAAATAATGCTTTAGATATTTCCCATTCATAGGCATATCTATTACTTCTCCTTCAAGATTTTCCAGCATGAAGGTATTATTCATCCTGGCTTCACTAATTTTGAACGGACCATACCACAAGGGATCAAATTTGCCATGTTTCCCTTTGTCTTCCTTCCAAGTATCCCACCTTAATACCAGATCTCCCTTCTGAAACATGATTTCTTTTTCTTTCCTGTCAAATATTGTCTTCATTTTCTGCTGGTAAGTAAGCAAATTCTCTCGAACTTTATTTCTGCTTTCATTTAACTCCAATACATTATTCATTCTTCTAATCATGGCATTAGGTTCTGCTTGAGCATCTTGAAGGAAGGAAATCACAGGTTTCACCAATTGGGTGGGAAACAATTCCTGAGTACCATATACTAGTTCATAAGGTGACTTACCAGTGGATCTCCTAGTGGTAATCCTTGCTACCCACAGAGCAAACACTAGCTTCGAATCCCAATTCTTCTTGTTTTCATTTATTTTCTTCTTCAAAATTTTTACTAATGTTTTGTTGGAAGATTCTGCCAATCCATTTCCCTGTGGATGATAAGCTGTAGAATGAGACAATATCACATTATAAGTCTGATAGAAATTAATAAACTTGAGTGATTTGAAAACTTGGGTATTATCTGTCACAATCTTTACTGGACATCCAAATCTGCTAAAGATATTTTCTTCTAAAAACTTCATAACAACCAAATCATTTGCCTTCCTGGTGGGGATTTCCTCTACCCATTTTGTAAAATAATCTATAGCAGTAAGGATCCACTTAAATTTCCCACTAGATGGTGGATTGATTTCCCCAATAAAATCCAATCCCCATTGTCTGAAAGGTTCTTCAACAAAAACAGGAAGAAGAGGTAAAGGGGCTAACCTTTTCTTTTCTGCAAACACCTGACATTTTTGAAAAATTCTGACTATTTTATATAAATCAACAAACATGGAGGGCCAATAAAAACCTAATTTGAGAATTTTATGGGCAGTTACCTTCCAACTGTAGTGACCCCCGCACAAACATTCATGATATTCCTTAATCACTTATGAAACTTCCTCCTCTGTCAAACATAACAATAACACACCAGTAGGATCTTTCCAATATAGCTTTGCTTCAACTATGACATAAGGCTGAGCTTTGAGTTTTAAAGCTCTGTATTTAGCTCTATCTACGGAAGGAGGACAAGAAAGAAAGCATAAATAATGAATAATATCCTTGTACCAACCTGAGCAGAGGAATTTGTATTTAATTGCTGGCTTTGACTGAAAATCACCTATTTCTCCATCGATTTCCTCTACAAGTGCCAATAAATTAATTCCCAATGCTTGGAAATTTGACTCTGTTAATAATTTGGCTAGTCCTAATCCTTTGATCAATTTTGTTGGCTTAACATCCAGGTCGTATTCTTGGATTTTAGCAATCCATTTGCCTCTTTTCCCTTCGACATTTCTCTGTACCAAAACATCCTTTACAGTAGAATTAGGAACATATGCTAAAATTTGGGATTGGAGAATATAGGTCCTGAATGCTTTCAATGCTTTCACCAGAGCATGTACTTGTTTCTCCAATACATTATATTTTAATTCTGCATCTCGGAGAACCTTACTGAATTATGCTACCGGTTGTTCACACTTTTCTTCATTTCCCTATAATAACACCGCAACAATCGTTGAGGGAGATGCAAATGAGAAAATTTGAAATGGCTTCAAATAATCTGGACTAATTAGCACAGGTGCTTCCTTTAGAGCTTCCTTAATCCTTTGAAAATATTCCCTCACTTCTTTGTCCCACTTCACCTCAACATCCTTTTTCAACATGTCCGTTATTTTCTTGACAATCTCTGCGTAATTAGGAACAAATCTTCTCAGAAAGTTAATTTTTCCAAGAAATATCTGAATATCCTTCTTACTTTGGGGCAGTGGAATTGACTGTATGGCTTCGACCCTTGCTAGATCAATCTTCACTCCTTGTTTGGACACAATATGGCCCAGCATTTTTCCTTCCTCCAGAGCAAACAAAGATTTTTTAGGATTTAGCGATAACCCATATTTCCTACACTTCAAGAAGGCTTTTTGCAAATGCTCTAGATGTTCATAATCAGAGTTTGAAAAAATTGTGACATCATCCATATAAATAACCACAAACTTATCTCCCACAAATGCATTATCCATTTCTCTCTGAAATGTGGTCCCTACATTCATTATGCCAAACGACATCCTAGCATACATGAATGTTCCCCAGGGTGTAGTGAAAGCAGTTTTATTTTGATCTTCCTTTTCCACAACAACTTGATTATACCCTAAAAAATCATCTACCAGAGATAATCTGCTAGCTCCAGTCACTTTTTGCAAGACAAAATCCATCTTCGGCAAAGGATAATTATCTTTCAATGAGGCCCTATTTAAGTTCATGAAATCTATGCACAGCCTTATCTCTCCATTTTTCTTTCTGACGGGTACAAGATTGGAAACCCAATCTGAATATATGAGGGGAACAATTATTTTAGCCTGTAACAATTTCTTTACCTCCTTTTCAATCGGGGCCAACAACAACGGATTGATTTGTCTGAGTTTCTGTCTATGCGGTTTGACTCCCTCCTTCAATGGGATTTTATGCTGAATGATATTCTTATCATAATTCTTGAAATCATCATATGACCAAGCAAATACATCCTCAAATTTTTTGAACAGATCTATGTATCTTTGTTTGTAGTCCTCCGGAACACCTTGAATAATTTGACCATTTTAGGCTCATATTGAGTTCCCAAATTACAATATTTGACATCCTCATCCTGATGTGCCTTTTTCTGGCTCACTACCACATCATTAGCATCAAATAGTCTTTCGAGAGGTACCAAACCCTTTGGTAAAATATTGTCTTTCAACTGAATAATCTGCTGATCACCAATCTTATTTTTAAGAGTCTTAAACATCTTAGCCAAGTTATTTTCATCAGTTTCCACATCCATCTGGTGATCTTCAAAATATTCAATCATCAACAAAAATTGCTTAATCTGTTCATCATCCTCAAAAACTTGCCAATGTTTGACATTGTCGGGAATCGAAGGCCTGTGTCTCATCTCAATTTCATATATTAGTCTAGGAGTAATCGGAGGTTTGAATGTACTAGATGCAACTGCTAAAGAATCATCCATTCTATTCCCTTCTCTTGGGATAAACTGTAGGTTGAAAGCTTCAAAGTAGTTTTCAATTAAATCTTATACCTCATTCCTATATGTTCTTAGCCTGGGATGTTTAGTTTGACACAAATTCTTGATTTGTCTTATGATTAATTCAGAATCACCAAACACGATCATAGACTGAATTCCCATTTTCTTAGCTGTCTACAGACTAATGATTAGTGCTTCATATTCAGCTAAATTATTGGTGGATTCAAACTCTAACTTAAAAGAGAAAGGTACAAGGTTACCTTCTGGAGATACAAAAATGAAACCAGCTCCAGTGCCTTCTTTAGAAGACGCATCATCGAAATAACACTTCCAAAGTTTGTTTGAATGAAGCTCCTTATGTACAATGGCTGAAGGGAGCTGCCCTTGTGACTCTTCAGCAAATTCTGCATCTTCATGCAGCATGAAAAAGAGAGGTCATCCTTCTCTTGGCCATAAATAGGTGAATTACCTGCATCCTTCTTGGTAGCAGTTTTTTGAAATCTAGTTTCTCTATACAACCTCCTTTCTTCCCCATTAAAAATAGGAATGATGGCATATTTAAAATCTACCTTCAAAACTCCTCCAAGCTTTGCCCCCCAAGATCTAGATAATAACATACCAAATCTGGCTGGAATATCCGCTACTACCACATCCATCATAATCCTCTTGGCTGGGATTTGAGCAAAGGAAACAACCATATCCTTAATAAGACCCACACACTTCACCCTTTTTGAATCAAAAGAATAAAGGTCTCTGTATGGCTTAGTGATTTGTAAATTTAACTCTTTCATCACACACAATGGCATCAGATTGTGGGATGCACCAGAATCTAGCATACAATTGTGAACAACAAAATCATGTAACAGAAGTGATATATAAAATGGAGGGACTGACGAATTTACCTCTTCAACATGAGGTCCAAAAGTAACCACTGGTTTTTCTTCTTGCAGATTTACTATATCGCCCACTTCATCGGACTGAGACAAATTGATAAATTCTGCAATCTCCTTCTTATAACTAGGTGTTTTGATTGACTCGAGAAGAGGTATTTGAATTTTCACTTTTTCCAACTCTTTTGACAAACTGAAAGTCTAATTTTGTTTTGTCAACTTTTCAGGTCCTTCTTAATCTTTCTTGGAATTTAGACTTTGATTAGAAATAGTAACAAATTTCTCCAAAATATTAGGATCCTTACCTTTTGTTTGAGAAGCCTCAGCTGGCTGTTTTTCCTTCTCCTTTTCTTCATTCACGGGCTTCTTCCCCTTATCTGACTTCTTAATCTGGTTTTTCTGTGATGGAGTCACCATTGGAGCAGGTGTTGATTCTGATTATTTTTCCTCATCATCTTGAGTTCTTAACCTCTTCTTTGACCTCAAATCGTATTTCTTATGTAATTCTGATTGCATGAAATCTATAAATTGTTTAAAATAATCATCCATCTCTTCCTGATCAAACGAAAGATCAGTTTCTTCATTTTCTTCCACTCTTTATTCCTTGGTTTCTTCTTCTGTTTCATCATATTCCAAGTAGACAACATAAATTCGAGCATCATCTTCTTTCTCATCATCATCATCTGCTGAATGGGATGGAGCTGCTTCTATATACAAAGGTGCTTGCACCTGATCTTGATCTTTCTTTCCTCTTTGTAGAATCTGCAGGGGCTGTTTTTTAAATTCAGGATTAAAAACCCCTCTACTTTGTCTTGCAGGCTTATTATTATCTATTTCAAACTTCACCAATTTGTTAGACAAATTTTTTATGACTCTAGTCATATCATCAATTCTTTGATCTTGAGATGAGGCTTCTTCCTTAGCTTTTCCCTTATCTTGAAATTTACCAGCAGCGGACATATTAGCCTCAATCTCCAGAGCATTAGTTTGAATCTGCTCCAAAGTAGGAGACCTTCTTTCTCTCAATGTGAAACTGAAATATGGTTCGAATGCACCAGAAAAAACGACCCTTGCTCCAATAGGAGGGGGTTTCATTTCCAAAGGCAAACTATTATACAATTTGTTAAATCTTTTCACAAAATCATTCATATTTTCATCAGATTTCTTCCTTATTGCATTGAATTCTGTCAAAGAATAACCATGGTCCCTTTTTTCACCCCATCTCTCGATGAAGCGTCTTTCTAGTCCATCCCAATCATTTATTGAACCATTAGGCAACCCTTTAAACCATTTCCTCGCCTCTCCATTTAGAGACTGAACAAAAAGTCTCATTACAACATCTAAATGCTCAACATTTAAATTCTCAGAAAATGTGCAGAAAAAGGGCAAGTGATGTTCTGCAGTTATTTCATCTTCACCAGTAAATATAGGGAGTAGTTTAAGATACTCCTGAGGCATTGCATTCAGTGGCTGGGGTAGATTTAATGGTGCATATCTATTCATCAAGAAAGCAGGGGCTGCCATGTTTATGCCCTGGTTTACTGCTCCTTGAGCGAGGGTTAAATGAGTACCAGTTGTAGGTGGGGGTGAATGAGGTGGAAAAACCAATATAGGGATTGGTGTATGAGCGATTGCAGAAGAGCTGGAAACTGAATGAGATTGGGCTTCTTTAAGAGGGAAAGACACAAACTCCAAAGATTGCTCTTCTAATGTATGTTCTTGGAAATGGATGGGTGATGGTGTGGATTCTTTTTATGAGAAAACGAGTTTCTTGGAAACACCCTTATATGAGAAAGTGCGTGAACTGCTGCCTGGTGTGAGCAGTGTAGCGTCTGGCGTATCAAATATTTTTGGTTTCTGGCCCTTCTTTGAAACAAGTTTCTCAGGATCAGACATGACAGGAACTCTTTGCTGAGAGGTATCCAACCTCGTGTGGGGTTTCTTAGGAGCTAGAGCTATTTTAAAACAAACACAGCTTATTATTTCCTCCTCTCTGAACAACCAGAGGATACGTCAAATAAAACCCAGGGAAAATCTTCGAATCTTCCTCCCCGACAACAGTGCCAATTAATGTTGTACCTTAAGAAACAATTCCTTAGCTGTGATAAGGAATCTGTGCTTAAGACATTATCTAATTATGTCACTGAATATATATCTATCCCTGTCTTATAAACCCTTAAACATTGATTATGTAACCTTAAATATCAAATCCATGTATGTTCTGCAATGTTATATTCCACTTATGCTGAAATGAATGAACGGAAGAAAAAGAGGAGAGGATTTAAATTTTATATGCTATTTCAAACAGAATCTATCATTTTAAAACCCTGAAGAATTAAGTAGAAGTAAAGTTAAAATAGAGGAGTGCACATTAAGGTTTGTTTAACTCTTAAATACACATGTATAAAGATACCTGATACTGAAATTACTCTATTTCAATCACAGATATGAAAACACAGTGTAAACAGGATAACTTTTCAGCATAAACAGAATGATAGAAACTTGCATACTTCTTTCATTGATTTTCTATTCTTCAGTACAAAAATTTGGCTTCAAGGTTCAAAAACTCGGAACCTTTTCCGGTCTCGGAATTCTCTTTAAATACAAAATAACAAAATAGTTTTCAGCGATGAAACTAATTCTAACTGCTTTAACTACTAGCAGTTATGGAGGTACATGCCTCAAAAAGGTCCTATTAAAATTTACATGATTTTAAGAAAACAACATAGCAGGAAATATAAAATTCCTAATCTATAAGAACAACCGCTTCTGATACGGTCACTGAATCAATGGCTACTTTTTGTTGAGACGCTGGAATTACTTTTGCTGAGTCCATTGAGAATGTTTTGCACTTTTTCCATATCTCACTTTGGGATGTTGAAGAGTTTTTGAAACTATGATATTCCAATTTGAATGCAACAATCTGACTGTGTGTAGGTATTTCTGTGAAGAGAGTCTTCACCATCCATAACAAATTGAAATGTCTTTGCAAGAAATTAAACAATGTTTCCCCTTTTAAGATCTGCGTCTTTTCATGCCTGTTATCCGCCTTGCTTTTTTCCAATACTAATGAGTCTTCATAAAATTTCCATATCAGAATATTTCCTTTCTCTGTCCAACATGAAGGTAAACCTGTCCTTGACAATTTATCAAATGATATATCAAACTTCCTCACTGTCTCTTTGATTTCTAGTAGCCTCTTTTCTGCAACTCTCCGAAGATCATTTCTAATTATCATCTTATTAACCTCCACAGCACAAAAATATCTATCTTGTATTCCCATGTCTTCTAATTCCTCATCTGACTTGGAATTGATAAAGTCTATGAACTTCCTAGCCCAATTGGCTCTTTTAATGGCCGTTTGCTTATCAGATAGCATCTCTTCTTCATGTTCTGAGATAAGGCTTTTTTCCTTTGCAACTATATTCAAGAAGTTCCAATTGGACTTCATCTTTGAGATAATTTCACCCCAAATGATATCTTTAGCCTTTATAAGTTAGATGTTCCCTTTTAATTTCTCTTTGAGATCTTTAATCTTAGCTTCAGCTTTTTGCAACTTCTGTTTATTCTGATCAGCTTCATTTTCTAATGACTGTATGATCTTTGTGGCCGTTTCTAATTCTGACTGAGCTTTCCTGCGATCTCTTTCTGCCATCTTCATTTCCATGTCAAGTTGAGCAATCTGTGCTTGGGGATCTGTATCACCTGTAGGAAAAGTAAAGGTACAAGTATGATTCTCAATGTGATTTTGTAAAGAGATGGCAGTCTGCTTTACTTTAGACAACTCTTCATCGTTTTGTAGCAATTGCTGTCGAAGTTCCTCTTTCTCTTTCTCCACCTATGCCACTTCCGCAGCCATTGAATGCTCTGCAGCAGGCAACTTCAGCTTTTCCCTCAGGGTGGATATCTCTATGTCAACATTCTTCATGAGCTTCTGTACTGCAGATTTATCACTAGGATCTACACCAATCTTTATGATAATATTCTTCAATTCCTCATTTTGAACTGATAAGGCCCTTGAATTGGCCTTCTCCAACTTGAACTGCTTTATAACTTTTGCTAACATATTTTCAGCTTTAACAGTTGTGGCATTGGTATTAGTTATATCATTAACAATTAATTGCCCAGTCTGCATATGTAGATTCATCTTATCTAGCAGTGGGATCTTTTTAACATCCATAGTTATATTTACATCATTAAAACTTCTTGAATATCCAAGAGACATCCCTGTTGGATGTGTTAAAGCCATTATGAACTGATCCTTCTCGAGATCCATCACAGTTAGCAACCTAGACTGATTAGTAGCTATGTGATGTTCTGCCTAAGCCTCCACACTAGCTTTTATTCTTTGATTCTTCTCTTCAATTTGTATAAACACCTGTTTGATTGAGGGCACCTTTTCTTGGTAAAGCTCATGACCTCCAGGAAAAGAGGGAGCTTTTTTCTCTTCATTTATATGGAAGGTGAAACCTGGTGAATTTGAAGAATGATCTTCAGCCAATTTAGTTCTTTTCTCCTCTCTAGGTTCTTCATCATCTAACTCAACAACAAAGTCCTTACTTCTTTTATTTATCCTTTCAGTTATGATAGGTGTCTGAATGCTTTTTTTTGCTGAATTTACTTCTCCAGGATTTGCTAGCTTTTCTTTCTCGGGTCTGCTTTCATGAGTAAAAGCAGAATATCCATTTTCAACTCGCCTTTGGGAAATCACTCCATGAGGATCATATGACCATTTCTCACCCAGTAACAGATGTGTCTCTTCCAACAAATTGGACACTTCAGCAAATGCTTGTCTCGTATTTACCACGAAGGGACCCACACTCATGGGCAACTTATACATGAGACCTTTCTTCATGGGAACAAAATTCACCTGATCTACATTGAGACTCTGCCTGATGAATTCAAGGGAAAAAAGCCTCATAGGCACAAATG
Organism: Pinus albicaulis; assembly: GCA_034641835.2. Taxonomy (NCBI): domain Eukaryota; kingdom Viridiplantae; phylum Streptophyta; class Pinopsida; order Pinales; family Pinaceae; genus Pinus; species Pinus albicaulis. Next base: position 841,799,416 of record CM076582.1, on the reverse strand, counting down.
TTGGGAGCCTGTAAGGCTCAATAGTAGCTCCATACAATCTTATCTAAAAATATTCCTCGAACATGAACCAATCCCCAAACCTAAAACTCGGTCCCAAATGTAAAAACTCCCTGGATTTTGGTAGAAAACAAGGGGGAGAAACCCCATTCAATACTCCATAAACAATCGACATGTACTAACTGGCAAACTCAAACAACCCTGCTTCATTTCCCTCTCTTCTAACTATGTCAATCCAAAATATAACTGACTGCTTCTGTTTGTTGACATCCACTATATTTATCCCCAAACTCATAAATTCTTCAACATTTTGATCTAAGAATAAATAAACAGTTAACGAGGGGAATTTAAAGTAACCTGTGAGATCAAAGCTCATCAACTGAGAGTTGACAATTTCTTGCCAGAAAGACAGAATATCTAGAACTGTCCCCAGTTTCATCATTATTGCGTACATTCCTAATATTGATTTATCAACTGTATGGTCACTATCTTTGCCCAGAATTTCTGAAATGCAACTCAGGACTGGTCTACTCTTAGCATCAAAAATCTCCAAATTGAATTCTTCAGGTTCTGGTTGAAATTATTTTGAATTCAGTCTCAAATAAAACATACACTGATTAAATTCTTCCCCTGAAAGGTTTTCAAAATAACTTGCCAATGAGATTTCTGAGAATTTAAGTGGTGATTCGTCTTCGGGGAAGCAAAATGCTTGACGAATTAGCTGCGTCAACACTTGTAGAACATTCTCCCCCTGCGAATTCATTATAAAGCACTTACCAGGATACATTGAAGAAACCAGCCAACAGATAAATTCGAGAAAGAAATGAGCTTTTGGGACACATGCAGACAGGACACCATATTTCCTCATGGCAGAAAAGACTGGGGAATTTTCAACATTTAGGGTTACTTGATGATAAAGGAGGGGATGGTTCATGGAAGACACGGTATCTTGGATATCTTGCTCACTGTCCATGAGGGAGATGTGGCTAGTCGAACCAGGTAGAGAAAGTTGCTTGGCCATGGCTGAACAAACAATAGAAGTTAACCGTAGGGTAATGGGAAATGAAAGGTGGCGATGACACGACTCAATGGGGAAAATTATTGCAAATGACTTGAAAATGAAATAAGGATCAATTTAATAGCTGCGCAAACCCATATTAAATGCCTGAACTGACGTGTAAATAAAAACCGTTGACAAGGCTTCTCGTGGATTACAACTGTCATCCACATAGCTTCATGACGTCATCATGGATGCTCTTGGAGTACGACAGTAACCTTTGGCTAGACCCCCCGCAGTGAATCCACACCGTCGATCGTGATGTACCCCGCGGTCAAAAAAGTCAACTGCGGGGGCACTTGGGTCAATAATGCCCGAGCTCTTTGCGCCTCCGCATTTGATCATCCGGGTACAATCTTCAACACTTCGCTACTTCTGCTCGGAGACTCGCTTGACGCTTAAACACCAAATCATAATATACATCCAAATAAAGTTTAATAATAAACTTAATTTGCAACGAACTTTAGAAATTCTTCTTTTTTATGCTACAGTATAAGAACATTATACCATAGCATATACTTTTTGGAATTTCAGATTTTTTGATATTTTTCAATTTTCAAAATAAAATAGAAAAGGATATGCAAATGATCCACAACAAGTTGCATGAGAGTGGTTTGGTACATGTTCTCAATAAACAACTTCTCTACAAACTCCTACTCAAGACTCAACTGTTCCTTCAGGTACAATTTCGCGAGGAAATTTTCCTCCTACTCGTACCTCTCCCAGTAATTTTCCACTAGGAACTGTTCCTCCAGTTCTTTCCCATCCATGATTCATTTCTCTAGGTGATTTTCGCTCCGGTTAGATACCCTTATTATTCCCATCCCCATGAATATTTTCTACCCTTGTAATGGAAATGTTGAGTATTCCTAATGTATCCTTATGGACCCCATTTTGGTACATCGATCATCCCATAAAAACTCCTCCCGATCAACTCAAACATTATACAACTTTGACTCCAGTTCAACCCATTGTAATAACCTCTTCCTTTGTTTCAGTTCCACAACAACCTCAAAAGGAAGCCACTCCTATTATGAAAGCATCTAGTAAGGGGGAAAAGCCCAGAAAAATGGTAACAAATACAAGGCACACCAAGCAACTCCTACTCTTCCTAAGCCTATAAAGATTTCTCCACCATGTTATTTATGTGATGTTGTTGGGCATGCCACCAATAATTTTCCTGAGCTTCCTCATATTAAGAATGCAGTCCCTAATAATTCTCCCAACCCTAACATTATTGAGGTCCATGTTACCTTATGAGAGGCCACCAAGAAAAACCAAACCTTACGTACAAATCACCCTTAAGTATGACAATTATTCCCATCAATTTCTTTAACTCAAATTTTTCATGATATGCTTCAAGTTCTTCGCGAGTTAGATTTCACTTGTAGTGAATCTATATCCCATCTAAGTATGGGTCCTGACCCCAATACTTTTCCAGGATAGGAGGTTTCTCAACCCACCATTGTGATTCCCCCTCCTAATGTTAAGATGGAAAATATTTTCTCCCCTATTCTCTACTAGTCATCATCCATGGGATCAATCTATTCAAACTCTTTAGGTGTTTCCTATTGTGCTTCTTTCAAACCTTCTTCGCAGGACACTTTGGTCTCAACGTCGGTAGATGTCACATATACTAGTCATCAGTCTCCCATAGAATAAGTTGCATATGTGAATCAAGTCGCCCATGAATATGATTGGTTACATCACCCTGTACTTCAAAACCAACAATTTGAACCACATCCACCTTCTGACCATTACATTACCACACAATGTTTGAGTAAGGGGGCGTCCATGTTTCAAGGTCTAGAAGAAGCAATTCTTCCCAACTCTCATGTCACATTTTTTCATGTTTACTTTAGTATAATTATCCTTTCTCATCTCGAAGAGCCTCTAGAGTCACACTCTAGATCACCCTTGGAATGATTCACTTAATCATTCTCCCATATTCCATCAACAACCTAGTATCTTAGACATTGTTTCTATTTAACCTTTGTGATGTCAGGTGAGCATCAATTCATTATACCCAAAGCCACTCTTTGTATGGTTACACCATGTATGCAAACCCAAAAATTTAGTCGATGTTACCCATATATGTAGTTCCAAATGAGATTGGTAATACACTATTTCCTTTCTCCTACTTCATCTATCCATTATTCCCCTAAGAAGACACCCATAAAACAAACAAATGGAAACAACACACAACTAATCCATAACCATATTATGTATCAAAATATCCATCATATAGTGTTTGGACTCCACTACACTAAATACATATGACATGCCCATGGCATAATATCACCATACACACAAAAATGGGAAGCACATATGCCCTTACATATCCTTATCATCTTCTAGAGAATCTCGTGCTAGTTGGGCTCAATGCTTGAATTCCTTATTTGAGAACTTGAAGCACAATGACACTCCAAAAAATCCTCCAGCCAGGGGAGTTATTCCCACCTTTGTATACCTGATAAGTCCCCTCCATCATCATATGATGAGGGGAAATATCCCATTCTTGGGGGAATGATGGAACCGTTGGCCCCCTTCTCTCTTGATTAACATAAATCTCGGCATAGATCCTAGTGATCTAGGTGTGGTCAATTATCCTTTCATTCCTCAGATAGTTTGTCCCACAAGCATCTCCAGAAATCCATATACACATCACATATCATAGATGTTTGATTCCATATCTTCAAATATCCTACTCTATTATATGCCCCACTTACCACCCAGTTGCCATGTTTTACTTGGTGGGTAGGGATGATCCTAAACCTTCTCTAGTAGTTCATTCTTGTATTCCTTTCTTAACTTGATTCTTCACCAAGGGTCATCTTTCCACGAAGCATTAAGGCCCTTTTTAGATAAGTACGACCACTAACGTGAAATTCATGTGTCCCAAATTTAACCGTCGAATTATTCACTATGATCTTACCAAGATTTAGGTCCTTATCCTCTCCAAATTATCCAACAGCTCAATGTGAAAATGCCTTGGATTTGGGGACAAGAAGACATTTTACAGGAAAAACCCTAATTTTATATTGACTATTATGAGAAAATAGTTTCTCGGTTTTATGAATCATCACCACCATTTGAAATATCTCACTTAGATCTATAATGGGTCTCCCTTGGCTTTTGGTAATTTCAAACTTCACTAGGAAGCCATTTTTTCCATGAGGTCTCACTTTGTCGCCTACCAAAATCAACTCTCTTCAAATGAGGCATGTGTCCTATGAAAACATTTTTCCTTTTCACTTTTTGACTTACATGTCGAGTTTCATCATGACTAACCATTATTTACTCATGTTTTTATGGTCCCCTTTGGGTGGCAACATCATCGAGTCACCCTTCTTCTGAGCATCAGAGTTGAGTCACCCTTGAATCCATGGAGTCTGTTTAGAGTCCCATTGAGCCTCATTGTAGTGAATCATTCATCGTTTCATCATATTCATCCCATTTCGATTATATTTGGACTCCAACTATACTATTCTATGTTATGAAACCAACTCCAAAAATAGAAGAAAAGAGAGATCAACGCCTTAGAAATCAACCACTTTGAGCGGGAAACCTCCAATAAATTACATAAATGAACAATTATTAGATGATAAAAATGACCAAAACCTCCTTCTATATATAGGAGTACATGGGCCCACAATATAATCCTAGCCGACCTAACAATAACAATGTAAGGGCACAATAATAACAATATTAAGGTTACAGGGGTACAACAATAACAATAAGGGGGCTACAATAATAACAATAAGGGGGCTACAATAATAACAATAAGGGACTAAAATAGTAATAAAGGGACGTAAAATTCCCCTCTCCTTTAAAAAATTGTTGTCCTCAATGCTTGAGTTGCTCTGGGTGCTTCTGTATAAAATTCTCATCCTCCCATGTAGAATGTTCAGTGGGTAAGTTCTTCCACTTGATGAGATACTCTGAAATGATCGATTTCGTAGCTATCGAGTTCTTTTTTCCGTGACCTCTTTAGGTTCCAATATGATTTTTCCTTCCTCATAAAGTTTTGGCAATATATCTACAACTTTCTTTAAGCATGAAACATGGAAAACTAGATGCACTTGCGAAGAAGCGGGAAGCTCCAATTTGTATGCCATAGTACCAATATTTTGCAGCAACTTGTAATGACCATAGTACTTTGGTGATAAATTATTATCCTTCTTAGCTTTCTTGAGGGAAATTTTTTTGTATGGTTGTAGCTGTAAAACTAACCAGTCTCCTACATCAAAACTTCTCTCACTGCGATGTTGATCTTCTTTTTGTTTCATTCGATTTTGTGCCAAATTAAGGTTATCCTTTAAGAGCTGGAGAACTTCTTGTTGATGCTTAGTGTGATCTTCCACTGCTTGAACCTTAGAATTTTCTCTTAAAGATGATGTGATGGACGGTGGATGATATCCATAAAGTGCCATAAATGGGGTCATTTTTGCTAGAGTATGGAAGGAAATGTTATACCACCATTCAACGAGAGGCAAGCACTTGACCCATTGTGTTTGTTTATTAGATACAAAACAACGAATATATCCTTCCAAAAATTTATTAACTATCTCAATTCGACCATCGGATTGAGGATGATAAGATGAGCTATGATCTAATTGAGTACCCAAACAAAAAATAACTCCATCCAAAAATTTCCGGTAAAAATGGGATCTCTGTCGCTCACAATAACCTTTGGGTTTCCATGTATCTTTTGAATTGTGTCCATAAATGTAGTAGCAACTATACTTGCTTTAAATGGATGAGATAATGCACAAAGGTTTCAGGAGTTCACTTAATTACCATATTTACATTGCCCCTTCTGAATAGGGTAAACCTTTGAAATATATTTGAAATCTTCCAACGCTGACATGGAATGGATAAAGGTTGAGAAGACTCGTGTGGTCTTAATTGTCTTCAACTTTATTTTGTCGTGGGCAATGTTTATCTTCGCCACAGTCATTATTGACGGCATTTTCACACAACTTAAAAATTTTTTCACCTTGTGGTAAGTTTTAAAAAATTTTCAGTGTCCTTAAATAGGAGAAGTGTAATTCCAAAAGAATATTTTTTGTTTTTAGTTAGAATTGCAGATATAAGAGATCTTTGTACCATAAGGAATCATTTTTCCAACTAAATGTGTTAGATGCACTAGGATCTTGCTACAAATTTTGAATGAGTGTCCACACTTCTTCATCCTTCTTCCATTCATCCCTTTCTTCGGTTATCCAATCTAGTTGGATAATATAAATGGCACAAAGCAACGCTTCCACCTCTTCATTCTTTCTTGAGGGTGCATCTGCAACAACATTTAGCTTTCCTTTTTTGTAGATTATTTCAAAGTCATAACCCAACATCTTTGTGACCCATTTTTGCTGCTCTTCTGAAGATAGTCTTTGTTACAAAAAGTGTTTAATACTGTCATGATTAGTTTTTACCTTGAAGTGTCTTCCCATTAGGTAAGGTCGCCATTTCTTTAGTGCATGTAGTATTGCTAACATTTCCTTCTTATAAATAGATTTTTGTAAATAATTTCCATTGATTGGATGACTTTCAAAAGCAATGGGTCTTCCTTCTTGCATTAAAACAACACCAATTCCATTTCCTAAGGCATAACATTCCACAATAAAGGTTTTTGTGAAGTCTGGCGTAGCTAAGACTAGGGCTAGGCACATTGCCTCTTTGAGATGTTCAAAGGCCTTAGTTGCTTCAGGAGTCCATGAAATTACATGCTTCTTCAATAATGTTGTTAAAGGTGCTGGTATTCTCCCATAATTCTTAACAAACATGCAATAATACCCTATTAACCCGATAAATCCTTGCAACAGCTTTATGGTTGTGGGGGATTTCCATTCCTTAATGGATTTAATTTTGTTAGGGTCTACCCTAACACCCTCATGAGATACAATATGACCTAGATATTCCACCTCTTGTACTCCAAAGAAACATTTGGATGTTTTTATATATAATTTTTTCTCCTGCAATAGTTTGAGCACCCTGTCAACATGTTGAACATGCTCCTTCAAATACCTACTGTAGATTAGTATATCATCAAAAAATAATAGCACGAATTTTCTAAGGAAGGGTTTGAAAATGGAATTCATCAACCCTTGAAATGTAAAAGGTGCATTGGTAAGGCCAAAAGGCATGACCAAAAATTCATAATGACCCTCATGAGTTTGAAATGTTTTTTTTGAAATATGTTCAGTCTTCATTCTAATTTGATGATATCCTGAACAGAGATCCAACTTCATAAAATAAATTTCTCCATGTAATTCATCCAATAATTCATCAATCACAGGAATGGGAAATTTATCTTTAATGGTGAGCTTATTGAGATTCCTATAATCCGGACACATGTGCCATGATCCATCCTTCTTGTGCACCAATACTACTGGAGCAAAGAAATAACTTTGACTAGGTTGAATTATACTAGCCTTTAACAATTCTACAATCATACATTCAATTTCGCTCTTTTGGACATAAGGATATCTATAAGACCTGATGTTTGGAGGAACACTTCCTGGAATCAAATGAATAACATGATCATGATAAAAAATAGGTGGGATTCCTTTGGGAGTTTCAAACACCTTGGACTGATTGTCCAAGAATTTTTGGAGATCTACATAAATAGATGATTTTGATGTTGGAACTTCTAGTGAGCATAATTGTGAAATTACCCCTCATTGTTATTTCTTCAGAACCTTTGTCATGACATTAGAGCTTATTTTCTTTTCCGTCTTCCCTGTGATACCCAGTAATTCGACTTCATTTCCTTATGAAAAAAATTTCAAGAAATTTTCTTGAAAATTAAAAGCTACTGTCCCCAAATATTGTAACCATTGTACTCCTAGTACAACATCAGCACCTCCCATAGGAATGGAAAGCATTGGAATATTCAATACATATTCCCCCATGGTTAGATTTATATTATGGAATTTTCCAAAGCAATTTATAGTTCCTCCATTTGCAACCATCACTTGACATTTTGGTGTTGGGTATAGGAAACAATTCAATTCCTTGGCTATGTTACAATGAATAAAATTATGGGTACTACCTGAATCAATCAGCACTAATACCTTTTTCTTCTTGATATGTATTTCTATCTTAAGATTTTGAGGAGTGGTAATTCCTACCAATTCATTACACGATATGGTCGGACTCATTTATTCCTCTTCTAGGGTTGGTTCCTAGTGTATATCATCTTATTTTGAAGATTATTCTTCATTTTCTTCTTCCTCTTCACAATCTATGTAAAATAATTTCTTCTTAGCACACTTATGACCTTTATTGTATTTTCTATCACAACTGTAGCAAAGCCCTTTTTCTCTTTTTTCCTCCAATTTTTGTGGTGTCTACCTTGTAGGCTATGGAAGTCTAGGAGTAGGAACACTTACATCTTTATATATGTGAGTGGTAGGCTTCCTTGTCGCCATAATTTTACATTCAATTTTTCTAGCCAACCTAAACACCTTTTCCAATGAATCAGGTTCCCAAACAAAAAATTCATGTTGGATGTTATCCTTTAAAGCCCCTATGAAGACATTAAACATATGTTCCTCTGGAATATCAGTTACCCTTATATTCAATTTTTGGAATTCCTCAATGTGCTCCACCATTGAACCCTTTTGTTTGACATTTATCAATTTGCTGAAGAGGGTGTTTTTTTTTTATCCTCATAATGTGCTATCATTTCCTTTGTAAAAATTGACCAAGTGACATTTTTTTATGGGAGCAAAGCCATCGATACCATACAAATGTATTTTTTTCTAAATGTAAAGTTGCAATGCGTACGTTTTGTGTGTTTTGCACGTTATTGAGATCAAAATATTGCTCCATATTTAGTATCCATGTTGTGGGATCCTTGCCATCAAACTTCCTCATATCCATCTTTTGAATATGGTTTTTCTTGCATCCAACATTAGATTTTATGAAATCACATATAACATTTATTTATTTTTCATCATGAGTTTCCTCTACTATATTTTGGCTATTAAGAAACATTTCTTGTATCAACTTTTCCAAACCTTCGATGTCTTCTTTTAGATCATTCTTCATGTTTTCCATGTTGTCTTTTCCTTTTTCATCAATCTTAGCTTCCATGTCATCCATCTTAGCTTCCAAACCATTCATCTTAGCTTCCATACCTTTCTTCAAACCATCCATCGTAGTTTCCATGCCTTTCTTCAAAACTTCCATTGGATTTTTAGTTGCTCTTTGTGATAGAGAAATTTGGTGCACTTGCTCTTGTAATTTTGATATCTCATGTTATGTTTCTTCATCTTCATGAGTCATAGTAGAGCGTTCTGAAGGCTTAATGGGTGTTGAATTATTTTTAGGAGGAATTTTAGAACCCAATAGTGATATCTATTCTTCAATATTCCCTTAGAATAAATTCAAACTAATTTTTTTCAAACGAGACTTATGTAATTTGAAAGAAAATACACACTTTTTTTTTTATGAGCTCGATATTGAAACTGAATTATGTCTGTGACTTCGGATCTTCTATATCTGAAATTTGGCCCTGAATTAGCCCTCTGAATCTTCTTTTGAATGCCATAGGCCTGACCTGATTTGGATTCTTCAAGACAAATTTATGCCCAATCTCCCATGATGACCTAATTATGGACTGGTTCAATAGAGCGAACTTGTATGACTTGCCACATGTCACTATTTCCTCCTTCGACTTTGAAATTGATATACCAAAAACAAAAATCTGTGTCATTATGGCCATTTTTTATAGAATCCCAATTTGACGCACAAAAAGAGAGTTATGATGTTTTTTCCACGGTCACCTCTTTGAGATGAAATTCGGGAGCCTGAAATAATCCTAACTTCCATAGATGATATATCCAAAACTATTGCTAACCAAGATATGAAATGTTTATAGGAGTCTTCTCAGTATTTTTTCTTCACACTGTAAAAATTTCAGCTTCTGAAACTTCGTATATGAAACGTTATAGCAAAAATTCCATGATGACCTGTTTAGTTGAAATTCAGGAGCTTGAAAAAACCCTTACTTTCCCAAGTCATATCTCCAAAAATATTTCGAACCAAGATCTAAAATGTTTACAGGAGGTTCCTCCGGATTTTGGCTTCACATTTTACAAATTTCAGCTTTTGAAACTTTGTATAAAGAAAATTATTACGAAAATTCCACGATGACCTGTTTGGAGTAGCGAAACCCTAGAATCCAAAGCTCTGATACCAAATGTTATGAAACCAGCTCCAAAAATAGAAGAAAAGAGAGATCAACGCCTTATAAATCAACCACTTCGAGGGGGCAACCTCCAATACATTACATAAATGAACAATTCTTAGATGATACAAATGACCAAAACCTCCTTCTATATATAGGAGTCCAAGGGCCCACAATACAATCCTAGCCTACCTAAAAATAACAATAAGGGGGCTACATTAATAACAATAAGGGACTAAACTAGTAATATAGGGACCTAACAGTCTTCCTTTGAAAAACCTTTGTTTGAGTAATTGACCATTTCGTCTGGAAACGGGTCAGTTGTTTACAGGGAAACGATGCATATTATGATCTGAATAGGGAAGTCTTTAGTCCAACACTCATCTTATCCTTCCATCATTATCCATAGTTTCAGTCTCTTAGTCACATTATTATGATCCTTGTGCCTTTGTTGAGGAATCCTCATTGCCTCAACTTTGGCGGGCCCTCTTATAGTGACTTCAACACATTTATCTCAGGAGAGTGGTTTAGAGGTGGTGTACCTTGGTTCTAGCCTTCATCATTGTTTAGTGCCTCAGATAAAGAAAATGGAATCATGATTTCCCTTTTAAGTGGTAGTTTCTAGTGTGCTCAACTCTAGCTCATTATCATACTATTGTGAGTCATACACTTGATGGTCCAATGATCTAGAAGATTGTACTAACATTTCCCAGGTGTGTGTGAGATGTTCCAGATCTCATGAGGGTGTGGCCCTTTAGGTAGCCCCCCATATTACCAAATGACAAAAAATTATGATCTAACCTTAGATGAAGTTCTGTATATTTGAATGGTTCAGTTTTTGTTGCTTACAGCACCCATCACATGCACATCGCCTTTAGATAGGCATTTCAGATCTTCAAATCCATTTCATGTTCACCTGTAATATTCCCAATTTTCCAAAATATAATTGGAATATTAGAGTTCTTAATTTTCATAATTAATTAAGTAAATAAGAGGGTCAAGGGACCCACAAACCCCAAAGATGAATAAAATACACTTTTGATGTGTGTATGTGGATATTTCAGATCTAGATCTACATTATGGAGTAGTGGAGAAGCTTCTTAAATTAAGGAAGAGTGGAGATCATGGATCTTAAATGTAAATCATGAGGATCTTGGAGGAGGTTAACTAAGATCATAGTGAATTCAAAGTAAGATCATAAAGCACTTATGATGAGATAGTGGAGGAAATGGTGCATTTTATGCACACATGATGGAGAGAGTGGGAATTTGATGCAGACATGATGGAGATCATGGAGAGATAGTGCATTATTCATGGAGGCTAGTGGCCACATAGGAAATGCAGTTATGCCATGGGCCTAGGATATAGAAGGCTCATAATCTATATAATGAAGATGAAGGCTGTAGATTATTATTTATGATATTCTTAGATCTATATTTTTTAGTTGACATTTATATGCATGCTTATGCTATTTAGCTAAGTCTGCAATGTTTTTTAGCACAGGGTGTTTCCGAGAAGAAATCCCACCCTTACCCACGGGGACTTTGAGTGCCTACTCTGGGAAGGTTTCTATTCAGCTACATTCCTCATCCAACATTGGTTCAATCTTCAGAAGGTTGTTTCTAGCATTGCAACTAGGAAACCAGTGGAGGATACATATTTTCACCTTGTTCTTCAGGTTAAACCTTTGAGGAGCAGCAAATCTATATCCCGCATCTAGGTCATTGTATTTTACCTCCATGCAGTAGTAGTGCCTTCATGGATTGCGCAGTTCAGTCTTGTAGATCCAAAGGAGGAAGGAATTTTACATTATTTCAGTTGGAAATCCTATGAGGGACCATCTCCTCACATTTCATTCACTATTTTCACTACCATTGAGCTCATTTGACATATTTATAAGCAGGATAGAGAGCCTCCCTCCTTGAAAATGTAGTTTTCTGAAGTTGTTGAGTATTAAACATCTATCTTCAGTGGAGGAGGAAAGAGCATCCAGATCTTGATCTTTTAGCCCAAGGATCTAGTGAAGGGATCAACCCTTCTTGCATACATTTGATTTTACATCTTATTTCAGCTATATTTCATCAGGTTATGCTTCAAATCTGCATACCCAACAGTTGTATAGTGAAGCCCTAACAGGGTGATTTTTCTATATTCATAGATCTAGAAAATCCTTTCTGGGTTATCTCAGGTATCCATTATAGAGCCTGGATCTAAAGTTTCAGCATCATCGGAGCTCTCAAACTGCCTAGATCTAACTTTATATTTTGTCAGTAGTTATAGTCCCAACAGTTGCAGTAGGGACAACACAGTTTTCCTTCTAGCAGTTAAATATTTATGCAATCCCTCTTGTGGGATCATTTCAAGGTCATTCTAGGCCATCTCTTTGGCTTGAGTGTCTCACATTTTGAGCATTGTTGTACTGGTTTAACCACGTCCATATTAATAAAATGGCTCAACTATTCTATACACTCTGATGTTGTATTTAGATTAATTATCTACTTAGTTGCATTTCATCTATTTTGTTTTAGTATTATTGTTTTCTCCCTGTTTTGGATATTACATTGGTATCAGAGCATGATTTTTGGCTCAGCTTGTCGACACTTCATTTTTTCATCGAAAGAATAAGAAAATAATAGAGATCTATCATGAAGGAGGATTCTAGTTTTTGCGCTCTTCTATTTAGATCCATGTAAGATATCTCCAAGGAGGTCAATCAAATGAATAGAGAAAGGAAATGGAAGGATCCAAGAAGAATATTTGATGAGGAAGATCCAAGCACTTCCTATTAGCATGAGAAGCAACCGGAGAAGCAGAGATCTTCACATTATTCCACTAGATCCACTTTCATTGATAAGAAAGAGGATTGGTCTGAATATGAAGGATACTTGGGGCATGAGACCCTACGTAAATATCTATCTAAATAAAAAGTACAACCTAAAGCTTTGAAGGAGAATCCATCTCTCCAACAGTTCTTGCAACTCAAAGAAGAAAGAAGATCCAAAAGAAGAAATAAAAGAAAGAGGCATAGTTTCTTCTTGCCTACATTCGATGGATCTTCCACAAACACATTGAGGGCTTGAAGGGAAGAATTAGCTACATTATTTCTAAGATATCCTATAGAAAAAAGAGAGGTTGTGGATTTTGGAGCACTGCACCTATAAGGTGAAGCAAGAGATTGGTGGTTCAGTCACTCGTCCCATAGGAAAGTATATGTTTATGCAGATTTTATTCAAAGACTAAAAATGAGTATGGTATAAAGAAACTAGAGACATCTCACATAGTGACATACCCTATCATTAAGGAGATAGTGCATGAAGAGCCCAAGAAGGATTTCCTCATTATCACTGAGGAGGATGAGCCTCTACCACCACCACCAGCTACAAATGTACTTACATCAAGAGGATAATCACTTGCATTTTTGCAAGATGGTCTTGAATTCTTGACATTTGGAGCCCCATGCATGATTCATGAGATGCATGAGGAGGAGGCAAATACCAGTGCTGATACAGTTGTAGAAGAGCAGCCATCATCATCACCAGTAGTTTGGGAGACTATTGTACTAGTTGGAGGAACTTTTGTGGATGTACAAGATGTTCACGAGATTCTACTTATCCAAGGTTTTCATATACTTTCTTCTCATATTATTTCAGTACCTCATATTGAGATATGTAAGGCCATGCCATCAGGGAAAGTGCATAACCAGGGATTAGAGCACCTTTCTGATTTGGAGTAGAAAATTATCACTACACAGAGGACCCTTGATTTGATCAAGGAGAAGATGTATTGATATCCCAGTTTGTCATGGATAAGCTACATCCAACACTTTGTGTTGAAGTGTGGAGTTGCAGAAGATCGGAGGAGTAGATTACTATTCAATACAGTGCCAAACTACGAGTTTAGCATTGTATATGGCTATGCAATAACAAATGTTTCACCATGCAGATCTATAATGATGTCACTTAGCAGCAGTGATGATGAGAGGGCCCATTATTCTTAGAGCATTCTGAAGGTAGCTTCACTCATGAAGCACCGGAGGGACAAATGATAGATAGTGGACATCTTGTGATGGATAGAAACTTCCATTTTCAAGATGAAGTTTCCTTGATGAGCATCTCATAGCTAAAAGAGGAATCTCTACCTACAGCATGTATGGAGCCTTATGGGTTCCAATGGGCCATTGATGAGAGGATCTCAGGGAGAGACCTCAAGGGAGGTGCACTTCAACATTTCATGGAGTGCAAAGCTATTTAGATGAAGGATGTTGGTATTATACATTGAGAGGATACCAAGATTGAGCTTGGCATGATTCATCATCCACATTGGGATGAATGGATCCAGATGTGGAGCAGGAGGTTTTTCACCTTCCTATAGATCTATGATACTGGGCAACAGGAAGTATGACTACGTTGGTTTCTTTTGGGTGAGTATGGATACTACCCAAGAACTCACACTTGTGTGGTCCATGCCAGATATATCATAGATGACATGCAACAGCAGGAGGCATGGTTGTGCTGGTTGTTGATGAGAGAGTTTGGAAAACTTATGATGTATCTTATGTCCATGTATTTGGTTTTTTTTGGTATATTTATCATCTATTTACATGTATTTCTATTTCGGATGTATCTCATGTTCATGTATGTACTTGGGTTTGGGAGAAAGCATAACTCTAACATGATGTGGCATAACTGAGCTTATATGTATTATTCTGATAAGACATTCAACATGTCCAATAGTATGTTGTTGCTCCATGACTTGCATCATGATGATGTAAGGAGACAACAAGAATCCTTGTTGCTTTGTTTACTTTTGGGAGAGTATGGGATAATTTCTTCCAATACATTGCATGACATTGATGGAGGATGGAAACGAGAGGCCTTAAAAAATTGGATTCTGTGGGGTGGTTTTGGTCATTGTACTTGGTATAATGATGATGTGATGGAGCAACAAGATGCATTTTTGCAGTGGCTTCTCTTGAGCGAGTATGGCCACTACATTTGGTACAATGATGATGTGGTGGGATGCCAAGAGTCATTGCTTCGGTGACTTCTATTGAGAGAGTATGGCTCTCACATTTATATTGACACATATTTGGCATGGAAATAAGAAGCATTGATGAGGTGGCTTCTATTGAGAGAGTATGTCTCTCTTTCTTTTTTTCATGATGATCTAGCATGGCAATATAAGGCTTTGCTGTGGGGGTTGTTATTAGGAGAATATGGTTTGATATTGTTCAAATTAATCCATATGTCTCTACTTCTTATTTTTCACTATGTTTATGTTATGTTTGGATCCTACATGGACAACAAGGCTAATGATGAGAGCATTGATAAATGCAATCTACTCTCTGTATCGTGGGTTAGAGAGATAGTTCATGAGTTGGAACTTTCCACTTTGGGAAGAAACCACTTCATTTCATGTATCTCATGTATGGAGGAGATCTTTGGACATCATTTGGTTTCCACTTGGAGATTCATTGATGAGGGAAGGTATCTAAATTTTTAGTTGGAGGCCATTCTAGACATTCTAGAAAGGCGTATTTAGAGTTGGACATGCATGACGCATTGTGACAGATTGGGAGGCCTTCCATATTAGGATTCCATTTGGAGGGAGGATGTTTGTTGTAGCATCCACTTTTGCAGTTGCTTGAGAACAAGCAACATTTTGGTGGGGAGGATTGTAATATTCCCAATTTACCACAAGATAATTGGAATATTAAAGTTCTTAATATTCATATTTAATTAAGTAAATAAGAGGGTGGAGGGACCCACAAACCCCAAAGATGAATAAAATCCACTTTTGATGTGTGTGTGTGTGGATATTTTAGATCTAGATCTACATTATGAAGTAGTGGAGCAACTTCTTAAATGAAGGAGGAGTGGAGATCATGGATCTTAAATGTAAATCATGAGGATCTTGGAGGAGGTCAACTAATATCATATTGCATTCAAAGTAATATCATAAAGCACTTATGATGAGATAGTGGAGGAAGTGGTGCATCTAATGCAGACATGATGGAGAGAGTGGGAATTAAATGAAGACATGATGGAGATCATGGAGAGATAGTGTAGTATTCATGAAGGCTAGTGGACACATACGCAGTGAAGCGATGAGGTGGGCCTAGGCTATGGAAGGCTAATAATATATTTAATGAAGATGAAGGCACAATAGAAGTCAGGCTTTAGATTATTATTTCTGATATGTTTAGATCTAGATTTGTCAGTTGAGATTTCTATGCACGCTTATGCTCTCTAGATAAGTCTACAATGCTATTTAGCATAGGGTGTTTCCGAGTAGAAATACCACCCTTACCCATGGGGGACTTCAAGTGCCTACTATCAAAAGGTTTCTATTGAGCTAAATTCCTCATCAAGCATTGGTGCCATCTTCAGGAGGTTGTTTCTAGCATTCTAGCTATGAAACCAGTGGAGGATTCATCCTTTCACCTTGTTCTTCAAGTTAGCCTTTCAGGAGCAACAAATATATATTCGGCATCGAGGCCATTGTATTTTATCTCTATGTAGCAGGATTCCCCTCAAGGATTGCACAATTTATTATTGAAGATCCGAAAGAAGAAGGAATTTTCTAGTATTTCAGCTGGAAATCCTATGAGGGACCATCTCCTCACTTTGCATTCACTATTTCCACCATCATTGAGCTGATTTGACATATTTAGCAGCATGATAGGGAGCGTCCGTCATTGACAACACATTTTTATGAAGTTGTTGAGTATTCAACAGCTATCTTCAGTGGAGGAGGAACGAGTAGCTAGATCTTGAGCTTTTAGCCTAAGGATCTAGTGAAGGGATCAACGCTTCTCTCATAGATCTATTTGTGCATCTTATTGTAGCCATATTTAATTATATTATGCTTCATATATGCATACCCAGTAGTTGTATAGTGAGGCCCTAAGAGGGTGTTTTTCTAGATTCATAGATCTAGAAAATACTTTCTAGGTTATGTTGTGTATCCGTCATAGAGCCCGGATCTAAAGTTTCAGCATCATCAAAGCTCCCAAACTACCTAGATCTAACTTTATATTTTGTCGACAGTTGTAGTTCCAGCAGGGAAAATACAATTTTCCTTCCAGCAGTCCAACAATTATGCAGTCCCTTCTGTGGGATCATTTCAGTGTCATTCTAGGCCATCTCTTTGGCTTGAGTGTCTCATATTTTGAGCATTGTTGTATTGCTTTATCCACCTCCATATTAATAAAATGGCTCAGATATTCTATACACTCCAATGTTATATTTAGATTAATTGTTTACTTAGTTGCAGTTCATCTATTGTGTTTTAGTATTACTGCATTCTCCCTGTTTGGGATATTACATCAGCGGGGCCTCTTTGGTGGTTATATTTCTCCTTCTTTCAGTATGCAGGGGAATTATGTCTCATGTACTCATATTAACAGATGTCATTGTATTCAGTCCCGACATATATTTTCCAGGCACATTATGTATATGGGACTCATTGTGTCATTGTATCACTTTTTGGCCTATTGATTTCAGCATTTCATGTATCATATTCTTTTTTTCTCAGACCCACATTGTCAGGCACATAATTATTATGTGTACTCAGTAATCTTGGCAGGTATGGTTATGCCTCCCCTGCCTCATTTGAGATTATGTAATTACCAGTTAAAGTATACTTCTATCAGATAATTAGTTCCCTCCCCCTCCATTCTGATTCCTTTCTCACCTTGCTTCAAATCTCCCCTCTCTCAATATCCCTCTACATAACTCCCCTTCGGTGTCTCATGAAAGTTCTCCTCACACTCTTGCATTGGGGGAAACCTGTTATCACTCAAAAAATGATCACCTACCATTCCTTACTAAGTGGATCGAAATATGCCTTGTAGGATTAATTTTACCATGGTAAATTCACTTTCACCAAAGGAAATAATTTAGTAAACCATTTTTCCTAAGTTATTTCTCATTAAAATTCAAAAATCCCATGGGAATTATTGAATAAATAATTATTTATTTAAATTTCTCTAGAAATAGTTATTAATTCTATATTTGATATTTATTTCTTAATTACCTTTGACTTAATCACCTTGGAATCATTAAATAAATCACTATTTATTTTTCATTCTTTAATCATTCCATATTTTCCATATGAGATAATTATTAAACCACTTGTAATATTCCCAAATGGGAAAATTTGGAATATAGTGTATGAATATTAAAATAGCAGGAAGTATCAACACATTAAATATGAGCCAAATAATAGATCCATGGTATTATGTATAACAGAAATAAATAAGTACAAGATCTTGGGGATCCAGCCCCTCAAGATAGGCAAAGGAAGCCTCCAATGCCAAAATTTACCCAAAACCTGTAATACGTTGCCATAAAAAGTACTAAAGAAAGCACATCACATTTTTAGTGACTAATACTATAGCTAGAACATATATATAATTGTATATGATAAGCTCATGCTCATACAGGGCTAAAAATGGAGATTTATGCTCCTTAACACTTTTCCAAGACAAACCAGGAAGGGTTTTCAGAAGTGCACAAAATATGAATGGTGGATCTAAGGCCCTAGGGCTGAAGATGAATTGAAACTGAATCACATAGAAGGAGGTGGCTAAATCTGATGTAGATTTAAAATAACTCCTCCAAAAGGTCTCTCTCAATGAATGGTTGATCCCTTTAATGGAAAGCAAGCTACTGTTATTGTGAGAAACTATTACTTCTAAGGAGAGGAACCATGTGTGGAAGGTTTTTAGAGTGATTAGAATGATCTAGGACTTTAACCACGGATTCTACTCAAAAAATAAAGAAAAACCCAGAAATGGTTTTGCCATATTTTAATTTTGGATTTTCGGCCCTTTTTGGGTTGCCCACTGCAACAACTCACTAAAATAACGCAGATCTGGACTAGAACTATCATGTAGGGGATAAAATCATCTTGGATTGATGCCAAATATGTCAAATAATCCCAAGGGGCTCCTTTACTGGCCTCCCAATGGAAGGAAACCTTCCTCCACTGCAAAACTAGCTCAGAAAACACCCAATACAATCTTCCACCGCTGCACTCTGCAACTCAGCACATATCTCAATAGAAACTGCATTGTACCACAAGAATGAAGCTTGGCCTGAAACATAAATGTGGAAATATAGTGAAAAATATCTTCCTATGAGGCCTCTAAAGGATAGAGGTGGGATTCTCGATCAGGAACACCCTGTGCTAAACAACACTGCAATCTTAGCTAAACAGCTAAAGAAAGCTTATATGTCTAAAAAAACCATATAATCAAAACATAAAAAAATCATAACATGAATAATATGGCTTCCATCCTCTTCCTTATATAAGAAATGAGCTTTCTAACCCTAAACCCCATTCATTTATGACACTACTTCCATGCAAGGTGTCTCCATCTAAAACTGTGTTGTCTCTCCATAAATGTCCACTCCTCCATGACATCGTTGTTGATTTGGTCAAATTTGACCCAGTCCACATGTTGTAGCCCCTGTTCACACCTTAGGGTGCTTTATTAAGCTGAAAAGATGATCCACTTTCACATGAGGAGTGGTTTTATTCCTTATGAAGAGATTTATGGGTCTCCCTACCCACTTATTCATCAAACAAGAAAGCAGAATTATATTTTAATATTCCAATTAGCTGCATGCTAATTTAGGAATATTACACCACTATTTAATAATAATTTCTTTATTAATTCTCATAAAGTGATTAGTAAATCATTTTTATTTGTTAATTACTTCAACCACTTTCTAAATAAATATATTTGACCATTTTGACATCTTTTTCCTCTCAAAAAATATAATAAATTCTTCCCAACGACTAGATTTTGATTTGGTCAATAATATCTTATTATTTTCTAATTTCTCTTTTAGTTCAATTCTTTGTTATAAATAAGAGGTTTTTCTATTCATTCTTCATGGATGGCCATTTTCATCATCACCACTATTGTCTCATTTCATTTGAGCTCCTACATGAGTCAAGTCATCTTTTGGTTTTTACCCATTGCAAGTTGAGAGAGAAGCATGCACCTAAAGCACAAGGGAAATAATAAGACCCATATCACAGAGTGGGAACTCTAGAATGATTTTTTAATTCCTCATCACCAGGTGTTTTAATAAAATTATTATTTGATAAAGTCCTCCACGAGGTTATTGCAGTTCAATTTTTCCTGTTATATGTTTCTGTTTTGAAATATATATTATGTTATAGGGTTTTTTTATTGTTTTTTATTGCAGATATGAAGCATAGACAACCATATTCCGTTGTGAGGGTCACTCATCGACAGAGACTCAAGTGAAATATTTTTGGTACACATCTAAGAATTTTCATACTGAAAAAATAAATTAACAAATCCAACGACCTGCTAACAATGGATACTATGTGATCACATGTGATTATGCCACTTCATAATTTGTTTCGCATTGTTTTAATGGATACCACTATTATAGTGTTTATGGGATACTTTTGGCAGGGCATTAATATTGTTATAACTAGAATTTTAACACATGTCTAGCCGCATATTATATGAGTTTTAATATATAACACAACCAAGTTTTTCACCATATGTCATATACGAATATTTTTATAACAATACCTTTTTTGGATCGATATTAATTGGAGCGCTGATATATATTATGGTTAACAACCCAACCATTATAATGAATGTTGTGTTGAGGTGCAATATTTCTATATAATGCACTGAGTATGGTTATGGCCATATAATATATATAATATGGTTGGTTACAACAAATGGTTTAAATGCATTCCATTTACATATGTTATTATAAGAATGGGACACAACCTCCATGGGCTCGACGCTAGGGTTACAGACCCCCAATGTTATATATATGAAAATATTTTTCATTGAGCCACAATATTTGGGTTGTGAAATTTTGATAGTTCCAAGAGTGTTATGCCTTTTTTTTGGCCTGCATATGTCTATATGTAAGTGGTTTTAGATCTTGCTTTTTGTAGCAACCAAAGGAGATTTTTGGTGGCATTTTGGAGGCCACTTCCTGGTAGAAAAGAGTTCATTTGTAGCAATATTTTTGGAGGAATTTTTTCTTATTGTAATAGGAATTTTTGGGAGAATATTACTAAAAAAGGCCACTCCCTTAGAGGCAAGACCCAAAGACGTATTCCACATTGGACGAACTTTGTTATCAATTGGTTTGTACTTATTTTCTTGATCTTATACATCTCATTTTTAATTGCAACTTCATTTAAAGTCTTTCATGCTTGATTAAGTTAATTTCTTGTTCAATTTACATAATTATTGGTCAAAGTTGTCATTGATGTCAATATCACATTTTTGAGATGGAAAATATTCTTGTAATACTTGAATAACCCTAATATCATGCATACCCTTGGAGAAAACCCTAGTCTATGCCTTAATGATCTAAGTTCATTTATGAAAAAATCTTGTTGTCGAAATGTGAAGATGCCATAACCTCATACATGAAGTCCTAACTATTTGATTCCCTAAAGCCCTAATATTCCCTAGAAGTATTATATGTAATTAGTGGCATAATGGAAGGTCTCCATGAAACCCTAATATGAAACCTTATGATCTCATGCCTATTATGATTCCCTAGTATAATGATGAATACTAAAAAAAAAGAGATAAAAAAACCCTAAAATCATTGAATCATTCCAAATATTGAATGCTCACTTATGAAAGAAATCATAGGTCTATAACAAAGATATAGCAAATGTATTCTAGTCTATAGTATTATAAAATAGCCCTCCAAAGACAATCACGATTCTCCTCTTCATGTCCGGTTCAAGAAAGAATAACAAACTCATGTCGCCTCACAGTTAAGAGACTCATCCCTTCAATAAGGTCATGTCAGCTTATATATATATGGGTAGACCAATATATATAGGCATGAAAGGCATCCTCATTTCCACAGTTCATAATTTCATATATCTCTATAATTTCATATATTAATTACGGAGTTTAGATGAGACAACATAAGGAGCTCAGAATAAGGTAAAAAGGTAGAATTTGGGTGGTGTCAAGGGAATTCAAATACATCTAAAGTTCGTATCACAGTAGAAGTGAAAAGGGATAAGGTTCAAGTTCAGATTTCATCACAGTCATATATTTTGGTGCAATGAAGGAAGCCTTAGATTCAGTGTTATCTCAAAAGATATAATTTGGACCTCATGGTGATTTAGAACTATATTAGTCTTGATGATTACAATATTTCAATGATAAAGGTTCCACATAATTAAAGGGAGAAGAATTACATTACAATTAGAAGAAATGGATCCATCTTAGTTTAAAGGATTATTATCACCAAAGCAAGTTCTCGAGAATATGACAACGAGAATGAGATCTCGATGTGGAGACAATGATACTATCTCAATGACAACAATGTCTTGATGCAAAGAAGGTGGAAGTGAAAGAGGATTCAAGAAGAAGAGAAGATAGTCAGACTTATTTTGGTATCCATATTAAAACCTTACCTTGGACCTGTTGGGTATAATCACATTAGCTTAGAACTATGGAACCAAGTCTCGGACTTGTGGAACCAACCCTCATATCTGTTTTGGGTCATCTCTATAGCTCATACAGAAAGGATACTTATAATCTCATACCTGTGTTTCAACCCATTTTTTAAGCTCCCCGTGCTTAGATAGAAATAACAGTAGCCCCAGACCTGAAAAAAGCCTTATCAAACTCCTAATATATTGTATAATTATCAATCTCATTACAAACATATGAAACTATAAAATTCATATTATATTGACCTGTGACAAAGTCTTGTGGTAGGACATCACCTCAGATTGGTGGACAATCATTTGACTAGTGTCATCAAGCCTCAGACAACCACCTGTGGAGGGCTCGAAATAAATATCAATCACCCATGTAGACTTAGTCTTGACCCCGTGGACAAAGGCTGGAATTGTTACGAGCTTGAAAATGAGTAAAATCTTTTGGATTGTTGGGCTTGAATTACAGATCTTAGACTTTTTCCAAAGTATATTTTGGCCTCACAGTGGAGTTTTTTTTTAAGGCAAATATAGAAAACTCCTTGAAGAATATTTTGTCCAAACCTTGGTTGGAAAATTGGAAGCATATTCTATGAGAATTTTCCTACATATATCATTTAAATTCCTTCGTGTTCTAGACCTTGAAGAATGCTTGGAGTATATCTATTGTACCTTTTCGAGGAAGAAAATATTTGAAGGCCTCATTAAGACATCTCTAAGCATTACTGAATATCCCTTAGAGTTTGGTGTCCATATTTATTAAAGAATATTTATTGAGATAGGATATTGAAGAAAACCTTGAATATTGAAGAACACCTTGGAAAATATCTTTGAGCATCTCATTCTAGACAACTATAGAATTTAAGACATATTGTTAAGAATCCTTAGTTGATCTTGGAGAGACTATTGAAGAACATGATGCATTGTTGAAGTGATCATGAGGTGAACTTGAAGAAACTTGTTTGGGTAACATGAAGAGCTCTAGAGACACCTTCTAAGAAGAGAAGGTTGTGATTGATTTGGTAATCCCTTGAATATCATTTGAGGGCAGTGTTGAGGGTGAATATACTTCCAGGGCTCATTGCAAAAGATATTGGAAGCCATGAATAATCGTTGATATTATCTTGAAGAAGCGAAGCAAAGGGTTGGAGCCCTAAAGGATAGAGTCCTCAAGAAGACTAGGTTGGAGCTTGTACCATATATTGGGTTAGATCCCTAGAGGTTGGAGCATCATAGAGACAAGGTTGGTGCCTTGGGAAGATAGGGTTAGATCCCTAAAGGTTGGAGCCTCGTGAATTCCAAGTTGGTGCTTGACAAAGAACATGTTGGAGGCTGGTGGATTGAAGATTGATGTCTTCATCTAGGGTTGGAGCCCTACACTATATTTTACTTGACTTCTTGTAAAAAATAGATTAATAAAAAATTTTATTCTTATTGTTAATTTTTTGTTTTAATTATACGTGATATAAGTGGTAAAAATAACAATTGAAAAAACATATTGATTCACCCCGCCCTTTCAGTATTTCCAACAATTTGTATCAGAGACAATACCATCACTCAATATCAAAATTGCTTGAAGGTAGATCCTTAGAACATAAATTGAAAAGCCAAGGAAGAAATAATACAATCCCTCTAAATATGTCTCTTCCTCAACCATGAAATAAAAATATAATAAAATTGGGAAATCTCCATTGTTTAATGGAAACTTCAATATATGGAAGGAAAGAATGAAGAATTATTTAATGGATGAAGGTTTTGAAGTCTGAGAATCAGTGATTACTCAGAGAATAATGGAAGAATAGTCCAAGGAATATAATGCAAGAGCTATGAAGACGATATTGAATGGGATACCAGATCCTATATGGGTAAAAGTGGAAAAATGTTCATCGACAAAAGGTATGTGGGACAAAATTCAAGATCTTCACTCAAAAGGATATGTGATCATGAACTCTAATTAATAAGACAATGAAAAATAAGAAGGAAACATAGAACCCATAAAATAAGCTAAAAACAAGATTGAAGACATCAAGAATAAGGAGGGCCTATAAGATGAAGAAGACTTCACAAAAGATCTCATGGGAAAAATTGTAGCTTCCCTAAAAGAGATAAGAACTTAGAAAAAAGAAGATGAGGAGATCAAGAAGTAACCAAAACATGGTGACCATAACCTTAACAAGACAAGGAAGGAAGTTGACCTACTCAAGCTTCAGGTATAAGAAATATATGGGAAGATTACCAAGATAAAGGAGAATTTTTTTCAAACCATGAAAATGAATCATGAATAAGTCATATATATGACAAATAAATTGGATAACACAAAGAAAATTGAAGAAATTTTGTCAAGATATATAGAACAAAGACATGAGGAATTGAACAAACTTGAAATAAAAATTGGGCAGTATAAGGAAGATGTATCTTCCCTTAAATTTCAGTTGGAAGAAGAGAAGAAACAATCACAAGCAGTTAAAAAGGTGATGGAAGTTTTGGTCCTCCTAGAAGGACAGGTCGATGCAGAAAAGGAAAGAAATTCTATGACATGCTAACTAGAAGAAAATGATGAAGAGATATTGAAATTAAAATGAGATATCACCTCTCTCAAGGCCCAAACATGTGAAGCAACAAATATAAAGGAAGAAATGGAGATCAGTTTAGAAAATAAGGATGAAGAATGAAAGATTATGAAAGAAGAAATCAATCTCCTAAAGAAAGAATTTGATCATATAAACAAGAGTCTAAAGAGCTCTCAAACCCTAGATTACATCCTATGTAACCAAAGGGCCCTGCTCGATAAATCGTGTCTCGGATATGCAGGTGAACCCTCAAAGGAAAATGATGCAAATTGTAATGCTTCAAACCACAAGGATGTGGAAAAATTTGGAATAAATATTGATGCCTCTAGTTCTAGTAACAGAAATGAGAAGAGTCAAGATAACATTGGAATAAACCCTACTCCAAGAAGTTATGCAAATGGTGTCAAGAATGCAAGAGTAAATAAATTTGATCAAAGAATCCAAAGAAAGAATGACTTTTGAAGTGTTATCACACATAAAATTTTGAAACATTACTTGACATGGTTATATAGTTCACTCATCAAAAGGATAAGGTCCCCTTAAGCCTTTTCAAGTTGGTACAGGAAAATTTCATTTTTTACATGTTTATCCTATGCTAAGGTTCAAGGTCACCTCCATTTATGTCATGTCATGTCCCATCAATCCTCATATGGTGTTAGTTTTCATTCCCTATGCATTTAAATTCAAAAGGGGGGCTTGTGTCAAATTTTCAAGTTTTCGTAGTGTTTTATACAGCAAAACGGTAATTTTTGCTATGAAACTACCTAATAGCTTTGTAGTGAAACTGTTAGAGGTTAAACTAATCACACTATGAAAATATGTTTTCTTTCCTGTCTTGTCAAATTTGATATGAAATGTCATTCCATGATTGGAGGATTTTGGGCGGTGGTCATTCGAGTCTGGTATGGTTAATTCAAAAGTACAAAGCTATGTCTGAGGTCATCATTACCCTTTTTGGCATGCATGTGTCATGATTAAAGCATGAAATTTCATTCAAACCATAAAACCTTACCCGAATCAGCCTCTTTATCATATTCTGCTTTATATTTGCATGTAATTGGATCTCTGGAGAGACGCTTCATCGAGTCAAGCAAGTTGCTGGCATATTTGAACTTTGCAAGTGTCATCAAGCAAGTGAGGCTGTGAATATATAAATCATCCATGGCTGCAAGAAGGAAAACAAATAAAGGTGGTCATTTCCACTGGTATGAGCCCATGGACATGAATTTTATCAATGAAGACCCAACTGGCGTGGAGGTTTTCAGAAGAACTAGTTGCTTGCAATTCTATCAAAGGTTGCAGGCCTTTCATCTAAAATTTTCTAAGGATTTTGCTGCAAGCTTCACTGGAACAAATTCAAAAGTGGGAATTCTAAACCTTACAATGACACAAGACAACATTTAAACAACAACAGGAATCCCTAGATGAGGGGAACAGTGGTTTAAAAGCATCAAATTCACAATGCAGTACTACAAAGAGTTCATCAAAGTAGAACACAATGAAATTTACAAATTTTATCCCTAGGGGTTTCATGAAGGACAATTATTCAAAGCTGTTGATGAACATCGAGAAGTATTTTACCTATGAAGGATAGTTTCACATGGTCTACTCCTATCATCTCAGAATTTTGTTGCATTTTATGGGTAAGAGGTCACTTGACTTTCCCTTTTATTTATACATAATTCTAGGGAAAGTGTCAGATAAGTTTCAAATCAAGAAATAAGGCAATGAAAATTGTCTTTTTCATCATGGTTTAATCAAGCTATTAGTGTTGGTGCAATTGAAGAGACTAGACAAAGATTGTACTTCCTTTTTGTTCACGAGTGGTTATGACATTGATGTTGTCACTCCTAAGAGAGCCTCCAAACCTAGAAACATTTCATCACCAAATGTGGCAAAGGAAGTTGAAAAAGGGAATAGATCATCTCCTCTAGAACCAGTGAGCATGGAGGCAGAGCCTTTGCAGAATATTGACACACCTAAAAGAACACCTGCAAAACAGAATCAAACAGTCAGTAAACAAGGCAGCAAGAGAGTCACTAGGAGCCAGACATTGTCTAAAGGAAACTTAGAGGACATATTGCATGAAATTGACATTTAAGAAACTCCCATTGTCCAATATGAAGATATCCAAGATGGCGTAAGAAAACTGAAGAAAGGTAAGATAACTTAAAAATTAGAGTTTTTAGGTGATGATGCTGGTTTGATGTTTCAACCTAGAAATCCAATGACCAGACATGCAAGAAAGGTCATGGAAAGCAGCAAAGAGACTGAGAAGATAAATGAAACTTCTCAACCACCAAGCATCATAGATCTGTCTTCACCTCCAAAAGAAGAGCTGGTTATCAAACAAGGAAAGGGTAAAGAGAAAATTAGTGATAAATCAAAAATTGAAACCCTTAAAGAGCAGTTGAAGGTGGAAGGTGAGGATATATCATTTCTTAAGCAAGAGGCAAAGAAACACAGAGTTGAGAAAGTTTAGTTTTAGAAAATGAGAAAAATCTGGGAAGATCAAGTCACTGGTGTTTCAAAGACCTTGGACAATACAGAAAGTTGATAAAGTGGACTTAGCCAGTAAGAGGATAGTTCAAACACATCAAAAAGATAAACCGTCACTTGCAATCTAAGAATAGTGCATTAAAAAACCAAGTGCAAGATCTGTAGGAACAATTGGATTTGATTCATGTGGAGTTGGAAAAGAAAGATTTGAGGAGGACAATGATAGAAGAGCTCATTAGTCAACTGATTATAAATGAGGAGGAAACACCACAAGAGTAATAAGGTAAAATGAAATATGTTTTAGGAGGTTAATAACATGCAAACAGCCCATTTTTTGTAGCTGGAGAACAATTTTTGAAGACAATCTTGAAAATAGAATTTTCTAGTTTTTTACACTTTTTCGTAGCGTACCTCAAGCTTGAAGCCATAAATACGCTACGAAAAATCATATAAGTGGTTTTTTGCATTTAATATCAGTTTTGGCAAGTTTTAATGAGGGAGATCGATGGTTTCAAGGTTTAATGACATGATGAAGGTGTTGGAACAACAAAGAAGTCAAGAATATTGATGAAAAATCCATTTTTCTGACGCTACTAAAAATCGCTATGAAACTGCCCGATTTTCATAGCAAGAAATTGTTGAAGGATTTTGAGAATCTTAAAAGAATTTTTTTCCAGTTGGAGACCTCAACATGTTAGTGGACCTTATTAGTAGACATTTATGACTCAAATGGAGTTCCATGCAGCCAGGTCATCAGTCAAAACAAAGCTGAAGATGAAGGTCATCCATTCCTAAGAGGCAGGGTTATGTTCCATAGATCTAGGGGTGCTATAAATATGTAAAGTGGTGGTGTTACACCATTTTTTGGTCATCTAACCTATTATCATTAGATGGACCCAAGTATGTCATGTAAGACCAATTTTACTCCAAGTAAAATTGCTTTCACTCTAAAAATAACTTAGTAAATCACCTTTATTAAGTTGTTTATGGTCTACACATAAAACTCCATAAGGAAATATTAAATAAATATATATATTTTTTATTTTCCTCAAGAAATAATTAGTTAAACAGTAGTTTAATTAATATTTCTGGTTATATTTAACCCAAAACAAGGAAATCAATTAGATAAATCATTATTTATCTTATTATTTTCTAAAGAATAACTGTTTAAATCTTATTTAAATAAAATTATTTGTTAAATATGACTAATTCACCCTTAAATAATTAAATAAATCATTATTTATTTGATTGTTACTCAACCATATCTTTAAAATGATAAATAAATCATTTATTTATTTATTATTACTTAATCACATCCGTAAAATGATAAATAAATCATTTATTTATTTATTATTTACAAATAAGGGGATTTGACTCAAGTCAAATTCGTTTTCCCTCCAACACATATAATAAAATATTCCATAAAATTTGAATCTAGATTTGGTTTATAATATTTTAATTATGCACCAATCTCTAGACTAACTCAATATTTTGTTATAAATAGAATGGTTTTCCAATTCATTTGTCACCTTTTGTTGCCTAAAGATCACTCTAGATCTCAACTCTTGGTCTGGCTATTGATCCATTATCATAGCCATATTTTTTCCATTTTTGTCTGGGTTTTCTACACCATCAAGAGAGAGTAATTCTAAATCTGAAGTGCTAAGGACTTACAAGAACCCATCCCATTGAGGAGAATAGGAAACATCCTCTTTTGTTTTCCTCCTAGGTTCCATTAATAAAATTTCATTGGATATATTGTCGTCTTGTCTATTGGATCTATGGAGTAAATTTTATTTTTCTACTATTTAATGTCTTCTAATGCATAGATCTAGATTTTTGTAGCATTTTTCTTGATCATATAACTGTAGATCTGAAGATATTAGCAGTCATTTCTGTTTTTAGGGCTGTTTGTTATGCACAACTAAAGTGGTATTTTTTCGTACACCTCGAATCAAGATTCATACTAACAACTGGAGTCTCCACACGGGTTTACCATTACGATCGCTGTCATTTTCCTGATCCTTGCATATCCAGCTGCTTCAAACCCTAGGATTTCTCTTCAACCCCTTGTGTTGCTTATTCTTGATGTTTTTTTTAACCCATAAAACCCTAAAACTATAAAAATTCTAACTTCCACGTGTTTTCAGACCCATTGAGCAGGTGACAGACATCAGCCGTAGCTGAGACGACAATTTTTTTCTGAAATCTGTCGTCGAGAGTGCCAGAAGTACAGGTCGCACTTTGCTACCAAAAACCTATGACATGGACCTCTAGGGCACACTTTACAGCCCAAAAAGTTTGACCCTTTCTGAAAACATGCCAAAAACTGCGACTTGGACTTTCTGCAGGGATTTTTCTGAAAGTTTTCTGAGTTCTAATTAGCTTCTGTTTAGGGTTGTCTAACCTCCTTCTTCATCTGTTTTGGACCTGTACTTGTTTTTTTTCACTCAAATAAGTGCGAACCTAGCCCCCTAGGGCTTCAGTACCCTCCACTTTTGTGGAAGAGTGTTTTCTGTTGCAGGGTGTCTGAAATTTCAGAGTCTTTAGCCATTTTTTCAGATCTGATACCTTATCTTCAGATCCACTTCAGATCGCTTGTTATCCATTCAAATCTCCTCTTTTAGCTTTTTTTTTGTTTTCCTTTAAGGGGCGCTCTGCTTCCTTCCTGGAGATAGCCTTTCGCCACCAATTTTTACAGCAATTTTCCTCTTATTTGTTGTTGTTTTCTGCACCACTTTCCAGCAGATTTTGTCTTTTAGATCTCTATCCCTCTTGACCCAAAATCTATTAGCCTATTTTGGCATGTTTATATTAGTTTTTACTCACCTATTGACTAGTTGTTGAGAGGCCCACCTTCTTGGGTTTATATTATTGCATTATTAGCTATTTAGTTTCTTTTTTGTAGGCCTATATACTATCATTTGCAGGGTTATTTACAGCTATACAAAAACACTTTTTCTTTTTCTCTACAAATGTCTGGGTTTAAAAATTAAAATTTACACACTTTTAAACACACGCCTTAAGCAAAAAAGGGCTTGGTTAACATCACAAATCAAAGACTCTAAAACATTGAAATAAATTGATCCTTCACCTCTCTGCCCTTGTTTCGACATTGTAATCGGTTGATCCTGCACCTTCCTACCCTTGCCAGTCTCTTTTTCCTTTATGCCATGTGTGTGTCATCATTTCTCAACCTTCCATGGGGTCTGATTTTCCTCAGGGGAAGGCTAGCAACCCCTACACATCTTCCCCTCTTGATAGCACGTATTTAGGGTACAACATGCCTCCTCTCTTTGCCCAACCTCCTCTATACCACACTATTACCCAAAATTTTCCATATGGTACCCCCGATGACCATATTCTCATGATGAAATCCTATCAACCTTCAACGCTATACATCAATCTTCAGACTCGGTCCCATCAGCACAACAAGCCTCCCACCACATCTGTCCCCGAGCTACCTCCTTCGATCTCTATAGAGCCTCTTTCGACACCTAATGACCCCTTGAATATCCCTCAGCCTAGAGCAGAGGTTCATACCAAGATACCTAAGGTTCCACTACGCCGAAATTCTTCTTCTGGTAAAGCCACCCATTTTTATAGCATAGTTGATGATTTGGCACAATCCCTTGCTGCCATTTCAATGCTAGAACTCCTCCAGTCGTGCCCTTCACAACGAAAATATCTTCTGTCTGTCATGGGTGCTATAAACCCTTCTGATGATCGATTGATTGTCTGTGATGTTGACCGGTCAAAACATCCTCCTCTACTTACTTCCGTCGCTTTCCAAATCCCAGTCAAGATCCGAAACGCCAATGTTTCTCGCTGCATTATTGATGAGGGGGTATCCACCTGCGTGATGTCCTCTTAATTTTGGAAACAACTCAGATATCTTGAGTTGGCCCCTTCCACGATCACTCTCTGAGCCTAGGATGGCCACGCCTCCAAGCCTATTGGCTTATTCCGCAATTGTCCTATCACTCTTGCGGGAAAGATGGTTTGCATTGACGTAGAAGTCATAGATGCCCCCTTGGATTACAACATTATTTTGGGTCATAGCTACACTTATGTGATGTCTCCTGTCCCTTCCGCAGTTAATTGCAAGATTTCCTTCCCCCATAACGGAAATATAGTCACTATTGACCAGTTGACATATTATGAGCCGAAAGTCTCAGACTTCCCCTGAGTCCACTATCTCTTCGGTGGCCAAAAATTAAACCATCAACCCTTTGACCAGTGTCTCACCTGGTATCTACAAGGACTCCTCCTTTCTTGGTACTTTCCCTGGTCTTTCTCCTCCTATCTCTGATCCTAGTTGATCGAATTTTTACATGATGAAATCGTCTCAGGCTTCTCTCAAGAGGCCCACCTTGGCTATTCAGCAGCACCCTCACCCTCCAGAGTCGTTTCCTAGCCCTTCGATGCAGCCTCTTGGACCTCCTCCTCCTAGCCCTTCAACTGGTACTCATGAGCCTATTTATCCTCCTAGGTCAGTTCCTCTAGGCCTTAACCATTTAGGAGCCGTCCCACCTGGCCATTACCCCTCCGGTCAGATACTGTTCCTAGTCCCTCCACCAGGCGTCTATACGACACCTGTCATGGCCACCCTCTCTCTTCCTAACTTGACCATTGGGCTCCCGGTTTGGTACCTTGATCCTCCAACCACCACCCCACCAAGTCAACCTAAACCTTATCTTGCTTTGACCTCGGTTCAACTGGTCCCCCTGATTTCTCCCATTGTCACAGTGCCTCAACCATCTCAACAGGAACCGCCTCCTATTGCGACCACTTCGGGTAAGAAGGGCAAAGCTCAAGAAAGGGCCTCAAAGGACAAAGTGGCCCCAACTAACCCTGCACCTCCTTCACCTCCAAAGCCCTGCGCTTTGTGTGATGTTATCGATCATGCGACTCATACTTGTCCTGAGTTGCCCCGCATCAAGCCCATGGTTAATGTTGCGTTCCTTGAGTCGACGGTCCCCGAAACCTCTTCTTCTTCATCGACCGTTATCGAGAACAAAAAGACTATTCACACCAAACACAGTTGTGCTTTGTGTGGTCTCCATGGCCATTACTCTCATCATTGTCCCCGCCTTACACATTACCGTGCCTCTTTAGAGATAGTTTAGGAATACGAGATTGAACAGAACTAATCCGCTTCTCCCATAATTGTACAATATGTTGTAGGCCAGACCAAGGATTTACCTGCTCTTATTGACATTCCCCCCCTGATGTCGACATGACTGAGCATGCAGCCAACATCCTCTACCTTTCAGCATCCTTGAGACCCTTGATAGAAGCTCCATCTAAATCTTCTCCTATTGTTTCGCTTGACCCCCTTTCAGCAAACACCCTAGGATCAACATCAGCAAATCCTTTATTTGCTTATTCTTAGGTAATCTCCAGAAATGATGTGCATGTGAGCTCATGATGATGAGTCAGGTAGCCTCACCGCGTCATGTGGTCTCCCTTCCCCATGTCTTTCCACCTCCTGTTATGACAATGACATCATGGAAGCTATGTCCACCCCTGACTTCATCTTTCCTGCCCATAAATAGGATGCCATCATCCATTCCTTTGGTGACTTATGTAGCCTCAACTCAAGCTACGTCTCTAGTAGCTCCCACACTTCCCCTCACTGGTGGCATGTGGGAAGTAGAAATCCTACCCATATCACTCCCTTCCGCAGAGTGCATTCAATTTCTACTATGCACTCAGATTGCCAACATTGTTCTTTATCCTCCAATTTATTGTCTTGTGGCACCTTTCAGAGGGACCCCCCGTCAACACCTTATGTCGGTTTTTCCGATGGTGTAAGTCACTACTCTCGGAATTTAGCCTCGGCAGGTTGGGCCATTTTTACCCCTTTGCAGGCGCTTGTTCTTTCAAACGGTGTATGCATTGGTACTACTACCAATAATCAGGCCCAATATTATGCAGTACGAGGTTTATTAGCTGATTCCATTTCACATCGCATCTTCCATCTTCATGTCTGTTTAGATTCCTTTCTTCTTGTCATGCAATTGAATGGTGTCTATCATGTGCATAATCCTATCCTTTTTAGAAGATATTTACGAGTGAAGCTGTTGATGCATGAATTTGAAATCATTACTTTCAGTCATGTACCTAGAACACAAAATCACTATGTAGATAGGATTGTGAACCATATTCTAGATTGGCATTTAACGCACACATTTAACACAAGACAATAACATAAAAATATCAAAACGATGCATATCCATAGTATTTGTCGTACAAAATGTTTTAGAGTTCATCAACTCTGATACATATGACATGCCCATAGCATGTTATCAAAATCTCAAAAATGGGGGCAACACATGCCCCTACACACTAATCACTATCTGGAGGATCCCGAGCCAATGGCTCTTCCCCCGCAGCTCGTAGATCACGATCACTCTATCTGGCCATTTCCATGTGTCGCATGACCCCTCACCATTCCGAGGGTAAACCAATACATGCCTCTATGTACGGGTCATATAAGTCTTTCCATCCACACTCCAAAACACTAGTCAGAAGCCTCTCACATATATGATGGACTTCCTCCAGAAGGGCTGTTGCATCCTCATTTTGCTGCGCCCTTGGTCCACTAGATCTTGCATCTCCTGATACTGTAAGATGCCCCATGTACCCGACTGGTTTTACCGATGCTGTATTTGCATACCAAAAGTAAAAGAATCAATACTACATACAATATTATAAAAAATTTACATGCACATAAAATATTAGCATTGTGGAAATTACCATCTGGTCCCCATATTCAACCAGGTGGAAGTGGCAGATCTGGGTCCCCAAAATAACTCATCCCACTATAGGGATAGTCCTCTATATACAACGACATCTGATCCCAATGAACAAAGAAATCAAGACAGAACACTCATCCAACTACTCCACCTCTTCCTCTGCATAGTATCTACCCCCACCAGTGCATCCGAGGCTCTCTCGAGCCCCCATCTAGGAGCTGTATGCGAGGTCAAAGTGTCAGGATATTCTCAAAGAAGAAAGAGCACAAAATTGTACCATATGCACAGTCATGGTTCACTTGCCGCTTACATAGTGACAACTGTCGTTTCAACGATGACAACATCATCTGGTCCCACCCATAGTAGGTCCCACTCAAAACACTCTCCACCAGTATCATCTGTCTCCCCGTAATGTGATGGAGTGCCTGGTTTCCCAGGATCTGTAGCACCGCTGCGGCCACAACATAGGTCTCTAACCTTTCCAAATCCCCGATGGGTATCCGAGTCCCCTTGAATTAGAGACCTAGATGACAATGGCACTATACAAAATCTATGATATTCTGCCCATGCAGTAATACTGGCTAAGTATTCCCTACCATCCCAAGTGGTGGGAGACTAGTTAGGAAATATATATCCTGGATCGTCAACTCGATCTGGTGCCCTTGCACTATAAAGACTTGATGGTTCGGGTCCCAGTAGCTGACAATCCGGGCCAATAAGGGCTCCCTAACTCTCATCAACGGGTTCTCCACAAACTTCAAAACCCCAAACATGGCCAAAGCATTGCGGACACCCTAATCCTCCCGGAGCTCCGAACGTAATGCGCCCAGGTGTCTCTCTCTCCAGTTGATTCGTTATTATACCATACCTACACAAAACCATCATATTCATCAGTATACAGATAGGAAATACTGTTTCTCATAAGAAAACCCTAGTGCTCAGCCAAAAAATAGCACCAAAACACCCCTCCTAGACAGGTCGCACATTTCAGGCCCAAACTTGGGAGAAGTCGCACTTATCTGGCCAAAACCTTCTACCCAAGTCGCATTTTTTTCCCCAAAAAGTGCGACCCGACCGTGAGGAGGAGTAGAGGGATTTTCCTGAGCATTAGGGACCTAATCTGAACTTTTAATCAACTAAAAATAAAGAGTAGGGTTAGGCCTCTTACCTGCAACTGACAGCTCCCAATTACAAAGGTCAGTTTGTTCGCTACGATCGCCGCAAGATTTAGGGCCTTCTCTTCTCTCCACATTCACCATAGCTCATCATGAAAATGAATGAATTTAGAGGGAAAATGCCTTATTAAAAGAGAAACCCCCATTTTTTCTTTCACTCGTCACGATCCAACCGTAGCTTCATTCACCAAACCGTCCAAACCATTGGAAAGCTCTCACTGAGTCCTCAAATGGGCATATGTTAGTTTTTAGTGATTTGATACTTTACTAGGACACATTTTCCTAAGAAGTGCCACTTCACCCTTCCTCAAAAATTGAATTTATTCACTTGGAACACTCGTACCGGGGCACCATGTTGCCTCCATACTTTTCCATGCTCGTGTCGCCTTTCGTCATGAGTTACCATCAAGTACTCATGCTTTTATGGTCCCATTTGGCCCCTTTTCATATGTGGCAGCACCATCGAGTCACCCTTGTTTAGAGCATCCTTGTTGAGTCATCATTGCTTTCATGGAGTCTATCCTGAGTCCCTTTACATCTCGCCACAATTCCCCATCATTAATTGCTTGGTTTCTCTCTCGTGTCGCTCATGATGGCCTTCAGTCCCACTTTCACCTATCCCCCATGATATTGTGTCAGTTGCTGCCAGGTCATCCATGCTTTTTATGCTCTAACAAGGGAAGTCGTCTGTTCGCTACTCATTTCCCCCCATTTCATCATCATCTCTGGTGTCAATCTGTTAGTCGCTCCACTATTTTCTTTGGTGCCTTAGTTGAGGATCCCTTATTGCCTCACCTATGGCAGACCTCCTTCTGTCAACATCATCTCATTCATTCCAGAAGACAGGTCTAGAGGGCGGTGTACCTTGGTTCCAGCTTCCACTTTTGTTCGGTACCTCGGATCAAGAAAAGGGACTCCTTATTTCCCTTTGACTTGATTACTTCTCAGCTCCAACACTTTTCAGCATGATCAAGATCCGTATACTTGATGGTTCAGTGATGTAGCAGCTGACATCAATGATTCTCGGGTGTGTGTGAGATGTCTCAGTCCTCATGAGGGGGTGGCCCTATAGGTAGTCCCCCACACACTCGGATGACATCTTCATTATAGCCTTCGATGCAGCTCCATAAATTTGATTATGTCAGCCTCATTAGCTTGCAACGCCTTTTTGTTTTCATGTATCAGTCAAATTTTTAGATCCCTTTCCTGTTTTCAGGGGCATCTAGGTTTTATTTATATCTCATGTACTAAGATATTATTGTACAAAGTCCTGGATGTTATCCCAGGCACAATATGTATGTGGGATTCATTATTGTGTTATTTATCTAGCTCATGTTTAGGCTAGCATATGCTTTATTATTTCATTCCGTGGTTTTTTGGGTGCCTTATTGTTTTAAATATTACCTCGGTGGGCATAGGTATGCCTCCCCCACCGCCTATAGCAGGTACTCACTCATCAAAAATACTTGTCGCACCTGCAAGTCACCTCCTCAGGGTCTAGTTCTTTAAGCACTTTGGTTTACCTTATACTTCTCTCTCTTTGAATTCCCCTTCGATGCCTAGTGATTGAGTTCTTACAACGTACTTCAATCATACGATTAGCTCCTAACGCTCGCACGCTTGGGGGCAATCTGTTACACCATTTTTTGGTCATCTAACCTATTATCATTAGATGGACCCAAGTACATCATGTAAGACCAATTTTACTCCAAGTAAAATTTCTTTCACTATGAAAATAACTTAGTAAATCACCTTTAATAAGTTGTTTATGGTCTAAACAGGAAACTCCATAAGGAAATATTAAATAAATATATATTTGTTTGATTTTCCTCAAGAAATAATTAGTTAAACAATAGTTTAATTAACATTTCTAG
This sequence comes from Pinus albicaulis, assembly GCA_034641835.2. Classification (NCBI taxonomy): domain Eukaryota; kingdom Viridiplantae; phylum Streptophyta; class Pinopsida; order Pinales; family Pinaceae; genus Pinus; species Pinus albicaulis. Next base: position 841,761,801 of record CM076582.1, on the reverse strand, counting down.
TTATATTTAACCCAAAACAAAGAAATTAATTATATAAATCATTATTTATCTTATTATTTTCTAAAGAATAATTGTTTAAATCTTATTTAAATAATATTCTTTGTTAAATATCACTAATTCACCCTTAAATAATTAAATAAATCATTATTATTTGATTATTACTCAACCATATCCTTAAAATGATAAATAAATCATTTATTTATTTATTATTACTTAATCACATCCTTAAAATGATAATAAATCATTTATTTATTTATTATTTACAAATAAGGGGATTTGACTCAAGTCAAATTCCTTTTCCCTCCAACAAATATAATAAAATATTTCATAAAAGTTGAATCTAGATTTGGTTTATAATATTTTAACTATGCACCAATCTCTAGACTAACTCAATATTTTGTTATAAATAGAAGGGTTTTCCCATTCATTTTTCACCTTTTGTTGCCTAAATATCACTCTGGATCTCAACTCTTGGTCTGGGTATTGATCCATTATCATAGCCATATTTTTTCCATTTTTGTCTGGGTTTTCTACACCATCAAGAGAGAGGAATTCTAAATCTGAAGTGCTGATGACTTACAAGAACCCATCCCATTGAGGAGAACAGGGAACACCCTCTTGTGTTTCCCTCCCAGGTGCCATTAATAAAATTTCATTGGATATATTCTCGTCTTGTCTATTGGATATATGGAGTAAATCTTAATTTTGTACTATTTAATGTCTTCTAATGCATATTTCTAGATTTTTTCAGCATTTGTCTTGATCATCTAACTGCAGATCTAAAGATATTAGCAGTCATTTCTGGTGTTAGGGTTGTTTGTTATGCACAACTAAAGTGGTCTTTTTCGTACACCCCGAATCAAGATTCATACTAACAGGTGGTGAACTTGATAATGTTTCCTTCGAGCATGTGACATTCATTATGTAACCATCATGTAACTATTTCACATATAGGATAAAGGAATGTAATACATAGGATATAGATTCCTATTAGGAGTTTGTTTCTTTAAAGGTACCTGTCAGTTTTCTGTTCTAAGTTATTGATTTTAGTTATGAAAGGTGTCATAGAAGAATTTGAGGGTCTAGCTACTAGGAAGATCATCCATTATTGTAAATAATTTCTATTTATATACAAAACATCGAAGAAGAAAAGGGTTGGAGAATATTGCACCAAATTGCTGCTTGTATGTTTTTTACCATTATCAGTAAAACAAAGTGACATTCTAGTTTCCACACCTGAGCTTATCATGAGGTTTTTGATGTGTTATTGATATGAATCTTTATGTTTATTCACTTGCAGTAGATTTCATTTCTAATTACTTAGAATTCATAAGTATTATGCTATAAATTCCTTTAGTGGTAAAATGAATATGTTTTTCTATGTTATGTGTGTGATTTATATCTGTTAAAAACCTCTATCTACCTTAGCTTCCATGTAAAGAACCACTGTCACTAAGATTATTGATTGTTGAATATATAAGCCCAATGGTAGAAAGCCTTAATTTTTCAACCTACAATCATACAAAAGCAAGTTATAATTTCATAGAGTTAGCCATCTAGTACTATCATTATTCAAAATCATAAACCCCCATTTAGAGAGCCCTCTCAAACTGAAAAGGATAATATTCAATTAGAAGTGGTTTGAAAGAGTTACATTGAGTTTATTGATGAGTAGACAATCAAGATCAATTTGGTGATAACAGGAAGTACATCAAGGAAGTCTCCATCCTCCACGTACGAAAGTATATTTTTCGGTTATTTCTATTCTTGTAAAATTTTTGGGCACATGGCAAAGGATTGTAGGGCATACCACAACGAAAAATATAAGGGTTCCCATCAACTCCCTAGAAGCATCTTTGCAAGAAGAAGTTATGATTCCTCATTCATGAACAATATGGAGTGATTCATATTTTAAAAAATTTGACATATGGCTCGTAATTGTAACTTGAGTTGGGTTTCTAAAAAATCTAAGACCATTAATACCAAGAAATAAAATAAAGTTACACAAGTATGGGGAAGGAAGAAAATTGGATCCAAAAGTATCTTGAACACTCAAGCCAATAAGACATGTTTCTGATTTGATGAATGCATCTTTAGAAGATATGATATTCCAGGTTTTGATGATGAAATTTTGCCAAGAATAAGACCATGCATACTATTAGGGGGATCTTATGATTCTTGACTATTCTTGCATAATATATCTATGAAAAGCCTTATGAAACCCTTGATGAGTCACACATGGAAAATCATCACTTGATAGACCATCTCTTGGGAGAAACTCCATTTAAGAACATAATACTTTACTCATCTGATGGAAAATTCTTGAAGATGTATTCCACTTGATCATAAGGCAACAATATATCTTGAGCAAAAAAAAGAGTTAGAGGAGTTTATGCAGGTAGGGGGAGTTGGTTGATCATATGCCTCATCCATTTCCATGAAGGAATGCAGAGGATTAGGGGGATAAAGTACATTAAATAAGAGAACCATGAGAGGGGTATCAAAATATATATCATGAAGAATTAGCAATGATGAAGAAAGGAAGAAAATACAATGGAGCAACATGTCAAGAATAAGCTTGATAAGGGGAGTACTTGGGTACCCAATTTTTCATTTATGTCAAAAGGGGAGAAATTGTTGAAAGGGAAAGAATATTTCCTTGAATGAAAAATGGGGAGACCATTGGTAAAATATTCCATTGATGTCAATAGGGAATTGTTGATATGGAAAATATCCTTGTGATACTTTAATAACCCTAATCTCATGCAAACCCTAGGAGAAAACCCTAGTCCATGCCTTAATAATATAAGTGCATTTATGACAAACCTTTTTCTAGAAAAGTGAATATTTTATAACCTCGTTCATGAAGTCCTCACTATGTGCTTCCCTAAGTCCCTAAATAAAGTGATGCCCTAATATGCCCTAAAATTCTTATATGCAATTAGTGGCATAATGGAAGGTGACCATGAAACCCTAAGATGAAGCCTTATGATTTCATGCCTAGTATGATGCCCTAGTCTAATGAATAACAATAAAAAAAGAGATAAAAAAGCCATAAAATATTTGAAGTATTCCAAACATTGAATGATCACTTATGAAATAAATCTTAGGTCTATAAAAAATACATGTCAAATTTATTCTAGTCTATAGGACTGTAAAATAGCCCTCCCAAGACAAGCACAATTCTCCTCTTCATGTCAAGTTCAAGAAGGAATAACAAAATTATGTCGGCTCACAGTTAAGAGAAACGTCCCTTTGATAAGGTCATGTTGGCTTATATATAGGTAGAATAATATATATAGGGATGAAAGGTATCCACATTTACACAATTTGTAATTTTAGATAATAATTACAAAGATCAGATGAGAGAATAGAAGGAGCTCGGACTAAGGTACAAAATTAGAGTTTTGGTATTGTCAAGGGAATTTGGATCCCTCTAAATTTTGTATTAAAGTAGAAGTGAAAAAGAATAAGGGTCAAGTTCACATTTCGTCACAGTCATATAGTTTGGTGCCATTAGGGAAGCCTAAGATTTGGTGCTATCCCAAAATATATAATTCAGTCCTCCCAGTGATTCAGAGAAAACTCGGTATTGATTATTACAGTATTAGAGATATAAGAGATACACATACTTATAGGAAGAATAATGACATTGCGATTATAATAAATGGATCCATCTCAGTTCAAGGGGTGACTATCACCGAAGCAAGTTCTCAAAAATATGACAACGAGAAGGAGATATGAATGTGGAAATAGTGATAAGATCTCAATAATAACTACGCCTTTATGAAAATATGGTCAAAGTGAACGAGGATTCAAGAAGAAGAGAATACAATAAGATTTGTTTGGGTTTCTAGATTGAAACCTTATCTTGGACCTATTGCGCATAACCACAGTAGCTTATACTTGTGGAACCAACCCTTAGATATGTGTTGGGTCATCTCTAAAGCTCAGACATAAAGGATACTTACAGTCTTTGATCTATGTTGTGGCCCAATATTAAGGCTCCTCATGCTTCGACATAAATAGAAGCAGACTTAGACTTGAGACATACATTATCAAGCTCGAACTATATTACAGATTTCTGAAGCTCATTGCAGACCTATGGAACTGCAAACTTCGAATTACAATGACGTGCGACAAAGTCTTTTGGGAGGAAATCACCTTGGACTAGTGGACATTCATTTGACTAGTGTCATCAATCTTTATACAACCACCTATGGAGGGCTCTAAATAAATATCAATCACTTGTGTAGAGATAGTCTCGACCCTGTCTAAATAAATATCAATCACTTGTGTAGACATAGTCTCAACCCTGTCTAAATAAATATCAATCACTTGTGTAGACATAGTCTCGACCCTGTCTAAATAATATTTTGGCCTCGCCTTGGAGATATTTTTTAAGGAAAATATATATTCCTCCTTGAAGAATATCTCATCAAAAACTTGGTTGGAAAAGTGGAACCAAATTCCAGGAGAATTGTCTTAAAAATATCATTAAAATTCCTTCGTGTTCTAAACATTGAAGATTGCTTGTAGTAGACCTATTGTGAGGAAGACATTATTTGCAGGCCTCATTAAGGAATATCTAAGAATTGTTGGAGATCCCTTGGAGTTTGGTGTGAAGATTTATTAAATAATATTTCGTAAGACAAGCTATTGAATAAAAAATTGAATCTTGAAGAACACCTTGGACTATATCTTAGAGGAGCTCATTCTAGAAAACTAGAGCATTGAATACATTGTGAAGCACTTGAAGAATTATTTGGTGCAGACCTTGAGACTTAGTGTAGCCTATTGAATACATCTTGTTGAGCAGCCTTAACTTATCTTGGAGACACTATTGAAGACAATGATGCATTGTTGAAGTCATCATGAGGCGACCTTGAAGAAAATTGTATGGGTAACATGACAAGCTATGGAGACACCATCTATGAAGAAAAAGTTTTCATTGATGAGGTAAGTCACTTGGATCTCATTTGAGGGTAGTGATAAAGGTGAATATACTTTGAGGTCTTGTTGTAGAAGAAATTGGGAGTTGTGATGAATAGTTGATATTATCTTGAAGAATCAATGCAAAGGGCTGGATCCATAGAGGATAGGAGTCATCAAGAAGACGAGGTTGGATACTGTACCAGAGATAGGATTAGATCCCTAGAGGTTGGAAACTCATAGAGACAAGGTTTGTGCCTTGGGAATATAATATTGGAGCCCTAGAGGTTGGAGCCTCGTGAATTCCAAGTGGGTGCTTGGAAAGGTACAGCCTGGAGCCTAGTGGATTGAATATTTGTGTCTTCATCTAGGGTTGGAACCCTACACTATATTGTACTTGATTTTTTTTAAAGAAGAGACTAGTAAAAATATTTATTCTTATTGTTCATTTTGTGTTCTAATTATAAGTGATATAATAGGTAAAAATAACAATTGAAAATAAATACTGATTCACCCCCCCCCCCCCCCTCAATATTTCCAACAACCATTAACAATTGAATATTTTTTCAAGCCAAGTCACTTTAAAATATCATAGATAAAGCTCATATAAAGTGGCATCAAAGTAGTATTGATGGTTATTTTTGAGTGTGAATGATAACCAGGAGAAAATTGAAGCAAGGTGAAGGAATACATGTTCAAATAAATCCATAATTTGGATTGAAATTTTTTACTCGAAGAAGAGAAATGCCATCATGCGATGGAGAGCATAATCCTTTTGGTTTCGAGAAAGAGTTTCATAAAGATTTCATGCAATGAAGTCCATGGTTGATGAAGTGAATAAAAACAGAGGAAGTTTACAAAAGGAATCTCTTTGAAGAAAGCTAAAGATAAAGAATCATAAATGACTCCTAATTATTATCACTCTCCTCCTCATTCTCTTGGTGATTTTGAGAAACAATATCAAAGTTTCATATTGAGGTTGTTAACCAATATGGGTTATAAGGGAAAGGTCCTTATAATTTGTGGCGAAGGTATAACAAAGCCTTTAAAGGTATAAGAAAGAATTTTTTGTGTAGGATTGGGGTATGGTGAAGGGGAATGATCCAAGGTAGTGGAGATATAAATTCTCTCAATGATAAACCATTACAAGAACAAACTATGAAAAGCGAAGGCACACCATTTTCTAGAAATGGTAAAGCACATATGATGTCCAATATAAGAACAAAGACAAATTCACCTCACCATGCATGAACCAAAGACCATCCTTTAAGGTACACTAAAGCTAATTATTCCAAAGTTATGTTTGATTATAGCAATATTGGAAACCATGCTAATGAGATATTTTTGGCACGACATTAATATGGTTATAACCAAAGTTTTAATGTATGGTTGATTATTATATGAGTCTTAATATATAACACCATCCATTTTTTAACCATATTTCATATATGAAGCTATAACTATAATGTTTTGTGGATAAATATTAACTAGAGCGATGGTATATATTATGGTAGCAACCCAACCATTAAAACAAATACCATGTTGAGGGTGGAGTTGTAATACTGCTATATAATGCTTCAAGTATGGTTATGACCATATACTATATATAAGATGGATGGTTATAACAAATGGTTTAAATATAGTCCATTTACATATGATTTTATAGCAATGGGGCGCAACCTCTGTAGCTTGACCCTGAGGTTGCAAATCCCCAATGTTATATATACCAAAATATTTTCCATTGAGCCAAAACCCTTGGGTGGTGACCTTTTAATAATTCCAAGAGTCTTTATTCCTTTTTTTTTGGCCTGCATATTTTTGTATGTAAGTGGTTTTAGACCTTGGTTCTTATAGCCACCAATGAAGGTTTTTGGTGGAATTTTGGAGGCCAATTCATGGTAGTAAAGAGCTCATTTATAGAAGAATTTTTGGAGGAAATTTTTCTTATTATAATAGTTATTCTGGGGAGAATAATAAAAAATGTCACTCCTTTAGAGGAAATACCTATAGATATAGTCCACATTGGATGAAATTTGTTATCAATTGGTTTTGTACTTATTTTATCGATCTTCTACATTTCATTTTTAATTGAAAACTCATCTAAAGTATTTCATGCTTGATTTAAGTTAATTGTTGGTTTAAGTTTTATCATTCATTATTGAATATTGTTTCAAGCCAAGCTACTTTAAAATATCCTAGATCCAATTTGGATCATAGAGACCTGCAAATATTCATATTATGACATTCCGTCTCATATATTCAATTTTTGACCCTATTTTGTGTGATGGGATTTCCAGGAGGGGAGCATTGATTGTATGAAGAAGAAGGCGAGAACTTTACATTGATTATTTTAAGTATTAATAACTAATCGGCAACAAAATCACTTATTTTAATTATGAGATTAATAACTTTTTTATAATAAAGTAATTGTAAGAAATATAAACCAAAAAATATATGGATTGAATTTTTTTCTTCTATTTCATTTGTCACAGTCATGTATTCTTATATATCACTCATAAACTAATAGTAAGGCGTCTTGAAAGAGACCAAAAAATATCATCCATTCCATTTTTTGGTTAAGTAGACATCCTATGGGGTACACATTGAATTCAAAGTTAATTTCATATTTCCACTTACCTCATTTAATTGTCAAAATAAAAAATCCAACCTTTTCTGGTCTATATATTCTTAGGAATTCTTGAAGTGAACATAGTGAAACTTGGAAGAAATTTATAGAATTGTATTATTTTAAGGGAAACAGTTTTTTGTTTAAAAAATATTTAAATGGCCTATAATTTTCCATTTGTATATTTTCCCCTATTCATGAAATTCCTTTCATGTGCTTATCATTAGAAATGATTCCTATGGAAATAGTTACATGGATTCAAATTTTCATGATCATTTTAGAAAGTCATATTCAATATCACCAATATTAACTTCTACAAATGGAATAGATCATATTATAGAAAAATCTACCCATGCAAGTTTTGAACTAATTTGTCTAGACCTTTTGAATTTTCCTATTCTTGATGTTCTTCATCTTCATAGGATCCATAGAATAATGTATTCTCATTACATTATTCCCGTTAGTATACTTGTTTTTATAGTTGAAACATTTTCCATTTTATCTTATTTCATCCATTTTCCAAGCAGTCAACCTTGTTGATCTAGGAAAGGGATCATGATATTTTTTATAGCTATTAGGGATCAATTTTGTAGTGGTTATCTTTTTACTTTAAATTTTCCTTCCCAGACCGAAAAAATGCTGTAAAAATTTAGGTTTAAAGAGGCACACCTCATGTTGGATCCTTTCCTTTTAATTTCCCATAAATAGTTCCAACAAATTATCCTCTAAAATATTCTTTACTATAAGAGGAAAATTTTGGAATTGTTGAATGTGTTCTATAACTAGACCTTTTTGTGAAATGTTTATTAATTTCCTAAATGATTTATTTCTCTTAATATCACAATAATGTACTATCAATTCATCTGTAAAAAAGGGCCAAGATATAATATAATTTTTTCCTTTGAAAAAGTGATTGATATCATACATGTTGGTCTTGTTCTAAAACAATGGATGCAATATTTAGCTTTTGTAAGGATTCCACCTGATATAGATAAAAGTATTTCACCATTTTAAATATGCATGTTACATTATCATTACCATCAAACTTCGTCACGTTGATCTTCAGAATGTAATAGTTCCTTAGTGATAACTTGAAGCCTTGATGATGTGGATATTGTGTTGAAAGTTCATGATTATGTTTCTATGATACAATATTTATTCTCTCAAATTGTAAGAGAATACTCTCCATATCATATTGATCCTCAACAACATAATTCTTCTTATGTTCCTAATTAACATGGATATCCACATCACTTTTAGTCATATATTTTAATAAAAAAATTTGTAATTCTTTAATTTCTTCCCTAATCTATATTTGTATATCTTTCTTGAAATTTCAATTTATTCCTTATTTTCATTCATCTTATTTTCTATTTATCTTTAAATATTTTTTTGAGAACCTAATAAATCCACCTTTCCAACATACTACCATCCATGTCATTAAATCTATTCTGTATTTGAGAAAACATGAATTTTAATTCTTCAATTTCTTCATTAGTGAAGGATGAACCTTCAGTAGGTTTAATTGGACTATTATATTTATTTGGAGGCATGTTAAAAAATAATAATAGTAATCCTATTTATGAAAACTTTTAGTCACAAAAAAAGGATATTGTAGTCAATAGTTAGGTCACTTGTAATTTACAAACCTTTAAAAACCTTAATTTGGAGAATATATTAATGGTTGAATTTTTCCTTGATATATATTTGGGATTTGAGTTCTTCCAAATATGAAAAATTGTTTTGTAATACTATGATATGTATTTTCTACAATCCACAAGTGTGACTAGAATTTGAAGTTCCAAGTGAATGTTATGGTAAATTTCCCAAAACTTGTTGATTTTTGGCCTCTTCCCATGAGAAAAATGTATAACATGAGACGTTTATTTCTTTAGATATGAATCAAAAATTTGTACATGAAGTACTAATGTATGTGTTCAGTGATCCATAAATATTTTATAGTCTAAAAAGAGCCCGAAAAAAGTATATAGAAAAAATACCAAGCTAACTATTTAAAATTGATTTCAAGATTATTCACAAACTCTAACTTCTAAAATATATAACTCCGAATGTATATACTGAAATAAAGTATGAAATTTGAATTAGATGTTCCACGAGGTTTACGTTATTACAAAAATTCCAAAGTGACCAGTTTGAAACCGAATTTAAGAGAAATGAGGGGCCCTAAATTATTAACAACATATATACGAAATTATAGAGAACCAATGTAAAAAATTTGAACTAGATATTCATAGTAAGATTTATTCTCATTATGGCTCATTTTTCATGTTAATAGAGGTTTTAGAAATAACATTTTAGTGAAAATTGTGAACCAACTTCTTTGATACTTCTTATATGGGCACTGAGGAACCCAAACTTCCTTATACTAATATCCTCGAGAACATACCGAACCAAGATCTAAAATTTGAACCAAATGTTATTGTGACTTATCCTAAATATTCTCCAAGTTTTTCCTTCTAAAAATTCCTGAAAAACAATTATATAAAAAATGCCAAAATTACCTATTTGAGGCAAGAAAGCCCTAATATTATGATATATAACACCAAATTTTATCAACCTTATACCTTAAATATGAGAAGAAACCAATAATTAAAGTCCTGTTTTAGGGGGAAATGTCCTTCTACAATGCACAAAACAGTATTATATGGTCCTTGCACTAGGTATCCTTAGCGTATATATAGGATAAATGGGCACAATTATAGTAAAATGGGACAGTGAGGGGTTGTAGCCTATATAATAGTATAGAAATGGAAATGTAACACTTAGAATCTAGGGATTAATAAAAGGTTTTAGGGTTAACATGGGGCCTATATATGGATTGGCATCATTGTTGGTTATTTTAGAGACAAAAAATTCCTCCAAATCACCCAAAATCAAATATTTATAGGGATGCTAAAAAGTATTTGTTGATTAAGGTGGCTACCCATCCCCATATATTTCCATGTGCAGAGGAAGTTAACTAGTTGGTAGAGCATGATGATCCTAAGTAATACATGATAAAAGACATACACGAGAATCCTTTTTCTCATTCAATGCCTCTAAAATCAATATTTATTCCAAGATCCCGAAGGAAGAGTTAGCCTTGGATGAGGATTAACAATAAAATTTCAAGGTATTTCTTAGAGAGATCCTTAAGGCATGATAGACGAAAAAGTAAACCTTTAAGTCCAATAAAAACAAAGAATACCGTACCAATGCACTGAATACTTTCTTTCATCTAGTGGCTTGCATGTTATGTAGGTCATATGACAAGATCAATGCATAAATGTTTGATGGCGGATGGGTCTTATTGATGTATTCCATATAAGACTAGCGGGGAATATTTTCCTAGGTAAATATCCTCACTCTCTCCTTGAAGGATAATGTCAAGAAATATTATAATTTAAAGGGTGTCTAGTGGCCTTATTTCTTCATGGCTTCCTACCTAGTGGACATTGTCTACATCAAGCCTATATTCCTGGTAGTGTGCTAGAAGTGTAAAATGTAGGAGGAGACAATCCACATTTATTGTAAAGTTTTATAGGATCCTTATTAGATTAATTATTACACCAAGATATGCAAAGACTTCTTCATCCCACTATATGAACTTATTTTGAATGTTCCTAATCAATGATTTTCTAAAAGATCCAAGAATTTGATGTGCATAATTGGTGAATGTTTTATGGATGAGGATGGAACGTACCCAAGCATATTTGGAGAAAACAAACCTCCTCATATGCTACCAAAATCTATAACTAATTGAATAATATTGAAATAAATGTCATATTAGGCTTTCACAAGATTAGATGGAGAAATATCGTTAGAAAAGAAGGCTCCCTTCCCACCTATGTCATTACAATTGGGCTAGTATAAGTTAAAAGAAATGGAATAATTCCTAGCATAATATTACATGACACTATTAAATTTTTTGGATTTGACATTCCATAGGTAAGATCCCAAATATGTGGTGAAGAATCATTGTAAAACATGGAAATATAGGTGGGATTACCAAACAAAGACACATGCTAAGGAGATAAATAGAAAAATTCCTTGAACTTCCAAAATGTTTCCCTTAGGATGAGTTATAATTCACCTCAAGGAAAAAAAGAGGGATCCAAACTTTAAATAGAATCCCTTTCAAAGAACAAAGTTTCCCATAAGAAGTAGAAAGAGTTTCATATGAGGAGAAACTGGAAAAGGATAAAGAAAAAACCCAAATAACCTAGAGCTTAAGGTGAAGAATAAGGAATAAGAAGACATGATGAAGGAGAAAGAAATAAAGAGAAAAACAAAGGAAGAAAGGAGAAAATATAGGAAGAAGAATATAAGAGACAAAAACAAGAAAATAGGTCCAAGGCATAAGAATAAGCTCTCAAGTCCTAGTAGGTAGCATAGGGAAATGATCTCCTATAGAGAAAAACTTCCGTGGATATTGAATCAATTGAACTAACAAGTCCTACCATCACGGGTGGTCACTTTCCAGTCATATAAATGAGAATTACACTAAAAAGGAAGAGGAAAGTGGTTGACCTGGGAAAGTTCTTATATGATCACAATATGAAAAATATATTGGAAAAAAATAAAAAATAAAAACTTTTCCACTCCCCATCTTCCTCTAGTAGAAGCCACTACAGAAAGGCCTATTGTATTTGACAATAGAAAGGATCCACATGAGATGCCCTCAACAGACATAACATTTTGTTAGGACATTGAGAGAAATGTGAAAAGTCTCCTTAAACATATGAAGCAAAAGGATTACCATACAAAAAATCTAGAGAAACTTCCTACACTATTAAATGTTGAAAACAAAAATATGAAGCAATAGGGCAGTAACATGGATGATTATAGATATTATACATTTGATGTGCATGGATATTGCAAGGCCATCATCAAAAATTTCTATCCATCCCCCCAACATCTCCATAATATATCCAACAAGATGCTACCACTTTGGTTATTGTATAGTAAAAGAGGAAATCATCTGCAAGGAGTATGAAATCTTAGAACCAACCAGAGAAGTGGCCCAAAAAATATCGATAGGCTCTATTAGAGGTTTATAGGATCAATGAGGAAGAAATAAAATATTAGTCCATCATTGTAAATAAAGACTAGAATATTCAAGAATGTTTGTATAAATTCATCTCCAAATTTGTAGCTTAGCATGAGAACAACTATTCCTTAGCTGAGAGATTAATCAAGATGAATAAGTTTCCAACGTTTAGGTCCAAAGAGGAAAATAGGCCCAACAAACATGTATAAAGTGAGTTAAAATATATGTTGACTACTATATATTTTTATTTTATTTTCTTCATAAATAAAATCACATATTACAACCTCAAGCAACAAATACCTCAAGCAAAAAATCGTGGAGCCCTCAAAATCGAAAACATTGCTAAAATTATTCATGATATTGTTGAAGAAAGAGGTACAATACCTCTCACAAAGCACATCGAAACAACATTTTATCATGAACAGGTTTCAACCAAACAATATTATGATGATTTACTCTATTATGACACATGTGTAGCCTATCTTCAATAATTCTTAAGGGTCCTTGTGGAAGATCCAAGTACATTGTAGAAACTATATTTACAATCAGTGGGAGTTACAAATTATTTTCCTTAAATTACTTCCCATTATAATTCTAATAGTCTTGAAGTGAATTTATTAACAAAATATATAAATAATGTTAACTCGTAGGAATAAGGACATTTGAATTAATGAAATTCTTTATTTTGAACTTTCAAGTCTATAGTAAAACTTTGTAGAGTTTAAAAGACAATATATATGGAGATGACATACTTTATATTCATTGAAAAAAATATGGAGAAGACTGCGAAGGATAATGTTGGAATACACTGTGATTGTGCTTCATAATTATCTCAATTATTTTCATTTGTATGTGTATTTTTTGGAAATTATTATTGTTAGATAATATACCATTTCGTGAACTAGATAGACCTTTCTCACATGCTTACTAATTCTTCATTGTTGATTTTTTTGATGAGCACTTGTTATATCAGATATTGAATATTCCTTTTTTTCTCTAACAAGTTAACATTTTAGTGCTAGGAAATTTTCTAAATGATTTCTTGATACAACTATTGTTTTGTTTAGTAGTTCATTTCTTCTTTTCCTCATCTATTTTTTAGCATTAATTTAGTTTACATCGATTCTATTTCTTTGGTTAGATAGATATAATTTATTTCATTCTCATTATCTCTGATGATAATTCAATATCTCACAACATTCAAGAAAGAAAGCATGGTTAATGAGCTAGAATTTCGATTAGTCTCTTATTCAAAATTATGTGAGGCATAATTGGTACATCATATAAAAGAGAATCCCTTGTAATTGGTTGGTAATTCATCCTTGCTAAAAAATATTTTGGTGCTAGAAAGATGGACCGCATTGTGTGGATGGTAAGAATCATTATTTATTCTAAGCAAGCATTCTTGGTAAAACAAACCTCTCCCAACATAAACATACCCATATTAACTATATTTATCATACTAAAAGGGAAACCAATTAAGAAGATGTTCCCTGTGAAACTAAGAACTCAAAACCTGTAATAAATATTTGTATTTTATCCCGTCCAATGAAGTGAACAATCTTAGTGTGATACTTGTCCCTACAATAGGTATACTGGAAGAATTAATGTAGCTCCTTAGCTCTCCATGAAAAGGGATAGTACAATACTAGTCACCAAAGACATTGTCCTAATAGACTCTATTAGATATATTATTGAGAATGATTTTAATAAGTTCTTGGTCCTTTTGATTACTTAACTCTTACGCCATCCACTTCTCCACTCTCTACTCATGTATTTTCTAATACTGATGGTGGATGGACATATTGATCATAAGCATTACTCCTCTAATTATAGAAATGAATTATATCAAGAAAACATAATAGATATATTGGCCATTAATTCCCAACCTAAATGGACGTCTCAAGGAGACCTCAACCTTACAGGAAATTTGGATAATCTTCCTAAAGGACTAGAGAGAATCCTACCAAAATTTGAGTCTAATCAACTTGTTAGTCATGAATATGACATAAAGAACTTTTATATAGATTTAATATTTATGAATGTACAACATGAGGATGTGGTGTATAAGTTGTCTCCTTATACCTTTGAGAAGGAAGAATCCATATTATATTATAAATATATGTTGCTTCCATTGTTGGGTGGGATGCCTTTGAGAGACATTTCATCAATAAATTAAGTGAGCAGAAAATGGAATCTTACCCTTCTCAAGGAACTTAATGTGATCAATATGGAGAAGAAATAAAAATTGAAGGATATTAATCAACATTTCACTACTTCACCAAATACACTCCCTAAACACTCCACCCTACTGACCCTTTAGACATAGAATATTATACCTCAAATCCTTCTATATCCATGCTTGTTAGGAGGGTAGATAAGAACACCTTGGATCAAAACTTTTTGGAAACTATAAAAGTGGAGAAAAAAATGTTATCATTAATAGGGAATGTTATCACTAGGAAATCAAACAAGAAAAGCACATCATGAAATTTCAAGTAGAATGATTTACATGGTTGAAAAACATTAGAGAATCTGGAAAATTTAACTTTCTCTAGTGTGAAGAGGAAAAATTATCAAATTATGCACAGAAGACGCTAGCAAAGTGTGCTCCGCTGGCACTTTTCTTTTATTGTAGCGCAAGTCTCCATGACTTTCCCTCAATAAGTTGCCCGGTCCTGGGTATGGTGGAAGTTCACCATCTGGGACCAATTTGCACACTTCAGGAAGAATATTATCCCTTAAGGCCACCCCAGGACAATTTCCTTGAGCCACCTTGATATCTCAAGTGAGCACACAAAGGAATCAACCACCACTCTTCGGTCACTATCCACGATTGTACCAAGAGAGGGAAGAAGATTTGAGTTTTTCCTAAAAAATGCCACCATGAGAAGAAACATTTAGAACACATTGTTATGCTGGCCAAATTTCCCATGAGAAAACTAGCAGTGTGTTGTCCACGCAGCAAGAGAGTGAAGGGATTCATTTGTTGGCCATCCAAGATCTCAATCCCAAAGGAGAAGTGCATCAATTGTCTGATATCCAATAACTCATTTGAGGAGAAGAGAGAGGTCTACAAACAGATTTAGGGGAGAGCACTCCTTGCTTTGAGTATTAGAGATCCATAGCTTTAAGGACTCACTACAAGTGCTTTAGCGTTCTTCCTCTTTTTTACCACCGGTGGCTAATAAAAGGGGATTTGTTCTTTGTTGGTATTACGAGTTTGTTTAGTCAATATTGAGCTTGTGTAATCAGTAGTAAAAAATGGCTAATTAGTTGCTAAAAATGTCTAAATTTGCATAGAAACGACTATTTTTCGGTCGGTGACCAATAGTAGCTAATTTATAGTATCTTATAACGCGACCAAATTTTGGTCGTTTTTAGTTTAGTCATTAATTGGTTATCTCAATTTTGTTGTCTAGTTGTGTATTTGGTCATTAATTTGGTCATTAATTTAGTCACTGATTTAGTCATTAATTTAGTCATTGATTTGATCATTAATTTAGTCATTGATCTGGTCATTGATTTAGTCATTGATTTAATATTTTATTTGGTCATTAATTGTCACAATTAATGACCAAATATATTACTATATGATCACTCGAGAAAACCAATAAATGACCAAAGAAATATGACCAAAATGTTGGTTGCGTTATAAGACACTGTAAATTAGCTACTAATAGTCATACATATGAAAATTTTAGTCATCATTTGAAACCAATTAATGACCGAAGAAATATGACTAAATTTTAGTCATGTTATAAGATACTGTAAATTAGATACTAATCGTCATATATATTCAAAATTTAGACATCATTTGTAGTCACAAAATTAGCATTTGCAGTAGTCATCTAATCATTATATAAACAACTAATTTAGCAGTTTATATTCATTTCATTTACTTTCATTAATAATCATTATAAATGACTAATTTAGTAGTATATTCATTTTATTTGTGTTCATCATTAATCAATATAAACTATTAATTTAGTAGTTTTAAATTGATTTTGTGTTCATTATTAATCAACATAGATTAATTTATATGATTTTAAAAATATCATACAATGTGCATGTTCATCTAATATGAAAACAAAAATTCGCATATTTCAATTACAATACTAAAAAATATCAAGTGCAACTATAAATAATTTCAACCACATAAATTATATTATATGAAATGTTAAAGTATTACAATATGATTTTCCAACTTAATATTAGTTGGACTACAATTTACACATGAAAATATGTTTCATCACTTCAAACATTATCGTTGTGTTTTCAAGGCATTGCAGGTGAATTCACCAACTCTGAAGATGTAACCATCAGTCTTTATATGTGTGTCTTATGTGGGATATTGGCTCTAAGAGTATCACCAGACCATTTATCCTCTCTCTCTTTTTGCATTTGTCACTCCAATGTTATTGCTCCCCTCTTTTTTCAATTCATGCTTCTTACCATCAATACTGAGTTCATTCTTTGAAAATAAAAGAAGATACAATGTAGAGTGTAAAACATGAAAGACAATCAACACTACAATATAAAATAAATTAGACTATAAATAATTTATACAACATATACCTCAACATAAGCAATGTCAAAGCCATTTTTCTCCATACAAGTAAGAAACTCTAAAAAATTATCTTCACTGGGGCAATAATTGCCACTATAATGTGGCCAGATAACATGTATAAACAAAGCAAATAAAATATCACCATATATAGAAAAGAACACCTTAGTGTAAAATATCACCATATATAGAAAAGAACACCTTAGTGACTTAGTAATCAACTTTCAAGGAAAGCTTAGGAGCAATAATGTCAACTAAGTTATATGCTAAAAAGCTTAAGTTGTAGATAACTTGTGAAAACAAATAATTTGAGGTGTGATGTTTAATCATTTTAATTTTATTCACAACAAAATTTAATTTTCTAATGCATGAAATTAGTCAAGTATATAAAAAAAATGTACTCAAATAACAACATGAAAGTAGCTTTTTCTGATAGTCATGAAAATATTTTAACACAAAATAGCTATAACGATTCCAATAAATATAGTGTAATACTAATTTCATCTTCAATCTTTGGTTGTTGTTTAAATTGGAATGATACTAAGTATTTTCAATTTCATAGTTAAAATACAAAACAAAATCAAAAGAAACATCCAAAATACAATCAAACAATAAAGAGAGGATATCATGGAATGGAAATTGCAATTATAATTTTTTTTTTACCTGTCCATCGATGTCATGTCTAGCATTCCTAAAGAATTTTCTTGCCCAAAATAACCATGAGGTGAAATAATGATAATATTAAAAACCATAGGAATTCCTACTAGAAACATTTCCAAATTTGATGTCTTAAGTGTCTAAGTGATCTCTAACAGTGAATGAACCATATCCAAGACATGATATGCATCGTCTCCCCGTCGTTTTTCCAGTCACATTTCCTGTAACTTGCCCACTGTAGAGTCAAGTAACAATCAAACAAATGCATTGACATTTGTTTTTATCTTTTATATCTATAATATTTTAATTTCATTTGTTTGATGAACATATTAGTTCATGTTTAAATCCTTCCTGACATATGAGAAAGTATCAATCAAATAGGACATCAGAAAAATCGACCTCAATGACATCCTCAAACAATTTCTACAATATCAATATTTTTTTTTTATGATATCTTGGGTAGAAAAAAGAACATATCTGCAAAAGGAAAATGCATATATTACTTATGGTCAAACTTTGTATATGGTGTATTCTTAAGCAGTTTTTTAAGATGTTCCTCCACCTTTTACCAAAGTGAATTGTAGCTTGGTTAAACTATGTATCCTTTCATTGAGCATGAATTTATTCAAGATAAATGTCACACATTATTATTTCCCATTTCTCAACATGCTACATATGATAAATTGAAAGTCACATAAAACCAAGAACAAACCCTTTTCTAACCTAAACAAACAAACAAACAATCTCTCTAATAAAACTTCATTATAATATTAGAAAATGAAAAGAGAGTGAACCATTTTTGTTGTTTGACTTTTCCTATTTTTGTTATGACAGTGCTCGAGCTTCAAGAACCAAAAAATGTGAGGGAAGTCGTAAATGTGAAAAAAAATTATGTTGACCTAATTTGTAGACTTCTTCAAAATGATGTGAATGATGCCATTTTCGGATGTGGTAAATATCATAATAAGAAATGGAATGTATTCTAATAAATTACATTGCAATAACTAGCATGGGCCTCTATGGGTTATAGGTCCTCAGTATGTTAATCTTGATGATGAAAGAAAGATGGCAATGATAAGTATGGGTGGTCCTAGTTTGTATGGTGGATATATTCAAATCAAGGTCATCATCTCAATGAACCTAGGTTCTAACATGGTAAACATGGATCTGGTCTTCACCCCATTTCATTCCATCATACTTTGTCAAGACTCAAGAGGACATAATGGTCCTTCAGCTTATAATAGGGTTTCTTTTGAGGATATAAATAAATCTTATCCAAATCAAATGGATTTTTTGGCTCCAAGAGATATGGATAATTTAAATGATAACAATTATATGTTTTTCTCGCAAGATTCAAATGTAGGGATACATTTTGTGGATTTTACTAATAAATAGGATGAGAGAAATAATCCATGATGAGAATCTACTGGTCATTGTGATTAGGGAAATACTCAGATATAATAATACTATTTAGGTTCAAATCAAAGATGGTGTTCACTCTTGTAGCTCCTCAGTTGTTCATAGTTTTTAAGGTAGGAATTTCATTTCTTCAAGGGTGGGGTCCTTCAACATAATTGCATCTACCTTGGTCATATCACCCAAAATAAAAACATAATAAAAAAAGAGTAAATATGTCAAGTTCAGGGAAAATCCTACTTGTATAGCTGTCAAGCTTATAGTTATTTTTGACTCTGTTATAACTCTATTGAGACTGCCTACTCTACTGTAAAAAATGGCAGAGGAGCCACTAGTCATACCTACCCATGGTCTCTTGTAGGCATGATAGAAGAATAGGTTGAGCCATTAATTAGAATTTCACATATATCGAGGAAAGAAAATTCATTACCTAGTTAACCAATTGCACATTGAACCCTATATGGATGAGTAGCCCTAAATAAAGCCAGTTTTCTCTATCATGTGCCTTGGAAAGACAAACTAAAATTTCTTGTAATTTTTTTGGTTTCATGTTATAAATTCCTTCTTCTGAAACTCCTATTCCATAATGGATTTGTTTCCCAGGAAAGATGCAAAATTGTTCTAATGACGTGGAATCAGCTTAGTGGATTTTGACGCTACGTGACCAAGGAACTTAGGAGCCTTGGGCGCATCAACAATTGCATCCTCCAATGAAAATAGTAGAGTCTCCAACCTAGAAACATCAAAATTATATATAGTTATAGTTCATAATTGCAAATGACCATAGATTGTAGCAATCCTTAAATAAATTCAAACTTGAATATGAACAAACACAAAATTTCACATTACCCTTCAGTAAGATGTCCTTGATTTAGCAAGAAAGGATCAGACTTGAATAAATGTCTAAGTAGATTCCCTAGAAGATCAATTTCAACATATTTCCTGAAAAAAGTATATAATATCCAAAGCGAAACCATAGTTGAATGGAACAATGGTGCTTTAACGTCATCTACACAAAAATTTCCCCGCTTCAAATCTCTCACACTGGATGGTATGTCATGCAAAATTAAGAAAAATTCAGGGAAACTTGTCGAATTATCTAAAATACATAATGAAAATGCATAGAAGCTTTGTAAAGGAATGCACCTGTAATATTCTTTGATTTCCATTTCAGCCTTTTTCCTAAGTTGAACCTCAATGAGTTGTGAACTCAAAGTTCTTTGAGAAGAATGTTCTTACAGTTGAAATTCAAAATTTGTAGTCTTCCCACCTATGTCACCTTATGAGTATGAATTCTTAAACTCTCTTATGTCATTCTCCAAAAAATTTCTTTCCTAGACACGTGATTTCAAAAATAAAGGATTTTATGCAGCATAAGTCCTTGTCAAAATTTCATCTCTCATACCAACTAGCATCAGGTAAGAACTGCAACCTGAAATTGGACCTAGACCTATTCGTCTATTACTCAAGATGTGAATGGTGGAATATCTTCTAGAGCACTCTTCTCATATGGAAGAGGTTGAGCCCTCCCTCTTATTCCCTTGCCAAGACCTCCCTTAAGACCAAGAGTCAAGTGGCCATCATGAAAAGCTCTGTGTGTTGAAGGGCTTGGCATAGACTGATTTTTAAATTGAGCCCTATCCATAATTCGAGCATCTTGACTGCTGAATCCATGGTCACGTGGTCCCATATGAGGTTGTGGCCCCTTAATCCCACCCATATGTGGAAGTGAACCTGTTTGTGCACCCGCCTTGTAATGTGGCATCATAGGTCCTCTCGCACCATGATCAAGTGGTGTCACGAGTCTCCAACCTAAATGTCCCATAGTGGTACCTTGAGAGTGACATCCATATCCATGTAGTTATTGCACAACATCACGATGCACTTCCTCTATTTTCTTGGGGCCCTCAACTTTCTTCCTTTGTTGCCATCCATTCCTCCTCGAATCAATCAGATCCTTCAACATGAACCTCCGACTAGAGGGAAGCCCTTTGTTATTGGAAATTTTTTTCATCTTATCAAAGTAAGCATCAATATGTTCCTTGGCCTTTGAATGGTCAATCATATGACCAATAGTGCTCATCAGTTTGCACAAAGCTTAAAATTTTTTCCTCCTCTGGATGCTGAAATTCACCAATTAATTTCTTGATTCATGCATGCATAATTATTTTGATCAACATACTTTCTTTATAAATTTCACCAATAAACCTTATATTTCCTAGCATTCGTCGCCGTGTTGCAGCCTTATTCTCCCGTCTTTCTTCTGCTGAAAGGCTTTTTTCACCATGCTCTTCTACATTCTGAGCCTCTGCCTCTTCTATTTAATCTTTTTCAAATTCTTCCTGAAATTTTTTCTAAATAACTCGCTTGAAAACAACCTTCTAATTATCTTCATAAAATTTTGGTACTCCTGCAGCAAGCTGAAAATTGAATTTTGCATACATTTCACAAAAAGCCAGCTCCATCAAGGCTTTGTCAAATATTTGAATTTTATACCATGAATACGTGATGCAAAGCCAATGTTCACTTATTTGACCTATTCAAAAGGTTTCTCAAAGTTTTGGGGCATTAATTTATTACATATGGATTTAATTTGTCTTTGTTTCTGCTGATCCTCATTAAAAACCCTACCCACTTCATATCGGTTCTCTAATATATGAACTATGGGCAAAGAAGGCTTTGGAGGAGGAATAAAACACTTGCACATAAGGCCCTCTAGGAAGGATGACATTCATACTCATTTGTGTTGCACAAGTATTTCTTTAAAAGCAAGTATTATAACCTTGGATAGGTTGAAACACATCAGAAGAACCACTAAGATCTGCATGCCTACGCATATTGCAACCATCAACAAAAGAATCCACTCTCTTGGCCCATCTATAATCATCCAAACTGACCATGAATGGATTGTAGCTAGTTTATTTTGTCCTATTAATGGGCATGAATCATTTGATATGCCGGTTTTTGTCTTTAAAGGTTGATGAAAAGTAGATGAAATGTTACCACATGACCCAGCTAGCATCTATGAGTAGAAATTCATTGGGCGTGAACCACTTAAAGAATCAGAACCTGAAAGTGGAGGTTTGTATGTAGGCAGTCCTGCCAATGGAGGAATGAATATTTAATTAATGACACAACATCAAAGATCAAAGCAATGAAATAAAATCATTGTGGAAATAAATATACAAAACTTGCTCATTTTTTGGATATCAAATATTCTCCAAGTATGGGCAAAAACATGAGAGTTGAATTTTCAACTCTCTAGGCTCTTGTCAATGTGGTCAACCAAAATAATGTCAAAAAACTAAATATTTTGGGGGATTCAAAACTTGTTGTGGATTGATTCGATGACAAAGTCAACATAGTGGCCCCTAATTTGACTCACATTTTGCAAGGTATCAAACAAGTCAACAACAAGTTGGATTGGTTCTCTTGTGGCCATATATACCATGAACTCAATACCCTAGTAGACAAGCTCTCCAAATTATTCCACAAGTGCTAGAATACCAAGAGTATATGAATAATAATATTTTGGGGTTTTTTCCTTCCATATCTAGTTTTTTGTCTCTCTTATTACTCTATTTTGTGATGATATATGTAAACAATCCAATGATATTATCCGAAAAGTGATATAGATTTTTTTTGGCTTTTAAAAGCTCGCACAATATATAATTGGAACAAACTTTTATTAATAGAAATCAATAAATTACTTCTACATACCACTAAAAGTGGAAAAATATCTATAATATTTGATCACCTTGAACATCAAGCACACTAAGAACCTTGAAAATGGGGTTCTAATACCAATGCCAAAGATCCAAAATTGACAAAGAACAATTTAATGAGTATTGATTATTCAAAATTACCATGTGGATCAACTACTCATGTCGAAATGATGGTATATTAGATTAGGTGTGGGTTGCACTTTCATTTTAAAGAGTGAACACAATGTGGATAAAGAACATTGACTAAACTAGGAACCTCGTCAATGGGGTTCTAATAACATTGCCAAAAATCCAAAATTGAAAAATTAGAATTTAATGAGCATTGATTAGTCAAAAGTACAATGTGGATCAACGACTCGTGTCGAAATGATGGTACATTGGACTAGGTGAGGGTTGCATTGGAATTGGAAAGAGTGAACACAATGTGAATAAAGAGTCACTTGGAGAAGGAATACATGGAATCGCAATCTTGGTTGCACATATAGGGATGGTCAAACAAGAAAGTCAAGCATTTGCTACACCATAAGAATTGGAAACTCATTTTGTTTAAGAGACAACCAAAAGCACATTTTTTTATAGGTAAAATTCTTAAAATACTCCTTTTGGAAAATGCATCCATCACATTAGGGAAAATTTTCCATCTATTTTTTCCACAGAGATATGTTGAGAATTGTTTCTTCAATCGTCCCAAAAAATGGGAAAAATAAAAAAACTTTTGGGAAAATGCATTTCCCTCTATGTTTCACCGCATTTCCCAAAAGAGATATGTGGAAAAATGTTTCTTGGAGCATCCTACAAGAAAAATACACCTTGGGAACATGGGAAACATGGAGGTGCTCCCTCCCACTCTAAGGGACACATCCCCAGAGAACAATGGTTTTTTCATTCATTTAGTGGCATTTCTAAGTCATGATTGCTCATTTGTTTATGAATACAAAGTTTATCATATACCGCTATGTCGAATGGTAATCATGTGTCAAAGCACTATAAAAAGAGGAGATGCTTTGGATAGAATCAAGGCAAAGGCCTGACAATTGGGACTAAACTTTCATAGTTTCAATATAAGCATGTGGACAACAGCATAGTGGAAATTCATTATAATACAGAGACCTTACAAAACCATATTTTCTTGATGAAGAGAGAGGCTTTGGTATTTCGCTTTCACTAAGCATAGCATATATTGTCATCTATCGGTAAGGTACATCTATAAGACCTCATTTACATATACTTCCAAAAGTCTGCCTTGGAAAGATTACTTTTATTTTAACAATCAAAGAAATTCTATAACAATTATTGTTGACTAGTGTAAAAGCATAGCTCTGAAAGAATGAAAAGGTGTTGTGGGCTATATCTAACATGCATAAATCAAGCACTGAATAAGTAGGAAGTGATTTTAACCCAAATCATGGTGTAAACTAACCATTATTAAACTTTTTCCACTTCATACCATCACACTAGTGTGTTTGTAGCAAAAAATTGGTACTACTGAAGGTATAACTATGACAATGTAAAAGAAAATATCCATAGTGAAAAATTTTCAGTTTGAACCATAGATATGAACTTAAAACACATTTTGGATAAGAAGTACATATTTGTTCAAATGCTGAGAAAATTTCCAGAAACTGCAAATGTTGATCCAACATCATTTGACAAAAATTCTATGCCTGCAATAAACTGCATTGGCTTCCCTTGGGGAAAAATTATTTCATCCATCTCTTTCCTATCTTTGCATTTCTTCTTCTTCAAATTCATTTTTTATTCAGCAACTTCTAACTGAAAATCAGATACAGAAATAGATTGATCATTGATCACCTTGATATCTTGATCCATGTGAGACTGGTTTTTGGTGGTTTGCACCATACACCATGGAATGCCACATATGCATTTAACACCAGATTTAACTTTTTTACTAACTCCACTTTTACACCAGAAAATATAGCACCAATTGGGTATTCCACATTATCCCCACATTATCAACACTTTTACACTACTATTTAAAAAATAAATATTTTTCAAATAATTTACAAATAGTGGTGCTAATGTGAGGCTAAATGACCCTTCTTTTTGTAGTGTTACATGCATGACACTACATGCATGAATAGAAGATGAATTTATTTATTAGGTAAAAAATAGATGTGTGGAAAAAATTGTTTCATAAGCAGTGGTAGTATGCATATTTTGATATGTTTGCTAGAATTAATACATGAACATATTTCATAAAAAAATTATTTTGATATATGTGCTAGAATTGATACGTGAACATATTTCCTAGTGTGCTGGTATGTATAAATGCTACCTAGCTATTTCCAGAGATAAATTCAATGAGGATACTTGATTTTATAGGACTATATACTCAATGAATATGAAATAAATATATTTTTTATGGCTTATCAAGAGTTTGAATCCTAGAAAAAAGGACATGCAATTTTAAATAAATGAGAACATTAATAGAATAATAGAATAACCAATAATAGAATATTGACCAAAATGTTTCTTTTCTTTCAGGATGAGGGATGAGATTGAAGTCTATAAAAGGTAGGCTTGTTTTTTTTTAAAATAAGCTAAACTAAAAAAACCCAAATATTTATTATATTTTTCCACTGCCATTTCTTAAATAGATGCTTTGTTCTTAAAACCATCAACAACATTTACTTGTAAACTTGCTTTAGGATCAATGAAAGATGACCCTTACTAATTTCTTGCAAAGCTTACCAGACCTAAAACTATTGTGATAAAGTTTGATGTTATTGTTTCACATCATCTAGCGTACAGACCATTGTTTGTTGTTGTGACAAGGGTTATTGTACAATCAACATTGACTTAACTATCATTGTAACTTCACTATCACTGTATGTCATTGTGCTAAATCTAACACATCATCCCATCATAGATTATAGATAGATAGAATTTAATTACAGTAACCTTCCTGAGTCATTGTCTTGCCAATGTTTTTTCGCTACTGTCAACCAATTGTCAATTTCAAGGATTCATTGCAACAACTTGAAATATATATACAAGGTTAGCTAATTAAGCTTTTTCCCATATTCAATAGTGACAAAATTTTTGCACATATTATAACATCTTCAAATACTAAATGTTATTACTTTTCAAATCCTGGACTTTGGATTAGGTTTGAAACTCTTTAAGGTATCTCAAAATGTCTTCTCCAATCTATGTCACAAAAAAAACAATATTAGATCATTGTCTTATATAAGACTACTATTATTGCTATTTCACATATTCGCTCAAGCCTACAAGGCATCTTGGTTTGAGGGATTCTGACATCAACATATGTAGCTGTCAAGTATAGTCTTTGTTGCTTACTAAGGTCAAGACTGCCATCAATCCAAAACCTTTCAAGGCCTTCTATATGCTACTTCTGTCTAATATAGATAAAAAACTTGTAGTTGTAGTGTGAGAACTATGAATAATAGTCCTCTGTATATTCATACTGCTACATACGGAGGAAGCCTTCGAGAAAATTATTATATTCCCAATAATGACGCTATAGTGAAGCCAACTTAAACACAAAATTATGCTTGAATACCTTACATATTGCAAATTTTTAATGCTTCATAAACTATAATATGTATGAATAGACCTTGAAATATTTACATTAAAACTCCAGAATTCTGAATCAGTTGTTTGAATTATTCATCTTTATAATGGTGCTCGATCGTAGATGACTGAATTGATGGCCAAAAAAATGCAGAACAATCACGATCTAAAAGGGGTTGCAGACTTATCAGTAAAATAGTTATCTGCAGATCTAAAATAGGTCATATGCCCTTGCCCTCACTAGAGATGACTGAAATGCTTCAAGGACTGTAAACAATATTTTGGGGAATTTTCAAATAGTATGCAAGATAAAAGGATCATTGTTGTGAGTTCTAAATACAAGCCAATATAAAAGGAACTTCAAGAATTTCACGTCTTAACAACTCATCCTTGCTGATTTTTTTGTAGCTCCAAGGGGATCAAAATAGCTCCTCACTTCACAAGATAGAAAATATGCTGAAATTCAAGGATTAGAGTGATATTCCACAAAGACGAGGGCTTATGCTAGAATTTTGGAAACATCATCAACTATTCATGCAATTTATTTTAGAGCCAAACTGTCAGTGAAATGTGATACCACCAAACCTTTCATGCTTAGTAATAAAGTCCAAATGAGGGCTGAAATTTTATTAAAAAAAAAGGTTTTCAAAAAATCCTGAATGGTTTGTTAACAACCCTTGTTGTTCATCAATTTATATTAATCACATAGATAAGGGTGTTGCTCAGAAATTATGCCGCAAGGAGTTATTTGAATTTGCATGGACGAGTATTTTATAGAAATCTTCCTAGTTTCTGCAACCCTAGTTCTTACGAACTATTCAACAATGAACCTATTGGCCGTAGAGGAAATCCTTGTATAAAAGATGATACCCTTAAGGGGACGAAAGTCTACTCCTTGAAATTATGAAAGAAAACCAAATACTAAGAAATACATAGGAAATGGATGTGGAGATAAAGAAGTTGCTTCAAAAATATTAAATAGGTTGTTAATGCTCAAAACTTACACAGATCAAGACCCTTCCTATCGTAGATGGAAGAATAAATTAGTGCACATGCAGAGAGAGATGAAAATTTTTCCATGTTGTTGATTGATGGCTTTCCCTCGGGCCTGATAGATTTCTCTATGACTTGGGCTTGCCCTCATTTGTGCTCTGATACCATGTTAATTTTAACATGTTCTTTGCATAGTACAGTTAGATCCATATGAGCCCAATTATCTATCCATAATTGAACCAAAAAAGTGAAGTCAACTAGGCTTATTGAATGAACAAGGCTGATGTCCCTGGCAATGTACACTAACTCATAATACTCTGTACGAAGAAGGGGCAAGGAAGGGCAAGTTGACTTCTGAATTTCGAGAAAGGCCTCAACTCCTACAAGTGATGAAGATCCCCAATCAAACTTGTTGATGTTCTGCCCTATTATCACTTCGATGCTCTAATTTTTTTAGGAACCCATGTTTTCATTTTTGTTTGAAAGATCTTATGACATTTACATCCTTGTAGTTTATCCATTTTCGCTTTCACTCGTTGGAAAACCAAAAGGGATTGATTTGCAGTAAATGAAACCCATTGTTACAATTATTATTTCACTCATAATGGTGTTGGTGACCGAAAGTGTTTAATTCGTAAGAAATAAAACCAAATACTAACATTATGGTTTAACTCGCAGTGGTGTCGTTGACCGGATATGTCTTTACTATGGAAAATGAAACCAGCCACTACAAATGGACAAAGATAAAGTTGAACACTAAAAAGGGAAGGTTGGCTTGGACAATGATGAAGTTGAACATTGAAAAAAGAAGATTGGTTTGGAAAAATATGAAGTTGAAGACTGAAAATAGAAGGTTGGCTTGGGAGATTATACCTGTTTATATAATCACGGTCTATACATTTAAATTTTGCTCACATCAGTGCTCGTGACCCTAGAATTGAACTCAATACCAAAAACATGGTGGGTATAGGTTTTAAACAAGAATGCAAGATCGGGGCATTGGGAAAGAGTCCCATGTCATTGGTAGGAATTCAAACTATACGGAATTGAGGCGAGGCATTTGCATTGCAGGATCCCACTTAAAACCAGGTAAAGGTGGGAAATGAAAAAAAACCACTAATATTGGTGAAAACTAATTTCTCAAGCATAAGATACACTAATGTATTAGATTTTACCTTAAAAATGACCTCGTGGCCAGTCCTTCTATCTTCGTCTATGGGGCGATCATGTGAATACTTGCCATTAACTACCAACTCTTTACCCTCATCACTCCGTTTGTTTCAATTTATCAAATGGAATTAACCAGTGGCAAGAGATTCCATGATAAGTACATATAGGGCCGTGAATGTGGCCGGTTTCAATTTATCAAATGAAAGTAACCAGTGGCAAGAGCTTCCACGATAAGTACATACATGGTCGTGAATGTGGCTGCAAGAGTAGGGAATGGGAAATTGTGCCAAGATTTGATTTCAATAGGAGGAGATTTAAAGGCACCAGGAAGAAATTGTAGTAAGGCAGTTGCAAAAACAAGACCCACAATAAAAGCCCTAATCACTAAGTGAGCAGGAGATGGCCAAAACAAAGTGAGGTGTTTTGGGTGTGAGAAATGTTATTTTAACTGAAGGTTTAAAATTTAAAGGAAAAATGAATACTTCTTCCCTCCATTTTTCCAAACATCATTTTTAATATTATGCCCTTCAAATATCATTTCTAATATCATACCCATTGTTGTTTTGATGGATGGTGAGCGCACTCCTTGTTGTTTAAAAGGAAGTTTCAAAAATCAATTGAATTTCATTCTAATAAATTTATTTTAAAAACATTGATGATGAACCACATAGAAAGGTCTTGACCTTAAAAAAAATTGATTTATCTAGAAGAGTTTTTAAAGAATTTAATTAATTAATTATTAAAATAAAATTAAGATAAAATTGTAAATTTAGGAGAGGTTTTTGACACCGATGGTTTTGCTCATGGTATTCCACCTTGCCAAAAAGGGGGAATTAACCCGATCGTAGGTCCCAACTAGACTTGCTCTCATTTGGAATGGCTAATCCCATGGGTTTTAAGGATTGCTATAAGGGTTAGGGGAATAATGAGTTAGTGGTTAAGGGATTAAGGATTAGGGGCTTAGGGGTTAGGGGAATAAGGGCTTAGGGGTTAGAGGTTTAGGGTTTAGGGGTTAGGGGATTAATGAGTTAGTGGTTAAGGGGTTAGGGATTGGGGGCTTAGGGGTTAAGGGGTTAGGGATTGGGAGCTTAGGGGTTAGGGGATTTAGGTGCATTTAGGCGTTAGGGGAATAATGATTTAGTGGTTAAGTGATTAGGGATTGGGGTTAGGGTAATAATGAGTTAGTGGTTAAATGGTTAGGGATTTGGGGGTTAGGGGTTAGGGGATTTAACCACATTTAGGGGTTAGGGGAATAATGAATTAGTGATTAAGGGATTATGGATTGGGGGCTTAGGGGTTAGGGGATTTAGGCACAGTTATGGGTTAGGTGAATAGTGAGTTAGTGGTTAAGGGATTAGGGATTAGGGGCTTAGGGGTTAGGGGATTTAGCAGTTAAGGATTTTTGGGTTAGGGGTGAGGGGTTAATGGGCTATGGGTTAAGCATTAATGGTTAGGTGTTTAGGGGTTAAGGGGTTAAGGTTTTAGGTGTTAGTGGTTTAGGGGTTTAAGGGTTTAGAGATTTATGGTTTAGGGGGTTAAATGGGTTAGTGTTTTAGGGGTTTAGGGGGTTAAATGGGTTAGGGTTTGGGAATTAGGGTTTCATGGTTAAGGGTTTAGAGGTTTGGGAATTAGGGTTTAATGGTTAAGGGTTTAGAGGTTTAGGTTTTAGGGAGTTAAATGGGTCAGGGGTTTAGGGGTATAGGGGGTTAAATGGGTTAGGGGTTGGGAATTGGGGTTTAAGGGGTTAAGGGGTTAGACGTTTAGGGTTTAGGGGGTCAAATGGGTTAGGGGTTTAGAGGTTTATTGAGTTAGATGATTTCACAGTTAAAGATTTTAGGGGTTAGGGGTTGCTAGGGGTTAATGAGGTTAGGGTTTAGGGGGTTAAATGGGATAATTTTTTAGGGGTTTAAGGGGTTAAATCAGTTAGGGGTTGGGAATTAGGGTTTAAGGGGTTATAGGTTAGGGGTTAAGGGTTAGAGGTTCATGGTTTAGGGGGTTAAATGGGTCAGGGGTTTAGAGGTTTACGTGGTTAGGGGATTTAGCAGTTAATGATTTTAGGGGTTAGGGGTTAGGGGTTAGGGGTTAAGGGGTTAAGGGGTTAGAGGTTTAGGGTTTAGGGGGTTAAATGGGTTAGGGGTTTAGAGGTTTAGGGGAGTTAGAAGTTAAGGATTTAATGGGTTAGGGGTTAATGGGGTTAGGGTATGGATTTAAATGGGTTAGGGTCTTAGGGGGTTAAATGGGTTAGGGGTTGGGAATTAGGGTTTAAGGGGTTAGGGGTTAAGGGTTTAGATTTTTATGGTTTAGGGGGTTAATGGGTTAGGGGTTTAGGGGTTTAGGGGGTTAAATGGGTTACGGGTTAAGGGTTTAGGGGTTAGGGGTTAACAAGTTTAGGGTTTAGGGGTTAAATGGGTTAGCGATTTAGAGGTTTACGGTTTAGAGGATTAAATGGGTTAAGGGTTGGGAATTAGGTTTTAATGGGTTAGGGGTTAAGGGGTTAGAGGTTTAGGGACGTTTAGGGGGTTAAATAGGTTAGGTATTTAGAATTTTAGGGGGTTAGGGGATTTAGTAGTTAAGGATTTTAGGGGTTAGGGGTTAATGGGGTTAGGTTTTAGGAGGTTAAATGGGTTAGGGGCCGGGAATTAGGTTTTAAGAGGTTAGGGGTTAAGGGTTTATATGTTTAGGGTTTAGGGGGTTAAATGGGTTAGGGGTTTAGGGTTTTAAGGGGTTAGGGGTTAAGGATTTAGATTTTTAGGGTTTAGGGGCTTAAATGGGTTAGGGGTTTAGGGGTTTAATGGTTTAAATGGGTTTGGGGTTAAGGGTTTAGGGGTTATGGGTTAAGGGTTTAGAGGTTTAGGGTTTAGGAGTTACACGGGTTAGGGGTTTAGAGGTTTAGGGGGTTAAATGGGTTATCGGTTGGGAATTAGTGTTAAGGGGTTAGGGGTTAATATGATATATTTTTTGGTCTCTTTTTGTGCACAATAGTTGCTTATTCTTTGTGTCTCAATGTAACGATTTTGTAGGTACTATTGCTTGTTGCCATATCTTCTCTATTTACTAATTTATAGTCTTTTTTA
Organism: Pinus albicaulis; assembly: GCA_034641835.2. Classification (NCBI taxonomy): domain Eukaryota; kingdom Viridiplantae; phylum Streptophyta; class Pinopsida; order Pinales; family Pinaceae; genus Pinus; species Pinus albicaulis. Next base: position 841,730,033 of record CM076582.1, on the reverse strand, counting down.
GCCATTGATTTACATTTATTGATGAAAATTTCTATGTCAGTTAAACCAAATGTATGTTCAATCTCTAGTTTCAAACTCAGCCACAGTGTTGTCACACAATTTAAGTCTAGAGAATGGCCATCTGATGAAGTCTCAATAACCACATTGCACCTCATGACTGCTACAGAAAAGCTTAAGTTCGAGTGTCCCACATTCATGAGAAAGTTGGCTCTTATACTCTTGCTCCACCTCACCGTGTCCTATAAATACTCTTGTTTATTGCAAAAACATCCTAATCTTGTCGAACTTGTCCCTTAATAGACCAAGGAAATAGATGAGACTGAGAGGAATGGAAAGTAGTACAAATCCAGAGAGAGTACAAAAGACTAGGATGATTTAAAGGATAAGCTTGAAGAATGTAATAGTGTTGAAACAACTGAAAGTTGTCCCAAACAAACAATTGATAATGTGAAACCTTCTTTTGTATTGGTCAAGAAAGACTACATTCATGTGAGAGCAAGAAGAGGCCAAGCGACTGATAGGCATAGCCTAACAAATAGGGTATGGTTCCCTCTTTTTAATGAAATATTTGATCTACATTTTTTTTATTGAGGATTAACCATTTTAACCTTGCCAACAAGGGGGAATTGACACAATCGTAGGTCCCAAATATACCTTTTCTCGTTTGGAATGGCCAATCCCAACGTTTTTTAAGAATTTTTGTAAGGGTTAGGGGAAAAATGAGTTAGTGGTTAAGGGATTAGGGATTAGGGGCTTATGGCTTAGGGGAATAGGGGCTTATGGGTTAGGGGTTAGGGGAATAATGATTTAGATGTGGTTATTAAGGGTTTATGGATTTGGTGCTTAGGGGTTAGGGGTTAGGGGAATAATGATTTAGATGTGGTTATTAAGGGTTTATGGATTTGGTGCTTAGGGGTTAGGGGATTTAGGAGCATTTAGGGGTTAGGGGAATTATGAGTTAGTGGTTAAGGTATTAGGGATTGGGGTTAGGGGAATAATGAGTTAGTGGTTAAGGGGTTAGGGGGAGAGAGAGAGAGGGAGAGGAGTGAGAGAGGTAGATAAGGGTAAGAGAGGGATACAATGACACAAATATGGAAGGGGGACAAAAATAAGGAGTGTGCGAGGGATATAGTGAGAGGATTGGAGGGTAGAGAGAGAGAGAGAGAGAGAGAGAGAGATTGGGGAAGATAGAGGGAGGTAGGAGAGAAAGGGAGAGAGAGGAAGGATGAGAGATAGGACTTAAGAGAGAGGAACCAGTATCATAGAAGAAAGAATATGTGACCAAATTAATCTATAGGGAGATGGGAGATAGGGGCACCCTATCTACCTAACCAAATGTCTAAACAAAATGTGGTGTAATCATCTGTAATGGTAGTCGATTATAAGAGGAGAAGATTTTATGAGGAGGCACTGAATTTTTAATGTGATATGCAAAAAAAAAGTACCAAACCTAACCATTTCACATTCACCAATGTTCTGTCTTCATGTGCTAATTTGGTAAATTTGGAAAATGGCAAAGGAGTCTTGTTTTTTGATCACCTCCCATGAGGATTCACCAATTGTGAGAACACAACACATGTGGTTGCATCTTCTTAATCATCATCACTTCCACCAACACCTCATCCAATAACACTAGTATAAAACTTCTCAAGCTCTTGGCAACCAAAAGGAACATAATGCATCCACCCTGAATCTCTTCTACATACTTGTAGCTCTCCTCCCAAACCAAAGCCACTAGTGTTGTGTGTTCACTTTTCCCTGAACCTTGTGCAAACATCCCGAGGTAAGGAACTCTTGCACCAAGGTATGGATCCACTATGTGGCATATCCACTGAAGGATAGCATGTTCCAAACAATAGGTAAATTCTCACAACTATCCCTCCGTGGGATGTTTAAAACTCCAAAATTCCACATTCTCATTAATGAAATCTATAAATTCAGAACTTTCACACAAGACTTGAAGTCATACTAAACTTGGACCAAAAGGCTCAGGATCTGGGTAGCGCAAAGGAACATCTGCAATATGATTTGTACTATTCTCATCTAGATCATTTTGCATGGATATCTCCTTGATTTGAAATTTATATTCCAGGTTCCATAGAACATCTCCCATGGAAGGCTTGTCGAAGCCCATCTCTTCCAAGAAATTTTCGGTAGTCTCCCTAATCATTTTCATAGAACCAGAGTTGATGGTACCAACAAGGTGAGGGACAATGATTTTTTCAAGCTTTCCCTTTTTCTGCCAGTGCATTTCCCACTCTTCTAAATAGAATTGTTCTCTGGGAAAAACAATATTAAGAGTTTCCTTTGCACACAAGAAATCTAGTAACACTACTCCAAAAGAATACACATCAGATTTCTCTGTCAATTGTTTCCTTTTGAAGTATTCAAGATTAGGGTACCTAAGGGCCAAAAATACCTTTGGATCCAATCATTGAATGTCTAAAGTCTGCCACGTTTTCCCGTGATCCTATTATCGTGGAGATATTTGACATTTAGATAAGCGCAGAGGATACACGACAAGGGAATTAGATTGCATTGACCATATATTGGAGCTTCATTGGTATCTCGCCTTTGAAACAATTTTCCAGCAAGTCGACGGAGTCTAAATTGATGAAGTTGAAAATGAAAGGCAAGATTGTTCTGTCGAGGCCAAATCCCATGATGCTGAGCTTGAAAACCCCCTCATTATCGTAGGTCATGCCTTCAAGCTCCGAGATGGTGATGTTGCAAGGGTTTTAATCTTGTCTCCAATCCACAATCACACCTTTGAGCTCTAAGATGGTGACATTGTAGGGGTTTTTATCTTGTCTCTGGTCCACTGCGTGAGCTTGGGTACATAAACCTAGCACCATGTCGGGTTAAGGGACATTATGAGTATTCGATGAATAAATCTCGATAGAGAAATGTAATTATGGAGACATTGGCTATCATACATATTTGGTTTCCTCTTTCAATGTACCAAATTCATCGGTCCTCCAAAAGAAGCCTTCTTCCCATTATTTCCTCTGAACCCAAGTTTAATTAGTGCTGCCATATAGACTAATAAAACTCCTTCACCATCTCCCACATCAAGAAAAATGAGTTGTCAAACAAAAAAGTGAAGGTCAAGCTCTCCGTCATCGAGGGTTATATGGCATGTCTTGTAACTGTGTAAAGAATATTCTTTTCAATACATTTCTGGATGGTGGTATGATGCAAATATCCCATTTAATGTTTCTCACTCACCTTATTACCAAGCTATGTGGGACTCTTTTATAGCTACATGAAAGGGCTTCAAAGTCCCTACTATGCATGACTTGAGGGGAAATTTTTTGCAAAAAGAGATTTACTATGATTATTAATCAAATATAAAACCGATAATATTGTTTCATTTAAAGCTTAATTTGATATAATCATGTAAATTATGTATTAAATGAGATAAATATATTCATTGGTACAATTCTCATAGAAATTGATAAAACTAAACATGTTTATCCATTATTACACAATAAACCATAATTAAATATTTTAAATTACATATTTATAACCATTAATAGAGGTTTATATATTATTAAAAAATTAAATAAAGTTCATACCTAAAAAATCAACAAAATTCCATAATACCATTAAAAAATAACCAAGGTTCATATCAAACAATTAATTAAAGTTCATATACCATTAAAAAATTAATTAATGTTCATAACTAAATTAACAAAGGTTCATACAATACTCCTCGAAGGGGGTGAGGTCTGAGCAACACGTGGAAGGCATCTTGCATTAGTAAATATAAGTGGAGAGAGGTTGAGAGACGGTACTCCCAGTCCCTTCACCATAACGCATGCAGCGAGAGAGTTACTGGCTTCACGTTGGAAATTCATGTGAAAACAACTGCGCATTGGAGTTCAGATGTGGTGAAAGGATAAGGCGAGGGAAGATGAGGGAGACCAACATTAGACTCCTAAATATGTTTTGGTGTTGGTCTTGAAGGTGGCCTCCAAAGAGGAAGCTTAAACGTCACAGGAAGGTTTACGGAGAGAGTGGCTTGTGTGTTCTTGTCATGGGAATTTGTTGGTGTGGTGTGTCCAACTAGTCCTTGATGCTCAGTTTACTAGCCATTGACTGCATCTACGTTGAGGATAGGAAGTTGAAAGGAAGTGATCTCACTGGTTTCCATTTTTCTTGGCTTTCAGTGAGCCTATTTTCATAAGAGAGGAAGCTAGAATTTTCATTCTAGGAAACCTCGAGGGTGGTGGTGGAAAAACAGTTTATTTTCCAAATTTTGTGCCCTCTGATGTGGGTGTGACGGTGTTTGGTGGATTGGTGTGTGGTCTCTATGTGGAGAATTTGGAGGCTGGTCACTGCCCTAGGGGAAGTTACGCCCAGGCATCGACTACTTTATCATCGTTTGTTGTTCAATTTCCTGTGTTGGTTTGGTGGGTGATGGTATTTGGTGTTGCTAGTGGTGGAAGTCTTTATTTTGCAATGGGGGGTGTCTTTGTGCTTCCCTATGGTGGTGGGAGATGACAGTTGGCTCCTTTGTTGGTGGTGTTTTTTTTCTATAGTGGGGGGTCTGGTTTCTAAAATCTACACATGGTGGGGTTCCTCGACCTTGGTGAATTATGAAGCACTCGGTGTGTTTTCGGTGCTCTCCCTCCCTTGTCATCCATGGCCTGGTGGGGGTGGCATACTCAGAAATAATCACATCAGCTCCATGATAGGGTGGATAGACTATGGGGTGTGCACGAATCGTTAGTGTGGGTGTGCATGGGGGCTGTGGAGGAGATAAGCGGGGGGATAGCAGAGGTGGGGGTTTGAGGGTTCAAAAGCAGATTCATCGAGGTGGAGGAGGTCGTGGTGGCAAGGGGAATCATGGGTTTGATTTATTTGAGGTGAATGAGGGGCAGGTTATCCAACATTGTTTCCTAGAGAACTTTCGTGCACTTATCAACAGCCTGATGGAAAGAGTGGACATGACAACTAAGATATTATGTTGTGAGGATCATGTAGAGAAGATGGAAACATTGGACCGAACGAACTATTTATAGTGCCATGTCCAGGAGAGACTAGTGGTAGTGTTTTGGTGAGGCCAAAATCAACTCACTGAGAAAGTAGAAAAGCTGGAGACTTGGTTGGTGCACTTTTAAGGGCATGGTCAGTGTGACTTTTGTCCTCCACCGCATCTAGGAACAACCCCAGACAACTGTGCATCCATCACATTGGACGACTAGTATGTTATTTTGTGTTCTTTATGTTTTATATGTGTTTTGGTGCCTATGGCCTTACTGTTTATGGACAATGTCCCTAGTCTCTCTTTTGTATTTTTTTGCATCTGGTGCAATTTTTTGTCAACAAACCCAGTCGAGGTGAGACCACCTGTTTTGTAAATGGCTATCTGTTCTCCTTTTTTCCTACATGAATATAACATTGACATGCAAAAAAACAAAGGTTCATACATCATTAAAAAATTAATTAAGTTTCATACTTAAATTAATAAATTTTAACACCTATTTACTAAAGAGGTCTATAAATATATATTTTAGGTTTATCTATTTAGTATTTATCAAATGTAAATATAATGATTTAATACTAGATTTAAATGAAATCATATGTTTAACATAAGAAATGTTATATTTATCTATTTATTAAATGTAAATATGAATATTTAACCTTAGATTTAAAAAAACTCACACTTTTAACATAAATCAATGAAGTTTAAAAATTAAACTTTATGAACAAATATTAAATATAAATATAAATATTAATTTGGTTATCTAATTAATATTATAACCTTTACTAAAATTGTAATTAAGGCATTAGTGTAAAGTTGATAGATGATACATGCAATTATGTTAATTGTAGATGAATCCTTCCGCATTATGAAACTTTAGAGACAAAAGGGTATTCATAGTTTTAACACTGTAAATTCAGAGACCCCTTTGTCTCTAAATACATTTGTCTCTAAATTTTAACACTGCAAATGTATTTAGAGACATCTATATTGAAATGTAACACTTCGGTATCAAAATTGCAATTTTCCATATATGGAGTGACACAATTAAAAATTACTGACATAAATGACTAATTCATATACATGTTGTACTTGTTATTTGGCCATATTTTTATTCTTGGACTATAATAGTCATTTACATTAATCATTATTAAATTTGTCACTTATTATCTAGTCATATGTTTTAATCCTAGAATAAATTAGTCATTTAAGTTAGTTGCTTTTACTTTAGTCACTTATTATCTAGTCATATATTTTATCCCTAGACTAAATTAGTCGTTTAATTTAGTCACTTTTAGTTTAGTCACTAGTTATATAGTCGTATATTTTATTCCAAGACAAAATTAGTTATTAAAGTTAGTCATTTTTAGTTCAGTCACATAAAATTTCTCAAATTTAGTAGTAATTCACTTGAAATAATTGCGGTGACTAACATTTTTTAGTCACCTAGTCATTAATTTCATCATTTTTTACTAGTGCATATGTGTTTTTGTTGTTTCTTGTTTCCTCCTCTTTTTGTAGTATGTTATGTTTAATAACTAGCTTTTCTATAAGTTATCATGCTTCACTAACCATCTAACAATTCATTTTTTCCCTATTACATTGCTTGTAGGCTAGCAATCACTCCCATCAAACACGGACGTTTTTCATACACTTGTGTACTAAACACACCAACACAAGATTGGTGACTCCACTTATTTTTCCTCTTAAGCTAAGTGGTTTTTCTTTTGCAAAACCTCTTTTCTGCTTAGGATTGCTACAAGACCAACTCTCCTCCTCCTCATCTTCTTTCATTAACCCTCTCTGAAGAGATTCAGTTCAGGAGAAGCAGAATTTCTATGTGCAAGAAAACCTCACATGTTCAACACAACCAAACATGTCAGTCTGTGCACATTCAACTCAGACAGACACCCAGAGTCACGCGACTTTGTAGAAATAATCTGCGCAGAAACTAGTGAACCATTTTTCACTAATTTTCTTCATTTTTTGCAAGTGTAAAGTGACTGGATACCCTGAATAAATTTTCCAGCACTATGTTATGGTTTCTCTTGACTGTTAGGACATGTTTTTAACTAAAATTTAGCTTAGCTATTGCACAGTTCTATTTTTGAGTTTATTATCACAAATTCACATAGTTTAACTAGAAGGAAATTAAGTGGCTAAAACCCAACCATGCTATCTGAATGAACTTGTTAGTGATAATAGACACCAAACATGTAGGTAATTAGCAAGGAGTAAGTGGCCCATATCCACGCATGCTTGGCTAGTTTCCATTTTTTCCAAATTTTTGCATTAAGTTCAATTTAAATTTTTCATTAGGATCCGGGACTAGGATCAAATTATCTAAGAATGCAAGTAGTCTTTGCTACTCTTGCACCTCTAGGTGACCTCGAGCATGCATATGAAAAATCTCTTTTGATATTTTTACATCTTCCTATATTGCAACATTTAGTCTAAATAGAAAAAATTGTAAGCGGCCCATCGTCCGCGCATCATTTACATTTTGAAAGGAATAATCAAAACATAGTTTAATTAGGAGGGAGTGTAAAGAATCATCGCATATCCACATCCTATAAGAATTTTGATTTTACACTTTATCACACACATTTTCACACAATCAGCAAAGTAAGACTCCTTAAAACTAACCATTAATTGAACTCATTAAATCTCCCCACAAGGGCCACAAGATAATTAATAGTTCAGGTTAGGACCATTGGGGGTAAGCATCCAATAAGTTGCCATGGTCAGTTACATTCTTGAAACATAGAAGTTGAATTTATAGGGAGCTTTAAACCTGTCTATCCACCCATGAAAAATAATTCTCGAGTGCCAGAGAGACCTGATTCAGAGGGGGTTAAGCTTAGGCCAAGTGTGTGTGGTACTATTTGGGGCTACCTGATCCATCTAGAGCTCAGTACTGGTAGCCAAATAACAAGAAGCTTAAGACTCGAATGCTCATGTGGAATGACGATACTTAGTGGCCAAATCCAGGGCATCCTTTTGTATATGTGATGGTGCAGGCAACACTATATCATGTTTCCATTACCTTGGTCGATTCTTCAACTACTGGAAAGAATCACTAGTTCTTTTGGGACATTGGCCCCAGTACCTACCAAAATATATCTTCGCAAGGCCCAGTTACAATTGAGAGTGTGAGGAAAATTAGGTCTTCTAGGATTTCTGAGTATCATATGAGAAACAATCAAACCACATTTTTTGATTGACTGATCACAATATTAATCTAAAGTTAAATTAACCTTTTATTTCTCTTTTTTTTATGTATGCGATCAATTTTTTCTTTGATATATAATATCTCTCCTCTTAGAAAACTAAAAAATATCTCCAAAATCAAACCTAGTTAACACCATAACGGACCCAATAGGACCTTGTCAATATAGATATTTTTTGGACCTCCCCCCATTAGAGGGAGGAGTTTCAGGTATTTCACCATTCAAGTGTCAAATACGACACACAACCAACCTTATTGGTTCATCCTTTATTGGGGCATATTTAGTTAGAAACCCCTAAGGGTCACCCAACACCAGACCTATGGAAACCTCGTCAGGGTCACCACACACCACTCCTCCCACAACCCCTAGAGCGTAAAGGAGCGATACCCATTCGGGGAGCCAACAGAACACACATTTGGCTTCGTCACAGACAAACCCCTTATAGAACCATAATCCTATGTTCTCACAATCTACAGTGGTGATCAACACTCAATTACCTTTCTTAGCATATTTAAACTTACTTGATCTATCAAAGTTAACAAATTATCCCATTTCACACAATCCCATTTGGCCCACATGCCCACAAAGATCTGTTCAGACATTCCAAAGTTCGAAGGGAAGCAAGCAGAAGACCTTGGAAACCATTTAATGAAGTTCCACCTATGGTGTTCTTCGAATAGTATTATTGATGATACTATTCGATTAAGGCTATTACAGCACACCTTAACTAGACCAGTCATGAAATGGTATTTGGAGCAGCATTTTGCTTCACATGGAACCTTTAGAGCCCTTGCTACTGCATTCCTCACATATTTTCAATTATCCATCCACCATGATTCAGGAATGGAGTTACTAACGCATTTTATAAAAACTCTAGCAGTCCATATCTAAGACCATCTCCATGAATGTTGACGATGTCAAATTTTGTGTAAAGCTAAACTCAATGATCGAGTTTTACTGGACCTATTCCTGAAAAATCTCACAACAAATATTTCAAAGGACATGGAAACCCAAGGACCTACTTCCAAAGAGGATGCCAATAGCAAATCCTAGCAGCTCGAGATGATATACACTCAGTCATGATACATATATAACATCTTACCTAACACCCTGCGCTTGCAAACTTATAAATAATTGATAGGCACGTCAAACACTGCAGACTGATTGATAGGGTCACTAAACCAAAGTCACCTAGGCATCATTATCTCGTACCACAATTACGTGTATGATCCTAACCAGAAGATCCCACAACCATGCTATCAGAAGAGTCATCATGCACCTCTGTAGAACATGACTAATAGGGCATCGTCATACCATCATCAGCAAGGAGGTTCATACCCTCCCACACAGGGGACCTAGCACATAGCAAGGAATTCTGATGGAATAACTCCCCCCCAACATCCATATAAAAACCAAGGATATGGACCTCAATATTCCCACTTCCCAACACAAAACCGACTAATGAAAAACAACACATCGGTGAACTTTGTGTAACCTTATTAGGCCCAACTACGCCAGTCATACAACCAGGAGAATCATAGTAATGCTCCTAATGCGGCAAGGAAAAAGCCAAAAAATAAGCAAATTGGAGATCTTAGACAGGGGTTAGTAACCAACAACTCCCTTTGCAATCTTAGGCGGGGGGGAACCCTAACTAAAATCAAAACTAGGAGCCAAATAACTCCTAAGGGCATAGAAAAGGGCTAATATTCAGACCAACCACTCTTGTGTGATTTGTGGTGAGTATGGCCATTACACTCATCACTATCCCAAAATCACCGAGCTAAAGAAGCTTCAAGGTAACCGAGGACAAGGGGGACCTAGACAACAAATAGTTATAATGCAGGAGCCCTTCCCCCACCAAGGGGCGGTTAGTTCCGAACAAAAACAACCACCCCCTCGATGATTCCAGAAACAATAGCCACAAAATCTATATGACTGGCAAGGAAATGTTCTTTCAGACATCGAATCGAAGTTATGATACCCCGCCAGACACCATTTCGTTAGGGGCTAGCACTAGTGCACCTACAAAACTGTTGACTATATCAAAAGTGCTTATTGAACCTTTTCCAAAAATGGCTAAGGGTCCAACAAGGTGTGGAGGATACCACTCCAAAGCACCCCATAATTAGAGCATTGTGGACAACTTAACACAATATCTCGTTTCCATGTTAGCTTTAGAAGTCTTGCAATCTTTCCCAAAGCAAAGGAAAGCCTTACTTTCCATGTTAGACGCAATTGACCATGACGATTCACGCCTAATGGCTTTTGACTTAGATAAAGCTACCCCCAGGATTCCTTCATTGGTTGCCTTCTAGATACTGGTGTCAGTCTAGAACATCACTATCCACCGATGTATCATTGAGGAGGGTGCATCCACATGCATCATGTCAAAAAGAATTTGGCATAAATTGGGATCCCCCAAACTAAAGCCATCAAACATCACACTTAGAGCATACAATGGGTTCCCTTATGCTCCCGCCACTCTCTATAAAAATGTCCCAGTCTTCTTGGTCAACAAGAAAGTTCTTATAGACATTGAGGTCTTGGACGCTTAGTTGGACTACAATATACTCCTTCGGCAAAGTTATATGTACACCATATCTGCCATAGCATCATCCATCTTCTGGATCATGATGTTCCCCCATGAGGATCGCATCATCACCGTCGACCATTTAACATAGCATGATAAGAGACCCATGATGAACATCGATGTCATTCTACCCTATGTAAACACATCTGCAGAATCACTCACACGATACCAAGAATATGGCCATGTCTAATTTAAACCATCGTCTATCCTTGTATCATTCCTAGGAGATCCCCTTGCCATACAAGAATAATTTTTTGATACACAAGAGCCCCAGTTTGTATCATGTTATCATCAAGTACTGAGACAAGCCAGGAGATAGGTACTAGTAGAAAAAAAACTGAGGCCACTGGCCCAACAACTTCTCTATCCTATGCCATCTCCCAAACTCCTTTTCTATACTCTCCCCCTTGTTTTGTGTCACAGCAAGTCTTTGCAACAATAGTGTTTCCAAACATATCTTTCGCAATGCTCATTTGGTACTTGGTCCCACCTACCATGTGAGGAGGCACGAGTATCACTGCTACGGGATTAACCCCTATCACTCCTGAGGAGGCCCCACCTATTAAGGAAAACCCCATAGCCATATCGATTAAAGAGACTCCCATCGCAAATTCAGTTAAAGTGACCAAGAAAACCCCTAAAAAATGGAAAAAGATAGAAAACTCCATCATGCCTAGAGAATTACAAACTTGTGCATTGTGCGATATTGTGGGCCACCCTACCAATATCTTCCCAGAGTTCTATGAATTGAAACCTCTCCTAATCTCCGAAAGGAATACCGCGACCATGAGTTCCTGTAAAAGGGAACCAATAACAAAAAACCAAGGCAAATCATTGCGTACCAACCACGCATGCGCTATCTATAACAATTATGGGCATTACACTCATCATTTTTTAGAAATACCATGATATAGGGATGCCTTACATGCCCTAGAACAATCATATCAAGAGGATCTCCCCATATAGTCAAATGGGGAAGAACCTCTGGTCATATTATACCTTCAAGAGGGACGACAGTCACTAGCAAGAATCATGTTTGTTTTTCCTCTTCATGTCCAACGTTGTGCACTATGCAATGAACGTGGTCATTTCATCATAGATTGTGCAACCCTTGAGATGTTCCAGAGATGGTATCTGGTTAACTTCATATACTATGTCGGCCTAAGAGCAGCCCAGTATTCGAGTCAGATACGTGGTGGAAATCACCCATTACTCCATTGCCATTATATGCCTCTAATTCGTTTAGAGTTAACCCGTTTATGCATGACCATAGTGCACCTATCCCTAGAGGACGACTCAAATACAAAATCCATGGAAATATCGACAACGCAAGAGGATGTGACAAGCATGCCAATTTTCTTTATGTGAACAGAAAAGTAGCCAGTTGGGGAGCCCATAGTCACCCCCAACCACCCTCCATGGAGAAGACCAACCTATGTATTATGCAAACCTATGTATTATGCAACGCATGCAACCATTTGGTCACCAAATGCCCAGAGCTAGAATCTCTATGCAGATGGTACCGAATCGCCTCACCAGCTCTAAGGGAAGGGAATACCCAAGAAATACACTCTTGTCTAGTATGTCATGGCAACGATCATGCTCAACACTGTACTTATATCCATCGAGTGTGCTGACTAATTGACATCAGACATTCATTAGAAATGCAACGTCAGGATATGATTAGTCCAGAGCTTAGAGAATCTAATGTAAGGCATACTTCCCCCAGGTAGCTCACCTCATCTCAATACCAAAAAATTGGGCGAGTCATAAAGATGCACTGGCCTAATAAGATCCATGTCCAACCTAGGGAAGTATGTGGTCTATGCGATGAGATCGACCACCAGGTCAATTAGTGTAAGGAACTAAAGCACCTCACAAACAACTTTCACATGGTATCCCTATCCCTCAGAAGCATCTCTCTAACCAAGAGAATATCACACACTACTATTATAGGATCTGCTCACATTTTCACCATAAAGTGAATTTTGAGCACCTCCCAAGGCTGCGAGCGGCAAGAACTGTGTTAATTATAGACTCCCCAAGAGAGCTAGATCTCCCAAAACCAACAACTTGGATATGGTAGTAGCGGAATCCTTTTCCTACACCTGATCCTTTTCGAGCGTCCACTTCAAGGACGAAGAGTAGTGTTGGTTCTCACACCATCTACTCAATAGGAACCATGGTATCATGCAACATTTTCATCGACTAGAGCCATGAAATAGAGGCATGTGCATTAATGGAAACATTTAGGTGCCTTTTCACCAAGCACAATTTCCAAATCTCAAAAAGCGCAAGCCATCTTGGTACGCCTCGTGAGGAACCTAGAATTGCTCTCACGTAAGCCGCCACGATGGAAATTCCTCCCCCCACCAAACGTCGACGATACGATACATCATATACGATTCATATCATCGTGTATAAGAACCATTATCCATGATTTTTTCTCATCAGCCATAGGTGTTGAGTCACCTGCAACTACGAGAGTAGCTGTGTCAATGATGGTGCAAACCCAATCCATCTGCACCCTGTCGACCACGTTTGGTTCCATCGCATCGACGATGAAATCTTATTCATGTTCATAGACTAGCTCCGTTAGGACCGAACCACCTCCTCACAGCCTTTTGTGGACTAAATCCTCCTTAGGATTGTTATTTCACTCAGATGAGGATATTCTTGAGGCCATGACGAAACCAATTTATCTGTGGGATGTAATGCATCACCGCTCATTTTTTCTTCCTAAAAAGAAGCTCGACCCTAAAAAACCAGGAAACCAAGATATTTAAGTAATCAAATGAAAATATTTCCCTTCATCAAGTAAATTCGATTGGTTCAAACATCGCATTCTAGTGCCTGATTATTTCGAAGAAGGGAACATGCCAAACATTTCTGCTACCATCAAGGTCAATATCTCTCGAAATCGTGAGAAAATCGAGGGAACTCACTGGGGGCAGCATGTTCCCTAGATGAGGTAACCTCTTACACCCATTTTTTCCAAGAGTATAGAGATATCTTTGCATGGGACTACTCGAAAATGCCAGGGCTTAGTCCCACTATACTAGAGAACCACATTGACACTTGGCCTAACGTACCACCAATATGCCAGAAACAACGTCAACTACACCCATCCAAGGCAGAAGCTATTAAACAAGAAATCCATAAGCTTCACAAACCTGGGTTAATCTGCCCCATCACTTACACATCATGGTTTTCCAACCCTGTTCACATCATGAAAAAAATGGCACTATATGCATTTGTACCGATTTTCATGATTTGAACAAAGCCTGTCCAAAGGAAAATTACCCTACCTAGTTTATCAACCAAGTCATTAGGATAATTTTGAGGTCTAAAATGGACCTCCTAAGGAATTTATAAAATAATAATGGAAATTATAAAATAAGATTTGGTTACATCATTAAATTTTAGAGGGAAACAAGAAAAAACTACTTTTTCAACTTGTATTTTCAACTTATCTCCTAAAGTTATTACTCAAATTTCGAGTGGGAGTACTCGTTGGATGAAAAATTAAGTCCTCATCTGAGTACCCATGTTTCATACTTCCAATGGATCCTACTACAAGAAAAAATGAGAAATACATGAAAAACGTGATTGCAATCATGTTTTTTCATGTATTTATCATTTTTCATGTAGCAAGGTCCATCAAAAGTATGCAACATGGGTAATCCTTGGATGAGGAATTAAATTTTGCATCCAACGAGTACTTGCGCTCAAAATTTGAGTAAAAACTTTGGGAGATAAGTTGAAAATACGAGTTGAAAAAGTAGTTTTATTGTTTTATTAATTTTTAATATTTTTACCCTTTTACTTAAAAAATGGTGAATCATCCCCCATGGTTGACATCATCATCTTGAATTCTGTTGGTTCTTATAAAGTTTATTTGGGCTATAAATTTTTCTTAGGAGGCCCATTTTAGACCTCAAAATTCCCCTAATTCATCGATGCTTGCATGGGACACGAGGCCCTCTCCTTCATTGATGGTTTCTCTGGGTATAATCAAATCCAAATATGGCACACTTATCGATACAAGACCATGTTCACCACCCCATGGGGCATGTTCGTGTATCAGGTAATGCCATTTAGTATTAAAAATGTTGGAGCCACTTTCCAGTGGGCCATGACTTATATATCTCATAACTTGGCACACCTCATCCTCCCCTACTTGTAAACCTCAATGTTCGATCCAAGAAGCAATATGATCACGTCGAGGATCTGCGACTGGTATTCCAACGATGTCATAAATACAAAATATGCTTAAATCCCCTCAAGTTCCTCTTTTGTGTCATGGAAGGACAAAATCTAGTTTTTATTGTGTCCCAACAAGGGATTAGAGTGGACCCCCTCAAGGTCCAAGCTATCATAGAGGTACCATCACCTCGAACTCTCAAGAAAATCCAAAGCTTGTAGGGAAAGGCCAATTTTCTGAGACGCTTTGTCCCAGACCATACCACTTACACTCAGTGATTACTATGCCTTTTCCATTAGGACATCCCATTCAAATGGGATGATCAAGCCCAACAATCATTTGAGGCACTGAAAGACACATTATATTCAAAACCATTTAGCAGTCTGCCAAACTACGACAAGGATTACACCTTATATCTATCAGCGCCCAATACCACTTTAGCTAGGGTGTTAATATAAGAGGGCTCCAATGAGAAAGAACACACAATTTATTATGTTAGTAAAAACTTATCAGACCCTGCATTAAAATATGAGCCCGAAGAGAAGAGTTCCCTAGCATTAATACACACAGTCCAAAAATTTCGCCACTATATTATCTTAAGGACTAAAACAATCATCGCCAATATCAACCCCATGAGATACTTGCTCACATGTTGTTTGATGAACCATAGGTATGCTCACTCGATAGTTACACTGCAAGAGTTTGACTTACAATTTAGCACCCCCAAAAGAAAGAAGGCTTTAATTTTAGCCGAGTTCATCACTTACCTCCCAAGTCAAACCAAAGGATCGCCAGTCAATGATTCACTACCAGACAAACATCTCTTTCAAGTGACAACCAATGACCCTTGGTACAAATATATTCTCTTATTCCTACTATTACCACTACAAAATTTTCAAAATTTTCAAGTCTGGTCATCCTTGTAAAGTGTTGTAGTTGAACCTTGTAATATTCCCAATTTTCCATCAGATAATTGAAACATTAGAGTTCTTAGTTTTAATAATTAATTAAGTAAATAAGAGGGTGGAGGGACCCACAAACCCCATAGATGAATAAAATCCACTTTTTATGTGTGTATGTGGATATTTTAGATCTAGATCTACATTATGGAGTAGCGGAGAAGCTTCATAAATGAAGGAAGAGTGGAGATCATGGATCTTAAATGTAAAATCATTAGGATCTTGGAGGAGATCAACTAAGATCATAGAGAATTCAAAGTAAGATCATAAAGCGCTTATGATAAGATAGTGGAGTAAGTGGTGCATCTAATGCACACATGATGGACAGAGTGGGAATTAAATGTGGACATGATGGAGATCATAGAGAGACTGTGTAGTCTTCATAGAGGCTAGTGGCCACATAGGAAACACAATTATGAGGTGGACCTACGCTATGGAAGGCTCGAAATATACATAATGAAGATGGAGGAACAATAGAAGGCATGCTTTAGATTATTATTTTTGATCTATTTAGATCTAGATTTTTCGGTATAAATTTCTATGCACGCTTATGTTGTTTAGCTAAGTCTGTAGTGCTTTTTAGCACAGGGTTTTTCCGAGTGGAAATCCCACCCTTACCCATGAGGGACTTTGAGTGTATACTCTGGGAAGGTTTCTATTGAGCTACATTCTTCATCAGGCTTTGGTGCCATCTTTAGGAGGCTATTTCTAGCATTCCAACTAGGAAACCGGTGGAGGATTCATCCTTTCACCTTGTACTTCATGTTCAACCTTTCAGGAGTAGTAGATCTATATCTGGCATTCAAGCCATTGTATTTTATCTCCATGTAGCAAAATTCCCCTAAAGGATTGCGCAGTTCAGTCCTGTAGATCTATTGGAGGAAGGATGTTTTCAAAATTTTAGTTGGAAATCCTAGAGGGACCATCTCCTCACTTTTTAGTCATTGTTTCCCACCATTGTGAGCTGATTGACATATTTAGCAGCATGCTAGAGAGACTCCCTCCTCTACAACACAATTTTTGTAAAAGAATTTGTGTAGTAGTTGTTGTACTGAGTAGATAAGGTTGGAGAAGCTAGATCTTGAGCTTTTAGCCAAAGGATCTAGTGAAGGGATCAACCCTTCTTGCATATATATGATTGTACATCATATTGCAGCCATATTTCATCAGATTATGCTTTAGATATGCATACCCAGTAGTCATATGTGCAAGCCATAAGAGGGTGATTTTCTTAGATTGATAGATCTGGAAAATTCTTTCTTGGTTATCCTGGGTATCCATCATAGAGCCTGGATCTAAAGTTTTAGCATCATTGGAGCTCCAAAACTACCTAGATCTAACTTTAATTTTTTCTGGCAAGTTGTATTCCCATCAATTACAACAGGGACAACACAGTTTTCCTTCCAGTAGTCTAGTAGTTGCGTAGTCCCCCTTGTGGGGTCATTTCAGGGTCATTCTAGGCCATCTCTTTGGCTTGAGTGTCTCATATTTTGAGCATTGTTGTACTTGTTTATCCACCTCATATTAATAAAATGGATTATATTCTTTGTACATTATAATGTTGTATTTAGATTATTTGTTTACTTTGCTGCAGTTTTTATATTGTGTTTTAGTATTACTGCATTCTCCATTTTTGGATATTACAGTGGTATCAAAGCATGATCTTTGGCTCATTTTGTGGAAATTTCATCTTTTGCATCAAAAGAAGAAGCAGATAGTAGAGATATTTGATGAAGGAGGATTGCAGTTTTTCCACTCTTCTCTTTATATCTGTGCAATATCTCTCCAAGGAGGTAAATAAAATGAAGAGAGAAAGGAAAAGGAAGGATATGAGAAGAATATTGGATGAGGAAGGTCCCATCACTTCCTATTATGATGAGAAGCAACCGAAGAAGCAAAGAGCTTCAAAACATTCTACTAGATCCACTTTCTTTGATAAGAGAGAGGACTGGTCTGAATATGAAGGAGACTTGGGGCATGAGACCCTAAGTAAAAATCTTTCTGAATACAAAGCACAACCTAGAGATTTGAAGGATAATCTCTCTCTCTAACAGTTCTTGCAACTCAAATAAGAAAGAAGATCCTGAAGCAGCAATAAAAGAAAAAGGCATAGATTCTTATGTCTACATTTGATGGATCTTCCACAAGCACATTGAGGGCTTGGAGGGAAGAATTGGCTAGATTCTTTTAGCTATATCCTATAGAAGAAAGAGAGGTTGTGGATATTGCAGTGCTGCACCTAGAAGGTGGAGCAAGAGATTGGTGGTTTAGTCACTTGTCCCACATCAGACAGTATGTTTATGCATATTTTATTCAAATATTGAAGAGGAGGTATGGTGAAAAGAAACCAGAGACATCTCACATAGTGACATCTCCCATCATTGAGGAGGTAGTACATGAATATCCCAAGGAATATGTCCTTATTATCACTTAGAAGGAGAAGCCTCTACCACCACCCCTAGCTACAGATGTACTTACATCAGGAGGAGGATCACTTGCATCTTTGCAAGATGGTCTTGAGTTCTTGACATTTGGAGCCCAATGCATAATTCATGAGATGCATGCGGAGGAGGCAGATACCAGCACTGGTACAATTGAAGAGATGCAACCATCATCATCACCATCAATTGGAGAGACTATTGCATCGATTGGAGGAATTCTTGTGGATGTGCAAGATGTTTTAGATATTCATCTTCTCTAAGGTTTTCACATACTTAATTCTCATGTTATTTTAGTACCTAATATTGAGATATGTGAGACCATGCCATCAGGGAAAGTTCATAACCAAGGATTAGATCACCTTGCTGATTTGGAGCAGCAAATCATCATTTCATAGAGGAACCTTGATTTGATCAAGGAGAAGATGTATTCCTATCCTAGTTTGTCATGGTTGAGCTACACCCAACAATTTTTGTTGAAGTATGGAGTTGCAGAAGATGGGAGGAGCACATTCCTATTCAGTATAGTGCCAAACTATGAGAATAGCATTGTATGTGGCCATAAGACAACACATGTATCCCCATGTAGATCTATAGCATTTTCAATTATCAGTAGTGATGATGAGAGGGCCCCATTATTTTTGGAGAATTTTGAAGGTATCTTCACTCATGAAGCACTGGAGGGACAGATGATAGATGGTAGACATCTTGTGATGGAGAGTACCTTCCATTGTCAATATGAAGGTTCCTTGATGAGCATCTCACAGATCAGAGAGGAATCTATACCTGCAACATGTATGGAGCCTTATGGGTTCCAATGGGCCTTTGATGAGATGATCTCAATGAGAGACCTCAATGGAGGTGAAATTCAACATTTCATGGAGTGAAAATATATACACATGGACTATGTTGGTATTCTACATTGGGAGGATACCAAGATTGAGTTTGGCATGATTCGTCATCCACATTGGGATGACTGGATCTGGATGAGGAGTAGGAGGTTGTCTACCTTCCTATATATCTATGATACTAGGCAACAAGAATCATGGCTGCACTGGTTGCTTTTGGGTGAGTATGTTTTTTACCCACCATGTCACATTTGCAACATCCATGCCATGTATATCACTGATGACATGCGGCAGCAGGCATGGATGTGCTGGTTGTTGATGAGAGAGTTTGGACACCTCATGATGTATCGTATGTCCATGTATTTGCTCTTGTTTTGGGATATGTCTCATGTATTTACATGTATTTATGTTTGGGATGTATCTCATGTTCATGTATGTACTTGGGTTTGGGAGAAAGCATGAATTTCACATGATGTGGCATACAAGAGCATATTTTAATTGTTCTGATGAGGGAGTCCACATGTCCATTAGTATGTTTTTGCTCCATGACTTACATCATGATGATGTAAGGAGGTAACAAAAATCCTTGTTGCTTTGGTTTCTATTGGGAGAGTATGGTTTGATTTATTCCCATACTATACATGATGATTATAGAGGATGGAATTAGGAGGCCTTACAACGTTGGCTTCTATTGGGGGATTATGGTCATTGTACTTGGTATGATGATGATGTGATGGGGTAGAAATATGCCTTACTATATTGTCTTCTCTTGAGATAATATGGCCACTACCATTTTTACAATGATGATGTGGTGTGGCAGCAAGAGGCATTAATACGGTGGTTTCTATTGAGAGAGTATGGCTCTCATATTTATATTGATGAAGTTTCGGCATGGTAGCAAGAAGCATTGCTGCAGTGGCTTCTATTGAGAGAGTATGGCTCTCTTACTTGTTTTCATGATGATATAGCATGGCAGAAAAAGGCTTTGCTGCAGTGGTTTTTATTTGGAGAATATGGTTTGACATTGCTCATGTTTATCCATATGTATCTACTTCTTGTTTTTCACTATGTTGATGTTATGTTTGGATCCTACATGGCCAATAGGGCTAATGATGAGAGCCTTGATATATGCAATTTACTCTATGTATCATGGCTTGGAGAGATAGTCCATTAGTTGGGACATTCTACTTTGGGAAGAAACCACTTAATTTCATGTGTCTCATGTATAGAGGAGATCTTTGGACATCATATGGGTGCCACTTGGAGATTCCTTGATGAGGATGGGTATCTAATGTTTCAGTTGGAGGCCATTCTAGACATTCTAGAGAGGTATCTTTGGAGTTGGACATGCATGATACATTGTGATAGATGGGGAGGCCTTCCATATGAGGATGGTATTTGGAGGGAGCATGTTTGTTGTAGCATCCACTTTTGCAGTTGCTTGAGGATAGGCAACATTTTTGCGGGGAGGACGGTAATATTCCCAATTTTTCGTAAGATAATTGGAATATTAGAGTTCTTAATTTTCATAATTAATTAAGTAAATAAGAGGGCGGAGGGACCCACAAACCCCATATATGAAAAAAATCCACTTTTGATGTGTGTATGTGGATATTTTAGATCTAGATCTACATTATGGAGTAGTGGAGCGACTTCTTAAATGAAGCAATAATGGAGATCATGGATCTTAAATGTAAAATCATGAGGATCTTGGAGGAGGTCAAATAAGATCATAGTGCATTCAAAGCAATATAATATAGCACTTATGATAATATAGTGGAGGAAGTGGTGCATCTAATGCACACATGATGGAGAGAGTGGAATAAAATGCAGACATGATGGAGATCATGGAGAGACAAGGCAATCTTCATGGAGGCTAGTGGCCTTATAGGAAGTGCAGATATGAGGTGGACCTAGGCTATGGAAGGCTCACAATATATATAATGAAGATGGAGGCACCATTGTGAGATGATATGACATATTTAGTAGCAAGCTAGAGAGACTCCATCCTTGATAGTGCAGTTCTTGTCAAGCAGTTGTGTAGCAGCTGCTGTATTCAATGGAGAAGGTTGGAGGTGCTATACCTTGAGGTTTTAGCCCAAGGATCTAGTTAAGGGATCAATTCTTCTTCCATAGACATGATTTTACATGATATTTAGCAATATTTCATCAGATTTTGCTTCAGATATGCATACCTAGCAGTCATATGTGCAAGCCCTAAGAGAGTGATTTTATTAGATTGATAGATCTAGAAAATCCTTTCTGGGTTATCTTGGGTATCCATCATAGAGCTCGGATCTAAAGTTTCAGCATCATCGGAGCTCCAAAACAGCCTATATCTAACTTAAATTTTTTCCGACAGTTGTAATCCCAACAGTTGTAGCAGGGACAATGCAGTTTTCCTTCCACCAATTATGCAGTCCCTCTTGTGGGTTCATTTCAGGGTCATTCTAGGCCATCTCTTTGGATTGAGTGTCTCATATTTTGAGCACTATTGTACTTGTTTATCCACCTCCTATTAATAAAATGACTGAACTTCTCTATACATTTTGATGTTGTATTTAGATTAATTGTTTACTTTGTTGTAGTTCTTATATTGTGTTTGAGTATTACTGCATTATCCCTTTTGGGATATTACAATCCTCTTTCGTCTCCTAACTCATGGTGAAGAACCTTGGAGGATTAAATTCTATGAGTCCTTGTTACTTTGTAATAAAATTCCAAAGGATTTTTGAGTCAATTACTATTTTTGTTATAAAATTGATAGGGTAAAGTCTTTTAGAAATAGGTCCTTTAAATTATTTTAGTGGTTGAAGTCACAGGTTTCCATCTCAAAAATATTCTTGTTCTTTAACCATCATTTCCTTTCCAAGACTAGAAATAGAGTGTTAAGTTCATGAGTCCAGTCAAGAATAAAACAAAGCATTATTTTTTCTTTCCATGAAAGACAATGCCATTTTCAACAGTTATGGTTCCATGGGAAAGCAGTATTTTTCTAGAGGGTAGTAATTTCCTGAAAATTTATACAAAGGATCAGAGGAAATATTATTTAACTGAAGATAACATTGCTATATGATGATTGAGAAAATATTGAAGTATAAGGTGTTCCATATCCAAAGAGTATTCATTTTTCATTTGAGAGATGAAATAAAAGGTGATCATGTTATGCTAAGGATATATTGCTATGTACTAAAAAGAATAGGTGTCACGAGAATAAGAACGAGTAGCGATAATGGAAATAAGTGATAGAGTAGGTGAAGTAAGTGGCAATATTTTTAAATTATTACTGTGATTCGTGCCATTCTTGTGTACCGAGTCATATGACATGTATCACCCGTTTTCATTTTCTTTTGCAAAAGCTACATTGACAGATCTTCATTTTTCACTTCAAACCATTTGTTACAGTTGCCAGCAGGTAGGGTTTCTTACTGAATTAGCCCTTGTTTCACAACTATGTCGAGATTTAAGGTAAACATGTGTCAGTAAGTCAGTAAGTAAGTTTTGAAGGTTAATATTTGTTTTTACAGTTGTTTTAGAAGTTAGGGTTAGCAAGTGAAATATGGGCAAAGGAGGCAAGGTAAATAGGTCAGAGCTAACAAACACTCGCTTTGTGGATAGTTGAGCGAAACTTGAGTTCAAGGAAACTGGTGGGTATAATTTTTTAAAGAAATTATCTAGTGAGAATCTGGTCATTGCTCAAGCTTTTGTAGAGACCTTTGATGATGATAAGGTTAAGATTGGATCTCAAACCTTCAACATCACAAAAACATCATTGCTAGAGCAACTTAGACTTTTGTAAGAGGTGAGTCTTGGCACAAAAACAATAAAACTCTTCTTAAAGTTCAAATTTTTATTTGAAGCCTAAACATGAGAAAATCGGGTGGACTCCTACCATACACACCTCTTACTTCAAACCCGAATGGAAACATGTTATCACTAATGTCCAAATATACATAACCTGTGAAGGGAGATTCTCAACTATTCATAAGTATCAAATGAGGTTATTAGTCCACATTTCAGGTGCTAGATGAATGAACTTATCATATTTTCTCCATAGATATTTTTTGTCAATGTCTCAGAGATTAAATAAGACCCTAAGTTACTCATTACATAACCTATACGATAGAGGTATGATTAAGATACTGGTATCTTATCATTTGAAAAGGAAGACGACTACCTGGGAGAATTTCACAACATAGGAAGGGTTTAACATTTCCTATTCTAGAAGGAGGGTAGGGAGACCTAGAAAATTGAGAGACTCGGAAAATTAGGACCTAACCATATTCATTCATCAAATTTCTTTCAAGATGATCTCACTTCTATGTCAATTAGAAGGCAAAATAGAAGCTTGAATAAGAAGGCTAGAGACCCTATATCTATGCCGACAACACAACTAGCTAATGAAGCTCATATCAATAGTTCAGCAACCAACAGTTCACCCAAAGAATCTCAGACCTTAAGGTTATTCATGGAGAAATTTGAAAGGAAATTGAAGTA
This sequence comes from Pinus albicaulis, assembly GCA_034641835.2. Lineage (NCBI taxonomy): Eukaryota > Viridiplantae > Streptophyta > Pinopsida > Pinales > Pinaceae > Pinus > Pinus albicaulis. The sequence goes on along the minus strand of CM076582.1, from coordinate 841,706,274 downwards.
GAGAAACACCATGGCTCATAAAAATACCGTGTTAAAAGGTAAGGAGGAGACAACTTCCTCTTCAAGAGGCAAACCTAGGAAAAGGCTCATCATGATAGAAGAAATTTCATAGGAAGTCAACTCTGAAGTTCTAACTTCTAATCCTATTTTCCTGCAGAAGAATTCAACCCTGGAGCAAGGAGATCAAGCCATGTTTCTAAAACAACTCAGGAGTCTCAACCAAGTAGTGATACTTCATTCAGAAAATCTACTCTCTCACAGGTTTTTCTATCTCTTAAGAAAGGAAAAAATAAAATGTCAGAGGTTGTTATAGAGGAAGAGCCCACTTTAGCTCAACTCTTCTCCTCCATTGGCTCTTCAGTCAAGAAGAGGAAGAATATAGTGATGCATTCTTACTCCTCTTATGAAGATAGCAACGACAATGAGTATACAGAATCAGAGTTTGAAGAGGGAGAATCTAGCAATTTCATACATGGAGGAGAAAGGCACAAGTATATCCCAAATCCCTAAAAAAAACTCATTTTAACAAGAGACCTCATACAAAGCCTCATACGAAGGCTCACAAGAGACCTCATACGAAGCCTAAAAAAAAACTCATTTTAACAAGAAAGCTTATTGCTAACCCTACATTGAGAGATGAGATTATAAATGTTGATGATAGTCCAGAGGATAAAACCAAGAAGAAAAAGACTCAACAAAGGATTCAAACATAGAGGAAAAGGTAAAAAAAGAGAGTGCCCAAAGCTGAGGCTATCAAAATTTTTGTCTATATTTTTGACCTTTGAAGAATGAAAGAATAGGGCCTTTGAAGATACTTTTCATTTTTTCTTATTTTCTATAATTTTGGATATAGCTACTTTGTTTAGTAGGGGTAGCTATTATTTTCGAATATGGTGAAAATAAGTTTCTTTATGGTTTATTATCATAATGATGACATCAAAGTAGGTAAAGTGGAGGAGATTTTTGTTATGGTCAAGGTTTCTAGGTCTCAGATAAAATTCAGGGTGGTTAATCATTCCTATATTTCAGAAAATATGCAGACATGTGTTCATAGGGACTTCCTTAAGTTGTTGAATTCCACCATTTTTTGGGAAACAGTTTTGATGAGATACGAGGGCACTCAGCCACATTCATTTAGCTAGTTTAGCTCCATGATGCTACTCTTCATATCGTTTCTATTTTCATTTTTTCTTTTAATGTTTTAGATGAAAAACACTTTATGTGGAGAATTGTCATAAATTCCTAAAAACAGAGTTCTACTTTTGGGGAGACTCCTTCACAGAGTTCCTAATTTTTGTATAAATACAATGAAATACAATGATATAAGGGTTCGATGATTGTCTCTTACTGAGCCTATTGTGTTACACTTTTTCATATATATAATATATCAACAGTACTCTTGAGGATTTATGATAGTTTTTTATGTGTATTTTTTATCTTATCTCATGTGTCTGGGCCATACTTGATTTCTTCAGCTCCATATTGTAGTGTGATCCCTGTTACATGTTTTTATCAATCTCATGTTATACCTATATATAATTATCAAATATTGCTAGTATTTCTTGGCAAGCATTCTTGACGAAATATATGTGGTGAATTAAATGTGAGCATTCCTTGTGATAGATAGTTTTAAAGTGTGCAATGAGATTATTGTAAGACTTCTAGGATCTTTCTTTCTTTGATATACTATCAATCTGAACTTTGTGTTATTTTTCTGTCCAAATAATGGATTTATATTTTGATAAAAACACTTTCCATCTGCATGTATTCCTAACCTCAGATTACCAATTACTCTTTCTACCATAGAAAACCTTAATATCCTCACATGTGTTGAGATAGTTATATATTTGAAACATTTTCAGCAGATGTAAGATTCAATCACTTTCCACTATCCAAACCAAATCATAAATATCCCTAAGCTTAAGACGTGTCTGTTCAAGCACTTATCACAATCAAAGTGCTGATTCTAGCACTAACATCTTTTGGTGCGTCTTCCGGGAGACGAAGATTATGAATTTTTATATTCTCCCAAAATTATTGTATAAATGCTTAGTAGTGGTTTTTGAAGGTGAATAAAAAAATTGTCACCGATTTAGACTATAAAAGTTCACCTAGCATGATGCAGGTGGATATTGGTGGCCAACCACCTATTCCACTTGGGGCCCCACCATTCTCTTTCAGTTTTTCTAAAAAAAGTCGTTTAGGGCCTCAAAACAGCTCCAGAAGTTCAGGACCCGGAAAAAAGCCAAAAATAGTAAGTTGTGTCAAAACTGAAAGAGACAATGGTAGGGTCCTAAGTGGAATAGGTGGGTGGCCACCAATATCCACCTAGATCATTTCTCCCCCCTTAGGAAGCAATGGTCCCCATTGAATTGAGTTCCTCCATGAGATGAGGAAACTTCTACTAAACTTGGTCCCTGGTGAACCACTTGCTTTGGTGTAGGAGTTGGCCAACTTTGACAACCTGATATAGTTGGATCTTCTATTGGCGATTGTTCTTGATTTTCATGTCCGTGATACAATTTGTGGTGGCCTGTTGCATGCATTCTAGGTTTAACTTTTCTATTGTGAGTTGTTCTGTAATGTCTGAGGTGTCGAGTAGAGGTGGGAGGTAGGGACGAAGGCGGTCCACATTGAATACTAGATGCAGACCAAGGACTGGTGGAATACTAAGCTTGAAGGAATTTTTTCCTACATCCTTGGTGGTGGTGTACGACCCATATCGGAATGGGTGAAGCTTGCAGTGGGGTCCAATGAGGTGCTCCTTTTTCAAATGTAGCCACACTTTTTCGCCCACCTGGAAGTTGTGTGGTACCCAATGTTGATCAAGTCGTTAGAATTGGCTCTGTCCAATATGTCATGAAATTGTTGGTAGATGTGCTGAATGCGCTCGATGAAGCTGTTCGCTTTGTCATCTTTAGACTGGACATGAGCCAAATCAGCCTGAGTAACCGCAAATGGCATGGATACATCAATGGGACATAGTGGCTATAATCCCAAGCCCCCTTGAAAGGGGTTGTGGCTGGGTGAGCTATGGAGAGCTCGATTATAAATGTGTTGTACATAGGGGAGGCTCTCATCCCATGTGTGTGGATGCTTTCAATTGTACATGTGCATAATGCGTACAATCATCTTGTTGATGACTTCTGTCTGGCCATCAGTTTGGGGATGGAAAGCTGTGGACTTGGTGAGCTTGGTGTCCAACATTGACCAGAGGTTGGACCAAAATGTTTTGAGGAACCTGTTGTTGTGATGTGATATGATAGACTATGGGATCCCAAAGTGCACCCACACTCGTTCAAAGAAGAGTTTAACAGTGGCTTCTACCATGATATTCTTCTTGCAGGCCGCCATAATGGCCATCTTCAAGAATCTGTCGACGACCACGAAAACAAAGTCGTTTCCATGTGTAGTAGAAGGAAGGCCAGACATGTAATCCATGGATATGGATTCCTAGGGGTAGGTAGCAGAGTATAGAGGCCTTGCTTCTTGATGGTCAATTTGACAATGGCACAAGTAGTGCAGGATTTGATGTACTTCCCAAAATCTTGAGTTCGGCCAATAGAAATACTTCTGTAGTACTGCCACTATTTTCTCAACCCTGAAATGCCCAACGACTCGACTATAGTGTGCTTCCCATATCATCTTTGCACGCTCACTTGAAGGAAAAAAAATGTGTCCCAGGTGACTTAACAGTGCATCTTGGAGGTGAAAATTTGGAACTTGTGTACCCCCCAAGAGTGCCATGTATGTGTGGCTGAATTTTGGATCATTCTTGTAGAGAAGTGGCCAATTAGAAGTCTCATGCCCACAAGGGCTGAGAATGGTTTTTAGTGCCATGATCAGTTGTCGGCTGAGGCAGACTACAAAATTATTGGTGCTACCCTTCTTGTACTTGATGTTTAAATGAAACTGTTGCAGATATGTAGACCACTTCTGATGGAAATCTTTCTGAAAATTCCCTTGTGCCTATATGAACTGCAGGGGTTGGTGGTCTATGTGGATGATTGTTTCCTTCCCAAAAATGTAATGCTTCCATTGTCGACAAGCCTGCACAATGGAATACATTTCTTTGTCATAAGTGGGATACTTGCGAACTGTGTTGGATAATGTCTCACTGTGATATGCCACTAGATGCCCATGCTGAGTAAGAAATTCCCCAATAGCATAGTTAGAGGCATTTTTCTCGATCTCAAATGGTTGTTACAAGTCTGGTAATGTGAGCACTAGGGCAGAACAGAGGCGATGTTTCAATTTTATGAACGCCTTTTGTTTATATTTCGACCACAATAATTTTTCTATCGCTCCTGCCATGGTGACTTAACTCAAGGGCCAAGTGTTATGAGAGGATCCCAACATGAACCTATGGTAGAAATTAGCAAGACCCAAAAAGTTGTGAAGCTCTGTTAGAGTGGTTGTGGCTGGCCAATCTCGAATGACTTGGATCTTGGTTGGATCCACATGCACCCCCCTTTCATCAATAATTTATCCCAAATATTGAACTTGGGTCATGCCAAAAGTGCACTTCTCCAAATTGGCACACAACTTGTGTTTCCGTAGTGTTTGGAGGACTTGTCAGATGTGGTGGAGGTGCTCTTCCCAATTCTAGCTAAAGATCAGAATGTCATCCAAGTACACCACTACAAATGAGTTAGTGAATGGCCTCAATATGTCGTCCATCAACCTCATGAAGGTTGCAGGAGCATGCATCAAACCGAAAGGCATGAAAAACCATTCGAAAAGGCCCTCCTTGGCTTTTAAGGCAGTCTTCCACATATCAGAGGGTTCGATGGGTACCTGGTGATACCCAGACTAAAATTCGATCTTGCTGAAATATTTTGCCCCTTTGAGTTGGTCTAGAAGGTCATCAGCTCGTGGGATTGGGTACCTATTCTAGAAAGTTATCTTGTTTAATTCCTGATAGTCAATATAGAGTCTCCAAGTCCCATCCTTCTGTACTAACACGATGGGGCTCCCACAAGGAGATGAACTTGAATGGATGTGACCTTTCTGCAACAACCCTGAATCTACCTCTTCATTTCATTGTTCTCCATAATAGAGTGCTGATAGATCGGTCCATTGGGTAGTGACACACCTGGGGTCAGATCAATGGGGTGCTTGACCTGACAGTGCAGAGGCACCCTTGTGGGTGAGGTGAAAATGTCCCCGTACTCGTCCACAACCTTATCCATTTGTCATTGTCATGTAGAGGAGCCATGTCTAGAGGTTGTGGCCACAGTCTTCTTCTTTCCCTGGGGGTGGATCATCAGGAAAACAAATTTCCTAGTTTGGGAAATGATCTTACGACATTGTTTTGTAGTAACCAAAGAGATAGTGGTAGGCTGTGGTACCTTTGGTATCCTGTACAACTTATTTCCCAAAGTAAAAATAATAGCACGAGGCCATGACTCATACATAGCATGTCTCTTCCAAAAGTATGGTTGGCCTAATAATACATTAGAAACATGAAGAGGAGAAATGTCACATAATACCTCATCCGTGAAGGGCTTGATGCTATAGGGAAGGCAACACTGTTGGTTGAAACAAAGATCCCATCCTTGGTGAAGCCACCCTATGGTGTATGGTTGTGGGTGCATTGTGGTCGACAAGCCCAACCGCTTCACCACATATATTGAAATGAGGTTCTTTTGGCTACCATTGTCGACAATGAACTGTAGCAGGGAATCCTTTACCCACATATGGGAGTGGAAGAGACACTTTGCCTCCTATGGATCTTCCGGTTCCTCCTTCTGGATCTTCGTAGTGACAACAATGGCGTTGGGATCTGCATCAATAATTTTTTTCCCTTTGTCATTCCCCTTGTCAGGTTCTGATTCAAAGTCTGAGCATGCATCTGATTCAGAAGCCCTCATCTCGGCCACGAGCAACTGCTTGGCCAAACACTTGTGAGTGGAGCTCTTATGGAACTCACACCACCTTCCTATGTCCTTCTTTGGATTCGCGATGTTTTTCTTTGCTTGTGGCTTTGGCAGGTTGTCCTGGGCCGCCATGCCTTGGCTTTGTCCTTTTTTTTTGTGGTTTGGGGGCACCTTTCCCTTACTTTTGATTGGAGATCCAAATTCCTGCTTCTTCTGCTTGAATTTCTACTCAATCTTGGCAGCATATTAGTATGTTGTACCAAGCGAGGAGATGTGAAGGAACTCTATTTCCTCCTGAATGTATATGTGCAGAAAACTCTGATACTTTAACACCAAATTTTTCTCCAAATATTTGATACCCAACTTTGTGCGCAGGGTATGGAACATATTCATCAACTCATGCACATTTTGATCCCTTTGTTGCCGCAGCATGGTCCATTGTATGTAATTTTCCCCATATCTCTCCATGGGATAGTATTGTTCCTTGATGGCATCTCAAAAATAATTCCAAGTGGGTACGACTGAGAATAGAGAGGGTTCTGTCTCATCCTTTTTCTCACAGTAGGTTTCCCACTAGTCCTTGACATGGGGGTAGCTTTGAGGAGTGAAAAAATAATCTTCTCCTAGTCAGGAAAGTCATGAACTGAGAAATATCCTTCTAATAGATTCAACCATCTATCTATGACATTTGCATCTATTTTATCCTCAAATATGGAAATGACAAATTTTACTTGTAGCTTAAAGGGAGTCGCGCCTCTAGAGTGGCTATTAGATGTAGATGTGCCACCGGTGGGTAGTCATTGAAGGATCTGGGAAACTTTATCCATAATCACGTTCCTTTTATTTTCTAGGGCTTCCTCAAGAAATATTTTGATAGGACCTCCTGCTCCCTCATCTTTCTTTTCGTCCCCCATGGGCGGTCGTCAGGGTTTGCGAGGTAGATCTTGCAAAGGTTCAACCAGATCGAGCCCCAACTCCTTATACCCTGACCTCATTGGGGACATGCAAATAAGGATTGAGAAAAGGTAGACTGCTCTAATACCACTGATCCATACTTATGTTGGAATGCAACAGAATACACATGTAACCATAAATACAAATGTGCAGCGGAAATAACACTTCATTTCATTAATATCAAAGAACTGAAATTTCCTTACAGAAAAAATAGAAATAAACTATCTAGGGCACTGGTAACTTATCTTTGAGAAGAGATGTGGAAGCTACATGCCTCTAAAATGAGTTATAATGAGGCTCCAGGCCCTATTTATTATTTAGAAACAATGGAAAACCCTAAACATCCAAAACCCTAACCTGGGAGATGAAGTGCTAAAACTATGGGATGTGTTTGGGTAAATTGGTGTTTCAACTTCCCGGGGATGTGAATTTGGCATATGATCTCCATTTTCTCAAAAAACATCGCTTAGGGCCTCAAAACGGCTCCAGAAGTTTAGGACTAGAAAAAATACCAAAAATAGTAAGTTGTGCCGAAACTGAAAAGATGAAAGAGACAATGGTGGGGCCCCAACTGGAATAGGTGGGTGGCCACCAATATCCACCTGGATCATGGAAACTCCAAAAATAGGACAAGGGTTTTCAAGACTACCTACCAGAAGAAGAAGTCAAAGATCACCTCCTGTGATTCCAGTTTTTGATCTTGAGAAGATAATAAAGGATGCTAGAGGGAAATAGAAATCAACTGAAGTTGCACCTCATTTAGTGAAAAATATACGTGCAAAATACATCCCAATAGAAAATGTACCATCATCTTCTTTATAACCTAAATAAATATCAGTTTCAAAGCAATATCCTGAAAAATTTCATGTTGAAACTGTTTCCGTTGAAGGCAAAGTAGATGATGTTAGCATAGGCTCAACTAAAAATATCTCTCAAATATCACTTAGTAAATCAAAAACAAATATTATTCCAGTAAAGAATAAGTTTTAGGTATCAGTGAAGAGAACCATAAATCAGAAACTTTTGTACTAACATAATGGGAATTAGAACATGTGTTGGAAATCACACCCTTTTTGGATAAAGCTATATTAACTGAGGAAGAAATAAAAGAATTTTGATTTTTCTCCAAACTCAACCATAATATCAATACTTTTTTAGTACACAACAGGAGTATTTTCCTCTATCTCAAAACCTAGATGTTGGCTCATCTTCCTCTCACCAAAAAGGAGGCGACCCTCCTGAAAATTTGACTTTTAGTCTTTTTGAATTTTTAGCCCAGAAAAATAAACTTGAAGCTGCCCCAATATTGCAAGAATCAACATATGAAACTGATTCTCTTAGAGAAATCGATATAAAACCTTTAGATTTCCAAATCTTTTAAAATCCACTATTTTCTGCTCCACAAGCTAAAATTTCCAGCGGTCAAACTTCTGTGTCAGTAGGCTTACCAATTGTATCTTAGCAAGTCATGGATCATCCTGTTCCTATAGGGATGCAACATATTGTTGTTGCAAGGTATGCGCCACTCATCTTTCCTCAATCATTTCATCCCATCCCTTAAGGGGATTACTTGAAATATTTTCCTAAATACACAGGAGAGGGAGAAGAAGTGTCTGCTAAAGAACACTTGGTTGCCTTCTACAGTTATGCTGATAACAAAAATGTTGAGCATGAAGATGTTTGGTCTAGACTACAAAGCCTAGATGTTGAAGCTAGGAAGTGATTTAGAAATTTTCCACCCAACTCAATAACAGGAATAGATGACTTGGTACAAGTGTTTACAAAACAATGGGATGACAGAAAGGATTATTTGTATTATCTCATAGAATTTTGGGCTTTGAAGAAACAAATTGATGAGACATTGGAAGATTTCACCAAGAGGTTTAATAAAGTATATTAGAAGATTCTTCTAGAGGTTAAACCCCCTGAAACCACAGCCATGATTACATTTTCCAATGCTTTAGACTCTAAATTTTCACTATGGTTGAGAGATGAGAAGCCTAAAACATTGGTAGGTATGCAGGAAGCTTCTATTGGAGTACAATCTAATCTCGTGGCTTCTAAAAAACTAAAAATTGAAGAAGGGAAGGAGGCAAAAGATAAAGAGAAAATAAAAGAGGAGAAACCATCTTTCTCCTCTAAAAAATTTACAGCAGAAGAAAAGATAGATCGGATGTATAACTTGATAAGAGATATTGCTTCTAAAATGAAAAAACTGGAGTTAGAAAACATACCTCTTGCTAGGCCCATCCAAAATGAGGGAAACAGGAATCAGGCTCCTTTTATGAGACCTTTTTAGCCCCAACAAATTTTACAATGCCCAAGGAGAAATCCTGATGATCAAAATGTTCAGCCTTCAGTGAACAACTTTGCTAAAGAAAATAAGCAAGAAGAAGTAGAGGACGAAGAGATAAACCTTGTCGGAGAGACATCACAGTCAACTTGTTTGACTTTACAGGAATATGAAGATTAGTCAAGAATAAATTTATTTTCAGATGATCAGGAAGCTCACATCCATGCACAGAATGAGAAAAAACAAGCAAAAAATAAGATTAGAAATTATCCTTTGAGGTCAAAAGGGGCTGTCCAACAGGCTCAAAAAAAGCAAGATGCTGAAAAAAATTGCTGCCAAGAAAAAAACAAAGGTGAATGATGTTCCTTCATCATCTAACCCTTCTCCAATAATTAAAACAACTACTGAAAATAAAGATTCAAACATGTTCAATTTCAATTTTAAATATGAACTGAATAAGATCAAAATTCCAGTCCCACTCTTAGAGTTATTGAAAAATCCAGATTAAAGAGAATCATTCAAAAGTTGACTTCAACCATCCCTTTCTCCTGAATTTGTCAATATTGAAGATAAACATCCTAATACTTTTCTAGGAAGCCATGTCCAAGAACAAAATGGTGACAATTCACCACCCTGTTACCTGTCTCCCAACATTCATAACAAATTGTTGCATAATTGTCTATTGGATTCTGGGGCCTCTCACAATTTGATGCCCAAGAAAATGATGAATGAGTTAGGAATGGAAATTACAAAACAATATCATGACCTTTATACTTTTTATTCCAAAAGGGTCAAGTGTTTAGGGGTAATTAAATAATTGGTGATTTCTCTCACCTAGCTTCCTATGAAGAGTATGGTGATGGAAATAGTAGTTGCTGATATACCATTAGGTTTTGGGATGCTCCTTTTCAAATCTTGGTCCAAAAAGCTGGGAGACACTCTTCAAATGGACATGACATATGCCACCATCCCAGTTTTTAGAGGAGAATTTAAAAGGTTGTATAGATAAACACAAATGGCTTATATCATAAGTGATCAGAAAAATCCATCAAACCATCCTATATATGCATAAGAGAAGGAGTTGGGGTCTTATATTTTGCATCTTTCTATCGTTGATAATTAAGCTCAGCTTGAAATTAATAAAAAATAGTTGCTACTCTCTTCAAAACAACAAAATTCAGAAGTTGAACAAATCTGGAAATTGTATTTTGATGGAGCTTCGTCAAGAGAAGGATCAGGGGCATGTATAGTTCTTATTTCTCCCACTCAGTAGGTAGTGACTTTATCATACAAATTGCAATTTGTCACTACCAATAATACTGTTGAATATGAACCACTAATCCTGGGGATGAAGGCCGCAAAATATTTGGGAGCTAAGTAGTTGAGTGTTTTTGGTGATTCAGAGTTGGTGGTACAAAAAGTTAGAGATAACTACCAAGTAAAAAATTCAAAGCTCAAAAATTACAAAAATGAAGTCTGGGATTTGATTGAACATTATTTTTCATCATTCAATTTTAATTTTGTTTTTAGAGAAGAAAATGAAATGGTAGATTCATTGCCCATTGTTTCTAGTAATTTTAAGGTTATTCTTGATGTCAAAGCTTCTTATGATATTTAGATTAAAAACATACCTTCCATTCCTGAAAATATCGAACATTGGAAAGTGTTTGAAGATGATAAAGAAATTCATAAATTTATGGAATTTGTGGAGGAGTTTTCAGAGATTCAAATTGGCAATGAACAAGACATAGTTGAAGGTTAGGACAACAAGTCATTCAAAAATACTTTGGCTAGAAAATACATTATTGAGCTAAAAACAAATTTCATTCCTAAAGGCTTGGTCCCTATAGAAAGGATGTTTGATAATGATGATTTATTTTTTAAGCCTGAAAACAAGATGGATGGAGAAAGTATAGTTGATTGTAACATTTGTATTGAAAATCAACCTAAATATGTAAAAATTTCTAAATTTATCCCTGAAGAAACTAGAACTATGTATGCCAAGTTAGTGAAGCAGTATGCAGATATTTTTTCTTGGTCATACATTGATTTGAAAAAATATGTCAGAAGCATAATGGAGCATAAAATCCCTCTCAAATCATAATCTAAACTCGTGGCACAGAAGATAAGGCACCTCAATCCAATGTTGCTCCCTATTATGGAGAAAGAGATTAGAAAAATGCGGGAAGCTAACATAATTCTGCCTATAGGATTTTCCAATTGGGTAGCTGATATAGTCCCAGTTTGAAAGAAGAATGGAGAGATCAGAATTTGTGTTGATTTTCGAGATCTAAACCGGTGTTCCCTAAAGGATAATTATTCTTTACCCAAAATGGATCATATTTTGCAGAAAGTTGTAGGTTCAAAGAGGATTTTAATGATAGATGGATTTTTCAAGATATAATCATATTTCAGTTGATAAGCAGGACAGGGAGAAAAAAACCTTTACTACACCATGGAGAACTTTCATGTACAATAAGATTCCTTTTGATTTGATGAATGCAGGTGCAACATTTCAGCGGGAAATGGATATTTCCTTTGTAGGAGAAAAAGACATATTTGTTGTCATTTACTTAGATGATATAATATTTTTTCCAAAATATGATCATGATAATCTAAAACAATTGCAGCAAGTGTTCAATAAGTGCAGAAAATTTGGGTTATCTGTAAACCCAAAGAAATCATGCTTTCTTTTTCCAAGAAGGAAAACTCCTGGAGAATGTAGTAACAGAAAATGGCATTTGCATTTACTCATGGAGAGTTGAAGCCATTCAGAAATTTTTTTTTCCCAGAAATAAGAAAGAGTTGCAATCATTCTTGGGTAAGATTAATTTTATGAGGCATTTTGTTCCGAATTTTTCTGAATTGACTAAGCACATAAATGTTTTGTTAAAGAAAGATGCATAGTTTAAGTGGCGAGATGAAGCAAAAGAATCATTCTTGGCAAGAAAATTTTCTTTGACTAAAGACCCAATATTAATCAGCCCTGATTTTGAAAAGGATTTTCTGAATTTTTCATATGCTTCTGAAGAAACCATTACAAAAGTCTTACTTCAAAATAAGAAGGAAGGCTTAGAGCAATCAATTTCCTTTTTCAACCGTGCATTGAGGGATGTTGAATTGAAATACATATTGGTTAAAAAATAAGCATATGTATTAGTGAAGGCTCTCAAGTCTTTTCGAATTTATGTGTTGCATTCCAAGATTATTGATTTTGTACCATATATTACTGTCAAAGATGTGTTGTTACAGCTTGACAAAAATGGTCGGAGAGGAATATGGTTGACCAAATGCTGGAGTTTGACATTGAAATCAGACCTACTAAGTTGATAAAAGGACAGGGTTTGACCCTTTTAATGGCAGAATAAAATTGTAAAGCTCTAAATATGAATATGGAGGTAGCTAAAGAAACAAATAAGGAAGGTACTACTGATTATCTTGACATTTTTTATTCCAATTGGTATAAGGATATAGTGTATTTCTTGTTAAATTTCAGTTGTCCTCCAGAAATGGAAAATTCAAATAAGAGAGATTTTAAGTTGAAGGCTGTTAAATATTGAATTTTGGAAAATCAACTTTATTGGAAAGACCCTGTAGGAGTTTTGTTGAGATGTCTAGATGAGGCTGAATCCTAGGAAGTTACAGCAGAAATACATGCAAGAGTATGTGGTAGACATTTGTACTAGAAGGCCACTACAAAAAAGATTTTAAGAGCTAGTTATTACTAGCAAAGTATTTTCTCTGATGTTTTTTCTAAGGTCAGAGCTTGCACTAAATGTTAAAAGTTCACTGGTAAGAAAAAGCTACTCCCACTACCTCTGATCCCTATTTCAGCAAATGCCCCTTTTCAATAGTAGGGGCTGGATTTCATCGGTGAAATACGTCCACGATCATCAGGACAACACAGGGGGATTATTACAACCACAGATTATTTCACGAAGTGGATTGAGGCCGTTCCAACTAGAAATGCTACCGAAACAATAATTATCAAATATCTGTTGGAAAATATTATGTCTATATTTGGCTCTCCTTAGAGGTTAGTGACTGACAATGCAATGGCTTTCAAATATGCCAAGATGAAATTTTTTTTTCAAAAGTATAATGTTGATTTGACTCATTCTACACCTTATTACCTCTAGGGTAATAGGCTAGCTGAGTCATCAATTAAAATTCTGGTGAGAATTATAAAAAGTATGATGAATGAAAATAAAAGAAATTGGGACACTCAGCCGGTTCATGCGCTTTGGGAAGATAGAGTAGGTGTTAAAATATCAATTTAAGCCTCTCCCTTTCATCTTGTTTATGGTGTTGATTTTGTCATTCCACTACATTTAGCACTTCTTGTCATGAATTTTCTACAGGATGAATATGATAATTCAAACCTCATACAAGGAGGGATGCTCCAATTGATAGAAGTTCAACAAAGCCATAAATCTATGATAGACAAAACATGATAATACAAGGCCAAGGTAAAATTTGTCTTTGATGAGAGGGTGAAAGAAATTTTTTTTAAAGAAGATGATTTGGTATAGCACGGGGATGCAAGGAGAGAAGACCAAGAAAGCATGGTAAGTTTGATAATTTGTGGTTTGGGCCATTCAAGGTTGCTCAAGTTTTGGAAAAAAATACATTTATTCTCAAACATTTAGATGACGATCAATTAGCTGGAGGTCCAGTTAATGGTCATTATCTCAAAAAGTTCTATGTCTATTGAGTCAGTTAGTCCCTCCATTGTAAATACCTGAAGTGATGTTTTTCGTTAGACTCCATGCCCAATGGTGTTTATATATATAAATAGATTCAGTTTCATTTTAGGAAATAAAGTCAATTTCTTTCATTAGCTTCTAAAATTTAAAAAGTCCTGGAAGCTAAAGGCACTGAATCTACAGTCCTTGAAGCCTCATAGGGAGGACTTCATCCCCAATAGGAGCCACTATTAGCACTGCAAAGTTTTCAAAAATTTCAAGTCTGGTCATCCTTGTAAATTTCTGTTGTTGATCCTCTTCCATCTCCTAACTCATGGTGAAGAACCTTAGAGGATTAATTTCTACGAGTCCTTGTTACTTTTTATTAAAATTACAAAGTATTTCCGAGTCAAATAATTTGTTTGTGTTATAAAATTGATAGGGTAAAGTCTCTTCGAAATAAGTCCTTTAACTGCTTTTAGTGGCTGAAGTCATAGGTTTCCATCTGAAAAAGAGTCTTGTTCTTTCACCATCATTTCCTTTCTAAGACCAAAAATAGAGTCTTAAGTTCATGAGTCCATTCAAGAATAATAGAAAACATTAGTTGTTCTTTCCATGAAAGACAACCATAATTTTCAAATTTTATTGTTCCACGAGAAAGTAGTCTTTTTCAGGAGGGTAGTAATTTCCTGCAAATTTATACAAAGGAGCAGAGGAAATATTATTTAACTAAAGATAACATTGATATATGAAGATTAAGAAAATGTTGAAGTATAAGGTGTTTCATATCCAAAGAGTATTCATTTTTCATTTGAGAGATGAATTAAAATTTGATCATGTTATGTTAAGGATATATTGCTACGTACTGAAAGGAATAAGTCTAATGATCATAAGTATGAGTAGCAATAATGGAAATAAGTGATAGAGTTGGTGAAGTAAGTGGCAGTAATTTTAAATTATTACTATGATGTGTGTCATTCTTGTATACCGAGTCATATGAAATGTATCACCCATTTTCATATGCTTCTGTGACAACTGCATTGACGGATCTTCATTTTTCATTTCAGACCATTCATTACAGTTGCCAACAAGTAGGGTTTCTTGGTGAATTAGCCCTTGTTTCACAGTTGTGTTGAGAGTTAAGGTAAACAGGTGCCAATAAGTGAGAAAGTAAGGTTTTAAGGTTAATTTGTTTTACAGTTGTTTAAGAGGTTAGGGTTAGCAAGTGAAGTATGGGCAAAGGAGGCAAGGTAAATATGTCAGGGGCAAAAAACACCCGCTTTGTGGATAATTGAGCTAAATCTGAGTTGAAGGCAGCTAGTTGGTATAATTTTGTAAATAAATTATCTGGTAAGAATGTGGTCACTGCTCAAGCCTTTATAGAGACGTTTGATGGCAAGAAGGTTAATATTGGATCTCAAACCTTCAAAATCACATAAAACATCATTGCTAGAGCAACTCAGACTTCTCTAACAGGTGACTCTTGGAAAAAAAAAATATAAAACTCTTCTTAAAATTGATGCAAATGTTTATTTGAAGCCTGAACATGAGAAAATTGAGTGGATTACTACCATACACATCTCTTACTTCATGCCTAAATGGAAACATGTTATCACTACTTCCCAACGCTACATAACCTGTGAAGGGAGATTCTCGACTATGATAAGTATGAAATGAGGTTCTTAGAACACATTTCAGGTGCTAGATCAATGAACTTACACTTTTCTCTCCATAGATCTTTGATGTCAATGTCTCAGAGTTGATAGAAGACCCAAGGTTACTCATTACATAACCTATAGCATAGAGGTTTGATTAAGATACTGATATCTTATAATTTGAAAAGGAAGAGGACTACTTGGGATAAGTTCATAAGAGAGGAAGGGTTTAACACTACCTATTCTAGAAGGAGGGTAGGGAGACCTAGAAAATTGATAAACTCAAAAAATTAGTAGCCTAAAATTATTCATTCATGAAGTTTTTTGTAGTACGATCCCACTTCTATGTTAGTTATGTTGAGATTCAACAAGATGATGATCCTAGTGAAAATTAAGCACCTACACTAGGTGGGGCCCACAGGCTATTTTTTGTCGTATGTCTATTTTAGGAATGTTGAGAAAAATCTATTTATAGAAGGAGTCTGTAATGTTCCTACATAGCCTTAGCTAAGAGGAAAAATTCAATTTTGATTTATTTTATGTTTTATGAATAAATGAATTAAGGAGGACATGTAAAACTCCTAAAAAGTCTGAATAAATCAATGCCCATGTGAACAAAGACAAATCCGGGCTATGTAAATAATTACTTGCAGGTGTGAAAGAGGTTTGAGTCAAAGATTGGGTCCACTTTGACCAAATCAACTGAGCTATCTAGGTTCATTGCATCTCCAAAATTGACTGCACAGTTCTAGAAGGGAGCCTCTAATGTGAAGAGGGCTAACTCATCAAAGGGGTTTAGGGTTTGCAAGAGCTTTTTAATGTTATAAAAAGGAGGAGAAGACACATGAAGAGGTTGTTGATAGATTATATTTCTAAAGTATCTGTCTGCTTAGAAAAATACCATTCTCTGTTGTTTAGTGGAGGATTGTGATTGGAATTCCTGTTTAAGGGTTTCATCTCTTCCCTTGAGGATCATTGGAGGAGTTATTTGCTGAAGTGAGCCACTATCTGGTTTACGGCCAAGCTCTACTTTCATGAGCAGCGCTTCCCATTGAGGGATTTGCAGCTGCTATCTTTTGTAGAAAGTGGTGTTCTAGATCGGCTTAGATCTAGCTTGTTTTGAGGGGATTTCTCTGTTGGAGTGTGTTATTCAGCCTCCAAAGAGATATTCTATCCATATTTTGTATCAGATCTGTAATATCATTCAAGTTTATTCAGTCTCCTTCACCCTCTACACAGTTTCTGCTCAATACTACGTTATTTTATGAGAGGGCTTTCTTGTTTCAGTTTGCTATCAGTTTGGAGGAAGATATCTTGGTATTAGGCTTGCCTTCCCTAGGTGATCCATGGATTGGGTTGCTGATCCATGTCTCTATATATCATATCTCTTTCAGCAATAAAATTTATCTTCAGAAATTTCTGGGTTTTTTGTAGCACTACAATTTGTAATTCAGATCTACAACTTATTATGAAATATTTTGATGTAATTCCAATTGGATCTTGTTCTTAAAGTTTTATAGTTTCCAGATATTTATTAGATCTTATGTTTTATCCATAAATATGTCAAATATCTGAAATTTAATTTACAGAAGCTGAACCATCTGAAAAATAACGCTATCTATGTATTTCTGCAGTTTATTCCTAGTTGCAGCTCTAATTTTTGAAGGGATTTTGCCCTAGTTCTTTTTGTAATATGTTGTATAGGAAATAAGCTCAAATATAAATATTATTTACTGTTATATCTCTGAAGTATCATATCTTTGGCTTTCCTCCTCTGAGTTTCAGTAAAAACTATGCAATTCTAGTAGCTGGGGTTTTC
This sequence comes from Pinus albicaulis, assembly GCA_034641835.2. Classification (NCBI taxonomy): domain Eukaryota; kingdom Viridiplantae; phylum Streptophyta; class Pinopsida; order Pinales; family Pinaceae; genus Pinus; species Pinus albicaulis. The sequence continues at coordinate 841,688,989 of CM076582.1, read as the reverse complement.
ATGTTGTAATAGCTCTTCTCTTTGGCTGATTTCTAGCTAGTCTTGACTGTGGGAGATTTTTTTAGTGTGCTTAAACTGATTTTTTTCAGCTGAAATTATATATATAAGTCAAATACAGCATAAATGAGGGGATCCCATCTCTGATCTGCGTTATTATTGCTCATTTTTTCTTCTACAGCGTTTTCATTGAAGACTTTGTTGAGATTCATGACAAGGATTATTACAAGTTCTATAGGTAGATTCTACATTTGGCCAGGTAGCCTCTAGTTCTCTCCCTTATCTAGAAGGATAAATAACCATTAAATTCCTTTTTATTCCATCTCTAAAATACAATCTTGAGAATCCCCAAAAATGAATATTACATTGGTATTAGAGCTCCGCTCTTGGGACAACCTCTGCTAGCATTTGAGCCACAGTCATGCTACATTCCGAAGATGAAGATCCTATTTATGAGAGGGAAAGGAGATACCAGAATAGAAGTCATATAAAGTATGAATATACTACTGTTGACCTTGACAAGGGTCAAGACAAGGGGAAAGCCCTTGAATTGGTGAATGACAAAGATAAGGAGGCAGAGGAGTTTGCAAAAACTCTCTTGGAAAATATGCAGGATTTGTCCAAGGAGATAAAGGAGATGAGGATAGATAGAATGAGGGAGTCCCTTGGAAGGCTCCATCAAGGATAAAGTTCTGAAATTTCTCAATTTGGGACTAGTCAACCTGTGAGCTTGCCACCAGTTCCACAGATCTCACAACGCTCTACAATGCCTACCTTCTTGGCTATAGAGAATGAAGGGCTTCAAGAGACAACCTAATTGGAAGAATACTTTGTAGAATATGATTCACAAAGTCAAAGGTTCAAGGATTACTTGAGCTTCAATACTTCTACCATCTGAAGGACCGAAGGAGGCCATTGTAGCAGTATAGAGATGGAGGGTTCCTTCATGGGAGGCACCACACCATGGGCAGGTTCTTCTTGCCTAAGTTTTATGGATCACCCTTTTTCTCTGCTAAATCATGGGTGGAGAAGTTGGACATATATTTCTAGTTGAATAAAGTTCTTGAAGCAGAAGCCATCAAGATTGTTGTGCTACATTTTGAGGGAGAAGACCACAACTGGTGGTTTCATGGAATTTCTACATTGGGGAACAAAAATGTGTCCAATTATGCTGAGTTCACTAGGAGACTAGTGGACATATTTTAATGGAAGGATTCGGAGGCCCCTTTCATAAGCTTGGCAAAGATTAAACAGACGGGAGATGTTGAGGCCTATATCTCTGAATTCCTGAGGTTGTCTGTCATGGTTCTTGATCTTTCAGTAGCAAGGAGAGTGTATATGTTCATTGATGGCCTGGAGGAACCTTTGCATGGGTTGGTTAAGTCTACCAAGCCCATCACTCTGCATGATTTCATTGAAATAACTAGAGATCTCCAAGATGCCTTGCCAAGGACAAAGGCAACCCTTCCAAGAAAATCCACTCACTCTTCCAAGGGGAAGGAGGGAAAAGCTGCTCCACCCAAGAAGAGCTCACTGAAGAAGCTTCTTGAAAATGATCTCTAGAGGGAGTTGAGGAAAAATAAATTATGTTTCACTTGTCAAGAGCCATGGGTACCGGGACATAGATGTGCTGCTGGAAGAGAACATTATATTGAAGTATTCTCTGATTGTGAGGAGGAAGAGGGTAATGATGGACCTAGGAGAGGTCACAATGCTAGTGATGATGATGAGGAGGATCCATCATCATCTAGAGAAGAAGAATGAGCATTTTCTCCAACCAGTGGGACTCTTGCTTCTTGGAGGGGAGTGCCCAAGTATTTGAATCTTAGAGTGCAAGGTTCAGTTATGTACCAAAGAGTATCCATTCTTATTGACAGTGGGGCAACCCAAAAATTTATTGATGCTCACTTTGTGCAGAGGAGAGGGATCCCTACTGATAGTTTTGATGGGTTCTCTATTTTGGTTCCGGGGGATAGAACTATGTAGTGCATGCAGTATGTTCCATAACTTTATGTGACTATGGGAACCTACACTTTGAAGGACCACTTCTTTGTAGTGGACATACCAGACACCAACATCATCTTGGGTGTCTAGTCGTTGATTAACTTGGGAAAATTCACCACTGATTGGAAGGCCTTGCAGATTGAATGGGTGGATTTGAAGAGTGGGAAACAACATATCATTTAAGGCATGCACACCTACCCCTCACTTGATGTTTCCACCCACACAAAAAAGATGGTGGGGGCAGGGAACTCATAGTTCCTTCTCTCATGTTTATGAGATTGCTGCAAGGAACATTCCTACATCATGGAAAACCACTTGGGGTGCCATTAGATTCTATGGGGCAAGCCTCACCAAGTGCTGAAACAATGGAAGAGAGAGTCACAACACTGTGGGAGGAAGCAAAGGGAAGGATCAGCCTTCCCACAAATAATTTTGGCATTCATAGTGCAAAAGAAACAAGAAGCAACAAGGCAAGAACCACCATAGATGCATCAACAACGCTGTCTTTGCTGAGAAGTGTAGATCCATATTGGAGGTCTCAACTCCTTGTGGAGTACTCCAAAGATCTGCACATCGGGATGATCTTAGATGACATAAAGCAAGGAGGAGGCTATTTGGTCCATGAAGGGGTCATCTATCATCTTGATAGAGTATTCTCATCTCAAGCCTCCAAGCTTAAGAAAGAGATAATACAAAGGGCACACAAAGAGTTCCTTTCCAGCTACATGCAGTCAACAAAAATCTACTCCCTGATCTTGAAGAGTTTTTATTGGGAGGGTTTGGAGGAAGAACTACATCAGCATTATGATTGGGAGGAACTTTATCAGCACTTACAAGAGTGCAATAGTTATATGGAGATGGGGCAGCCAAGGGATCCTATGAAGGATACATTTCAGCCATCTCTTTCTTCTCTTAAAAGAGGAGGAAAACCCATGCCTAACTCTATGTGTATGGGAGACTGGTATGGTAAGGAATTTGATCTTATGGAGCAAGTTTATTTTTCTGATTTGGCACATTCTCTTACCAAATGTATGCAGGCCATGGCTCCTACAAAGAGAAATATTACATGTAGATCTCATGGCATTGATGAGGCCAATAAAAATTCCAAAGCTAGCCACTCCCTTGAGGTGCAAAGGGAGATTATCTATCATGACGGGTGCTTCCCAAAGGCACCTAATGAGGGCTTAACTTTCAGCCAAGTCCAAGTGGCCCATGCAGCAAAGATGTGGTGGGAGTACCACCTATCACACTCATATCTACTCAAAACAAGGAGTGCACTTCACTGGTACCTTATGTGGGATTGTGACCCACCTCTTCAAGTGCAAATTTCAGTTTTCCTATATGTGATTTTGCTTCCATACATAGATGACATATTGGTATTGTTTATGGGTATGTATGGGAAAAAATTAAGTAGTGTACATGTACCACATGGAATGGAACTTTATCCTGTACTTCATGGTACATGTTTCAGATGTGACATTTCTTCACCCATGTTTATTTCTGTTGATTTTTACACTCCTGAAGGGGCAGACTATGAACCTATCATGTTAGCATTGGAGGAGCAGTTTCTGATGTATTTCCTTGGTGAGAACTTAATCCATGATGAGAGCTTGATTCTTGATGGTGCCATAAATGGAGAAGGAGAATAACTACAGCTCTTACCTTGTCAGTTTCTTGAGGACAAGCAACATTTTGGAGGGGAGGACTGTAATGTTCCTACTTAGCCTTAGCTGAGAGGAAACATTCAATTTTGATTTATTTTATGTTTTATGAATAAATTAATTAAGGAGGACATGTAAAAATCCTAAAAATTCTGAATAAATCAATGCCCATGTGAACAAAGACAAATCCGGGCTATGTAAATAATTACTTGTGAGTGTGAAAGAGGTTTGAGCCAAAGATTAGGTCCACTTTGACCAAATCAGCTGTGTTGTCTAGGTTCATTGCATCTCCAAAAGGGACTACGTAGTTCTAGAAGGGAGCCTCTAATGTGAAGAGGGCTAACTCATCAAATGGGTTTAGGGCTTGCAAGATCTTTCTCATATTATAAAAAGGAGGAGAAGACACATGAAGAGGTTGTTGATAGATTATATTTCTAAAGTATTTGTCTGCTTAGACAAATACCATTCTCTGCTGTTTAGTGGAGGATTGTGATTGGAATTCCTATTTAGGGGTTTCATCTCTTCCCTTGAGGATCATTGGAGGAGTTCTTTGCTGAAGTGATCCACTATCTGGTTTGAGGCCAAGCTCTACTTTCATGAGCAGCGCTAGCCCATTGAGGGTTTTGCAGCTGCTATCTTTTGTAGCAAGTGGTGTTCTAGATATGCTTAGATCTAGCTTGTTTTGAGAGGCTTTCTCTGTTGGATTATGTTCTTTAGCCTCCAAAGAGATATTCTATCCATATTTTGTATCATATCTATAATTTCATTCAAGTTTATTCAGTCTCCTTCACCCTCTGCACAGTTTCTACTCAATACTGCGTTATTTTATGAGAGGACTTTCTTGTTTCAGTTTGCTATCAGTTTGAAGGAAGATCTCTTGGTGTTAGGCTTGCCTTCCCTTGGTGATCCATGGATTGGGTTGCTGATCCATGTCTCTATAGATCTGATCTCTTTCAGCAATAAAATTTATCTTCAGAAATTTCTGGGTTTTCTGCAGCATGACAATTTGTAATTCAGATCTACAACTTATTATGCAATATTTTAATGTAATTCCAATTGGATCTTGTTCTTAAAATATTATAGTTTCTAGATCTGTATTATATCTGATTTTTTATCCATACATATGTCATAGATATAAAATTTAATGCACAGTAGCTGAACCATCTAAAAAATAACGCTGTCTATGTATTTCTGCAGTTTATTCCTAGTTACAGCTCTAATTTCTGAAAGGATTTTTCCCTAGTTCTCTTTGTAATCTGTTGTAGAGGAAATAATCTCAACTATAAATATGATTTACTGTTATATCTCTGAATTATCATTTCTTTGGCTGTCCTCCTCTAAGTTTCAGTCAAAACTGCGCAATTCTAGTAGCTGGGGTTTTCATGTTGTAACAACTCTTCTCTTTGGTTGATTTCTAGCTAGTCTTGACTGTGGGAGATCTATTTAATGTGCTTAAACTGATTTTTTTCAACTAAAATTATATATATAAGTCACATACAGCATAAATGAGGGGATCCTAGCCTTGATCTACGTTATTATTGCTCAAATTTTCTTATACAATGTTTTCATTGACGACTTTTTTGAGGTCCCTCAAAGGGATTATTCCAAGTTCTATAGGCAAACTCTATAGTTGGACAGGTAGCATCTGGTTCTCTCCCATCTCTGGAAGGAGACATAACCATTAAATGCCTCTTTATTTCATCTCTGAAATATAATCTTGAGAATCCCCAAAAAGGAATATTACAGAGTTTATTTATAGATGATTGAGAAAATTATATTTGTAGATGAGTTTCTATTTTTAAGATATATGGGTGAAGTATATTTATAGATCAAATTTCTAAAAATAGAATGCGTGTTGATTATTATTAGCCCTTAACAATAATCATAAAATAAATAATAATATATTCTCTTAAAGCACTTGATTTCAGTGAACTGATGTGGCAAACAGTTGATTGAAGGAATTACGAGTTCCAAGGTTGGTTGGTGGGACATGCACAGTGGAATTCATTGTAACTAAGTGATACAAAGTTGTAATAGAGTTGGATGTGTAGTTATGTGAGTTGTTATTTATTTTAACTTAGTTAAGTGAGTTAAACTGAGTTATGCTAGTTGTAACTGGTTGTAACTAAAGATACAAGAGTGAGAGATCAATGAATTAATTATTTAATTAATTCACAAGCAATGGTTTCACATTCAAAAATTAATACTACTGTTAACTACATGCATGTTAGATCCAGTGGAGACCCAGTGGAGAGATAGGTGAAAGTGTCTAGTTGAATATCAGTTGTGACTATAATGGTGCATTCAATGCAACTACACACACATTGGAGATGCCAATGAGGATTGTGTAGTCGAGGCAAGGCAAGATTGAATTCATTTAGGGTTCTTCATCAACAGGGATTTTGCAGTGGAGGTAGGTTGTCAGGAGGCTGTAAATTGGTGCATGTGTGAGTCAATTTTTTGCATGACAGTGTGAGACGATTATATATTATACTGAGAGCTCTTGGAGTAGAGCTTTGTATGAGTTTTTTCATGATCCATGATATACATAATATATGATAGTTGGGGTTTTTAGCTTTAATATTTCCTGGTAAAAACATCTGTGTTATGTATGATTTATTTTTCTTCATGTGTTTGCAATTGGTAATTAAATTTCTGTAAAGAATTAACTAGAAGGATTCTCTATTTAACACTGGCATATAATTGTTAGATAAGGAGAGTCTGGTAATACATCATAGTATTTATAAATTTCTACATGGTGTCAGAGAAGAGAATATTGCAATATTGAAGCAATAACTGATTTTTGTTGGTGGAAACAATTCGAATTTGCTGCAAGAATTTCTTGGTGCGACAGTTGAGTAAACATTAAAATGGCTTTCAATGGTTTGCAGTTAGAGTATGCACTTGAGGGTATATAGAACTACATTTCATGGAAGGATAGGATGGAGGCAGTGCTTGAAGATAATGGCTTGAAGGAATTCATTGACAGTGATGTTCCTAAGCCCACTTCGATGGATGTTGCATTACTTGATGCCTAGAAAAAGAAAGTAGCGAAGACGAGAAGGATTCTGTTGGAAGGTGTGAGAGACCATATTGTCTCAAGCCTTCAATGGAAAGCAACTCCATTTTCAATGTGGATGGTTTTGACAGATCTTTTCCAAAGCAACAACGACCATAGGAAATTGGTGCTGAAGGATAAACTCAGAAAAATAAAGATGGAGAAGGGCTACAGTATTCCAAAGTATCTCACAAAATTTTTCCAATCGGGATGAAATGGGGAGTGTGGAAATCACAGATGTTGATGGTGATTTGGTGAGCTTGGCTCTCTTGAGACTTCCTAAGAGTTCAGACAACTATCAAGACTCTATCAACGGACGGGAAAATTTTCCGGATTGGGAATGACTATGGTTGGATCTAGTGCAGGGGAGTTCAGGCAGAACAACAGGGATGGCTCTTCATCAAAGCATGATGAAGAAGAGGATTGTGCTTTGGCTACCAAAGCAAGGAAAGGGAAGGGGGAAAAATTCCACTCAAAATCCGAGGCTAAAGGCAAGAAGTTGGATTTGTCCAAAGTGAAGTGTTTTCATTGTCACAAACATGGGCATCTACCCACTAACTGCCCACAAAAAACATGGAAAATTTTAGGGGCTAATATTCGCAGGTGGGCTAATTTTCCATGCTTTTTCCAAAAAAACCTTCGCCAATTCCCATTTTTTTTATAAATTTATTCGCCCAAATTTTAAAGTATAAAAATATTTTACCCTAAAAATTGCCAAAAATTTATATATACTAATATAAAATTATTACAAAAATAAATATTTTTACAAAAATAACATCAAAAATTTTACAAATCACATATTGGGGACTACTAAGATTCGCCAAGTTTTTAAACTTTAAGATAAACATCCATCCTTAAAATTTTCCTTGATAGAAAAAGAAGAACAAGAAGGTTTCTGGAGTTGTAGTTGGTGAGGCCCTTGCGTCGCAATTTTAACTTGATTTCTCTTTGATCGCACACTTGGTTTCAAGCACAATGGGATTGGTGTGGTATCTTGATAGTGGTGCTTCCTTCCACATGATAGGAGATAATGAGATTTTCAGTGACTTGGAAGAGAAAGATCTCCAAATGCATATAGAGACGAGTGCCGATGGACGATATAGTGCAACTGGAATTGGTACCATTACCTTTGAGAGGGAGTCAGGTGAACCATTTATGTTGAAATATGTTATGCATGTTCCAGGTCTAAAGAAGAACTTGGTCTTAGTCGCAATGTTGGAGGAGATAGGTTATGATGTTTTTTTCAGCGATGGAAAAGCTTTCCTATGACATAAAATAATGGATCAAACCAAGAGGATAGGGATTTGAGTTAAGAATATCTACAAGCTAGAGGTAGATGGTTGTGCTACAATGGTGGGCAAAGTAGAAGAAGTGGTGAGCTGAGATGAGGGAAAATTATAGCACAAGAGATTGGGCCATCTTCACCATGTCACCATGAATATATTGCAACAGATTTCTACTAGTCTTCCCAAGGGTACACTTGCACAGATAGATCAGTGCAAGGGATGTACTATCGGTAAGTTTGTGAAGATCACCTTTCATGAAAAGGAGAATCATGCTTCGGTGATACTGGAGAGAGTTCACACAGACCTGTGTGGGCCATTCTCAGTTTCTTCAACAACAAAACATAGGTATTATGTTATTTTTGTTGATGACTATTCTCGTAGATGTTCAATATTCTTCATGAAGAAGAAATATCAAACATTCTCAAAGTTCTGTGAGTTTAAAGAATTGGTGGAGAAAGAGTCAGGGAAGCAAGTGAAGGCTCTACGAAGTGATAATGGTAGTGAATATATCTCGAACAAATTCAAATACTTCTGTAGCAAAGAAGGAATTCAGGGAGAACTCATAGTTCCTCATAACCCAAAACAGAATGGGGTCGCGGAGAGGAATAAGAAAATGATCGTGGGTGCTGCAGGATCTATGCTACATAATCAGGGCCTACCAATGCAGTTGTGGGAAAAAGCATGCAACACTGCGGTTTATGTGAAAAAATTTTGTCCTCATAGACTACTTGGCATGAGTACACCTAAAGAATATTTTAATGGTAAGAAACCAAATGTTTCTCACTTTAATATTTTTGGCTCATCTGTTTATGTGGATGTGACCAAGAATGCTAAGAAGAAGTTGGAGCTGACTCCTGAAGTTGGGATATTTGTGGGGTACACAGAAGCACCCTATAATTATTGTGTGTATTTTCCAAAGAGTTGAATGATTGCGGTGCGACAGGATATAAAATTCAATGAGGAGAAAGCCATGAAGTTATCGCTTGAAAGGGCACTAGACTTGGATGCTAAGGAGGAACTACTTGTTCCCAAAGATGAGTCTGTAGATGTGGATCAGCCACAGGAGGAGGTTCATGTAGTGTAAGAGTCCACTCATGTAGAGCAAAACATCAGAACTAGTAGAAGGCATACCATAGAAGATGAGAGGTTGAAGCTTGATGCAGCACAGAATGTAGGAGTCCCTACTTCATAGCGCAGATAGAGAGAGACTCCTGACCGATTCCCTGGGTACATGGCTCTCATGATCAAATGTATTATGACTAAGCCATATTCCTTTCAGGAAGCAGTGTAGGACCCCATATGGGTAGATGCAATGGTGGAGAAGTATGGCTCCATTTTCAGAAACAGTGCTTAGGAAATTGTTCCAAGGCCGGTTGGTAAATCGATGGTAGGTTCAAGATGGATCTACAAGGTAAATTAAGTTGTTTATGGGAGTGTTGAGAAGTATAAGGAAATATTTGTGGCCCGGGGCTTCTCATAGATCGAGGGGATTGATTATGAAGAAACCTTTGCACCTGCCATACGGTATTCTTCCATAAGGGCCATCCTTGCTCTCTCAACGCAGATGGGTTGGCAAATTCATTAGATGGATGTGAAGACTATGTTCCTTAATGGGATCATTAAGGAAGAAGTGTACATTGAGTAGCCTGAAGGATTTGAGATCTTCAACAGCAAGTCGGATGTGTGAAGACTTAAAAGAGTGTCTTATGGGCTAAAGCGAGCACCCCATGCTTGGTACACTCTGATCGAAAGCTATTTCACTAGACTTGGCTTCACCAAGAGTGAAGAAGATGAAAACCTATACCAAATTGTGGTGGAGGGTAAGATTTTAATTATTATTCTTTATGTTGATGGTTTAATACTAAATCGTGATGAGCAGCTGATACACTCATGCAAGGAGGACCTTGGAAAGGAGTTTGAGATGAAGGATATGTGCCTCCTTCACTATTTTCTTCGATTGGAAATATGGTAGTGAGATGGTGAAATGTTTGTGTCTCAAGGAAAGTATGCAAGGGAGATACTTTGTAAGTTTCACATGGAGGGCTGCAAACCCATGGATACTCCTCTTCCAAGAAATTGGAGGAAATAGGATGCTACATCGACAGAGGTAGTAGATGTTGTTGTCTATCAACAATCGGTGGGTTCGCTCATGTATTTAGTTAATACAAGACCAAACATATGATATGCGGTGAACCATCTTAGTCAAGCGATGGTTAAGCCTACCAAGCTCTTTTGGAAGGCAGGAAAGCATGTCCTAAGATATCTTAGGGGCACATATGAGTATGGCTTATGGTACAGACAAATGGATAAGGTAAAGTTGCATGGCTTCACGGATGTAGATTGGGCAGGAAACACAATGGACAGAAAGAGCACATCAGGAGGGGTTTTAAGTATTGGATCTAAAAAAAAATCTTGGTACAACAGGAAACATAGATCCGTGGGACACAGTTCAATAGAAGTGGAATACATGCCAACAAGTCAAGCTGCATGTGAGGCCATCTGGATGAGGAAGATCCTGGTCAGTTTGTTCGGTTCTCATTTAGATCCTACAGTGATTCATTGTGATAATCAGAGTTGCATTAAAATCTCGATTAATGTTGTGTTTCATGATATATCTAAGCATATAGATATCTGGTATCATCATATCAGAGATTGTGTGCAGCGGAAGATCATGTTGCTTCAGTACATCCCTATGGAAGATCAGGATGTATATATTCTGACGAAGGCGCTCACTAGGAGGAAATTCAAATACCATAGAGATAGGATCGAGGTGAAGGATAATCCCTTTCTTTTTGAGAGGGAGTGTTGAGATTCAACAAGATGATGATCCTAGTGAAAATTAAGCACCTACACTAGGTGGGGCTTGCAGGCTATTTTTAGGTGTATGTCTATTTTTCAGAATGTTGAGAAAGATTTATTTATAGCAGGAGTATATTTACAAATGGTTGATAAAATTATATTTATAGATGATTTTCTATTTTTTAGATATATGGGCACAATCCATTTATATATCACATGTCTAAAAATAGAATGCATGTAGATTATTATTAGCCATTAGTAATAGTCAGACAATAAATAATAATATATTCTCTTGAAGCACTTGATTTTAGTAAAATGTTGTGGCAAACAAGTTGGTTGAAGGAATTGTGAGCTCCAAGGTTCGTTGGTGGGACATGCACAGTGGACTTCCTTGTAACTAAGTGATACAAAGTTGTAACAAAGTTGGATATGTAGTTATGTGAGTTATTATTTAGTTTAACTCAGTTGTGCTAGTTGTAACTTGTTGTAACTAAAGATAAAGTAGTGAGAGATTAGTTAATTAATTATTTAATTAATTCACAAGCAGTGATCTCACATGCAACTGAAGAAGTACTACTTTTAACTACATACATGTCAGATTCGGTGGAGACCTAGTGGAGAGATAGGTGAAAGGGTCTGGTTGACTATAAGTTGTGCTATAGTGGTGCATTAAATGAAACTACACACACATTGGAGATGCCAATGAGGATTTTGTAGTCAAGGTAAGGTAAGATCGAATCCATTCTGGTTTCTTCATCTGCAGGGATTGCACAGTGGAGGTAGGCTGTGAGGAGGCAGTAAATTGGTGCATGTGTGTGCTGAATTTTTTTGTATGACAGTGTGAGACGATTTTATATTGTATTGAGAGCTCTTGGAGTAGATATTTGTATGAAATTGTTTCATGATCCATGATATACATAACATATGATGGTTGGGGTTTTTAGCTTTAAGCTTTCCCAGTAAAAACATCTGTGTTATGTGTGATTGATTTTTCTTCATGTGTTTGCAATTGGCGATTAAATTTCCACAAAGAATTAACTAGAAGAATTATATATTTAAAAGTGGCATATAATTTTTAGATCAGTAGAGTCCAGTAATAAATAATAGTATTTATAAATTTCTACATGGTATCAGAGCAGAAAATATTTCAATATTGAAGCAGTAGCTGATTTTTGTTGGTGGAAACAATTCGAATTTGGTGCAATAATTTCATGGTGCGACAATTGAGTAAACATCGAAATGGATTTCAATGGTTTGCAGTTTGAGTATGCACTTGAGGGCAGCTTGGCTACATAGCATGGAAGGATAGGATGGAGGCAGTCCTTGAAGATAATGGATTGAAGGAATTCATCAATAGTGTTGTTCCTAAGCCCACTTTGATAGATGCTACATTACTTGATGCTTGGCGAAACAAAGTAGCAAAGATGAGAAGTATTATGTTGGAAGGTGCGAGAGACCATATTGTATCAAGCCTTCAATGGAAAGCCAATCCATTTGAAATGTGGAAGCCTTTGACATATCTTTTCCAAAGCAACAACGAACATAAGAAATTGGTGCTAAAGCATAAACTCAGAAAAATCAAGATGGAGAAGGGAAAAAATATTCCAAAGTATCTCATAAAGTTTGTCCAATGTCGGGATGAACTAGGGAGTGTGGGAAACATAGTTGCTAGAGAACAAGATGGCTGCTATAGTTGCAACTGGTGAGGCCCTTGCCTCGCAATTTGAACTTGATTTCTCTTTGATCGCATGCTTCGTTTCAAACGTAATGGGATTGGTGTGGAATCTTGATAGTGGTGCTTCCTTCCACGTGACGGGAGATAAGGAGCTTTTCAATGACTTGGAGGAGAAATATATCCAAATGCATATAGATATGGGTGATGATGGATGATATAGTGCAACCGACATTGGTACCATTACCTTTGAGAGGGAGTCAGGTAAACCATTTATGTTGAAATATGTTATGCATGTTCCAAGTCTAAAGAAGAACTTGGTCTCAGTCACGATGTTGGAGGATAGAGTTTATGACGTTTTTTTCACCGATGGAAAAGCTTTCCTACGACATAAAACAACGGGTCAAACCAAGAGGATAGGGATTCGAGTTAAGAATCTCTTCAAGTTAGAGGTAGATGGTTGTGACGAAATGGTCGGCAAAGCAGAGGAAGTGGTGATCCAGGATGAGGTAAAATTATGGCACATGCGATTGGGCCATCTTCACCATGCCCCCCTAAAGATTTTACAGTATATTTCTACTAGAATTCCCAAGGGTACACTTGCGCAGATAGATCAGTGCAAGGGATGTACAATGGGTAAGTTTGTGAAGACCACGTTTCATGAAAAGAAGAATTGTGCTTCGGTGATCCTAGAGAGAGTTCACACAGACATGTGTGGGACATTCTCAATTTCTTCAACAAAAAAACACATGTATTATGTTATTTTTGTTGATGAATGTTCTCATAGTTGCTGGATCTTCTTCATGCAGAAGAAAGATCAAACATTCTCAAATTTCTATGAGTTTAAAGCATTGGTGGAGAAAGAGTTTGGGAAGCAAGTGAAGGCTCTGTGGATCAGTAATGGTGGTGAATATATCTCAAATGAATTCAAAGACTTCTGTAGCAAAGAAGGAATTCAGAGATAACTCATAGCGCCTCATAACCCACATCAGAATGGGGTTGTCGAGAGGAACAACAGAATGATCGTGGGTGTTGCACGAGCTGTGCTGCATGATCAAGGCCTGCCAATGTAGTTGTGGGAAGAAGCATGCAACACTATGGTTTATGTGAAAAAATGTTTTCCTCGTAGAGTACTTGGAATGAGTACAACTGAATAAGATTTTACTGGTAAGAAACCAGATGTTTCTCACTTTAAGATTTTTGGCTCATCTATTTATGTGCTATGTGAGAAAGAATTCAAGGAAGAAGCTGGAGCTGACTGTTGAAGTTGGGATATTTGTGGGGTACACAGAAACACCCCATAATTATCGTGCGTATTTTCCAAACAATCAAATGACTGTGGTGCGACGAGATATAAAATTCAATGAGGAAAAAACAATGAAGTTATCGCTTGACAAGGAGCTAGAATTGCATGCAGAGGAGAAACTTCTTGTTCCCAAAGTTAAGTCTCGAGATGTGGATTAGCCGTAGGAGGGGGTTCATGGAGTGGAGGATTCCACCCACGCAGAGCCAAACATCAGAACTGGAATAAGGCACACCACAAAAGCTGAGAGTATGAAGCTTGATGTGGCATGGAATGCAGGAGTCCCTACTTCACAACACAGACAGAGATAGTATCATGACCGATTGAATTAATACATGGCTCTCATGAGAAAATGTATTGTGACTGAGCCATCTTCCTTTCAGGAAGCAATGCTAGACCCCACATGGGTAGATGTTGTTATCACTCAGGTTTTCCTATAAGTTGTGTAAGAGGAAAGTATACCCGAGGTAACCACAAACCAACCTTTTAGATGCAGAATCTAGCCAATCTGCATCCAGAGAGGGCTCTCTCTTTATGATTTATCTTTTTTTTTGGAAGGTTTTAGGCTAGTTATAGATTCAAAGTTTGTTTTGGGAAAATGGTGGAATCCACAAACTAAGGGCAAGGTTGAGAGCTTTCAGTCCATTGGGCTATGGAGTCAAAGGATGGCTTTACTGGATTTCTATTCTAAGCACAAGATGGTATTACAGGGCAAGATAGCTAGACAGAGAACACTCCTTAAAATTTAAAGTGGATGGGATGATTTTGAAGGGATGAAAGGCAGCTAAGAATCTTTCACCATGTCCAAAAGAAAGAAATGAGATGACTACAAACAAAGAGCAATGAAGAATTCTTTATTATAGTAATCAACAGTGTTTAAATTAGTAAAGCAAGAGCATTTAAGAATTCATGCTTATAACTAATTTATAAGAAAACATAAAGAATAATAACATTTGAAAACAAAGTACAATTAAGCAAATTCTGTTTCAATCTTTTATGTAAATTATCCAAAAATGGATATGATGGTATTATAGACTAATATAAAATTTCAGACAAAGGGTAGAAAAACTTATTGAACTGTAGTCCAACACAGGAATCCTGCAACAAGTCCAGTGCTTTAAATCGTCATCCAGTAAGCCACGAAAAATTTCTCCGAAATGCTTTTATTCCGAAAATCTCAATGTTACAGCAAAGTAATAGAATCCACCCTCAACACTCTCTTTGAGGGTTTATTTATACACTAAATAATTGAAAATATCTCACACTATCCTAGCCCATATTTTGGGGTGACTAAGGATTACTTTACAAGTAAACAGGAGACAAATGGTCTCGTAGATAGCATAATAAGTAACTGCTGATGTGCTGTTTCCTTTCTTTGTGGATGTGCTGGAGGTAAGTGCTGAAAAATGGCTCGTTGCTGTCTTTTGGAGTAATTTATTTGCTTCTTTGATACTCTTTGTCTTTTACGGATACTCTTTAACTTGTGTAACTGATACTCTTTCACCTGTACTCGTTTTTACCTTTTACCTGATAGTAAAGATAAAATTCTCATCCTGAAAATAACTTCTATAGAATTTCCAACATTTCATTCCACCATTGATTATCTGGTATCATGGTCCTTTTGAGCTTTCTTAATGTCTCATCTGCTTCTGTGAGTTTGTAAAAGGTGGGCTCATTAGGAAATAGATACTTTATTTCATGTTCCAAATGAAATAAATTCCTCACTCTATCATAGATGTTTCTCCCTGTTGGTAATGTTGATTGTGGTAAATTAGGAGAACAAACAGCTGTATTTTGAGCATGAGCCTTTATTTTCTTTATATAGGTTTCTAAGTCCATTATTTGATCCTCTGAGAGCATAGGACTTGGTAACCCACTGTCCAACAAAGCTTGGAATTTCTCTCTGAAAATATTGATATCAACCAAAATATCTGTGCACTTCCTTTCTAAATTCTGCATGAAAGTTCTCTTGATGAAAACTCTCTTTATTTCCAAAACTGTGCCTGTCCTGTCATCAATCCCTAATACTGCAAGCTGTTGTTTTGTCCTCGTGTTCAAAAATTGAATGAGCTGATTGGCCTGCTCAGGCCTGCCTCTTAATTCATTTCTGGTTCTGTTTATTTCTTCTTGGGCTATTTTAACCAACTCATTTTGTTCAAAAATAGCTTGAATAGAAGGCCAAATGTCCTTTATTAACTCAATGATATCACCCTAAAGAATGTCATTAATTTCCTTTAAAGGCTTTTCCAATGAAAGATCTTTTTCCAAAGCCTGAACCAATTTTTCTAATCTTTTTATTTCCCTGGTGTGATCAGCAACTGTCTTTTTAGATGTATCATATTTTTCCTCCAATTTTACTAATTGCAATTTCGTTGTTTGGAGTTCTGTGACCCTTAGTTGTAGACTTTCCATCTGTTTTATTAATTTATCAGAACTCAAACCAGAAGTGTTTACCTGGGATGGCTGTGTTTGCTGAACTGTTGTTGTAGTACCTGTTGTTGATGTCTGCCTGATAGTTTCATGTTCCTGCAAAGCTTGTTCTAATTCCTTCTCCGTTTTACTTAGTCGCTCAGTCATATTTAGGAGCAACTCCATTATTTCTTCCTGTGAATTCCCCTTTAGAACTTCTTGGGTCTGAGGGTGCCTTGAGGCTGCCAATTTTAGTTGCTTTCTCAGTGCAGCTATGTCATCATCTTTCTTCTTTATTAATGCCTCAATACTTTTAATGTCTTTGGGGTTGTGACCCAAACCAACAATTATGTCTTCTAAAGACTTTATTCTGTTATCTTTGGCCTGTGAAGAGGCCTTCTCAATTTGCAATTGTGCAGTTGTGTTATTCAAAGAATCCTGCAGCGTTATAGCTGCCATGGCCTTATTGGTAAGAGTGGAATAGACCATTTCCCCAGTTTTTCTGTGTAGCTCTATCTGGTCCAGAGGATGGATGTCCTTTGCCAAAACTTCAAAATTTGTCCTGATGTAGTCAGCTGCAGTAATGGGTTTTGGCACCTTTGACTTGAAGTGGCTCATTATCATTTTGCCTTGTGACATGTCAAATGCTGACATTAGCCTTTCTTGATTATGGGGAGCCATCTTCATATATTGATCATATACCTTCATTTTTAATGGATCATTCTTTGCTTTGATGTTGATGAAAGTTCTTTTAATATCCCCTGTATCTGTTTTAGGTGGTCTGAAAGAGGATACTTCAGTACTCAATTGCTTTTGTAAAGCTTTCCCTTTCTGGCTTATGTTTGTTTCACTTGCTGTGCCAGTTTGTTGACTATCTTCCCTTCCATCATCAAATACTTCATCTATAATTTCCACATCTGGAGGTGGATTTGGTTTCTGTTTCTTGACCTGATGTACCTGTGAGGTTTCTTTTGGAGGAGTGGTGTCTGAAACCAGCCTTTTCTTCCCTATTTCCACATTTAATGGAGTTTGCAACTCTGGAACTTGTGTGTGCTTTGCCTGTGTGGGAGAAACCTGTGATTGTTCAGGTGCTTTGGAAGTTTGTGGTTTCTCTGCCATGACCAAAGTTTCAATGACCTGGATTGCAGGTTCCTTTCCTTTACCCTTGGGTTCTGCTGCAACTGATGAACTGCTTTCCTGTAATGCTTGATGTAGAGTTGCTGCTGAAGAAGTGCCAATGTAGGGTACCTGCACTTGACCATAAGATTCTAGGTCAAAGTTCTTCTCAACATCTTTCATGATTTTATTCATTTTGTCAGCTTCACTTTCTTCCTCAACAAGTGTTCCTTCAATCCATTCATCTTGATTAGCATACTGTTCTAGATCAGGAATCTTATGGTGTATATAAGGGGATGATTTATTCTTTAATCTCTTTTCACAAATAAAACCAACTGGGTCATAAGGAACCCAACGGAAAGATGTTTGGAACTTTCTCTGTAATATATTTTCTGCCTCTCTCTCGGCCTCCCTAGAGTTGCAGATGAAAGGACATAATTGACTTTTGATCCTTAATTGAGCTTTCTTCTTTACATTACAAAAATGGATCACATCTGAATTGTTCATTTGCCTGAAGTATTCCAAGGCAAAAATCCTCATGGGCACATATCTGGGTAACCTGAATGGATGTAATTCACATCCATAAATCCTGATGACTGTATGGTTTTGATACAAATACCAATCCCCAACTTTATAACTCTTTGACAATTGCAAGGTCTTTCTAATTTCATTACTGAGTCTTGGGGGAGGAATTCCTGTTAACAAAGTTGTTGCAGGATATACAAATTGATCAATGAATTCAGTGTAGGAGTAGGGAGAATCGGAGGAAGAATGAATGATGGGGGACCAAAATATGACTGACCTGGGGTTTCCCTTGGCATCAAGTTTTTGAACAGGGAAAGGGAACCTTTCTGACTGATAGTAGATAATGAGATGATAGATGACTGAGGAGTACTTAAAAAAATTTTCAGTATCTAGCCTTATGAATTGATCATGGATCTTGTTGGCTATGAAGGAAGCAAAATCATATTTAATCTCAGGAGGTTGCCCAGGAGTAAAAATGGATAGCAAAGCCAAGGTTATCTCATCCACATATTCACTGGTGTTGAATCCCAAGACAAAAGATATTATATTTA
Source organism: Pinus albicaulis (assembly GCA_034641835.2). Lineage (NCBI taxonomy): Eukaryota > Viridiplantae > Streptophyta > Pinopsida > Pinales > Pinaceae > Pinus > Pinus albicaulis. The sequence goes on along the minus strand of CM076582.1, from coordinate 841,670,608 downwards.
CAATGAGCCTTCCCAATGTATTGAAATAGTAAAAACCATAGGGAGGAGACCCTTTTGGCTGATGCTCAGGTAACATGAAATTCTGACACATAGATTTTAGCTTTTCTGGGGTTAATTGCCTGGTTTTCTCAATCAATCCTTCCATGGACAATGGTGCTAATTCTTGGTCTGGTTCAAAGTGTAACATGGCATTGATAGCCTGGGGAGTGATGGGAAACATAATACTTTGATCAGGAGCTATTACAGCCCTCCGTGTGGGATCATAGTTTGAATGGCAATAATGGATGATTTCTAGGAAATAAATAACTGAAGGGATGAGATACCTTGGGAGATTGGATTCCCACAACCCTATAAGATCTTGCCCCTTTGAGTATTCGTCTCTGCAGCGACAATAACTCAATAGGGGACTTTCATCAAAATGCAGGTCTTTAATTTGGAAATCTTCATCTATAAAAGGTAAATAGTCTAATTCACGGTGAGGAGCATTCAGTGGAGTGATATTCAGAGCTGCCGGGACCTCCATTTTGGTTCTTGTGGATTCAAAATGGAGGTTTTTGGTTTTCCTCACAGACCGGGCGGGATTTCTAAAATGAAGGAAATTGGCACAATTTGTTGGTCCAGGGAACAATTACACAGTTTTAAAACCTCTGGGGAAGACTCACTGATGATTTTTAATCACTATTTCAGCGAAAAACAAAGAGAACTGAGTTTTACTTGCAGTCGGGGCGGAAAAGGATAAATACCTGTTTTTAGAAGGAGGCTGGTTCTTTAACAGGTAACAGGTGATGGCGGGACTGTACTTGAACACGGGTGCAACGGAATCTTGGAGTGAATCAGTCAATTACAGTGGAAATTCGAAAATCGCAGCAGGGAGCACTGTCATTTTCAAATAACGAAAATAACAGAAAAACACGGAAAAATGGCTTTATTTAAAAGTTAAAAGGGTTTTTATTTTTCCGAGGTGTGACGTCATGGACGTACGGGCTGACGTGAGCGAAGGTCGGGCGGTAAGTGGTAAGCGGTAACTCCCCGCACCGCTTTTGGTCGAGGGTGGTTTAAGTCGGGAGGGCAACGATTTCACAAAGCGTTTGCCACGTGGACGGTGGAATTTTCAAATACCACCCATCCCCCGCTGGTTAAAAAGCTGACAAGGGATGGGTAGTGGGATTGACAGGGATCGTTGATCTGCGGAGGAGTGATCAAACGGCTAAAATGATGGGGGAGATCGCGGAGGATTAAAGCGTGGGCCCGTCGGACTTTTAACACGTTTTAACGTTATTTAATCATTCCGGGGGATATCTAATAGGCGGAAAAAAAAGGTTATTAATTAGTCCTGATGACTAATTAATCCCGTAGGGGTTGCGGCGGGGTTTGGTTAAGTGGAATGCCAGGTGGACAAACCACGGTAGCACGAGACTTTTCCGAAGTTTTATTTGGACTTAAAACTTTAGTTTTATTCATATTTTTGTGTTTAAACATACATATCGCATGTTTAAAGTTTTTGTATATATGTTTTTTATTATATGGTAACAAATAAACATTATTTAATTACCATAAGGGCGGGATTAATGTATAACGCTATATTTTAACCAAAGGGCATGTAGAAGCGGGTTTTAATGAATATTAGGGAGGTAAATACTTTGGTTAAAACATTATAATAAAGGGGTTTTTGGGGTATATATAAAAAAGGAGTTATATACTTAGGATAGGGCATTTGACTAGGGATTTAGTAAAATAGAGTTAAACATTAATATGACCAAGGGACAAGGGAACTCAAAACACTTTGCACATCTAAGAAAGTGATAACTTCTGAAGTAAATTGCAATATCTTATCTTCAACACTTAAAATTAAAATAGCAGGTTATTTTGAGGGATTTTTATGGAATTTTGCATGATTTCCCTAAGTAAAATAGGATTTTACTTAGGACAAGGTTAAAGGTGAATGATTATAATGATAAATTATCTCAAGTACTTAGGTCTTTTTGATCATTAGGCCGAGGGTCCGGTCCCTCCAAAAGTCAAGGAAATGCCTTGAGCCCCTTTGATCTCCAAATACCTTAGTACTTTGGGGGAAATTAGTAAAACTTTTGAGGGGAAAGTGATGAGGGAAGTTAATGAGTTTGACTTTTCTTGCTGTGATTTTCCAGTGTATTTCCTGCTTTAGTACTTGTGATGAAAGTAAAGGATCAAAAACATGTAGCAGCATCATTCATCAGATAACACTTTGCAGCACCATCTACCTACCCTAGCTACTTAACACTACCATTTTCTCTTCTTTATTAGGGTGCATTTAGACTTGCAAACCCTTATCAATCTTTTTCTTTTTTACAAGGCAAATCTATCTACTTCTACCCTTATTACATCCAAGGGCTCAGATTAAACTGTTGAGCCCCTCTTATTAACTCTACCTATCTACTTATCTGCCAAGATTAAACTGTTTGGTCAGATATTTATTCTCTAATCTACAACATGAAATTGAAATATGAGTAAGCCAAGTTTAAACAATTTGACTTATTCATGAATTGTGGCAAAGGTTTGACAAGCTGCACACAATTGCTTTATTACAAAAATGAAATAGTAGTGGCATTTGGATTTGCACACTTTCCTTGGTCTATTTTTGCTTGGGGTTCATTTCTTTCACTTCTTTTTTGACCATTTTATTCTTTTACCCTTTGATTTTTCTTTTAGGGTATACCCTCTTTACATTTTTTAAATTTTTTGATTTTTTTTTTTTTTTGGTTTTTCAAGAATATGGAACACCTTTGCATCAAGAAAGAAGGTTTGAACATATTCCATAATTCAATCAAGACAATCATGAAAGATGAAACCTATTGGTATAGGAGTCTAACACTGGCTCCACTTAGGGATGGCTTTTCCTTGTGAAAAGTCAAGAATAGCAGATCAGATGCCTCAAAATGTCTTCAACTGAAAGTATGAAATCTCCCTTCTTCTGGTAGCTTTATTTTACATATGATAGTGAAACTTTTGGAACTTAGGGCCTTCACTTCGGGCTTCAATTCCAAGAAGTCACCATCCAATCCAAAACTACATTAGAAAAAAGGATATATTATGTACAAGTTAGAAAAATTAAACATTCTAGTAAATGGGATCAAAATAATGCTTGAGCATTCGACCATTGACTGGTCCTTCTTCAACTTCTGAATTGTCCAACTCCTTCAAAAAGTAAGTGTTGTTTCCCTGCAAGGCATGAATGATATAAGGCCCTTTCCACAAGAAATCAAACTTTCCATGTTTCCCTTTTTCTTCTCTTCTAGAATCCCATCTTAGGACTTTATCACCTAGTTGAAAATCTTCTGCTTTAGTCCTTTTATCAAACATTTTCTTTAGCTTTTCCTGCAAGAATTGTGATCTTTGGTATACCTCTTCCCTGGTTTGTTGCGGGTGGATTGTTTGATTAATTCTTCTTTGAATGTCATTTGGCTCCACTTGAGCCTCCTGAAGTAATTTCATAACAGGAATTCCTAAAGATGATGGGAATCTTGCTTCAATGCCATAAACTAACTCATATGGACTAGTCCCAATAGATTTCTTAGTTGTAAGTCTGTCTGCCCACAATGCATTGGTCAGTTTCTTATGCCAATTCTTTTTGTTTTCTTCCAATAACTTTTTGATGATATTGATAAGGCTTTTATTAGAGGATTCTGCTAGTCCATTACCCTGGGGGTAATAGGCTGTTGAATGGCCTAAAGTAATATGATATTTATGGCAGAAATTAATCATTTTCTTTGATTTAAATGCAGCAGCATTGTCTGTTATAATCTTTTATGGACAGCCAAATCTCGAAAGTATATTGGTTTCTAAAAGCCCTATAATCACAGAATCATTGGACTGTCTACATGGGATGGCTTCAATCCATTTAGTGAAGTAGTCTGTAGCAGTTAAAATCCATCTATGTTGCCCTGAAGAAGGGGGATGAATTTCTCCAATAAAATCTAACCCCCATTGTTGAAAAGGTCTTTCTGTGGAAATTGGTTTTAAAGGCAGAGGTAACAACTTTCTTTTACCCTCAAATATCTAACATTTATGACAAGTTGTTACAAATTTCTTAACATCAGAAAATAAAGTTGGCCAGTAAAAACCAGCCCTTAAGATTTTGTCTGCAGTTGATTTCCAGTAGAGATGTCCTCCACAATCCCCTGCATGAAATTCATTAAGTACTTTATCAGCTTCATCTTTTAAAAGACAATTCAACAAGATTCCTTCATGATTTTTCCAAAATAAAGTGCTATCTAAAATACAATATTTCAGAGATGTCATTTTTAAAAATCTTCTTTTAGTTCTGGACAACCCTGGAGGAGCTTGCAGGTTTAATAAAACATGAATTATATCAGTGTACCAGGGTGAATCTAAGAAAGCTTGACTGATCTGTGGAGTTGCCATCTCCTGATTGTCATCCAGTTCATTGATGTCTAAGGCTTGGCAATTGGTTTCTGTCATGAGTTGTTCCAATCCTTGACCTTTTATGAGTTTTGTTGGTTTAATCTCAATATCATATTCTAAAATGGTAGCTATCCACTTACCTCGTTTACCTTTAATGCCATCTTGAGTCAAAATATCTTTAACTACTGCATTAGGCACATAAGCTATCACATGAGAATATAATATGTAAACTCTGAAATCTTTAATTGCTTTTACCAATGCAAAAGCCTGTTTTTCCATAATATTGTATTTTAGAGATGCATCCCTCAGTGCCTTACTAAAAAATGCTATTGGCTTTTCACACCCTTGGTCATTTTTTTGAAGTAAAATAGCTGCAACAGTATGTTCAGAAGCAAATGAAAAAATAATAAAGTCTCTATCAAATTTAGGACTGGTCAGAACTGGTGTCCTTGTTAAAGCCATTTTAATTTCCTCGAATGATTGTTTGGCTTCTACAGTCCAGTCAATGCTTGAATCTTTCCTCAACATGTTAGTTAGTAATCTAAGTAACTCTGTTAGACTAGAAATAAATCTTCTTAAGAAATTAATTTTTCCTATGAATGCTTGCAACTCTTTTATGTTTCTGGGGTGGGGTATTTGCAAAATTGCTTGAATTATTTCTGGATCAATCCTAATGCCATCTTTAGAAATAATGTGCCCTAAGAGCTTTCCTTCTTCCAAACCAAACAATGACTTCTTAGGGTTTAAAGAAATCCCATATTTTCTGCACTTTATGAATACTTGCCTTAGGTGATCTAAATGTTCTTGATCTGTTTTAGAAAAAACAGTCAAATCATCTAGGTAAATAACCAGAAAATCATGTATCTCTTTAGCAAAAGAAATATCCATTGCTCTTTGAAATGTAGCTCCTGCATTCTTGAGCCCAAATGGCATTTTGACATATTTAAACGTACCCCATGGTGTAGTGAATGTTGTTTTATCCTGATCATCAGGATGAACCAGAATCTGGTTGTACCCTGAAAATCCATCCAGTAGTGATATTCTCGAAGATCCTACTACCCTTTGCAGAATATGGTCCATTTTCGGCAGAGGATAGTTGTCTTTTAAAGAAAATTTATTCAAATTTCTTAAGTCGACACACAATCTAATTTCTCCTGTCTTCTTTCTTGTTGGTACCAGGTTAGAAACCCATTCTGAAAATCTTATAGGAGCTATAATCCCTGCTTCAAACATTCTTTTGATTTCCTTTTCAATTGAGGGTAATAAAACATGATTTATTCTTCTAAGCTTTTGTTTAAAAGGTTTCTGGTCTGGTTTCAAAGGTATAGTGTGTTGAATGATGGATGTATCATAAGATTTGAGGTCTTCATAACTCCAGGCAAAAACATCCTGGAATTCTTTTAATAGTTCAACATATTTAACCTTTTGATCTTTTGGAAGAGATTTGGACAACTTAACCATTTTGGGATTTTTTGGGGTTCCTAAGTTGCATTCTTCCATATCAGCCTTGACAGGTTCCATTTTAGGTCTAAATGGAATATCATTTGAGTCAAACAGATCTTCCAAAGGTGTTAATCCTTTGGGCAAATGATTATCCTTTAAATTAATGATTTCTGTCTCATCTTCTATGATCCCATCAGATTCCATGTGTTTCAAATTTTGCATGTCTTTTTCAGTGAATGTGGTAGGATGCAGCATATGAATTGCATTTTCTCTTGAAAATTCTATTTTTTGTTCTTTTCCTTGATCAGATTCATCAATAGTTATATCCTCATCTATATTACAGTTAGAAAACTCACTTTGAAGTGTCAAAAAATTATTGATTTGATTGTTATTCACAAATACTTGCCAATTCAGAAGATTGTATGGTATTGCAGGCCTGTGTCTAATCTCAGCTGAAAACTGATGATTAGGGTCAAAAAGTAACTTGCATGTACTAGCAAACATTGCTAAACTGTGGGCATGCAAATTTTGTTTCCTGGGAATCTTGGCAAGTTGAGCTTGTAAAAATGTGTTGAGAATCTCTACAACTGTCTCTCTGTATTGTTTCAGTCTTATGTCTTTTGTTGAACATTCTCCTTTAATCTGTTGAATGATTAGTTCGGAGTCTCCTATGATTGATACCCTAATAGCTCCTAACTTCTTGACATGTTTAAGCCCTAATAAAAGAGCTTCGTACTCCGCCATGTTGTTAGTGCATTTGAAATTCAACCTATAAGCATGACCCTCTGCATGATTATTCTCAACATTATGTAACCAAATCCCAGCTCCTGCTCCTAGTTTGTTTACTGAGCCATCAAACTCTAAATGCCATAGAATTTCATGTTCATAATCTTCATCAATTGTTTTAAAGTGTTTCTTGACAGGAGCTAGTTGTTTAGTTTCTTCAGGTACTTCTTGATCATCTGTTGTTTCTTTGTTTTCAGAGATTTCTTCAATTTTAACAGTGGTTTTGTTTATGATTTCCAATTCTGGAGCTTCTATTTCAGTAGGGAGATCTAACTCAGCATTGTATAAAATAAAAGAATCCATATCAGAATGTACAGAGTAAACAGGGAAGTTTTCAGGCTTCTCATGGCTACTGACTAAGTACTTCATCAAGGTTTCTCTATATAATCTTTTAGGCTGACCAAATACTGAAATAGTTGCATATGACATGTCTAATTGAATAGACCCTCCAAGTTTAGCACCCCAAGATCTAGACAATAACATACCATATTTAGGTGGAATATCAGCAACTACTATGTCCATTAAAACAGACTTGGCAGGGTATTGTACCAAAGTAACACACAGATCTTTAATCAAACCTAAACATTTTACCTGACTTGAATCAAATGAAAACAAATCTTTGTATGGTCTGGTAATATCTAGATTCAATCTTTCCATTACTGCTTTTGGCATCAAATTATGAGATGCTCCAGAATCCAGCATTGCATTATGGAGTATCTTGTCATGAACATTTAAGCTTACATAAAATGGAGGAGTTCCTCCACTTTCTGGTTTGCCATTAACCTCAGGGCCAAAAAGAAGTTTGGGTTGATCATCAAGAATGTTTACTGAATCATTTAATCCAGTAATGTTAATGTTTAGGGACTTGGTAATCTGACTCCTATAGACATCATGTTTAGCCAATTCTGATAAAGGAACAACTATCTTGAGTTTGCCTATTTCAGCCTCTAGATTAAAAGGTTTTTCCGTTTGAGTTTTAGTGTTTTGCACAGTTGGGTTTTCTCTGTTTTTTGGATCTTCAATGTTTTTCTCTTTTTCATGAATAAAGTTTTGTTTTGAAGAGGTATCTGAACTAACTTCTACTGTCTCTTCTGCATTTTCCACAGGAGGAAATGTAGTAGATTGTTGTTTATTGATTGGTTGGTTGTCAGAGACATCTTCAATTATTGGATTTGAAGAACTGGGAGTTATCCTAGACAAAATTTGTACTTTGGGAATGTTTTGTACAGGGGGAATGTTTTGTTTACCTTTGACATTTTGTCTTGCATTTTTCTGTTTACTATTCTCTGGCACATCAATCCTTCTACTTCTCAAGTTGTACTGTTTATGAACCTCGTAGATTGCTGTGTCATAGCCTTCCTTGAAATCAAAAGTCTCACCTGAATGAGTTTGGAACATTTCAAGGATATGATTCTCTTGATCATCCTGGGATAGGAAGACTTCTGGTTCATCTTTGTCATCATCTACATTGTTTATTTCTACATCTTCTGTAGGTTCTTCAGAGGTTGAACCTTCAACAAAGTTTTCTTGGAAAGGTGGCCTAATTTTTTGATCAGGGACATTCTTTCCAATATTTTGGTTCAGATTCCTCCTAAAGTTTGGGTTTCTTGCAACATTCTGGTTGTTAGTAGAAGATTTTCTTTCAATGGTTTCCACTCTGTCTCCTAATCTTTCCATACCTTTAATGATTGCATCCAGCTTCTTTTCAAAAGCTGAAGGTTCTTCATTCATAGGCATTCTTCTTTCTGCTCTTACTCTGGCACGTTTTTCTATCAGGTTTGCTTCTACACTCACCACTATGCTTTGCATTTCCTCTAGTGTTTGAGGGGCTCTTTCCCTGAGGGAATAAGCAATGTCAGAATCAAAACCGTCTGGAAATTTAACCAATACAGAGTCAGGTGGGGGTCTAAGGTTCTGGGGAACAGCGTTATATGCTTCATTGAATCTAATGATGTAATCTTGTACTGTTTCATTAGGTCTTCTTCTTAATTTTTCAAATTCTGACAGGATCTGAAGAGGATCTTTCTTTTTCTCCCATCTGTTCAAAAATGCCCTATATAAAGCTGGTAAATCAGCAATACTATCAGGAGCAAGGGCCCTAAACCACGTCCTAACTTCTCCAGTGAGACTCTGAACGAAAATTCTCATTCGGACATTATCAGTGTCAATTTCATAGAACTCAAAGTAATCTGTCATTCTTTTGGTGTGTTGTTGTGCTGTGTAAGTACCTGATCCATCAAAAGGTGTGATCTTACTCTGGTAATCTTGGGGCAAAGCAGGAGGGTTGGCTGGTAGCTGTAAAGGGGCGTATCTATTGGCCATTGGAAGATATAGTGGGGCAACTGGAGTTGATGGTCTGGCAGGAGGAGATGGAGGAGTAGAAGGGGTGACAGGTGTTTGAAAAGCTTGAGTAAAGGTGACTGAACTTGGAGATGCTTTAGTAATCACAGAGATGTTCGAACTTTCTTCAAAGGTTTGTTCAGATTGAATAGAGTTCTGTAATTGTCTGTCAAGATGATGTGAAACAAACTTGTATTGCAAATCTTCAAAGAACAATGGATCTGGAACCAATCTAGATAATTCAGTTTCAGAAAAATTCACAAATAAAGATGTTTCAAATCGTGCATCAAAAGGAATGTCATCAATATATATAATTTTCACAGGACAAGATGCAGATCTAGAAAGTGGTCTAGAACTTCCTGAACTCTCCTGACTTCCTCTTTCAGAACTTTCTTGACTTCCTTGTCTTCTAAGAATCCTGGGAATCAGATTTGGATTTTCAAATATTGGTGGTGGATTGGGGTCAGGGTTTGACCTAGTATGTCGAATCCTTTCTGAAGCTAGCTTTCCTAGACTATGTGTTTTTTGTATTTTTGATTTTAATTGAAAGAATAAATACAACTTCTACAAATTCTTCAAGAAATAATGATGTATGATTAAAATTTTCTCAAAGATCTGTTAAACTAGAGAATCTGATTGAAAATTTTGAAATTAAAGTTCAGCATTTAAGCTAAATCAGAGATAGACTGAAGCAGCTTTTATTTACTTTTGCAATTGCAGAGCAAAAGCAATTTCAAAGGCTTCCTGGCTGATCTTCAGACTCTGTCTATAGCTTATAAGTGAACAATATTAACAAATAAAGATGACTCAGATCCCCAGTGGAGTCGCCACTATGTTATCACTCAGGTTTTCCTAGAAGTTGTGTAAGAGGAAAGTATACCCGAGGTAACCACAAACCAACCTTTTAGATGCAGAATCTAGCCAATCTGCATCCAGAGAGGGCTCTCTCTTTATAATTTATCTTTGTTCTTAGAAGGTCTTAGGCTAGTTATAGATTCAAGAGTTTGTTTTGCGAAAATGGTGGAATCCACAAACTAAGGACAAGGTTGAGGGCTTTCAGTCCATTGGGCTATGGAGTCAAAGGATGGCTTTACTGGATTTCTATTCTAAGCATAAGATGGTATTACAGGGCAAGATAGCTAGACAGAGAACAATCCTTAAAATTTAAAGTGGATGGGATGATTTTGAAGGGATGAAAGGCAGCTAAGAATCTTTCACCATGTCCAAAAGAAAGAAATGAGATGACTACAAACAAAGAGCAACGAAGAATTCTTTATTATAGTAATCAACAGTGTTTAAATTAGCAAAGCAAGAGCATTTAAGAATTCATGCTTATAACTAATTTAGAAGAAAACATTAAGAATAATAACATTTGAAAACAGAGTACAATTAAGTAAATTCTGTTTCAATCCTTTAAGTAAATTATTCAGAAATGGATATGATGGTATTATAAACTAATATAAAATTTCAGACAAAGGGTAGAAAAACTTATTGAACTGTAGTCCAACACATGAATCCTGCAACAAGTCCAGTGCTTTAAATCGTCATCCAGTAAGCCACGAAAAATTTCTCCAAAATGCTTTTATTCCAAAAATCTCAATGTTACAGCAGAGTAATAGAATCCACCCTCAACACTCTCTTTGAGGGTTTATTTATACACTAAATAATTGAAAATATCTCACACTATCCTAGCCCATATTTTTGGGTGACTAAGGATTAATTTACAAGTAAACAGGAGACAAATGGTCTCGTAGATAGCATAATAAGTAACTGCTGATGTGCTGTTTCCTTTCTTTGTGGATGTGCTGGAGGTAAGTGCTGAAAAAGGGCTTGTTGCTGTCTTTTGGAGTAATTTCTTTGCTTCTTTGATACTCTTTGTCTTTTACGGATACTCTTTAACCTGTGTAACTGATACTCTTTCATCTGTACTCATTTTTACCATTTACTTGATAGTAAAGATAAATTCTCATCCTGAAAATAACTTTTATAGAATCTCTAATAAGTCTCTCCACCATGAATCGTCTGGTATCATAGTCCTTTTGAGTTTTCTCAATGTTTCATTTGCTTCTGTGAGTTTGTAAAAGGTGGACTCATTAGGAAATAGATACTTTATTTCATGTTCCAAATGAAATAAATTCCTCACTCTATCATAGATATTTCTCCCTGTTGGTAATGTTGATTGTGGTAAACTAGGAGAACAAGCAGCTGTATTTTGAGCATGAGCATTTATTTTCTTTACATAGGTTTCCAAGTCCATTATTTCATCCTCTGAGAGAATAGGACTTGGTAACCCACTGTCCAACAAAGCTTGAAATTTCTCTCTGAAAATATTGATATCAACCAAAATATCTGTGCACTTCCTTTCTAAATTCTGCATGAAAGTTCTTTTGATGAAAACTCTCTTTATTTCCAAAACTGTGCCGGTCCTGTCCTCAATCCCTAATACTGCAAGCTGTTGCTTTGTCCGGGTGTTCAAAAATTGAATGAGTTGATTGGCCTGCTCAGGCCTGCCTCTTAATTCATTTCTGGTTCTGTTTATTTCTTCTTGAGCTATTTTAACCAAATCATTTTGTTCAAAAATTGCTTGAACAGAGGGCCAAACACCCTTTATTAACTCAATGATACTACCCCAAAGAATTTCATTTATTTCCTTTAAAGGCTTTTCCAATGAAAGATCTTTTTCCAAAGCCTGAACCAATTTTTCTAATCTTTTTATTTCCCTGGTGTTATCAGCAACTGTCTTTTTAGATGTATCATATTTTTCCTCCAATTTTACTAATTGCAATTTCGTGGTTTGGAGTTCTGTGACCCTTAGTTGTAGACTTTCCATCTGTTTTATTAATTCATCAGAACTCAAACCAGAAGTGTTTACCTGGGATGGCTGTGTTTGCTGACCTGTTGTTGTAGTACCTGTTGTTGATGTCTGCCTGATAGTTTCCTGTTCCTACAAAGCTTTTTCCAATTCCTTCTCCGTTTCACTAAGTCGCTCAGTCATGTTTAGGAGCAACTCCATTATTTCTTCCTGTGAATTCCCTTTTAGAACTTCTTGGGTCTGAGGGTGCCTTGAGGCTGGTAATTTTAGCTGCTTTCTGAGTGCAGCTATGTCATCATCTTTCTTCTTTATTAATGCCTCAATACTTTTAATGTCTTTGGGATTGTGACCCAAACCAATGATTATGTCTTCTAAAGACTTTATTCTATTATCTTTGGCCTGTGAAGAGGCCTTCTCAATTTGCAATTGTGCAGTAGTGTTATTCAAAGAATCCTGCAGCGTTATAGCTTCCATGGCCTTGTTGGTAAGAGTGGAATAGACCATTTCCCCAGTTTGTCTGTGTAGCTCTATCTGGTCCAAAGGATGGATATCCTTTGCCAAAACTTCAAAATTTTTTCTGATGTAATCAGCTGCTGAAGTGGGCTTTGGCACCTTTGTCTTGAAGTGGCTCATCAGCATTTTGCCTTGTGAAAGGTCAAACGCTGACATTAACCTTTCTTGATTATGGGGAGCCATCTTCATATCCTGATCATATACCTTCATTTTCAATGGATCATTCTTTGCTTTAATATTAATGAAGGTTCTTTTAATATCCCCTGTGTCTGTCTTTGGTGGTCTGAAAGAGGATACTTCAGTACTCAATTGCTTTTGTAAAGCTTTCCTTTTCTGGCTTATGTTTGTTTCACTTGCTGTGCCAGTTTGCTGACTATCTTCCCTTCCATCATCAAATACTTCATCTATAATTTCCACATCTGGAGGTGGATTTGGTTTCTGTTTCTTGACCTAATGTACCTGTGAGGTTTATTTTGGAGGAGTGGTGTCTGAAACCTGCCTTTTCTTTCCTATTTCCACATTTGATGGAGTCTGTAACTCTGGAACCTGTGGATGCTGTACCTGAGTGGGAGAGACCTGTGATTGTTCAAGTGCTTTGGAAGTTTGTGGTTTCTCTGCCATGACCAAAGTTTCAATAACCTGGATTGCAGGTTCTTTTCCTTTGCCCTTTGATTCTGCTGCAACTGATGAACTGTTTTCCTGTAATGCTTGCTGTAGAGTTGCTGCTGAAGAAGTGCCAATGTAGGGTACCTGCACTTGACCATAAGATTCTAGGTCAAAGTTCTTCTCAACATCTTTCATGATTTTATTCATTTTGTCAGCTTCACTTTCTTCCTCAACAAGTGTTCCTTCAATCCATTCATCTTGATTGGCATACTGTTCTAGATCAGGAATCTTGTGGTGTATATAAGGAGATGATTTATTCTTTAATCTTTTTTCACAAATAAAACCAACTGGGTCATAAGGAACCCAACGGAAAGATGTTTGGAACTTTCTCTGTAATATATTTTCTGCCTCTCTCTCGGCCTCCCTAGAGTTACAGATGAAAGGACCTAATTGAATTTTGATCCTTAACTGAGCTTTCTTCTTTACATTAAAAAAATGGATCACATCTGAATTGTTCATTTGCCTGAAGTATTCCAAGGCAAAAATCCTCATGGGCACATATCTGGGTAACCTGAATGGATGTAATTCACATCCATAAATCCTGATGACTGTATGGTTTTGATACAAATACCAATCCCCAACTTTATAACTCTTTGACAGTTGCAAGGTCTTTCTAATTTCATTACTGAGTCTTGGGGTCGGAATTCCTGTTAACAAAGTTGTTGCAGGATATACAAACTGATCAATGAATTCAGTGTAGGAGTAGGGAGAATCGGAGGAAGAATGAATTATGGGGGACCAAAATATGACTGACCTGGGATTTCCCTTGGCATCAAGTTTTTGAACAGGGAAAGGGAACCTTTCTGACTGATAGTAGATCATGAGATGATAGATAACTGAGGAGTACTTAAAAACTTTTTCAGTATCTAGCCTTATGAATTGATCATGGATCTTGTTAGCTATGAAGGAAGCAAAATCATATTTAATCTCAGGAGGTTGCCCAGGAGTAAAAATGGATAGCAAAGCCAAGGTTATCTCATCCACATATTCACTGGTGTTGAATCCTAAGACAAAAGATATTATATTTACAATGAGCCTTCCCAATGTATTGAAATAGTAAAAACCATAGGGGGGAGACCCTTTTGGCTGATGCTCAGGTAACATGAAATTCTGACACATGGATTTTAGCTTTTCTGGGGTTAATTGCCTGGTTTTATCAATCAATCCTTCCATGGACAATGGTGCTAATTCTTGGTCTGGTTCAAAGTGTAACATGGCATTGATAGCCTGGGGAGTGATGGGAAACAGAACACTTTGATCAGGAGCTATTACAGCCCTCCGTGTGGGATCATAGTTTGAATGGCAATAATAGATGATTTCTGGGAAATAAATGACTGAAGGGATGAGATACCTTGGGAGATTGGATTCCCACAACCCTATAAGATCTTGCCCCTTTGAGTATTCGTCTCTGCAGCGACAATAACTCAATAGGGGACTTTCATCAAAATGCAGGTCTTTAATTTGGAAATCTTCATCTATCAAAGGTAAATAGTCTAATTCCCGGTGAGGAGCATTCAGTGGAGTGATATTCAGAGCCGCTGGGACCTCCATTTTGGTTCTTGTGGATTCAAAATGGAGGTTTTTGGTTTTCCTTACAGGCCGGGCGGGATTTCTAAAATGAAGGAAATTGGCACAATTTGTTGGTTCAGGGAGCAATTACACAGTTTTAAAACCTCTGGGGAAGACTCAGTGATGATTTTTAATCACTATTTCAGCGAAAAACAAAGAGAACTGAGTTTTACTTGCAGTCAGGGCGGAAAAGGATAAATACCTGTTTTTAGAAGGAGGCTGGTTCTTTAACAGGTAACAGGTGATGGCGGGACTGTACTTGAACACGGGCGCAGCGAAATCTTGGAGTGAATCGGTCAATTATAGTGGAAATTCGAAAATCGCAGCAGGGAGCACTGTCGTTTTCAAATAACGAAAATAACAGAAAAACACGGAAAAATGGCTTTATTTACAAGTTAAAAGGGTTTTTATTTTTCCGAGGAGTGACGTCATCGACGTACGGGCTGACGTGAGCGAAGGTCGGGCGGTAAGTGGTAAGCGGTAACCCCGCACCGCTTTTGGTCGAGGGTGGTATTAATCGGGAGGGCAGCGATTCCACAAAGTGATCGCCACGTGGAAGGTGAACTGTTCAAATACCACCCGTTTCCCGCTCGTTAAAGTTCTCACAAAGGATGGGTAGTGGGGTTCACGTGGATCGTTGATCTGCGGAGGGTTGATCCGACGGTTGAAATGATGGGGGAATAAGCGGAGGATTCAGGTGTGGGCCCGTCGGGCTTTAAAGCAATTTAAGGTTTAATCTAATCACCCCGGGAGATATCTAATAGGCGGAAAAAGGTTATTAATTAGTCCTGATGACTAATTAATCCCTTTATGTGTAAAGAAAGGGGTTGTGGCGGGGTTTGGTTAAGTGGAATGCCAGGTGGACAAACCACGGTGGCACAAGACTTTTCCGAAGTTTTATTCATATTTTTGTGTTTAAACATACATATCGCATGTTTAAAGTTTTTGTATATATGTTTTTTATTATATGGTAACAAATAAACATTATTTAATTACCATAAGGGCGGGATTATAATATAAAGATATATTTAACCAAAGGGCTTGTAAAGCGGGGTTTTAATGAATATTTGGGAAAATAATTACTTTGGTTAAACTTTATAATAGAAGGGTTTTTGGGATATTTTTTAAAAAGGGAGTTATATACTTAGGATAGGGTATTTTACTACGGAATTAGTAAAATAGAGTTAAATGTAAATATGGTAAAGGACAAGGAAACTCAAAATATTTTTGCACATCTAAGAAAGTGATAACTTCTGAAGTAAATTGCAATATCTTATCTTCAACACTTAAACTTAGAATAGCAAGTTATCTTGAGGGATTTTTATGGAATTTTGCATGAGTTTCCTAAGTAAAATAGGATTTTACTTAGGACAAAGTTAAAGATGGAAGATTATAATGATGGATTATCACAAGTACTTAGGTCTTTTTGATCATTGGGCCGAGGGTCCGGTCCCTCCAGAAGTTAAGGAAATGCCTTGAGCCCCTTTGATCTCCAAATACCTTAGTGCTTTGGGGAAATTAGTAAAAAATTTGAGGGGAAAGTGATGAGGGAAGTTAATGAGTTTGACTTTGCTTGCTGTGATTTTCTAGTATATTTCCTGCTTTAGTACTTGTGATGAAAGTAAAGGATCAAAAACATGTAGCAGCATCATTCATCAGATAACACTTTGCAGCACCATCTACCTACCCTATCTACTTAACACTACCATTTTATCTTCTTTATTAGGGTGCATTTAGACTTGCAAACCCTTATCAATCTTTTCTTTTTTACAAGGCAAATCTATCTAATTCTACCCTTATTACATCCAAGGGCTCAGATTAAACTGTTGAGCACCTCTTATTAACTCTACCTATCTACTTATCTGCCAAGATTAAACTGTTTGGACATATATTTATTCTCTAATCTACAACATGAAATTGAAATATGAGTAAGCCAAGTTTAAACAGTTTGACTTATTCATGAATTGTGGCAAAGGTTTGACAAGCTGCACACAATTGCTTTATTACAAAAATGAAATAGTAGTGGCATTTGGATTTGCACACTTTCCTTGGTATATTTTTGCTTGGGGTTCATTTCTTTCACTTCTTTTTTGACCATTTTATTCTTTTACCCTTTGATTTTTCTTTTAGGGTATACCCTCTTTACATTTTTTAAATTTTTTGATTTTTTTTTTTTTTGGTTTTTCAAGAATATGGAACACCTTTGCATCAAGAAAGAAGGTTTGAACATATTCCATAATTCAATCAAGACAATCATGAAAGATGAAACCTATTGGTATAGGAGTCTAACAGATGCAATGGTGGAGGAGTATGACTCCATTGTCATAAACAGTGTTTGCAAAATTGTTCCAAGGCTGGTTGATAAATCAGTGGTAGGTTCAAGATGGATCTACAAGGTAAAGAAAGCTGCTGATGGGAGTGTGGAGAATTATAAGGAAATATTTTTGGCTTGGGGCTTCTCATAGATCGAGGGGACTGATTATGAAGAAAAATTTTCACCTGTCACATGGTATTCTTCCATAAGGACCATCCTTGATCTCTCAGTGCAGATGGGTTGGCACATTCATTAGATGGATGTGACGACTTTGTTCCTTAATGGGATCATTAAGGAAGAAGTGTACATTGAGCAGCCAGAAGGATTTGAGATATTCAGTAGCGAGTTGCATGTGTGCAGACTTAAAAGAGCATTGTATGGGCTGAAGCAAGCACCCTGTGCTTGTTACACTCGAATCGACAACTATTTCATTGGACTTGGCTTCACCAAGAGTGAAGCAGATGAAAACCTATACCAGATTGTGGTGGAGGCTAATATTTTAATCATTGTTATTTATGTTGATGATTTAATACTAACTGGTGATGTGAAGCTGATACACTCATGCAAGGAGGACCTTGCAAAGGAGTTTGAGATGAAGGATATGGGCCTCCTTCACTATTTCCCTGGATTGGAAATATGGCCACGAGATGGTGAACTGTTTGTGTCTCAAGACAAGTATGCAAGGGAGATACTCAGTAAGTTTCACATGGAGGGTTGAAAACCCATGGATACTCCTCTTCCAGGAAATTGGAGAAAAGAGGATGCTACATCAGTAGAGGTAGTTGATGCTACTGTCTATCGACAGTTGATGGGTTCACTCATGTATTTAGTTAAGACAACACTTGACATATGATATGCGGTGAACCAACTTAGTCAAGCGATGGTTAATCCTACCAAGCTCTTTTTGAAGGCAGGAAAACATGTCCTAAGATATCTCAGGGGCACATCTGAGTATGGCTTATGGTATAGACAGATAGATGAGGTGAAGTTTCATGGCTTCATGGATGCAGATTGGGAAGGCAGCCCAATCGATAGAAATATCACATCAGGAGGGGTTTTCCGTATTAGTTGTACAGTTTTTTCTTGGTACAGTAGGAAAAAAAGATCCATGGCACTCTTTCTAGTGGAAATAGAATACCTGGCAATAATTCAAGCTGCATGTGAGGCTATCTGGATGAGGAAGATCCTGGTCAGTTTGTTCGGTTCTCATTTAGATCCTACAGTGATTCATTTTGATAATCAGAGTTGCATTAAACTCTCGATTAATCCTGTGTTTCATGATAGATCTAAAAATATAGATATTTGGTATCATCATATCAGATATTGTGTGTATGGGAATATCATGTTGCTTCAGTACATCCCTACGGAAGATCAAGATGTAGATATTCTGACGAAGGTGCTCACCAGGAGCAAATTAGAATACCATAGAGATAAGATTGGTGTGAAGGATAATCCCTTTATTGTTGAGAGGGAGTGTTGATATTCAACAAGATGATGATCCTAGTGAAAATTAAGCACCTACACTAAGTGGGGCCTACAGGCTATTTTTAGATGTATTTCTATTTTTAGAATGTTGAGAAAAATCTTAGTGGGAGCCTATTTATAGATGGTTGAGAAAATTCTATTTATGGATGAGTTTCTATTTTTTAGATATATGGGCTAAGTCTATTTATAGATCACATGTCTAAAAATAGAATTCATGTCGATTATTATTAGCCCTTAATAATAATCAGACAATAAATAATAATCTATTCTCTTGAAGCACTTGATTTCACTTAACTGATGTGGAAAAATTGTTAATTGAAGGAATTACGAGTTCCAAGGTTGGTTGGTGGGACATGCACAATGGACTTCCATTTAACTGAGTGATACAAAGTTGTAACATAGTTGGATTTGTAGTTATGTGAGTTGTTATTTAGTTTAACTCGGTTAAGTGAGTTAAACTCAGTTGTGCTAGTTGTAACTGGTTGTAACTAAAGATATACTAGTGAGAGATCAGTGGATTAATTATCTAATTAATTCACAAGCAGTGGTATCACATGCAACTAAAGAAATACTATTGTTAATTGCATGCATGTCAGATCCAATGGAGACCGAGTGGATAGATAGGTGAAAGGGTCTGGTTGACTATCAGTTGTGACTATAGTGGTGCATTCAATGCAACTACACGCACATTGGAGATGCCAATGAGGATTGCGCAATAAATTCAAGTCAAGGTCGAATTCATTCAGGTTTCTTCATCAGCAGGGATTGTGCAGTGGAGTAGGTTGTCAGGAGTCAGTGAATTAGTGCATGTGTGAGCCAATTTTGTGTATGACAGTGTGAGACGATTGTATGTTGTACTGAGAGTTCTTGGAGTAGATATTTTTATGATATATTTTAATGATCCATGATGTACATAATATATGATATTTTTGGTTTTTAGCTTTAAGCTTTCCCAGTAAAAACATATGTGTTATGTGTGATTGATTTTTCTTCATGTGTTTGCAATTGGCGATTAAATTTTTGCAAAGAATTAAGTAGAAGGATTTTGTATTTAATAGTGGCATATAATTGTTATATCAGGAAATTCCAGTAATACATCACAATATTAGTAAATTTCTACAATTTAGAAGGAAAACTAGAAGCTCGACTAAGAATGCTAGAGACCATATATCTATGCCGAGAGCAAAACTAGCTAATGAAGTGCATGCCAAAAGTTCACCTAAAGAACCTTAGACCTTAATTTCATTCATGGAGAAATATAAAAGGAAATTGAAAAAGAGAGACACCATGGCTCATAAAAATACCGTGTTAAAAGTGAAGGAGGAGATAACTTCCTCTTCAAGAGGAAAACATAGGAAAATGCTCATCATGACAGAAGAAATTCCAGAGGAAGTCAACCATGAAGTTCTAACTTCTAATCCTATTTTCCCTCCATAGTATGTCAACCTTGGAGTAAAGGGATCAAGCCATGTTTCTAAAACAACTCAGGAGACTCAACCAAGCAATGATACTTCATTCAGAAAATCTATTCTCCCACAGGTCTTTCTATCTCTTAAGAAAGGAAAAAATAAAATGCTAGAGGATGTTATAGAGGAAGAGCCTAATTTAGCTCATCTCTTCTCCTCCATTGGCTCTTCAGTCAAGAAGAGGAAGAAGACTATGATAGTTTCATACTCCTCGTATGAAGATAGCAGCAACACTGAGTATACAGAATCAAAGTTTGAAGAGGGATAATCTAGCAGATTCATACATGAAGGAAAAAGGCACAACTATATCCCAAATCCCTACATCGAGAGACCTCATACCGGGCCTAAAAACAAACTCAGATTAACCAGCACACTTATTTATAATCCTGCATTGAGAGATGAGATTATAAATGTTGTTGATAGTCTAGAAGATAAAACCAAGAAGAAGAAGACTCAGCCAAAGAGTCAAACACAAAGGAAAAGGTCAGGCAAGAGAGTGACCAAGGCTTAGGCTGTCAGAATTTTCACCTCTATCTTGGACCTCTAAAGAATGAAAGAATAGGGCATTTGAAGAATATTTTCATTTCTAGGCTTATTTTCTATATTTTTGGATATAGCCACTTTTTTTAGTAGGGGTAGCTATTATTTTTTAATATTAGTATATGGTGAAAAGAAGCTGATTTTTTGTTTATTATTATAATGATGACATCAAAGTAGGTAAAGTGGAGGAGATTTTTATTATCATGGATGTTTCCAGGTGTCAGATAAACTTCACAGTGGTTAATCATTCCTATATTTGATCAGATATGCAGACAGGTGTTCACAGGTACTTCATTTAGTTGTTGAATTCCACATTTTTTAGGAACTAGTTTTGATGAGCTATGAGGGCACTCAACCACATTCATTAAAATAGTTTAGCTCCATGATGCTACTCTTCATCTCATTTCTATTTTCAGTTTTTATTTTAATTTTTTAGATGAAATCTACCTTATGTGGAGAATTGTAATAAATTCCTAAAACTGACTTCTACTTTTGGGGAGACTCCTTCATAGAGTTCCTAATTTTTGTATAAATATGATGAAATACAGAGATAGAAGGGTTCAATGATTGTATCTTGCTGAGCCTATTGTGTTACAATTTTTCATGTATATAATATATCAACAATACTCTTGAGGAATTATGATATTTTTTATGTGTATTGTTTATCTTATCTCATGTGTCTCCATACTTTATTTCTTCAGTTCCAGATTGTAGGGTGATCTCTGTTACATGTCTTTATTTGTCTCATGTTATACCTATACATAAT
This sequence comes from Pinus albicaulis, assembly GCA_034641835.2. NCBI lineage: Eukaryota > Viridiplantae > Streptophyta > Pinopsida > Pinales > Pinaceae > Pinus > Pinus albicaulis. The sequence goes on along the minus strand of CM076582.1, from coordinate 841,649,507 downwards.
TATCAAATATTTTTAGTATTTCTTGACAAGCATTATTGATTAAATATGTGTGGTGAATTAAGTGTGAGTATTCCTTGTGGCAAATAGTTTTAAAGTGTGCAATGAGATTATTGTAAGACTTCTGGTAGCTTTCTTTCATTGATATGCTATCAGTCTGAACTCTGTGTTATTTTTCTGTCCAAATAGTGAATTTCTATTTTGATAGACCCACTGTTCATTTGCATGTCTTGCTAACCTAATATTACCAATTACTCTTGCTACCATAGAAAACCTTAATACCCTCATATGTGTTTGAGAAAGCTATATATTTGAAAAATTTTCAACAAATGTAAGATTCAGTCACTTTCCATTATCCAAACCAAATCATAAATAGCCCTAAGCTTAATATGTGTGTGGTCAACCACTTGTCGCAATCCAAGTGTTGATTCTAGTGCTAACACCTACGAACCCAAAAGTTAAAACCAAAGCTCAATCGAGATGACCGCGGGTGCCTCCGCTATCAGGCCCCCCGATACCTCCTCATGGGAGATGTCCTTTATCATTGAGGCATCAAAACCATTTTACATCGATGCCTCACTCACGACCAAGCTGGACAAGCCCTTAATGACTGTCATAGTGGAGCTTGCAGTGGCCAACTCTCCAGAATGGCCACTATCCAAAATTTTCTGTGGGTAGGATATTTTTGGCCCACGTTATTCCATGACTACATATCAGTAGTTAAAAGGTGTGAATGATGTCAACGCTTCACTCAAAATGCAAGAGCGCCTCCCACTCCCATGCGCACCATCATAGTAGCTAGTCCCTTCTGCAAATGGGGGATTGAATTCATGAATTGCAACCTCACATTGTCAGGCAACCACAAATGCATTGTTCTGGCTATTGACTATTTCAAAAAATTCACAGAGTCCATGCCCACATATGAAAACACGACAGAAACTGTGACATAGTTTCTGTTCAACCATGTCATCGCTCGGTTTGGTGTACCAAAATATTTAGTCTCTGACCACATAAAACACTTTGAAAACGAGGATTTCTAGGAGCTATCTCATCACCTTGGATTCACACATGAATTCGCTTCACCATAGTACCCCCAATCCAATAGATAGGTAGAAGCTGTAAAAACTACTCAAAACGATGTTACAACACGTGGTGAATACCCACAAAACAAATTGGCACCACATGATTTTCTCTACCCTGTGGGCATACCGCACGACAGTGAAAACATCAATGAGGTTCACACTCTTCCACTTGGTATACGAGGTCGAACCCATGATTCCCATAGAACACGAAATCTTGAACTTACGCGGTGCCACCAAACTCCTTGATGAAACTGAAACTCTAGAGAAACGATTAGTACAACTATAACTCATCGACGAAAGTTGACGACAATCACTCCAACACAATGAATCCCATAAAAACTGGGTAAAAGCATCGCTCGATCACAACATCACCCCTCGATCATTTACCAAGGGGTAGTTAATCCTCCACTATGATGTTTCAAAAGAAGCCCTAGGGCTAGGGAAGTTTGAAACCCAGTGGAAAGGTCCCTATGTTATAAAACATTGTCTTCTCTAGGGGGCATACATCTTGTCAGAACCCGACAACACATGTTTAAGAAACCTTGTTAATGGGCTCTACCTCAAGAATTTTTACCCATAACGGTCAGGAGGCTTCAACCCTAGAGATAACATGCATATTTCAATTTTTTTTTATCAAAAAAATCACAGACTTATCCAAAAAGAAAGCACTCTGGTTTCACAAATGGATCATCCCTCCAACCATTATTTTAGATTCGCTGATGGGGCATCAAAATGACATAAAAATCTAGCAAAATCCACCTAGGTCGTCTACTACCCTGACTGATAACCATTCTTCACGAATGGAGTATGAATAATATCAACTACAAAAAAACAATAATAATATGATTCCATCATCTAGCTCATGAGTGATGCCTTTAATCAAGGTATTTGCCACTTGTATATATAGATTGATTCCCAGTTAGTGGTTTCACAGTTAAACCAAGAATTTGAAGTATGAGATTCACAATTGTTTAGAAAATATTTGTGTGCAAAAATATTAAGTTGTCAATTTTATTATATTAAATTCACACATATACCAAGAAACCAAAACCAAATAGCAGATCGCATAGCTAACCACATCCTAGAATGGAATGCATATCGTATAAACCATCATACATAAAACCCATAAAATAAAAAATATAGATATCCATTAGTGATACAAAACATCCATCAAATCATATAAACCATAGAAACATCATCAAGAGCCTCAAAATCTCACATATATACCAAATAATATGTGTGAGTACAAATAACAAGTCATGCATCTGACCCACAGGTCAGCCAAAAAATACATATACACATGTCATAAAAAATAAGGGAAGTATCCTCATAATGGTTACTTTCTCTGAGTACAAAATGTCTCTAGGGCTGAGCCCCACCAGGTAGGCCACTTGGACCCACAACTGCACCCGGTGCCAACACCGGGGAAACTGCCAAAATTGAAGCCACCACATGGTGCAAATTTGAAAGATATACCCTCTCTGGGGCCATCAATGTCTCTAGCCATACATCATCCATTTCATCAACAAAACCATGGTTCAGCCTCTCCAATCAATCCAAAGCATCTAGTATATCGGTGGATTGGGCCTTAGATGCAGTCCGCTGCTCTGCCAGCTCCTCCATACATGCCGCGACCACCTCGGCACAAGCGATAACCGCAACAGACTCAACAGAAAATGAGATGCTACCTTCCCCGGAAGGGCCAACACCATTACCACCATGAAGATGCCCTTGATCTCCACACTTCCCCCCAACCTGGGGTTGAGCTCCTCTACCTAGAACCCTCCGGTTGGGTTGGTGTCCCAAAAATCGAACAGTAGGTTGTCTAAGTGCTCCCACATTTTCAAGAGAAGCAAAGATAGTATCAATGTCACCACAATACACATATAAACATACACATCATAAATACTCAACAAATTTGGAAAAAGCACAAAAATTCATACCTGCCAAACCCCATGTGTACCCAGTAGGAATACCCATATCCGGATCTCCTTGATAGTCCATCCCAGAGTTAGGATACTCAAGGAACATCTAAGGGTTGGCCTTGAACCAAGCCTCTGTGGTCGCATTTCAATAGTGACCCACCTCACCTCCCCCACAGCGAGGCATCACTAGCACCCATCACCTCATCCTAGGGTCCCAGTGAAACCTCATAGGAACAACCACCACGAGTCGTAACAGTACCAATCTCTCGAACATAACACTACACAGAATGCTAGCATATGTAAATATCTTAGATCATGATCGGACCTTCACTAGTTGTGACACCATACCATCATAAGAATGACGGGAAAATTCAAATAAATTCCCAACCTGAATTCGGCTCAAAACACCAATCTAATGTCCTGACACCCTATGCAATGACGAAAAACCAATCAATCACACAATCATAGCCAGCATGCACCACTCGATTGGATCAGTCACTGATGATATAAGGATACACCCCTCTGAAAGAGGCACCTCGCCACAGTGATGCTCTGACCAGCGCTTGAGAGATACCCTCCCAGGCGAGAGTGGATGGGGGAGTGCCTCACCCTGAGGCAAAAAACTAGTCACAAAATATATGGATAGGAATGTCATGCCCTTGCAACACCATCACTTTGCACTGTCTATTCCAACAAAGGACCATGTAGTGCAGTTGGTGATCCTACGACCTAAGGAGGTAATTCTCAAGGAACTTGAGGAGATCCCACTGAGCTATTTCCTGACAGGTGTTGGCATCTTGTGGCACATCCATACATAGATCCGACCAATCTCTCTCTCTGCACAACATCCTGTCGCAAAACAAACACAAATTAGTGACATCAAAAATTAAAAATTTCCATTTTTTTTTCAAAAACATGCCTTGGATTTTTGATGTGCCTATTCATCAAACAAGCATGTAGACTACGTGCCTGTATCTTAGATAGGCGTGGAAGCCACATGAAAAAATTCCCATAGGCGCAAAATCTCTGCGGAAATCTTAATATTTCTGCAAAGGTCTCTGCGCCTGTACCTTGATCGCCCACACAGTCAAGGAAAAAATTAGGGAGGGGTCCATACAAACATAATTTGAATGGATCCATCAACAGTAAAACTAAAAATATTGAAATTTTGGATGTTCAGGGGCCTACCTGACACTAATGATGCGAATCCTTGGTGCACAGGTTTACCGCAATGACAAGAAAGGCTCTGCAGCAAGCTCTGACCTCACAACTCTCAAACAACACAAATGAACTGAAATGAGCCATATTTACCTATATATCACCATTTTCAAATTATTTGAAGGACCATAACAGGAGCTCAGAAATCGTAATTATGAAAACAAAAGCAACACAATGATCAAAACCTCATAACGTCCACAGCAGGTTTCACACATTCACGCCTTCAAAAAAACATTTTTTTTCAGTTTCGACAGGTATGCCCTATCTTATCATTTTTTTAATTCAACACATTTTTAAATATATTCAAATTTTCACTTGGGGTATCTGTTGTTGCTATTATACATTATGAAAAACCACCTATTGTGCCATTCACTGAAGGTTCCAGAGAAGGTATCATTCTGCCCTCAACATGATAGAGTCCCAGAAAAATATTTCATATCCAGACATCATTTCTCCACAAACCATAGGTTTCAAAAACTCGACCATGTTTATCATATCCTCACCTTGCACATGATAAACATCCTTGTCAGTTAGTATAGCCTCCCCCTCCATGGCGTCCATCACTCAAGTAGACCATGCATAAAAAATATGACGGCATGGCCATATCACCCCAGTCAGGGAAGCACTTCATGATCATTCATCCATCATGCATCAAGTCAATTTTTACCATATCATGATTAAACCCCTTTCCTTGACTACCATTTTCGCAAGAAGATCAAACACGCACCACTGTTTCTCAAATTTTTCCTACCATCCCTCCATCTATGATATTTTCCATCTACTTCACCCACACTGAGACTAACCAATGGGCACCCCACCCCAAGCAAAAGCACCTTCCTCACATCATCAGTGAGAAATCATTTTCATGTTTTTGGTGCACTCGTCTATGTGTTTATACAATCCAAACCAATTTTATATTGTTTTGGCAAGTGTACAAATATTTTTTAGGAGAACATCCCCTACCCATCCATCAACTTTTTCTCCCATGGTAGCAGTCCCTAACCACCCCTGGTCATAGCTTCACACCTTCCACACAAAGCCACCATGATATTCATGAAAAACATATACCCACCCTAGACATCATACCGAATCCAGGGCTTTCCTCATCAGAAATTGTTATGTCTACCGCCAAAACATTTTTCAAGCTCCGATATTGGGCCATTGAACTCCCATCATCATTTTTCATCCATTTCTCACCATCATGCCTATGTTAACCTATCATATCAGAGAACCTTCTCCCTTGCATTAGTATTTATCTCAATCAGTTGAGGCTTCCTTCTTGTTGACTTCAACAACCATTTTCCAAAAAGGAAGCAGTACCTTGGATGGCTCCTCACCTCAATAGGGGCATCCTCATATGGCACTGTGGGAATAATGATTGCCAATTGTTGTCATCAATCCTCCTGACATTCAACTACAACAAAAACTTTCATGTCAATATGGTATCGTACTTCACAAGAATTTCACTTTGTCAGAATTCATCAAAGACCTGTGCCATTATAAGCATCTCTTTCAGCAATGCTTACATGGAAAGGTCCTCACCATACACCCATGAATACAATGAGCATTTATTCTAAAATATTCCATGCCAAGTTTATGCATGTGGGCACTACATTCAACTTATCATCAAAGAAAAATGCCCCTCAGGGCGTCAACAATTGTTGTCATCAACCAAATCAACATATCACTACCATTTAAGGGACACAGACATAACCTTTATCTATCATATATGATTTTAACTAGACAAAGCATCACGAGCATGGGAGATGCTCGCCTCGTAGAAATATTTTATTTATTGTATTATGCTATATCTTGCAGGTTTCCAAAAGAACATTGTCCCTCTTTTACTCACATTAAGAGGTCTCCAACCATAGGCTGCATGTTGTTTACTCTCTCTCTCTCTCTCTCTCTCTCTCTCAAAATGGGTTATACAAAACATAAACTATAATGTATTTCAACTATACAGTTCTTCCTAGACCTCACACATTAGGGGGAAATTGTTATCACTGGGAAATCAAACAAGAAAAATAAATCATGAAATTTCAAGCAGAAGGATTTACAGGGTTGAAAAAAATTATAGGATATGGAAAATTTAAATTTCTTTAAGGTCTAGAGGAAAAGTTATCAAATTGCGCACAAAATACACTGGCAAAGTGCACTCTGCGTGCACTTTTCTGTGATAGTAGCGTAGGTCTACACAGATTTCCATCAATAAGTTGTGCGGTCCTAGGTATGGTCGAAGGTCACCATCTGGGACAAATTTTCACACTCTAGGAAGAAGATTCTCCACTTGAGGCCGCCAAAGGAAAATTTCCTAGAGGCACCTTGAGACCTCAAGTGAGCACACAATGGAATCAACTGCCACTCTTGGGTCATTATCCACAATTTTACCAAGAGAGGGAAGAATATTTGAATTTTTCCTATAAAAGACCACCATGAGAAGGAAAATTTAGAACACATTGTTAAGATGGCCAAATTTAACATGAGAAAACCAACAGTTTGTTGTGCAAGTAGCAAGAGAGTGAAGTGATTCATTTGTTGGCCATCCAGCATCTCAATCCCAAAGGATAAGTGTATCAATTTTTCGATATTAAATCACGCATTTGAGGAGAAGAGAGAGGCTTGCAAACAACTTAAGGGGTGATCCCTCCTTGCTTCGAATATTAGAGCTCCATAGCTCTAAGGACTCATTGCGAGTGTTTTAGCGTTCTACCTCTTTTTTACCACCAACAACTAATAAAAGGGGATTCGTTCTCCATTGGTATTATTAGTTCATTTACTCGATATTGAGATTTTGTTATATGTGTATATTTTGTTTCTTGTTTCCTCCTCTTTTTGTAGTGTTGGGGTTCCCATGTTTTGGCCAGATTGGCAAGACCAAAAGATGAGACAACATCAGAACCACTTTCAGACCTCAGGATCTAGCCCTCCTGGGTCCAGAGAGGGATCTCTCTATGGTGTGTCAAAGGTATATGACTTTGAAGCTCAGTATTAAGATATTAGGCTAGTTATAAGGCTCGGGGTTTGTTTGTTTGATGTATGTTTGGTTGCTGGTTATCAGGAAAGAAGGGTTCAATATAAGACAAGGATGAGCAAAGAGGATTTTAGGCAAAGGAGAGATGATCCAGGGAACATTCAAGACAATTGGGCAGTGGAGTTAGGAAAGGGTTTACTTGCTATTCAATGTGCAGGCTTTCAGTTGGGCTAGTCATCTAAAATATTGAATCTTAAAGATGATAGTGTGGTAAGGAATGGTAAGGGAGGAGGAAACAAATAGAGTTTTAGAACACGAAGTTAAAGACCTGAGATCAGAGAGAGACTTTGAACTCTCAATTCTTCGGCCTCCAGCTTGAGGAAACTTAGAAAGGCTTAATTAATAGAAAAGGATCCTAGTGAGATAGAGACAGGGTTCTAGACCTCCCAGTGTTCCCAATTCATTCAATTAAATCCTAACAAGAACATCTAAGAACAGATTCATTTAATTCATACATCAGCTAGCAGGAAATGACATCCACTACAATGGTTAAATTAACTGAAATCAACTCTAAGATAGCACATTTAGTAGAAAACATCAAAGGCAAGGAGAGAAGAAACATAGGGTACCTATCAAGGTTAAATCCTATGCTAGATTTCTGATGTGAGCCAGTAGAAATGAAATGAAATGGAATGTAAGTTAAACACAAATACAGAGATAGAAAAACATCACCGCTGCTTTAGATTGGGATCCAAATAAATGTGCTTGTCATATTAAAAATAAACACCAGTCAAGTACAACATTGAAAATAGTTGGATACTCAGTCAGAAAACACCTTCCTCAGCCTATCTTACAACTTTACACAGATACTATGCCTCAAAAGAAACAACTTGCAATTCTCTGATAACTGATCAACAACAACACAAAGAGATTCTTCATGAATTTTATAGCTGAAGAGAGCGGAGGAGGTAGGTGAAAAACTAAATGAAGCATCAAAAATCAAAAAAGAAAGAGGGCCAAAGCCCATTCAGTTTTAAATTATGAGCATTTATCTCTGGTACTCTTTGGATGGAAGAGTGATCTTCGTTAGGCTGAATTTTACTCTAGGTATGCCTCTGGTGTACTTTGGCTGCAGTACTCTGTAGTAATCCGGTGAATAAACAAAAAGGCAGATAGATGACTTTGAGGTCTTCCACGCTGCATAAAAAATGCTCTGGTAGCATAGGACTGCTCCGTCAGGGTGGAAATCTTTACTTGGACACAATGTAGACTGAAACAATAATGTGTACCATGTATTTTCATGGAGAAAAACATTCTGCTGATGTAGAAAGCCTGATATACATTAATTTATGTGCTCTGTACCCTCTGTGTGATCCACGATGTCTTCAATCTGGTACTCTGCCTCTAAACCGCAGAGTTAAGGTTCAAAGATCTTCATTTTCAAACCTTAAACTCTCTGCTACTCCATTTCTGTCTCTGTCGGTGAAATCTATGCTTTAATGGCTCTGGGGAGTTTTTACAGAGTTCAAACCCTGTTCTTTTTAATGCAAATCCTGTCATGGCTCCTTCCCAGGCTTTCTTCATGATTTTGGCCTTTGAAAAATGGTCCTTTCTACGTTTTTTTTTTTTTTTTTTTTTTTTTTTGCCATTGTAATAAATACTGTGTAATCATGGCGGATTTCACCATCTAATAACCCTGCAAAACATGAATACCTGTTAATAAAACCATGCATGGAGGTGGTGGATGCAATGGGGGCAACGAGGATGGCCGTGCAGACTGGTGAGATGGCGGAAAAGTGTAGGATGATGGTGGAAAATGCAACTTAACAGTGGGACATGGTCTGGAGGACGTGGGAAGAGCGCAGTAAATTTTTTTTGCAAAACCTTTGAATTTTGACCCTTTGAATATATAAAGAGAGACGGGCGAAATATGAAAAAACTACGTGGAAAGGGTGACGTGGCGATATGGGGTTAGTTGGCAGGTATGCATTTAATCTCGACCGTCCAATATCCGACGGAGATTGACGGTGGAAAACACGTCGGGGGGCGATGGACAGTGGGCCAGGAGTAAAATTGCCTTTGATTAATCCTCGTGCGACTTCGGGAAGCGATCGTTGTTGGATGGCCTGCCTCAGATCAGATGGCACACGACGATATCGCACCAAGGAAAACGCCGAACAATAATCCATGATGGAGGGCGGTTTTGTGACTAGTGCGCAGAGCCACGTTTCATGCAATGAGTGGAATCACTCCGAAACAAAAATTACCGCCCAACCTCCAAACACGGTGTGATGGAAACTGGTGGTTTATGAACAACGCGCATTGCAGGGACCACCAGGCGGAGGGAATACGGACCATCGATCTGCGAGAAACGGATAGTTGATATATGATCGGGCGACAGACGGGAAAAGATGAGTGCGAAGAGATTTTGTGACAACTGTCAGATCTCAACAGATCGACGGCGGAAAAATCACCCGATAACCAATTCAGTAAGCGCCTTCCGCCTTGGTGCTTGGTCTTGGCGCTGGGTCACGTGGGGAAAAATGCTGAGGGGATAGGGCTAAGCAAGGAGGGTGTGTAGGATGTAAAGGGAGTTTCGGGGGAATTTCAGGGGATAAAAGGGGAACTTTGACCGAGGGAAAAGGAGGCTAAAATGTGGCATTTTGCAGGGATACAAGGGGCAAATGTAGGCCATTTGGAGCACAATTTTTTACAATCAGTAAGGCCCTTAAACTAGGAAAAGCAGTGGAGGTTTATCAAAGGAAAGGGCATAGGAGACTTCAAGGATGATGTGTTTTCATAGGAAATGCATTACTTGAAGGCTCAGAAACATTTTATCCCCCTGTTTTCTTGTCAAAAAATTCATAGGGGGCTAACAGTGGCTACACATGGGGATGGCTTCTTCTTGAAGGAGTCAAGAATTCAGAAGATAACTCTTTGGAGTAGGCCAGTTGCCTGCTGCTTGAGCCACCTTTCTTCTTTGATTTTCAGCTGCCACAATAGTGAAGACATCAATTTAGCATAAAAATTTTCCCAAACAAACTACCTACCCATCCTACAATCCTAGCATTTTTTCTTCTGGGTGCATTTGAACTAGCGGACCCTTTACATTTTTTTATTTTTTTTAAATTTTACAAACAAGAAAATAAACCTATTCTATTTCTACCCTTATTACTCCATGAGACCAAATTAAGCTGTTGGTCTCATATGTTTCTCTACCTAATCTAACATCTGCTGGGATTAAACTGTCCAGCAGATTTCTTCTCTACATTCTACAACATAAATTTAAAAACATTCAAACTAGGATTAGACAGTCTAGTTTGCTATGGATCCAAGGCATAGAGACAGCTGCACATGGACAGGAACTTGCAGAAAACTAAAAACAAAATCTTGAAGGCTTGAAGTCTGAACTTTGAAGCATCCTTCTTTCCTCTGTGACTCAATTTTTGAGCTTGTTAGAGTCACTTTCCTCTCTTCATTTCAGCTCTAGTTTTGGACTTGTTATAGCTGATCCTTTTTCCTTCTTTGTTGGTCCAGGGTTTGGGCATGTTTGAACCAGCTATCTTTACTTCCTTTGGCTCAGTTTTTGGTCATGTTAGAGCCAATCCCTTGTAATTCAGAGGTTCATGTTTTGAGCATGTCTGAACCTCTCCTTTCTCTCTGTTTTTTGGAACATTTTCTGTTTTTCTTGAAAACAAAACACTGCAATGGTATGTACAATGAAATGGAAACTGGAAATTGGAAATCAGCAGAAGTAGTGTTTGAGCATCCTTCCATTGACAAGACCTCCAAACAGCTCAATACCATCTAACTCTTGTAGAAAAAAGGCATTTGAACCCACAGTGGCCTGGATGATGTATGGACCTTGCCACAAACTGTCAAACTTGTCGTGCTTTCCTTTGTCCTCTCTCCTTGAGTCCCACTTCAGAAATTTATCTCCAATTTTGAAATCAGAGGCCTTAGTTCTTTTGTCAAATAACTTCTTTATATTTTCCTAAACTTTGATAGCTCTGTTATAGACCTCTTCCCTTGTTTGTTGGAGATGAATTGTTTGCTTTATCCTTCTCACCATACTGTCTTCTTCTGTCTAAACCTCCTGGACCAACTTAATCACTAGTATTCCAAGGCTAGTAGGAAACACTGCTTCTATTCCATAGACAAGCTGGTATGGTGACATGCCAATGGATTTCTTTGTTGTAAGCCTGGTAGCCCACAGGGCATGCACTAAATTGTTATTCCATGAATTTTTGTTTTCTTCCACCAACTTTTTGATGATGGTCGCCAGGCTCTTGTTTGATGATTCAGCTAAGCCATTATCTTGTGGGTAATAGGCAGTTGAATGACCAAGTGCTATTTGATACATGTGACAAAAATCAACCATTTTCTTGGATCCAAACGCAGCAGCATTATCAGTGATTATTTTCCTTGGGCAGCCAAACTGAGAGAGGATATGACCTTCTAGGAACCTAATGATGACTGAATCTGTGGAATTCCGAGTAGGTATGGCCTCTATCCACTTATTCAAGTAGTCTATGGCTGTTAAGATCCATTTGTGTTGTGCAGAAGAAGCAGGGTGAATTTCTCCTGATGGGACCCTCAACAGTGATGGGTTGTAGAGGTAAGGGGAGGAGCTTTCTTTTGCCTTCAAAGATATAACATTTGTGGCACCCAATTATCATCTTATGGATATCATTGAAGAGTGTAGGCTAATAGTAGCCATCCCTAAGTATTTTGTTTGCGGTGGCTTTCCAGTTCAGGTGGCCTCCACACTCTCCTGCATGGAATTCTGGTTTAATCCTTTCTGCTTCAGACTTAGGAAAAAATTTAATCAATAAGCCATTTTCATTTTTCCAGTATAATCCTTCATTCATTATGCAATAGATTCTTGCATTTAGCTTTAAGAATATGGCCTTGGTCTTTGATAGTTCAGGAGGGGCATTGAGGTGTGTAAGCACATACAGAATGTCAGAATACCAAGGAGAGCTCTGAAACTTCTCCTCAATAGTGGGATCAGGCAATCCCTGCTGCTCATCCAAGGCATCTACCATGTTAATTTCAAGGGCTTGCAGATTTTATTCAGCCATTAGTTGCGCTAAGCCCTGACCTTTGATCAGTTTTGTGGGTTTAATCTCAAGGTCGTATTCTAAGATCACAACAATCCATTTTCCCCTCTTCCCATCTAGGTCTTGGGAAAATATGTATTTAACCACTATATTTGGCACATAGGCTATGGTGTGGGAATGAAGTATGTACACCCTAAAGTATTTCAAGGCCTTAACCAGAGCATAGGCCTATTTTTCCATTATGTTGTATTTCAAGGGTGCATCTCTGAGTGCTTTGCTGAAGAAAGAAATGGGCTGTTCCATTCCCTCTAGATTTTTCTGCAGCCACTGTATGCTCATAGGAAAATTAAAAGATCAGGAAATCCTTTGAGAAATCTGGGCTGATTAGGATAGGAGCCCGGGTGAGTGCAAGTTTAACTGATTCAAAAGATTTCTTAGCTTCAATAGTCCATCTAACTCCTACACCTTTCTTCAACATGTTTGTCATATTCCTGAGGTGCTTTTCTAAGTTGGGAATAAACCTCCTGAGGAAGTTGATCTTCCCAATGAAGGACTGTAATTCTTTGATGTTTCTTGGGTGTGTGATTTGTAGTATTCCCTCAACTCTTTGTGGGTCTACCCTAATCCCCTTCTCGGATATGATGTGGCCAAGAAGTTTCCCCTCTTGTAACCCAAATACAGTCTTTTTGGGATTCAATGACAAACCAAACCTTCTACATCTTTCAAACACTTTTCTCAGATGTTCTAGGTGTTCTCCTTCACTCTTGGAATAGACTGTTATGTCATATAGATAGATGACAATGAATTGTCCCATTTCATCTGAAAAAGCTATGTCCATTTCTCTTTGGAAGGTAGCACCAGCGTTCATCAGTCCAAAAGGCATATTTACATACATGAAAGTGCCCCATGGAGTGGTAACAGTAGTCTTGAGTTGGTCTTTTGGGAGTACTAAAACTTGGTTGTAACCTGAAAAACCATCTAGCAGGGAGATCGTTTTTGAGCCTACTACCCTCTCAAGGATGTGTTCCATTTTTGGAAAAGGGTAATTATCTTTGAGTGAGGCTCTATTAATATTCCTGAAATCAATACACAGCCTGATCTCCCCTGTTTTCTTTCTCACAACCACTAGGTTTGATACCCAATCAGAGAACCTCACAGGCACAATTATGCCTGCTTCATACATCTTCTTAATCTCTTTTTCCACTGCAGGCAATTGTTTTGGGTTTATTCTGCGAAGTTTTTGTCTGAAGGGCTTCTAATTTTCTTTCAAAGGTATTTTGTGTTGTATGATGTTTATGTCATAGGCCCTTAAGTCCTCATAACTCCAAGCAAACACATCAATGAATTCCTTGAATAGGTCAATGTATTTCTTTTTCATGTTTGCAGGCAGGGACTTAGCCAATATGATCATCTTGGGTTTATCTTCCGTGCCTATGTTGAATTCCTCTACCTCAGAGTCTACATGTTCTATAGTGGGCTTTTCATCGAAGTCAAAAAGGTCTTCTAAAGGTGCCAGACCTCGAGGTATGTTCTTATCCTTGGTCTGCAGCACCTCTACTTCTTCACTATCTGCGTTTTCACATTTTTCATTTGGATTTCCAATCTGTTCGTTTAAAGTGTTTATTTCTATGTTACAGGGTGGTTCTTCCTCGTTTGAGGACTCTTCACTTAGGCAGATACTGCCAGATTTAGAACCTGAATCATAAAATTCAAACTCGTCTCTGCCTACCAGGAAATCTTCAATCTGTTTATTGCCCTCAAAGACCTGCCAATATTTTTCATTGTTCGGCACTACAGGTTTGAATTTGGTCTGAATGATGATCTGTTTTTCACTAGGAGGTTTATGATAGGAACTAGCCATGCAAGCTAGTCCATTTGCAATTGCGTTCTAGCTCCTAGGGACAAACACCAGCTCGTATTCTACAAAGGTTTTCAATAGATCCATAGTGCCATTCCTATATTCTCTCAGTCTAGGATGTTTCGCTGTGTATTCACCATTCACCTGTTTAATGATCATCTCAGAGTCCCCATGCATAATTATCCTACGGGCTCCTAATTTTCTCAACAAGCTTAAGCCTAGGATAAGAGCCTCATAATCTGCAATATTGTTTGTACATTTGAAGTGCGGGTTGCAAGCATGGCTCTCTGTATAATCACTCTCTATGTTATGTATCCACACTCCTGCCCCAACAGTTCTCTTGGTGCATGACCCATCGAAATTCATCTCCCATAAGGTTTCATTCTCGAGTTTATCATCATTTCGTTCTTGGTGTGGCATATGTGTTTGTGAAGGGTGACTAATCAGCTGATTGCATTTTGTTTCTAGTTCACTTTGAGTTTTTGTTTCAGTGCACTGTTCAAAATTTTCCACATCATTCTCCTCCGAGTCTAGGGTAGCCATTATCTTAGATTCCATGGGCTCTATTTCCTTGTTTGTGTCTCTGTTTTCGGACTCTGACCCCTCTAAGGATTCATCATTACAAAGGATGAAGGAGTCGAAGTATGTATGTACAGAGTATAAGGGTGAATTTTCAGGCTTTTCGGGGCTACTAACCAAGAATTTCATTTGTGCCTCCTTGTACAGTCTTCTAAATTGGCCAAAGATTGGGATTGTGGCATAGGCCCCATCCATCTGCATTGTACCTTGCAAATTGGCTCCCCATGATCTTGACAACAACATGCCATACTTGGGTGGCACATCTGCCACTACAACATCCATGACCATACATTTTGCTGGAATCTGGGTAAGGCTTACACACAAATCTTTGATCAGGCCAAGACACTTTAATTATCTAGAGTCAAATGAATATATGTCTTTATAGGGGTGGGTTATCTCTAGGCCTAATATTTCCATCACTACTTTAGGCATCAAGTTTTTTGATGCCCCAGAATCATGCATTGCATTTTGGAGGATCTTATCATGGATATTAAGACTGATATAAAAAGGGGGAAATACCCCTTCCTGAAACTTTCCTTCTATCTTTGGACCAAATAGAAGGGCCGGTTGATCATCATTCAGATTAACAGTGTCACTGTTCTCACCTAAGTTTAAAGCTTTCAAAATTTGACCTTTATATACATCCCGAGTGGCTAGCTCAGGGAGTGGTACAAAGATTTTAATTTTTGCAATCTCACTTTCCAGATTGAAAGTGGACTGACTCTTTGGAATGCTCGACTCTGTTTTGTTAGCCACTGCCTTGGTGGCTGAATCAGTGTGCTAATTCTCATTATGTATAGTGTTGATGATAGTTTTATCAGGAGAATTAGCTGTAGTGCTAGTGCTGCTAGTTGGTAGGATTTGTTTCTCACTGTTTTGGTTGTCTTTTTCTTTTTTCTTTCCAGAACTGTCGGCTGCTGATTCGTTAATTTCAGCAGTCACTTTAGAATTTTTCTCAGGCCTTTTCTTGATGGTAACCTCAGAAGCTTTCGACCTGGCAGTGTCTTGGCTCTTTTTGCTTCCAAGTTCATATTGTTCTCTGACCTGCATGATGGCATCTTCAAATCCTAACCTGTAATCCTCAGATTCTAACCATCCCTCATCCTAATATGAGGGTGAGGGCTGATCTCTTTATGTGGAACAACTGTCAATTGAGTTTTCAACTTCAAGCATGTTTATTGTCTCTCCCTCGGACTCTTCTACAATTCCCTCATCTTCATATAAAAATTTCTCTTGGAATGGGGGAATAACTTGCTGATCTGACTCTCTTTGTCTGTTGAGAGTGGTGTTGTTTCTTCTGAAGTTCTGGTTCTAGTTATGGTTTTGATTTCTGTTTAGGTTACTAACTGTGACAACCATTTTTTCCCTCATTTGTTGTAGCTTTTCCATGTTTTTGGATATGCAGTCATTATTTGGATCGGATGTGGAAGCTACATTGTCATCTCTATATGTTACCCTTTTCTCAGCTCTCAATCTTGTTTTTTTCTCAATCAGATTTTCCTCTACACTCATTGCTCCTTTTTACATGTCTTCCAATGTTTTTCAATCCCTCTCCCTAATCTGGTAGGCCATGTCAGCATCCAGGCCTTCAGGGTATTTCACTAGAACCACACCTTGGGGGGGTTTCATGTGTGGGGGAAGAGCATTATAAATGTTGTTGAACCTTATAGAGTAGTCCTAGACACTCTCTCCTACGTTTCTTTTCAGGTTCTTGTACTCTGCTAAGATTTGGAGAGGGTTGGCCTTAACTTCCCATTTGTTTATGAAAGATTAATATAAAGCAAGAAGGTCTTGGATACTATTAGGAGGTAGTCTTTTGAACCATTTCTTCACATCACCTCCTAAGCTTTGGGTGAATATTCTCATTTTGACTGTATCATCATCTATTTCCATGTAGTCAAATGAATCCTCCATCCTATCTACATGGTGTTGAACTGTGGTGGACTCATTTGCAGTGAAGTGTGGGATATTTGATTGATAATCATTGGGTAAGGGTACTAGAGGCTGAGGTAAAACTAGAGGTGCGTACCAGACTGGCATGATGATGTTTTGATGAGGAAAAGGGTTGGCTTGAGCAGCTGGTATATGGATGACAGGGCTATTATGACCAGCGGAAGACTGATGAGCAGATCTACGATGACTGAGTCCCAAGTTTTGAATGAAGTGAATATCAGGGGGAGTAGATGGAGGGGTCTGTCTATTCCAAAGATGTTATGACTTTGAGGTGGTGAACCAAGGAGCTCAAGGTATGGCTGGTCTAGGACACTGAATGACCTAGTTCTTGGTAAGCTGTTTTGAGCGCCTAGGTCAAAAAATGGGTCTGATAGAGCTGTAAAGTCTTCTGGTGTAGAAATAGCTCTATGGATGTGGTTGGAAATAGTTGATTATTTAGGTGTAGGAGATCTCTTGAGGACGCTCTCAGGGTTGCAAATATTTCAGGGGGGTTTGGGTTAGGATAAGCTCTTGTGTGAATGGTTCTTGAAGCCAGAATGTTGTTTTCTAACCAAGCAGCTTAACCCTACTTATTACTTCTGTAATGGCTAATGTTGTAATTGGCTCTGGTCTCCCAGTGGAGTCTTATGTGAACCAAGATAATCAATAGGCCTACTAATCACCAGTGGAGTCTTTGAATCGTTTAGGAATTATGGAGTCGCCAGGTGGAGGGTTTAGGACGCTTCTGGAGGGTACACTGTCCAACACAGTGCTTATGAGATTTCCCTTTTCAAGGATACCTTCAAAACACAACAAAATCTAACCAAAGATTGACTGGGAGGGATTTTACCAAATATTTCACCTCTGAAAGAGTGTGAGATCTTGAGGCTACCTGGCCCTTTCCAGACTCTGTCTAAGAGTGTGGGAGAAACACAACAAATGGTATAGAGGTTGATCTATGAATAGAAGTGTTTAACTGCCAACCTAACCAGAGATTCTGGGGTTCTGAGGCTCTTATGATGTATTAAGGTGAGAAATATTCAGAAATTTCCCCAGCAGAGTCGCCATTATGTTGGGGTTCCCATGTTTTGGCCAGATTGGCAAGACCAAAAGATGAGACAACATCAAAACCACTTTCAGACCTTGGGATCTATCCCTCCTGGGTCCAGAGAGGGATCTCTCTATGGTGTGTCAAAGGTATATGACTTTGAAGCTCAATATTACGATATTAGGCTAGTTATAAGGCTCGGGGTTTGTTTGTTTGATGTATGTTTGGTTGCTGGTTATCAGGAAAGAAGGGTTCAATATAAGACAAGGATGAGCAAAGAGGATTTTAGGTAAAGGAGAGATGATCTAGGGAACATTCAAGACCATTGGGAAATTGAGTCAGGAAAGGGTTTACTTGCTATTCAATGTGCAGGCTTTCAGTTGGGCTAGTCATCTAAAACATTGGATCTTAAAGATGATAGTGTGGTAAGGAATGGTAAGGGAGGAGGAAACAAATATAGTTTTAGAACACAAAGTTAAAGACCTAATATCAGAGAGAGACTTTGAACTCTCAATGCTTCAGCCTCCAGCTTGAGGGAACTTAGAAAGGCTTAATTAATAGAAAAGGATCCTAGTGATATAGAGACAGGGTTCTAGACCTCCCAGTGTTCTCAATTCATTCAATTAAATCCTAACAAGAACATCTAAGAACAGATTCATTTAATTCATACATCAGCTAGCAGGAAATGACATCCACTACACTGGTTAAATTAACTGAAATCAACTCTTAGATAACACATTTAGTAGAAAACATCAAAGGCAACGAGAGCGAAAACATAGGGCACCTATCAAGGGTAAATCCTATGCCAGATTTCTGATGCGAGCGAGTAGAAATGAAATGAAACGGAATTTAATTTAAACACAAATATAGAGATAGAAAAACATCACTGCTACTTTAGATCAGGATCCAAAGAAATATGCTTGTCATATTAAAAAGCAACACCAGTCAAGTACAACATTGCCAATAGCTAGATACTCAGTCAGAAAACACCTTCCTCAGCCTATCTTTCAACTTTACACAGATACTATGCCTCAAAAGAAACAGCTTGAAATTATCTGATAACTAATCAGAAACAACATAATGAGCTTCTTCATGAATTTTATAGCTGAAGAGAGCGGAGGAGGTAGGTGAAAAAATAAATGAAGCATTAAAACTCAGAAAATAAAGAGGGCCGAAGCCCATTGAATTTTAAATTCTAAGCATTTATCTCTTGTACTCTTTGGATGGAAGTGTGATCTTCGTTAGGCTGATTTTACTCTAGGTATGCCTCTAGTGTACTTTGGCTGCAATACTCTATAGTACTTTGGTGAATAAACAAAAAGGCAGATAGATGACTTTGAGGTCTACCATGCTGCATAACAAATGCTCTGGTAGCATAGGAATGCTCCATCATGGTGGAAATATTTACTTCGACACAATGTAGACTGAAACAATAATGTGTACTGTGTCCTTTCATGGAGAAAAACATTCTGCTGATGTAGAAAACCTGATATACATTAATTTATGCACTCTGTACCATCTGTGTGATCCATGATGTCTTCAATCTGGTACTCTGCCTCTGAACCACTGAGTTAAGGTTCAAAGATCTTCATTTTCATGCCTTAAACTCTCTGCTGCTCCATTTCTATATCTGTAGGTGAAATTTGCACTTTAATGGCTCTGGTGAGGTTTTACAGAGTTCAAACCCTATTCTTTTTAATGAAAATCCTATCATGGCTCCTTCCTAGGCTTTCTTCATGATTTCGGCCTCTGAAAAATGGTCCTTTCTACAATTTCTTTTTTTTTGCCATTGTAATAAAGACTGTGTAATCATGGTGGATTTCACCATCTGATAACCCTACAAAACATGAAAACCTATTAACAAAACCATGCATGGAGGTGGTGAATGCAACGGGGGCGACAAGGATGGCCATGCAGTCTGGTGAGATGGCGGAAAAGTGTAGGATCATGGTGGAAAATGCAACTTAACAGTGGGACATGGTCTGGAGGATGTGGGCAGAGCACAACAATTTTTTGTTGAAAAACCTTTGAATTTTGACCCTTTGAATATATAAAGAGAGACGGGAGAAATATGAAAAAACTAAGTGGAAAGGGTGACGTGGTGATATAGGGTTAATTAGCAGGCATGCATTTAATCTGGGCCATCCGATCTCCGGCGGAGATCGACGGTGGAAAACACGTCGAGGGGCGATGGACAGTGGGCTAGGAGTACGATTGCCTTTGATTAATCCTCGTGTGACTTCGCGAAGCGATCACCGTTGGATGGCCTGCCTCAGATCGGATGACGCACAGCGATATCGCGCCGAGGAAAATGCCGAATGTTAACGCGTGATGGAGGGCGGTTTGTGACTAGTGCACTCAGCCACGTTTCATCCGATGAGTGGAATCGCTCCGAAACAAAAATTACCACCCAACCTCCAAACGCGGTGCGATGGAAACCGGTGGTTTATAAACAACGTGCATTGCGGGGACCACCAGGTGGAGAGAATATGGACCATCGATCTGCGGGAAACAGACGGTTGATATATGATCGAGCGGCGGACGGGAAAAGACGGGTGCAAAGATATTTTTCGACAACCATCAGATTTGAAAATATTGATGGCGGAAAAATCACCTGATAACCAATTGAGATAAGCGCCTTCCACCTTGGCACTTGGTCTTGGCGCTGGGTCACATGGGGAAAAATGCTGAGGGGCTAGGGCCAAGCATGGAGGGTATGTAGTATGTAAAGTGAGTTTTGGGGGAATTTCAGGGGATAAAAGGGGAACTTTTACCGAGGGAAAAGGAGGCTAAAATGGGGCATTCTGCAGGGATATAAGGGGAAAATGTAGGCCTTTTGGAGCACAGTTTTTTACAATCAGTAGGGCCCTTTAAGCTAGGAAACACAGTGGAGGTTTATCAAAGGAAAGGGCACAGGAGACTTCAAGGATGATGTGTTTTCAGAGGAAATGCATTACTTGAAGGCTCAGAAACATTTTAGCCCCCTGTTTGCTTGTCAAAAAATTCATAGGGGGCTAACATGTAGTATGATATGTTCCATAACTAGCTTTTCTACATGTTATGATTCTTCACTAACCATCTAAGTACTCATTTTTTCCTTGTGACATTTCTCATTGCTTGTAGGCTATAAATAACTCCTATCAAGCACCGATGTTTTTCATACACTTGTGTACTAAACACACCAACATAGATAATATGAATAAAGAAGTGCCTAAGGCTAGCGAGAAAAGGACTTTAGTGTTGAATACGCTAAGAGAGAAAAATAATACAAATTTGGAGACTTTACACTCATGAAGAAGTTGTCAAACAAAATTAGTTGAATTGAAGAGGAAATCAAGTGAAAGTTCATCTAGACAAGATATTTCCATCCTTTTAGAAATAAAACCAACAATGAACCCGAAATATCATTGATATTTCAAGTGTTAACCTAAACTTAGTGATTTTAGCATGGATAAATTTCTCCTATAATCGTGCCAATCATTATAAGAAAAAATTACCTTAGTGGGAAATCTCTATGATGTTGGTTATTAATTATCTCTTAGAACAAAAAATATTATTTTTTGAGCCAACCCAGGAAGCTAATGTTAAGACCAACATAGTTAAAGAAGAAACCACTAAAGGGTTGACTATGTTCTTATGGGACTAGGTGGTATATACTATTAGAAAGACCACTAGGGAGGTTTCTTTAGGAGATAAAAAATCCATCTAGGCATCCCCAAAAAGCTCTAATATTCACACTGAGGGACCCACACCCGATACTTATCAACATGCCAAAGGAAAATCTCTATTATACAGGTAATACCACCGTAAATTTCAGTGCAAATTATTAATTCTACATCTAAGACAAATCCTAGATTTCATATAATAATAAGATATATCCCAACCGTGGGTATAACACAAAAAAAAACTCAATCAATTTGTAGATAACCAAGTTTTCTACCTCTGAATAGAATCATATGTCTTCATCTCTTACTGGTAAAAAATTGTATCCCTAGTGTTAAGTGTTATATAAAACCCATGTTAACTATAAAACCCCTTATTAAGCCGTAGATTTTGGTATATTAAAATTATATTTTTATATTTACATGTAGGGTAGAACCCCTGATGGTCCCATTTCATTATAATTGTACTATTTGTCTCCTATACATATACCAAGGAAATCTAGTCTTAAGATCATTAAATATTGTGTTGTAAGCTCCCCCCTTGAAGAGGGTTCTAGTTATTGGTTTCTTATCATTTTAAGGCACATGGATGATAACATTTAGTATTATAGCTCATGATCATAGGGTTTTGTTACTTCGAACAAATCATTGTGGAATTTTTTCTATAACATATTTTCTAGGTGGTTTCAGATAGTGAAACTTGTAGAATAATGGGAAGCGATATTCAGAAATATATAGCTCAAATTTTAGATCTTGCGTCAATATATTTTTGAAGATATGCTCCAATGAAGTTAGTGCTTTTTAATACTCCCAAAATTAGTCCCAAGTGGGTTATTTCAACATTTACTCTATAATTTATTTTTCTTGAGGTTTCAAAACAAGAAACATATACCAGTGAGGTGAAATTTTGGTGAACATATAGTTCAAATTTCATATCTTAGTTCGCTATAATCACATATATGTCCTCTTCAGTAATTCTATATTCCTAAATGCTCCTAAAATCAGGTTGAAATTGGTCAATTTGCATTTTCGTAGTGTTACACTAAAAATTTTCACCATGGTGTTTTATTACTCCCTTAGAAGTCTACAACATCAAAGTTCCTAAAGTCAAGCCTTGAAATTGAGAGAAAATCTCATAAAAGTCTTAAAAACACTTGTACTGCACTTTCGCTTAACATCCTCAGTGGAGCTGCCATTTTGTTGGATGGATAAGTTGTTCTTGCGGACAAGATAGACCTCCCAAGTGTCCTATGGACAGCTAGCAACAAATGGACAAATAAAAACTATTTTCTCTGGATATTGTTTGACTTGGAATTAATTATAATAAGGTTTTAGAAACCTACTTGTAGTCCAGTGCTGATCTTCTTTCCAGTGGCTTGAAGAAAGTCGTCGTCAAGGATCTGCAATCACAAACAAAAGAAAATATTAAAAGCACTTGCATAATAAATTAATTCATGAATCAAACATATATCAAGATGATCAAGGAATTCAAGAAATGAGATAATTAATTAAATAACCCATTGATTAAACATGATAAATAATCTATTTAACTAAAGAACTCATTGAGAAAACAATATTCATTCATATTGACTTAAATAAAGACGAGCCTTACAACCGTGTTTACCTTGATGTCATACAGGCCTTCCTAGGGTACGAAACAGGCATTTCCTTTACTCTGACAAGCCTTGCACTCTCCCAACTAAAGGCACATGGGTGAAATGCCCCCTGGTCTACGAAACCAGAGATTTTGGGTTTGATCCCCAGTGGAGTCGCCATTTTGTTGGACGGATAAGTCGTTCTTGCAGACAAGACAGACCTCCCAATTGTCCTATGGACAGCTAGGAACAAACGGACAAATAAAACTATTTTCTCTAGATATTGTTTGACTTGGAATTAATTATAACAGGGTTTTAGAAACCTACTTGTAGTTCAGCGCTGATCTTCTTTCGAGTGGTTTGAAGAAAGTCGTCATCAAGGATCTACAATCACAAACACAAGAAAGATCAAAAGCACCTGCATAATAAAAATTAATTCATGAATCAAACATCTATCAAGATGATCAAGGAACTCAAGAAATGAGATATTTAATTAAATAACCCATTAAAAAACATGATAAATAAGCTATTTAACTAAAGAAATCATTGAGAAAACAATATTCATTCGTATTATCTTTAATAAAGAAGAGCCTTACAGCCTTGTCCACCTTGATGTCGTACAGACCTTCCTGGGGTTTGGAACAGGCGTTTCCTTTACTCTGACAAGCTTTGCATTCTCTCAGCTAAAAGAACATGGGTGTGTAATCATTCCCATATAATGATTAGCTATGAGAGTATGACCCTCTACAGAATTTCTCCTCAAAAATTCTCCAAGTCTAACTCACTAACTCTAACCTTTGAAGCTGCACTATGGCTTCAATTTATAGGAAAAGAGAGGAGGTTATGGTTCCACATAAGAAGGGATAGAATTCTCTTTTGAAGGGATTGGGATCCATAAATCAAGGGGTAGGCTCCCATAATGGAGGAATGAACATACATATTAGGAGCGAACCATAGATTGGATAACTGCTTCTAAAAGCTTCTAGATTTCACTGTTGGGCTTCTAAATGATACTTTTCGCCTTTGTTTTACCTTTTATAGGGGTCTGCACCTTTAATGAATAATAAGTGTGTTTAGCTCCACATGATTTAGAGAAAAAAAATGCGGCACCACAGGCAATGTTAAGAGAAAGTGCAGTACAAGTGTTTTTAAGACTTTTATGAGCTTTTCTCTCAATTTCAAGGCTTGACTTTAGGAACTTTGATGTTGTATACTTTTAAGGGAGTACTAAAACGTCATGGTGACAAATTTTAGTGTAACAAATTTCCCCCTAAAGTGCGAATTCTGAGAGAATTCGAAGAGTGATGTGCTTTATCATTTCAAGTATTAGCCTGTGGACACCCCAGTCAGAACCCTGTAAAAACATTCAATGCAAATCATATATATATATATATAATCACTAAGGTAGGCATTTCCATACTCAGATCAAAACTAACTAAACTTTTTCTAATACAGAAGTTATTTTAATATTACATCAATAGTGTAGACACAGCATGGATGTAGCCATATATCTTGAATATTCTACTGCATAATGAATAATAAAACTCCTCGCAGCCTGGATGGTGGAAACTAGATCCAGGGTCTTGATTTTTACTTCCCGAACTAGTACAGTTCTATCCATGCGATTAAATGTGTTGAGGTCGAACATGGTAGAACCCATTTGATTACCAGTCAATGATGTGAAATGTTAACAAGTGTGAGAGAAACCACCAATAATGAAAATGGCTCTCAAAGTACTCATTACAATTCATGAAATGTGAATAAGTGATCTGAAGTCAAACATTTCACGGAATCGTTCGATCGAAGGTCAATGATGCAACTTGTCATCGAAGGTGAGAAACCTGCCCTTAAGGCATGCAGATTCCAAGGTACTGACGGATTCTAGATCAACTTCCTAGATGATGAGCTGTTTTCGATAGAAAGTGATCCTTCATGAGCAAGATCACGACATGAAACCATAGATCAAGTTTTGAAGATTTTTTTTGCAAGGACTGACTCAGGGATGGTCAACGCGAATGGAGACAAATGTTTGCAGATTAATGGTTTTTTTGACTGTCCTCTTGAACAAATAATGACACTGCAGATGGTTTGGTGACAGTTGTCCTAAGCTAATACCCAGAAACCCACTGAACACCTTCAATTGGTTTGATTAACTGATAGGAAAAGGATTTTCCTAACCCAGGTAGAAGTGTGACAAAAAGTGTCGTGTTAAAGAGTGGTTTACTGCTTTTAAATCAAAGTGTAAAAAATGAATTCATTTTCTCTCTTTTCCCCCACCATTTCTAGCAAGTATCTCTTTATTTTTGACAAGCATGAGGAGGATAACATTTTCTTATTTATAAGCTCATCCTTTGGATGAGTCCAACTTAGTTTAAAATCGAACCCTAAGAAGGAGTGGTATGTTCCTCTTTTTAATCGATAGGTCCTTTATTGTTAAATTTTAACGAGTCCAGTATAGGAGAAACTTGGTGTTTTTTATTTTTAGGGAGTCAGAAGAAAGAACTTAAGAAAACTCCATGGGTGTACTTTTTCATAATTTTAGTCTTTCAGGCCCGAAAAAAGGATAAAATAATGTGGGAGAGAACTCTATTGACCATGATTAGTCAAAGTATACCTTTTTTGTAAATAGTCCATTTCAGTCCGGAAAAGGGGTAAACTTATACTCAAGGGACGACTGTTCATTTCCTTTAACGAGTTCTAATAGTCAAGTACTCGGCAATATTTTCATCTTTAGAGAGTCTAAAAAGGGCTTAAAAGAGAACTCCAAGGTTTCGCTTTTTCGTAATTTTCAAGACTTCCAAAAAGTGATAAAAGTATACTCGGTAGTTTTTCTTTTTCTGTAAATTTTAACGAGTTCGAGAAAGTGATAAAAATGTAC
The DNA here is from genome assembly GCA_034641835.2 of Pinus albicaulis. NCBI lineage: Eukaryota > Viridiplantae > Streptophyta > Pinopsida > Pinales > Pinaceae > Pinus > Pinus albicaulis. Next base: position 841,623,696 of record CM076582.1, on the reverse strand, counting down.
TCATATGGTCGACTTTCAATTTAATTAATGAGCAAGAAAATATGGAAGGAACTCGGCATTTTCATGTGTTTTACGAGAATGAAAGATAGAAAAATAATCTCAGGATTTTCATGAGTTTAAAGAGTCTTGAAAATAATAACCGAAATCGACTCAAGATAGGTTTCATTTTTACAAAAGCTTGAAACAGAGAAAAATTGTGCTTCAGATAGGTTTGTTTCATTTTTACACAAGTTTGAAACAGAGAAAAATGTGCTTGAAAAATGTTTGTTTCATATTTTCACAAGCTTGAAACAAAGGAAAAATCATGCTTGAGATAAGTTTGAATGCCCCCCAAGCGTAACTTGCTAGAGCGCATGCCCCCCAAGCTTCATTTCATGCAACTAAGTAGACTATTGGTTACTAAAAGATAGATGTAATGAAGGTTCATTTACGAGATCAGATGAAAGACTCAACTTCAATAGGAGAGGATTTGTTTCATTTTTTAACAAGCTTGACACAGGAACAAAACTATGCTCATCGTGACATGTTTCATTTTTTAACGAGGTTGACATAGTAAAAGGAACTATCCTCATAAACTACTATTTCTAATCTACCTACATAACCTACTAATTCATTTTTTAATGAGGTTGACACAGGAAAAGAACTATCCTCATGGGTCTGTTTAATTTTTTAATGAGGTTGATACAGTAAAAGAATTATCCTCATGTCTGATTCATTTTGTTTACGAGGTTGACTCAGTAACAGGAACTATCCATGAGGAATCTATTAATCTACTCTCTAAAATCTAAGACATGTTTCATTTTTTAACGAGGTTGACATGGTAAAAGGAACTATCCTCATTGGCCACTAATTCATTTTTTAACGTGCTCGACCCAATAAAATGAATTATCCTCACTACCCACTGATTCAGTTTTTAACGAGGTTGACACAGTAAAATGAACTTTCATCAGACGGATAAGTCATTCTTGCAGACAAGACAAACCTCCCAAGTGTCCTACGGACAGCTAGCAACAAACGGACAAATAAAAACTATTTTCTCTAGATATTGTTTGACTTGGAAATAATTATAAGAGGGTTTTAGAAACCTACTAGTATTCTAGCGCTGATCTTCTTTCCAGTGGGTTGAATAAAGCTGTCGTCAAGGATCTATAATCACAAACACAAGAAAAGATCAAAAGCACCTGCATAATAAAAATTAATTCATGAATTAAACATCTATCAAGATGATAAAGGAATTCAAGAAATGATATAATTGATTAAATAAACCATTAAAAAACATGATAAATAATCTATTTAACTAAAGAAATCATTGAGAAAATGATATTCATTCGTATTATCTTTAATAAAGAAGAGCCTTACAATCGTGTCCGCCTTGATGTTGTACAGGCCTTCCTCGGGTCCGGAACAGGCGTTTCCTTTACTCTGACAAGCTTTTCACTCTCTCAGATAAAATGCACATGGGTGTGTAATCATTCCCACATTCTAACTCATTCAATCTCAGTCAGTCAGTACCCTTGAAATTGAACCAAAGCTTCAATTTATAGGAGAAGGAAAGTGGTTACAGCTCCAAAATGGAAGGGATAGAGTCCCCTTATCAAGGGATTAAGTTCCAAAATCCAAGGAATATGCTCCTTTAATGAAGGAATGAATTTTCATGATAAATGGAAGGAGTAAGGCTTCGACCAGATAACGCCTTATAGAAGCTTCCAGCTGGGCGAATATTCAACCAGCTAGGCTTCTAGAACTTACTTTTTTGCTCATTTTACATTTTACGTGGATCCACAGTTTTAATAAAGGAAACGTGTGGTCGGCTCCGTAATTTTTAAAGCCAAAGAGTGCGGTGCCGCAAGTAAAGCTAAGGAAAGGTGAGGCACCAACATTTTTATGATTTTTACAAGATTTTCTCCAAATTCAGGACTTGATTTAGGAACTTTAGGATTGTATACTTCTAAGGGAGAATTATATAGGTATTGATGACCCCATATAAATATTAAAATGTCATGGTGACAAAATACTGTGTAACAGATTGCCCCCTAAAGCGCGAAGTCTGAGAGCATTCGAAGAGTGAAGTGCTTTATCATTTCAAGGATTAGCCTGTGGACACCCCAGTCGGAACCATGTAAAAACATTCAATGCAAAACACACACACACACACACACACACACACACACACACACACACACACACATATATATATATCATCACTGAGGTAGGCATTCCCATACTCAGATCAAAACTAACTAAACTTATTCTGATATAGAAATGATTTTAATATTACATCAATAGTGTAGACACAACATGGACGCAGCCATCTGTAACGAATAGTCTACTGCATAATGAATAATTAAACTCCTCACAGCCTAGATGGTGGAAACTAGATCCAGGGTCTTGATTTCTGCTTCCCGAACTAGTACGATTCTATCCATGCGATTAAATGTGTCGAAGTCGAACATGGTAGAACCCATTTGATTACCAGTCAATGATGTGAACTATTAACAAGTGTGAGAGAAACCACCAATAATGAAAATGGCTCTCAAGTTACTCATTACAATCCATGAAATGTGAATAAGTGATCTGAAGTCGAACATTTCACTGGATCGTTTTATCAAAGGTGAATGATGTAACCTATCATCGAAGGCGAGAAACCTAACATTAAGGCATGCAAATTCCAAGGTAATGATGGATTCTAGATCAACCTCCTAGATGATGAGTTGCCGTCGATAGAAAGTGATTCGTCGTAAGCAAGTTCACGACACGAAACCATAGATCAAGTTTTGAAGAATTTTTTTGCAAAGACTGACTCAGGGATGGTCAACACGAATGGAGACAAATGTTTGCAGATGAATGGTTTGTTTGACTGTCCTCTTGAACACATAAAGACACTGCAGATGGTTTGGTAATAGTTTCCTTAAGCTAATACCCAGAAACTGGCTGAAGACCTTCAATTGGTTTTGATTAACTTATAGGCAAGGGATTTTCCCAACCCAGGTATAAGTGTGACAAAATGTGTCGTGTTCAAGAGTGGTATATCGCTTTTATAAATCAAAGTGTAGCAAATGAATCAATTTTCTCTCTTTCCCCCCACCATTTCTGGCAAGTACCTCTTTATTTTTGAAAAGCTTGAGGAGGATAACATTTTCTTGTTTATAAGCTCATCCTTCGGATGAGTCCAACTTAGTTTAAAATTTAACCCCAAGAAGTAGTGGTCCGTTCCTATTTGTAATTGACAGGTCCTTTACTGTTAAATTTTAACGAGTCCAATATAGGAAAAACTCGGTATTTTTCACTTTTAGGGAGTCAGAAGAAAAAAATTAAGAAAACTCCATGGGTGTACTTTTTCGTAAATTTAGTCTCTCAAGTCCGAAAAAGGATAAAATAATACAAGAGATAACTCTGTTTACCATGATTAGTCAACATATACTGTTTTCGTAAATAATCCATTTCAGTCCAGAAAAGGGGTAAACTTATACTGAAAGGACAACTGTTCATTTCTTTTAACAAGTTCGAATAGTCAAGTACTCGGCAATATTTTCATGTTTAGAGAGTCTGAAAAGGGCTTAAAAGAGAACTCCAAGGTTTTTCTTTTTTGTAATTTTCAAGATTCCGAAAAAGTGATAAAAGTATACTCAGTAGTTTCACTTTTTCTATAAATTTTAACGAGTTCGAAAAAGTGATAAAAATGTACTCATATGGCCGACTTTCAATTCAATTAATGAGAAGGAAAAGATGGAAAGAACTCATCATTTTCATGTGCTTTATGAGAATGAAACATAGCAAAATAATCTTGGGATTTTCATGAGTTTAACGAGTCTTGAAAATAATAACCGAAATCGACTCAAGATAGGTTTCATTTTTACAAAAGCTTGAAACAGAGAAAAACTATGCTTTAGATAGGTTTGTTTAATTTTTACACAAGCTTGAAACAAAGAAAAATGTGCTTGAAAAAGGTTTGTTTCATATTTTCACAAGCTTGAAACAAAGGAAAAATCATGCTTGAGATAAGTTTGAATGCCCCAAATTTTTTTGTAAACTTGTTAGATGTAACAAGAATCTAACAAGGAACTTTCATCAAATTGAAAAGATTACATTACCATATTCGATTGCATTCAGTTTTGGGTTGGGTCATAATACCATTGGTTTCATATCCATTTTCCCTTTGAGTAATAACAGCCTAAATAACACAACGCTTAATAAAATTCGTCTAGTACTTTTTACATTTTTAGGGCTCTTTCCACCAATCTAGCTCAAGATTAGTGCTTTGGAATAGGTTGTACTTGACTTTACAAAGAAACTAAAACAAACAAGTAGTCAATAATGTGGTAGGAAAATTCCAATAGTAGCATGTATGCTCTGGGAAGCTCCTCCTAAAGGATTCAAGCACGAGATCATATCTGAACCAGTGAGGTAATCAATCCTTCCTCATTGGGAACGATAGAAGATATACACGCATTAACAACAGTAAACCTCAGATTAACCATTGTAGAGGAGCCTGGGGTCACTTGTTGGTAAACCTTGGATTATGTCAAGGAGCCTTCAAGGGGATTGAGCTTCGTTACTCTTCCCTTGCGTGTGTGTCAGATCGTATACTGTTCCCCCATGTATATTCGTTTCTATTGGTAACCTTAGTGGCCATAATCTATAGGATTCTTTCCCAAGGTGACAGTGGAGGGAAGATCCCACTGTACCTGGAACAGACATCGGATAGACTCAATTGGATTCTTTGGAGGGTTATCTTCACTTGAGATGGCATAGTGGAGAAACTTGCACTGGTCTGTTTCATTAAGTAGGTTGTCCGGGTAACTGTTCCAACCGCCATTTCTGCATTAAAATTCTATGATGTTGGATTTCATCACCAACTAGTGTTTTTAGTTCGGGAATCTATTGTTTGTGTGTGGTTTGACTCCTAGATTTGATAGCACATGTTCATTTGTTTGTTTTTACTTTTAGAGACCATAGGTGTGATTTGTGAATTTTAATTGTTAGGTGTGAATTGTGAATTTTTAATTTTAGTTTTAAAATTGTTAATAAAATTCACTTAAGTTGAATATAATGGCAAATTTTCCGGAATTTACCAACCAAGGAACCCCTCTTAATGAGAATCCTAGTACTTTTCCTTTCTTTGGAAATGTTGGTCCTCGTTATATGGCTAGATTGTCATTACCTAGATTTACAATAGGTTTACCGATATGGTTATTTTCAACTTCGTTGGCCCCGAATACTCCAATTATTCCACCTCAACTGAATGCTTCACCTCAATAGAGTTCACCATCTCAACATCACCAACCTTCTATTGACCCTTTGCCTTCTTCGCCCAATATTTCTTCTTCCCTTTCTTCCTCTTTTCTTTGTAAAAGCCTTAACACTAGTAACCAGGTGACTAAGAAGAAGAATAAAGGGAATAAGAAGAAGAAGAAAGATAAGAAAGAAGTCAACTAACCAACCATGGTTATAAGTGTTAGTAATGTTGAGGAAACCTCCAACATGCACCGTAAACCCAAATTCCCTTGAAATCTTTGTAAGGGTGACCACTTCCTTATCAATTGTCGTGGTATTATAAAGGTCTTGGAAGTATGGTCAGAAAAATCTCATCAAATTTCCATTGATCCATCAACCAGTGATAGTCAGGTTCCTGGGAAAAAGGGTAAAATTAGGTTTCCTTGTAGGTTATGCAAAGGGAGTCATCAAACTCACATTTTCCCTCACATGGATGAAGCCTCAAAGTTGTTGGAAAACATTATTGTTCATAGCAAGAACTTCCAACTGGTTACCATAAAATTTCTCCCAACCTATCGTCAACTGACGAAGTGATTGATATAATTACAAGTATAGACAATTCCACTCTTCCATTGGAGAGTGAAACTGATATCACTCAGGTTGATGATCCATTAGTTGATCAAGTGGTTGACTCAATTTCACATTCTGTCAATCCCATTCTCCTTATAGAGAGTGAAAATCATACCACCTCGGTTCTTCTTGTTACATCAGATTCTTCTACGCCAGGGAGAATTACACCTATTCCTACAAAACCCCCTCCAAGTACAGAGGTATTTTCCTTTGATTGGAGTAGACTAATAGAACCTCGTCTTCCTTTCTCCATGCCTTTCCAAATAATTGTGTAGGCTTGTCGTAAGAATGTATGCCACACACATGTAGATAAAGGTTCTTCTGTTAGTATTTTATCCTCAAATGCTTGGAAAGCTTTGGGTTCCCCTTAGCTTGTGCTTGTTACGCAGAATCTGAAAGCTTTTAACAGAACCATTAGTGAACCTTTAGGGGTCCTTCCTACATTTTCTATTACCTTGGAAGGTAAAACTGTCTGTATTGATATTATGGTAGTTCGAGGCCCTTTGGATTTCAATTTTGTCCTTGGGAGAGACTATGTCTATGCAATGAAAGCTGTCACATCGACACTCTTTTGCGTGATGTCTTTCCCTCACAATGGAAAATTTCATTCGCTAGTCTGGATTCGACTACCAATAATCTGACACCCATAAATGTTCCTCATACTAAAGTGGTATATACCCCACTGTGGGTTAATTATGTGGCAACCAGTCCTATGTTTTCAATTACCGATGCAAGCGAGCCTCTCCTTTCACTTAGATCTGGTAATTGACATGGAAAAATCTATGGGATTATTTGAATGTGACGTTCTTATCCCTTTAGAGTCCCTTGACATGTGTTCCTTTAAGAGATCTGTTCTTCCATCTGATGAAGACCTTTTAGAAGCCATGATCAAGAATTCTGGCGAGGATAGTTCCTTTTACTGTGTCAACCTCGCTAAAAAATGAAACAGAGATGCAAGGATAGTTCCTATTACTGTGTCAACCTCGTTAAAAAATGAAACAGGCCTGGTGAGGAGATTTCCTTTTACTGTGTCAACCTCGTTAAAAAATGAAACATGTAGATATGAGGATAGTTCTTTTACTGTGTCAACCTTGCTAAAAAATGAAACAGACCCATGAGGACAATTATTTTCCTGTGTCAACCTCATTAAAAAATGAATCAATAGGTTATGTAGGTAGATTAGAAATAGTATTTTATGAGGATAGTTCCTTTAACTATGTCAACCTCGTTAAGAAATGAAACATGTCACCATGAGGATGGTTTTTTTCCTGTGTCAACCTCATTAAAAAATGAAAAAAATCCTCTCCCAGTCAATTTGAGTCTTTCATCTGATCTTGTAAATGAACCTTCATTCCATCTAGCTATTAGTAACTAGTAGTCTACTTAGTTGAATGAAATGAAGCTTGGGGGGCATGCGCTCTAAAAAGTTACCCTTGGGGGGCATTGAAACCTATATGAAGCATAGTTTTTCTCTATTTAAATCTTTTGTAAAAATGAAACCTATCTTGAGTCGATTTCAGTTATTATTTTCAGGACTCGATAAACTCATGAAAATCCCGAGATTATTTTGCTACCTTTCATTCTCGTAAAACACATGAAAATGCCGATTTATTTCCATCTTTTAATACTCATAAATTAAATTGAAATTTGGACATATGAGTACATTTTTATCATTTTTTCAAACTCGTTAAAATTTACAGAAAAAGCAAAACTACTGAGTATACTTTTATCACTTTTTCGGACTCTTGAAAATTATGAAAAAGTGAAACCTTAGAGTTCTCTTTAAGCCCTTTTCAGACTCTTTAAAGATGAAAAGATTGTCGAGTACTTAACTATTCAAACTCGTTAAAGGAAATGAACATTCATCCCTTTAGTATAAGTTTACCCCTTTTCCGGACTAAAATGGACTATTTACGAAAAAGGTATACGTTGACTAATCATGGTTAGTAGAGTTCTCTCCTGCATTATTTTATCCTTTTTAGGGCCTGAGAGACTAAATGTATGAAAAATTATAGCCACGGAGTTTCCTTAAGTTTTTCTTCTGACTCCCTAAAATTGAAAAACACCGAGTTTCTCCTATACTGGACTCGTTAAAATTTAACAGTAAAGGGCCTGTTGATTACAAACAGGAATGAACCACTCCTTCTTCAGGTTCGATTTTAAACTAAGATGGAATCATCTGAAGGATGAGCTTATAAACAAGCAAATGTTATCCTCCTCAAGCTTGTCAAAAATAAAGAGGTACTTTCCAGAAATGGTGGGGGAAAAGAGAGAAAAAAGATTCGTTTGTTACACTTTGATATATAAAATCATTATACCACTCTTGAACACGACACTTTTTGTCACACTTCTACCTGGGTTGGGAAAATCCCTTGCCTATCAGTTAATCAAAACCAATTGAAGGTCTTAAGCTGGTTTCTGGGTATTAGCTTAGGGCAACTGTCACCAAACCATCTGCAGTGTCGTTATGTGTTCAAGAGGAAAATCAAACAAACCATTCATTTGCAAGCATTTGTATTCATTCGCGTTGACCATCCCTGAGTCAGTCCCTGTGAAAAATTTCTTCAAAACTTGATCTATAGTTTCGAGTCGTGAGCTTGCTTATGACAGATCACTTTCTATCGACGAAAGCTCATCATCTAGAAAGTTGATCTAGAATCCATCAGTACCTTGAAATCTGTATGCCTTAATGGCAGGTTTCTCGCCTTCGACGACAAGTTGCATCATAGACCTTTGATCAAATGATTCCGTGAAATGTTCGACTTCAAATCACTTATTCACATTTTATGGATTGTAATGAGTACTTTGAGAGCCATTGTCATTATTGGTGGTTTCGATCACACTTGTTAACAATTCACATCATTGACTGGTAATCAAGTGGGTTCTACCATGTTTGACTTCAACACATTTAATCGCATGGGTAGATTCGTACTAGTTCAAGAAGCAGAAATCAAGACCCTGGATCTAGTTTCCACTATCCAGGCTGCGAGGAGTTTTATTATTCATTATGTAGTAGACTATTCAAGACAGATGGCTATGTCCATGTTGTGTCTACACTATTGATGTAATATTAAAATCATTTCTGTATTAGAACAAGTTTAGTTAGTTTTGATCTAAGTATGGGAATTCATACCTCAGTGATGATATATATATATATATGATTTGCATTGAATGTTTTTACAAGGTTCTGACTGGGGTGTCCATAGGTTAATCCTTGAAATGATAAAGCACATCACTCTCCAAATGCTCTCAGAATTCGCACTTTAGGGGGCAATTTTTTACACTGAAAATTTTCAGCATGACATTTTAGTATTCCCTTAGAAGTCTACAACATGAAAGTTCCTAAAGTCAAGCCTTGAAATTGAGAGAAAAGCTCATAAAATTCTTAAAAACACTTGTACTGCACTTTCTCTTAACATTGCCTACAGCGCCGCACTTTTTAGCTCTAAATCATGCGGAGCTAAACGCACTTTTTATTCATTAAAGGTGTGGACCCCTATAAAAGGTAAAAAAAGGCAGAAAGTAACATTTAGAGGCCTAGCAGTCAAATCTGGAAGCTTCTAGAAGCAGTTATTCAATCGAAGGTTCGGTCTTATCATGTATGTTCATTCCTCCATTATGGGAGCCTACCCCTTGATTTATGGAGCCGAATCCCTTCAAAAGACATTCTATCCCTTCTCATGTGGAACCATAACCTCCTCTCTTTTCCTATAAATTGAAGCCATAGTGCAGCTTCAAAGGTTAGAGTTAGTGAGTTAGAATTCGAGAATTTTTTAGGAGAAATGTTGTAGAGACTCATACTCTCATAGCTAATCATTATATGGGAATTATTACACACCCATGTGCTTTTAGATGAGAGAGTGCAAGGCTTGTCGGAGTAAAGGAAATTTCTGTTCTGGATCCCAGGAAGCCCTGTATGACATCAAGGAGGACACTGTTGTAAGGCTCTTCTTTATGTAAGTTAATACGAATGAATATTGTTTCCTCAATGATTTATTTAGTTAAATATTTTATTTATCATGTTTAATCAATGGATTATTTAATTAATTATCTCATTTCTTGAATTCCTTGACCATCTTGATAGATGTTTGATTCATGAATTAATTTATTATGCAGGTGCTTTTGATCTTTTCTTGTGTTTGTGATTGCAGATCCTTGACGAAAAATTTCTTCAAGCCACTGGAAAGAAGATCAGTGTTGGACTACAAGTAGGTTTCTAAAACCCTGTTATAATTCTTTCCAAGTCAAACAATATTTAGAGAAAATAGTTTTTATTTGTCCTTTTGTTGCTAGCTGTCCATAGGACACTTGGGAGGTCTGTCTTGTCCTCAAGAACGACTTATCCATCCAACACGTAGCATTTTATTTCTATGAATTCCTAAATACTAATACTCAAACCACATTAAGGAGAAAAATTAGGAAACATATAGTTCAATTTTCATAATTTGGTTTGATATACTTTAGAATTTATGCCCTATGGAAATTACAATTTATGAATATTCCAAAAATAAATTTTAAATAGGTCATCTTGATATTTTCTATATCTTCCCATTTGTGACTTATCAATATATGAAATATTTAGAGATTCTAGGAGACAATCAAAAGTACCTTAGGTAAAAATTTTGTAATTATATTTGAAGAATTGGACACATGACAATCTATACAAGTTTGGTCGTGAGAAGAGGGAAAAAACAATCGGTTTTGGAAAATTCACCATAATCTTCATGCATATAAAATTCAAATCACACCTATGAAATTGTAGGAAATACATATTGAGGTATTAGAAAACAAAATATCCAAAAGGGATCAAATATCAAAGATATATGAAAAAATATTCAACCATTATGATATTCCCCAAATTACGGTACATAACTTACTAGTGACCTTATTGTTGATTAGAAGATCCTTTTTCTTTGTGACTGGAATTTGTGATAAAGAAGAGTATTATTATTATTTTCCAACATTCCCTCAAATAAAGTTACTACACCAATTAAAACTACTAAAGCCTCATCCTTGACTCATGAAGAAATTGAAGACTTGAAATTTAGGTTATCTCAATGAGAAAAGAATTAGTAATGAAATATATGGTAGTATGCTAAAAAAAGTGGATTTACTGGGTTCTTAAAAAATCATAAGGGAGAAATAGAAAAGAAGAAGAATGAAAACAAGGAAGAAATTAAAAATTTCAAGTAACATATACAAAAATCCATCAGGAAAGAGATACATGAATTACAAAACATTCTATTAGAAGATCTCCTTAAAAGGCATGTGGACATCGAAGGAGATTAGAAACATAAGGAGAAGAATGGTGTCGAGAATCAAACTCATATGAGAAGTATGATATGACAATTAGAGAGCAAAAATATTGAATTTCAAAACCATAATCATGAATTTTCGTTCCTAGATCCACATCATTAGGGCTTCAATATCGAACTAAAGAACTACTACATTCCAAATATTGATATGGGAAAGCTTGATTGTAGTGATCCTCTAACATGGATATTTCATATGGAGAAATATGTTGATATACACCAAGTGGCATCCCTTAAAAAAACTGATAAATATTGCATCCATGTTCTTTGAACTAGACAAACATGTTTGGTATTAATGGATTATTGAAAAGAAAAGTGATTTTGTTATAGCTTGGTCCATTTTTGATCAGGTGCTCAGTGTTAAGCTCAAAAATGGAAGTATTCGGAATTGATTGGAAACTGAACAACAGCAAAGAGCTTGTCGCTTGGAATCTGACACAGTTCGTTTCATCGAAAGCCGACTGTGGATGAGGAAAATAGGGTTTGCTGTTCGTTTTCCTAAACAACTAAAAAAATTGTAGAAAGGATAGAATGATGACATGGAAGCCTAGTCCACAAAAATAATATTCTGGGACTATTCTTTTGGTTTTCCTAATCACACTGTGACAAGTGTCACCGCAGGATTTGTTGGAAAGTTGGGTTGAGGTGATTTTTTTTTTTACTTCCTAAGGTCAAAATCCTTTTATTTATGGGTGCATTTTTTTATTATATGGTGGGAAATAGTCCAACCAAAGGTGGAAAAATGGTGCAGCCAGGGGCCGCCACATGCCCCCTCTGGTGGACCAAGGTCAAAGCCAAAATTCATAGTTCAATGGCCAAATGTGAAATTTTGTATGGGGTGCTTTTGTTTTATCAAAGGTAGGTTATCATATAATATACAATGAAAAATGATTAAAAGTGGAAGGGTGGAGGTTAGGGTCAACTTCGCAACCTCCCCCACACCAAAAAAACACAACACCACTAGACTACTATGAAGGTTCTTAACCATAGTGAGTCACAACATATTTTTATTATAATATGGTTGAACCAACAGGGATAAGGAGGGTGTCAGACCCGCAGGCTAGTTCCCTCACCATATAACCATCGTGTTTGATCGTGGAGGAGGCTAGTCCATAGTTCGATGGAGTTAGTTTTTAAATAGGCTTAATCAACCCCTAATCACCATGTTAATGCATTAATCTTGTTACTAATTCGATATTTGTTAAAACACGTGCTGAGCACTAAGACCATGTTTTTTTTTAATTAAACCATGTTTATCATCTAATTAATCCCAGTTAATTCAACGATCATTTTGGCAGAGTTTTCCAATTTTGGTGGATAATTAGTGACCCTAACTAGAGTTTTCTCTAGATTTGGTGGGGTTTCCTGGGCCAAAATTGAGGAGACCATAAATTTTGCAAATTTTTACCAAATTGGGCTCTAGAAGAGTCTATCATAGATGATTTGGAAAGTTTGAACACATTGAAGCAGGTTTCAGGAGCAATAGAGGATTCTAAATATCACTTTTTTCCATTTTGAGCTAATCTAGAGGCCCAAGCTATGGAAGCTAGACCAAGGAGATGTAGCCTAGGAGGGGTGAAATCCTTCATAAAAATATTGTGTTAATGGATCATTTGATGGTTTTTTGTACATTTATTGTTGATTTTCAGTACTTTGTTTTTAATTTAAAATTCTCATGAATTTAACATAAAAATTGATACATTTACCTATTTAACACTCACAAACACCTCAAGAAACCTATGCACATGAATCAAAATATAAAAAAAATGTTCATAATTCTGAAGATGAAATTAGCAAAGCAAAACTGACATTTAGATTCAGATCAAGATGGTATCAGAGCAAAGTTTCAAAGGTTATTTTATTGATTTTCTTGAGTTTTGTGCAAGTGGGGTTATAATGGTTGCAAATTTGTGATGTTTATAAGTTTGACATTGCAGAGAGGAGAAGGGAAAATATTGGTTGCTAGTCCTGAGGTTAGGACCAAAAGAGGGAAAGCCACAAGGCCACCATCTCCACCCAAATTTTCATTCACAACTGCACTTGAAGCACCTCAAGTTTTATCTAGATGATATTGAAGAGGTATAAGTTGCACCAGAAGTTGAGCTTGAATCCATATCCATCATGTTAGGTGTAGAAGAGAATGAAGGTATTTCAGAAGAGGAAGCATACAAGAAGAATTTCTATGAACCAATTGAAAGGGTTAGGATCCTTTTTGAAGAGAGGAGCACCGGGATGATTGAAGGTAATTATAATTTTCCACATGAAGAGGGAACCTCCGAAGACAAGATGGATGGATAGAAGGATTCAAAGGGAGTTGGAGGAAAGCCTCCTCCATCTCCACCATCTTCATCATCATCCTCATCATCAGCATAATCTTCCACTTCCACAGCCAAAACCACCCATACTCACTAAAAAATCACAAAAGGAAAAACTCCTTTACTCAAAGTCGATGTCAAATTTGAGCTTCCATTGTATAATGGGAAGGTAAATGTAGAGAAATTGGACAATTGGATTCGTCAATTGGAGGTTTATTGCAGAATTCATAACCTTCAAGAAGATGACATAAATATTTAATTGGCTTCCTTGAGTATGGAGGGATAAACACTTGTATGGTGGAAAGCAAGGACTCAAGAAGAGATTAAAAACCACTGTAAGATCTCAATGTCTTGGTAAATTTTTATTTCTACCATTAAAATGAAATTATATCCTTTAAATTACATGAAAAAATCCATTATGCACTCGCATAATTTTAGACAATTGAAAGGGAAAAGTGTGCAAGATTATACTCATGAATTTAGGATAAGAGCTATTATTTGGGGTATTAATTTGTATTCTCAAGAAACTTTGTTAAAGTATATTGGGGGTTTGCATAGTTACCTTAGGCACACTATTCTCATGTTCAATCCCACAAACTTAGATGAGGTTTGAATTCAAGCCAAGAATTTAGAAGCAAGAGGGAAATAGAGTATACATGAGAAAAATGATACTTTCTTTGAGTATGAGGGTAAAGGAAAGCGAAAGTTTAATGGAAGAGGAAAGAGAAATAGCTCTATCAAAAGAGAGAAGAGAAAATCACATGTGAACATTGTTTGAAGAATGGCCATGATGAAGACCATTGTTGGAAACTTCATCTAGACTTGAAGCCAAAAATACTGAAAACCAAAGAGAAGGGAAAATTGTTGCAATCATTGAACATGACTTATGTTCAGATTTAGGAGATGAAACCAATATTAGAGAAATGGGCTTGAAAGGTAAGCACATATCAAGCACTATTTATTCAAGTTATTCCAATGTAACTCAAGATGAATATACAAGAATTGAACTCTTATATATTAGAGTCATTTCTAAACATACCAAGATAGACACACTGTTTGATAGTGGTTCTCAATCTAATTTTGATTTTTGAAGACTTATTTAAGGATATAAACATTGAAACTATTATACATCAAATGAATTATCCTTTAAGGTGTATATGCAAGAATGAAAATTTGTAGGTAACATGGAAGTTCTTTCTAAGGTTTGCCATCAATTAAAACTTTCTTGATGAAGTTGAACTTGATGTAGTACTGCTTGAGATTTCGGGTATTATTTTGGGAATTCCTTATATTTATGATAGGAAAGAAGTATTTCATCACCAGTAGAATACATATCACTTGTTTAAAGATGGAATTTAGTATATAGATAGAGCGCAAAAGAAAAAGACAATTATGTTTCTTATAAATGCAAGACAAATGAAGAGAATAGTGAATGGAAGTAAAAATTTAACTTTGTTAATGATCAAACATAGAGTTTTTTTGAATGAGGCATTTCAAAAATATGCATCAAATGAACAAATAGATTTCATTAAAGTTTCTTATTCTTGTAATGAGATGTTTCACGACTCTAATAGATTTCCTTTGAAAGAAGGTGAACAAGATGTGAAATATTTGGAGCAGTCAACATCAGTGTTGAGAAGTGTTGTAAACAAGATGCCGATGCAAGAGAGTGAAAAGGTCAAAGAGAAAGCGCCAAAGAAGTTTGATAAATAAGGCATAATTTTCACAAGTGATTGTTTTTTGTTTCCAAAGGGTACATGGAAATGGTGAAAATACTTGGTCAAAAGTCGACACGAGTACAAAGCAAGAGCATCTAAGAATCTCTGTGACGACAATGTGCGAGGTGAGATAGTTTTTAAGTTTCCTTTGATTGATGACTGAGGTGGGCACAAGTTTTTTTCTACAAGGAAAACCTACTGCTCTGCAAATTCATGGAAATTCTAGTATAATGGTGTCTACAACAACAAAAGAGGGTCTGAAGAGTCAAGGAAAAAGTTTAATTTTTGTGAAAATATCAAGTTGATGAAAATGGGAAAATTTCAATGGATTGAGACTGGAAAGGTTATGGAATCGTACCCTCATCCAAATGTTCAGTAATCAAAGATATTTTTGGGTCCAAAAGGATTCTAGTGGGGAGGAATTATTAGGTGCTTAGTGTTAAGCTAAAAAATGGAAGTACTCATAATAGATTGGAAACTAAATGATAGTGAAGAGCTCATCACCAAGAATCTGGTGCAATTTGTTTCATCATAAACCAAATCCAGATGAGGAAGATAGGGCCTGTTGTTCTTTTTCATAAACAGCTAAAAAATTTGCACAAAGGAAAAAATGTTGACATGGCAGCCTAGTGAGAAAAAAAATAACATTATGGGAATATTCTTTCAGTTTCCCCATTCACACTGTGACAGGTTTCACTTTAGGATTTGTTGGAAATTTGGGTTAAGGTGATTTTTTTTTTACCTCATAAGGTCGAAATCATTTTCTGTTTATTATATGGTGGGAAACAATCCAACCAAAGGTGGACATGTGGTGAAACTAGGGGCTGCCATGTGCCCCCTCTGGTGGACCAAGGTCAAAGTCTGAATTCATAGTTCAATGGTCAAATGTCGAATTTTGTATGAGGTGCATTTTTTTTATCAAAGGTCGGATATCATATAATATACGATGATAAATTATTACAGGCAGAAGAGCAAAGGTCGGGGTCGAACCTAGAACCTCCCTCGCACCAACACAACACAACATCGCTAGACCACTACGAAGGTTCTTAACCATAGTGGGTTGTGACATATATTTATTATCATATGGCTGAACTGGTGGGGGTAAGGAGGGGGCGAGCCCCGCTGGCCAGCCCCCTCACCATATAACCATCATGCTTAACCGTGGCGTAGGTCAATCCATAAATCAACATAGTTAGTTTTTAAATAGGTTTAATCAACCTCTAATCACAGTGTTAATGCGTTAATCCTTTTTGCAATTCAGGATTCGTCAAAACACACGTTTAGCGATAAGACCATGGTTTATATTAATAAAACCATTTTTATGACCTAATTAATCCCAGTTAATTTAGCGTCTAGTTTGTTGGAGTCTGCCAATTTCAACAGATCTCTAAAATTAGCATCCCTAACTAGAGTTTTCTCCAAACTTGGTGAGGTTTCCTAGGCCATATTTGAGGAGGCCATAAATTTTGCAAAATTTGAGAAAAATGGGCTCAAGGAGAGTCTATCCTAGATGATTTGGAAATTTTGAACACATTGAAGCAGGTTTTAGGAGCGATAGAATATTTTAAACAACACTATTTTCCATTTTTAGCTAATACAGAGGCCCAGGCCATGGAAGCTGGACCAAGGAGATGTAGCTAAGGAGGGGTGAACTCCTTCATCAAAATACCATGTTAATGGATCATTTGATGGTTTTTTTTACATTTTATTGTTGTTGTTCAATACTTTGTTTTTAAGTTTAAATTCTCGTGAATTGAACATAAAACTTAATAGATTCACTTGTTTAACACTCACAAACACCTCAAGAAACCTATGCACATGAAGCAAAAGATGAGAACATTGTTTATAATTTTGAAGATGAAATTAGCACAGCAAAACTAACATTCATATTTGGATCAATTTTACATAGGAACTAATAGAAAATTATGGAGATCTTAAGAGTAATGCATTCTTTAGTCAAGGGGTAAATATTTGACAGAAAGGTCTAGTTTCATATCATATTCAACAATTCCAAAAGTTGAGTGTCAGAGTAATGGATATTTCCAAGGATAATTTGTTAGACCTATTTATGGGAACTTTAAAGGAAAGTATCCAACATGAGCAACGCTTCTTTTCAGCCTAAATGTATAGAGCATGGTTTTAGTCTAGCAAGGAAAGTTGAAAATAAAAAAATGACCACTAGAAAATTGGTCACTAATGACTAGAGAGAAAATCATGGGGGCTGAATTTGATACACTTATGTGTGAATTGGTCATGAAAACATTTAATATGTTCTCTCAGGTGCAGCCAATTTATCTTAAAAGGATGACACGGGGGTGGGCTTTGATCTAGTTATGTATGCATGTGTCACAAAACCATTTAATATGGTTTCTCTTGGTGAAACCATATGTTCTACCACTACTTGAAAACACCCCCATGGCTCGAGGGAAGCCCTCATGGGAATTAAACTTTGCCCAATGGTTAAAAACTCTTCGCTTTCCACCATTTGATACAACCCCTTTGGGCTTAGTTTTTATTTTAGTAATGTTGATGTTACCATTCTAGGTACTCAATGTCACTCGATGAATTATAGAATATGAGTGAATTAATCCATTGTTAAAAACAACATCATCATATGTATTTATGGTTTAGCCCTTTTATTTTATCACCTTCTTGGAGTTTATACATTTTTTGTAATAGTGGGCACTAGCTAAAATAAATAACTATACATGGATCTATTTAAAAATAATATTTGAGAAGTGCACATTATTGGAATAGTATTGAATATACTCACTATATCAAGGATTGAAATAGTATAGTATGCTACTCATTGGACAACATATTCAACATCAACATTATTGTCCTCTAATTCCTTTTCCCTATCATCTTTTGTTTTAGTGTTTTTCATATTCTTTTATCATACAAAAAATAATAATATTAAATATTTTAGTATAGTGAACAATGTAAACTAACAAATGGGAACTATACCGAGTACTCGTTTTATTGAGGTAGTAAAAAATCACCCGATTTTGAAAAGTATTTATTTAAAATACACCTTTCTTTTAAGCATATTTTTGACACTTTAAGTTTTCTTATATATCAAGTATGAACACTTTTATTTTAAATGTTAGCAATTTTCATGCTAATTTTGAAAAGTGTCGATGCAACATCAACCCCATTTTTTAGAGGCTTATTTTTGACACTTTAAATTTTCCAATGTATTACGTGTGGATATTTTTTTTAAAATGTTGGTAATTTTCATGCGGATTTTGAAAACATCAATTTTTTTAAGACATTTTTACACTTTAAATTTTCTTATTTACTAAGTATGCACAACTTTCTTTTTAATGTTGATTATTTAACAATTTTTCAAGTTGTCTTATTCATCTTTTTGTTTATGTTTACTTTTCAAGGGTTTTCCAATCATGCAAATTTTTTTTCTTTGCAATGTTTTTTATAATGATTTTTTTTATTTTTTTGCGAAAAAATAACAATAACATTATCATTAATTAATGCTTCATTATACATAGAATAATTGTCACTAAAAAATAATAATTTCAAACACTGGGAAAATAATTTTGCGTATAGATATAATTAAAATAATATGTGTTTCAGGACATTTTTTCTAAAAATGAAATGTTAAATAAAATAAAATAAAAATTATGAAAAATTGAATAAAAAAATTGAAAAATAGCAAAATTTATGAAATTTTTATGAATTTTATATCGAAATATGATGACATTTGAAGTTTTTTTTTTGAAAAAAATGATTCAGATACAATTTTAAGTAAAGACATCAAAGATACAAATTTTAAGTAAAAATAACAAAAAAAACTTAAAAAAAAAACAAACGATTAAAAAAATCAAAATCCTTGACAAAAAGATATAATTAATAATAATAATAATAATAATAATAATAATAATAATAAAAAATAAAAAATAACAAATAATAAAAGCATTTAAAAATAACTATAAAAAAAACAATAATTAAAAAAAAAAGGGGTTAAAAAAAAACCATTAAAATAAAATTATAAATATGAAAAGGTTAAAAAAACTTGAAAACAATAAAAAATAATTAAAATTAAATTAAATAAAAATAAAAAAAACACATCCAAACAAAATAAAATTTAAAAAGAAAAAAAAATAAAAAATTCCATAGTCACATGGCCTTGGGCGGGGAACTCCGATTCATCGGACTTCCACACTGAAGCCTGTGGGGTGGAGAGGCATGCAACTCCCACCCCTGTCGACCCTCACCACCCCACGACCCTAGGAATAAAAATCTGATTTTGGGGGGAAGTGACACATGTAGCTCCCACCCCTGCCTTGCCACATTGCCCCACGACAACAGCCCACCTCCCTAGGCCCAGCCCTCTGGCCCAGGACCAAGCGTGGGTAAATGTGATTCTGGGAATCAAATTCCCTACCTAGAAACTATGGTGCCACAATTTTTTTTATTATTATTTTAAATATTTTTTTTTTAATTTTTAAATATATATTTTTTATTTCTTTATTTTTTTTAATTATTTGTAATGTTTTTTTTTCCAAGTTGTCTTTGATCCTCCATGCTGGAACTATGGCTTGAGAAACCGAAACACAGGGGCATCTAATCCATCAAAATCACCTGAGGATCATACCTGGCCTGGGCCACACCGACCCTTAGATGACTGGATTTTTTAGCATGTCTCCTCCCCCTAGCACAAGGCACAACCACCCCCTGTGAGGTTTGATCCTAAGTGGCATTGCTAACGAGGCCCATCCTTAATTGATTGTGCTATTGGACTTGACTATTTGTAATGTTTTTATGTTTTTTAATTTATTTTTAATACAATATTTATTTATTTTAGTGTTTTTTATTTTGTCTCTTTGTTTTATTTTTTATTTTTTTCCTTATATGACGTTTCTTTATAAATATTTTCTTGTTTTTTCATTTCTTTTTTCTTTTTGTTTTTGTTTTTTAATCTTTTATAGGTCTTTTTTTTTTAACATATTTTATGTTTAATATATATATATATATATATATATATATATATATATATATATATATATATATATATATATATATATATATTCTTTGTTGTTTTTTTTTGTAAGTTTGGTCAGACTACATCTTCATCATGTCCAATAAATCACCCTAATCAGGGTGGAGAATCAAACCAGTGACTTCACATCAAGGAGTGTATATTCTTTGTTGTTTTTTTTTGTAAGTTTGGTCAGACTACATCTTCATCATGTCCAATAAATCACCCTAATCAGGGTGGAGAATCAAACCAGTGACTTCACATCAAGGAGTGTCTTAACATAACATTCGATCACTATCTATCCAAGACCCCATGGACTTGGGCCCATGGTTTTTAATTTTTATTTATTTTTTTATGTTTTAATATATATTTTTATTTATTTGTTATTATTTTTTTAAACTTTTTTGTGTTTTTTTTCTCAACGTTTAATTTTTTAAAGTTTTAATATATATGTTTAATTACTTGTTATTATTTTTTAAAATTTGTGTTATTTTTTCTTGTTTTAGTTTTAGTTTTTATTCTTTTTAATGGTTTAAATTTTGTTTACATTTGTATTTTTCATTTTTATTTATTTATTATTCTATTTTTTTCTATAGGGTCTGTGTCAATCATCGAGTAGCAACTCAATCCCATTATATGCCAATTTGATAGTTGATTTTAAAGTTTTCTTTATAATGGACTAAGTCTTCCCCCACAATGTGCCAATTTCATGGTTTGTCTTTAAGTTTTTATTACATTGGATCGAGTTAGAATACAATGCGAGTCAATTTGATGATTGATTTTCAAATTTTTGTTGCAACGTATCAAGTTGTCTTAAGCTAATATTTTAATGTCGTTATAGTTTTATCATTTAAAAAAGAAATTATAGTTGGTATAATGACTCTTTCATTCAGGTGTTCATTTTAAAAGTTTTTTTAGTCAATTTTTTTCCCATAATGTCGTGATTGAAATATGTTGAAAACTTGAGGTTTTTTTATAGTCATGATCTTTGGTTTTAATTCCATGGTTGAAAATTTGTCAAAATTTTAAGGTTCTTCCTAGTCATGATATTTCATCTTTGATGCTATGGTTGAAAATAATTATAAGTATTTTATCTTTAACACCATGAACGAAAATTGTTGGAATTTTAAGGCTTTTCACAGATGTGATATTTTATATTTAATGTCATTCTTGAAAATAATTGGAATTTCAAGGATTTTCGGAGTCATGATATTTTATCCTTAACACCATTTCTAAAAATGTTGAAATTTTACCTTGAAAAAAAACGGTGTTATTCCAACATCATCATTTTTTATTTTCAGTTTGTTTTTTGCAAAAATAAATTGGTTTTTATTGGCTTTTATTGTCATTTTTAAAAAATATTGAAAATTTGCCCCGAAAAGAAAAATGTTACTCCAGCATCAACACTTTTTGTTTTCACATTTTTTTCATGTATTTTTGGCTAGATTTCTCATTTTGAGTTTACAGTTCCCGTTTAATAGTTTACATTATTAGCGGAAAGATAATTAGGGATTTAAAAGAATCTCAAAACATGGAAGAATATAAAGGGAAGCTAAAATATTTAAAACAACAATACATAGTTAGAGATCAAATAATAATTAGATTGATTAACATTTTTTTAGGTTAGGCACTTTGCATTATGTCAAATGAGGATTACGTAGAGAATTTTCTTTTTACTGGTATTATTAAAAAGAAACTAGAACAATGTTCTGACACCCTGTCTAACTAGAGTATGCCATAAAAGAAACTTGTAAAATCAGGCCGGTTGTGCTAGAACCTGACATACATCATTATGAGAAGGAAAAAAATTCTACTAATGCTACAAGACAAGCTTTACTAAGTCATAAAAACTATTAGGCATAATCTCTAGGGCGATGTGTTATTTGGTCCCTACCCTCTTCTAAGGGGAAGGAGATGTTGGTTGATCTCCAGGATAGAATGGTCATCTTGTGGTCTATAATATTAATTTTTTCCTCCATCTCTATGAATATGATAAAATAATCTTGTTGAATCCTCATCTACCTCCCTATGCTTCCTACAATATTCAAATTATGTTTAACCTCGTGCCAACTTTGTGCCATGACCAATGAGGTGACATGAGTGCATCTAATGCACCAAGTATAGCGGGAACCAAAACCCCATTCTGTGTGAGTTGGAATCATACCTAAACCTCCTTAGAATGCCTATACCTATGTGCCCTCCTTGTGGGATAAGGTCCTTTGTAGCGAGATATCGATAGTGATTTTTATTGTATTATGAAATTTCCTCACTCTAATCCAAGTAAAGGGGATGAGTTGTTATGTTGAGACCAAAATTGGCTACCTTATTAGCTAGTTTTCTACCTTCTCTATGGACGTTAGAGAGGAGGTAGATGTGATTCTTTCCAGGAATTTTGCAATATTACTTATTCAACCTTCCAACCTATAACTCTTAGAAAAATTGGAATGATCTGATCCATATTGGATTATAGGGAAGATATTCAAAATGGTCTTGGAATCTCCTTCAATAACCATCTTGTGAATTGTTTGCAGATGGAAATTGAGAAACCCTAATCTAGTGCTAAGATTTCAACATTATTAGTTTTGAGGTCGATGGCACCACAAGGGCTTCACTAGGGGAACAATACCATAACACATGGGTTTATATTGGGGGATATGTATTGAGGAAAAATGAAATAATATATTGTGGGATATATAGGGGGTAAAGGGTTTTTATAATGGTAGTTATAAAAAATGGAGCTCAAATTTAATGAACAAATATAGAGAGATATAAAAATGTTAATGGGAAAATGGATACCTCCAATATCTAAGGAAAGTAGGGTTTTTTTAATTGGGAAGGCATATTTGGTTAGTATTGATAAGTGGTTAAATAATGTGATTTTTAGAGGTATTTTCCAATATAACACTATTACTGATGAAATAGGTAACCTGACCTCAAAACGGGAACTCTAGCCCAAAAAGACTCAAAAAACATGAAAAAACACCCCAAAAACAAAAAAGGTGTATTCCAGAACGCACTTGGTTTTTTTTGAAGGTCAAATTTCAACATTTTATAAAATTATGCTAAAAACAAAACTGTTTCTTGAAAAAAGGATTGAAAAAACACCCTCAAAACAAAACCAGTTAATGTTGGAATAACAAAAAAAAAATTGTGTCATATTTTTGACATCTTTAAAAATAGAAATAACATTTTTTAATTTTTAAAATTCAAACATTAAAAAAACCTCAAATTTAAGAAAAAAATAAATTTAAAAAACAAAAACATTTTTAAAGCTTAAAATTTAAAAATATAAAAAATAAATATTAAGGATTAAAATTTCAAAATATATAGAAATAAAAAAATAAAATAAAATAAAAAATAAAAATATCAAATTAAAAAAAAAAAACAAAAAACAAGTTAAAAAAAGAAAGAAATTATAAAAAATTAAATATAGAAATTAAATTTAAAAAAGAAAAAGAAAATGTTTATTAAATTAAAATAAAAAAATTTAAATTTTAAAATAGAAAATTAAATTTAAAGAAATATATTAAATTTTAATAAATTTAAAACTTAAAAAAAAAAAAAAAAACATTATTGAAATTAAAAATAAAAAAATGAAAAATTAATTAGAAATAAAAATTGAAAAGTAAAATACAATAAAAATATTAAATTAAAAAATATATATATTAAAAAAACAAATAAATTTAAAAAAATAAAATATATATACATGAACTTAAATTAAAAATATATATATTAGATTTTATTAAATTTAAAAAAAAATGTTAATATTAAAATAACAAATTAAATTTAAAAAAAATTATTAAATTTTAATAAATAAATGAATAAACAAATAAATTTTGAAATAAAAAATAAATTTTCAATATAAAGGAAAAAGAAAAAAAACATTGTTAAAATAAAAAGTTAAAAAACTTTAAAAATCAATTAAAAATAAAAAATTGAAAAAAATAAATTAAAAAAGAAATATATTAAATAAAAATAAAATAAAATACAACTTAGTTTGAAAAGGACGTGTCTACCGAGCCCGCGTTTTGGCCCGGACGGCAGAAATCCGCCGGAATCCGGTCAACTAAATTTGCAAAAATCAGGTAGTTGCAGTGCTTGGAATCCATTTTTGACAGTGGAAATGGATTCAGCACTATGAAAAACCCCTGGGGCACTCAAAATACTAATGTTTAACAACTAAAAACAAGTTTCTGGGCAAATCTTTGCCGAATTTTCTGAAAATCGTTCCCGGATTTTGGGTCAAAACGCGGGCTCTTTAGACTACGGTGTTTGAAAATATTAAGTTTAATTAAATAAAAAAAATCTAATTTTAAATACACAATTTTAATTGAAATAAAAAAAATATATAAAAATTTTATGTAATTAAAAAAATAATAATAAAAAAATAAAAAATTCAAATAAATAAATAGAAAAATACAAAATTTATTGAATTTTAAAAAATTAAATGAAAAAACTAAACACAAAATTTAATAATAATAATAAAATAATAAAAAATAATTGATTAAATAAATAAAAAATACAAAATTTAATAAAAATTATTAACAAAATTTAGAAAAATAAAAAATAAAAACAAAAAAAATGGATAAAATTTAAAAAAAATTAAAAAAGAAAAAACAAACAAACAAACAAAAAAATTAAAACAAATTAAATTTCAAATATAAAAATTATATTAAAAAAAATTAAATTAAATTTTTTAAATTTAAAAAAAAAATAAAAAAATAAAAGTATTAAAAATTTAAAAAATAAAAAAGAAAACATTTTTTGATCGTGGTGGCGCTGCCAATTGACCTCCTGCCCAGGTGGCGGCGGAGGCCGGCTGCTAGGTGGGAGGCCGATTCCAGGAATCGCCCTCCTACGATGCGAGAGGCCGATTCCGAGAATCACCCTCCCGCGGTGCAGGAGGCCGATTCCGGGAATCGCCCTCCCGCGGCGGGAGGCTGATACCGGGAATCGCCCTCAAGCAGCGCGGGAGGCTGATTCCGGGAATCGCCCTCCCGTGATGGGAGGTCGATTCTGGGAATTGCCCTCCCACGGCGGGGAGGCCGATTTCGGGCATCGCCCTCCTGCGGCGGGAGGCCGATTCCGGGAATCGCCGTCCCACCACGCGGGAGGCCGATTCCGGGAATCGCCCTCCCACCACGCGGGAGGTCGATTCCGGGAATTGCCCTCCCGCCACGGGAGGGAAGCCTCCCCCCTCCCGCCCAGCGACCAGCCTTTGCCGCCACCTGGGAGGGAGGCCTATTGACGGCGCCACCACGATAAAAAAATTCCTTTTTTAATTTTTTTTTATTTTTAATATATTTTTTTTTAATTCGATTTTTTTTAAATTTTTTTATTTTTAAATTCAAAAAATTTAATTTTTTTTTTTAATTTAATTTGTTTTAATTTTTTTTTTTTTAATTTAATATTTTAGATTAATTATTTTTTAAAATTTTAAATTTATTTAGTAAATTTATTAAAATTTATAAATTGTTTCATTTAAAAAAAACAGTAAATTTATGGATATTTGTTTTTTCATTTTTTTTTTAAAGATATTTTTTTTATTTTAATTTTCTTTTTCAATTTTCAATTTTGTTTTTTTTTTTTTGTAATTTTAAAATTTGTATTTTTTTTTCTTATTATTGTTATTTTTTTAATTTAAATTTTTAAATTTAATTTTTGTTTTTTGTATTTTATTTATTTTTATCTAAATTTTAATTTTGTGATTTAAATTATTTTTAAATTTTCTATTTAAATTTTTTTTTTTTTTTAATTATATGGTTTTTTTTAATAATTTAGAAAAAAATGTTTTTGATGTTTTTTTTTTTATTTTTTTGGTTAATTTTTGTTTTGTTTCTTTAAATTATGTGTTTTTTTTTTCAAATTTTGTCATTTCTTTTTATATAATTTTCGAATATTTTTGTTTTTTTTGTTTTATTTATTTATTTTTGTTTAAATTTTTTATTTTTGCGAGTTAATTTTGTTTTTTTTTGCATTTTTATTGGTTTTTTTTTTTATTGTTTATATATATATATATATATATATATATATATATATATATATATATATATATATATATATATATATATATTTTATCTAAGTTTTGTGTTTTATTACCAACATGAAAATCACCACTCTAAAAAAAAAAGGTTGATGCTGCATCAATACGTTTCAAAATTAGCATGAAAATCACTGCTCTAAAAAAAAAAAAAGTTGATGCTGCATCAATACGTTTCAAAATTAGCATGAAAATCACTAACATTTTAAAACAAATATTCATACTTCATAAACAAAAATATTAGAGTGTCAAAAATGTGCCAAAAAAAAAGGGTGATTCTGCATCACCACTTTTCAAAATCGGGTGCTTTTTATGCTACCAAAAAAAAGTAGGTAACAGTGCGGTTACCTATTTCATCGGTAACAGTGTTATATGTACTCAAATTAAGGGTAATGTTTACTATTCCATGATCACACATGATATATCATAGGTTCATTGACTGAAGCCCCCATGTATGGAACCTATAATAACATGTAGAATATTCCCATTATAAGTACAAAAGACTCCACCATAATTAGATTTTCCTATATTTCAGTTTGAGACCTTATCAAAGTTAAGTTTGGTCAAGTCCACCAAAGGGGGACTAGAAGGAAGGGTTAGAAGCGAGGAAAATGGGGACAGAGGAAGGATTCCCTAAGTAATAGGGAGAGAGACCCATTTTTGTTAAAATTACATTTTTAGGTTGATTTCATTCCTAATATTTGGTGGTCCAAGGAAGAGAAGAAATCGTTTCCCTTATTTTATTTAGAATAGATTTCCAAACAAATTATGTGAAGGCATTGATATTCTTACATATTTTCATGTTATGCTCCTTCAAAATATCCCATAGGATGAATCTTGAAATGATTCTCCATGCTCTATTGACAATGGGATTAGTAAAAGAGGAGTTATACTGGGATTGTATAGTGGAAAGGACATGTATTATGTTGGTTCTATCAAAAGAGCATATAAAAATGGTCCTAGATAGAAGAAAATAATTTGTAACTTATTATAAGATGAATGCCATCTTTTGAATTGGAGAAATAAATAATATATATTAAGTGGCCCTGAAAACCATTACTTTCAAGAAACTTATCCCATGTCAAAGTTTTGTTCCATAATAGAAGCCACAAAAAGAGTGATTTTGGGCTAGTGTTTGAGATTCCATATTTTATGTGATTTTACCTTATCATCCTCATTTTTGTTTCTTGTGAGAATATTGGAAGCTTTATAAAGGTTAAAATTTCTCGAAGGATGATGACCCGAATGAAGAATATGGTTTCCCTCCCAAATTATAATTATTCTATTTGTTAATTTTTTTTTTAATTTTACTTTCATTCTAGAAGGGAGGCATAATCCATTTCTTGCATGACTCCCAATTGTACCATTGGAAAGTGTATATATATGATTCCAAGATATGTGAAAGTAAGATTCCCCCCTAGAGATGAGGGTGTCCTTGATTAGGAAGAGTTGTTAATTAAGAGCTAATTTTGGGATCTAATGCCATGCACCATCCCAAAATAGTACATTCTTCTCATTTTTTATTTCCAAAATACTATGCTCCTTGACAAGATGTTTTTTTCTCCATGAAACATTCCATATATGAGAACCCCTGACGTTTATTATCATTTTATTGAGATGAGATTCATATGTATTAGGGGAATAACTAAATGTGCACATTTTTCTCCATAAATCCTTTGGCATCTTGATCCATCTCCACCATGTTTAAGCACTTAAGGCTCTATTGAGTATATATGGATTGTGAATACTAAGGCATCCTTCTTTTTTTTGAATAAGAGATTTTGTCCCATGAAGCTAGAGTTGATTTTTGATCTCTCCCCACACACCACCCACACCACCCCCCCTGCCCCAATAAAAAAAGGAACAATGAATACATATGATCTTGTTTAGGATGGATATGGGCATTGCCATTACTAAGATAAGATAGGTGGGAGGGATTGAAAGTTTAATAAGAAGAATATTTGGACAACTAGTATGGATTCAAAAAAAGGTGATTTTATATTTTCCCATGTTAATCAATGTTTTGGAAGCATCAAATAAGGTTTGAAGTAATTTTTTAAGGGTAGTGGCTTCTTTAACAATGGGAAATCAAAAAATAAGAGTATCATTTCATAGAGTATTTCCACTTAGAGTGTCTCCCATACATTTGGATGGTAGAGAGATCCTTTTAAAACTAAGAAAATGAGATATGCGAATTTGAACAACTAGTAGGGTATTAAAAAAGATGATTTTATATTTTCCCATATTACTCGTGTTAAAATTATGCAAATGTGGTCAAATTTCACTATGGACAGCTTTTATGATCTATATTATAATTCCATTATATTCTTATTTTTGAGAGGACCAAAATTGACCTATAGATCACCACAATAGGTTAAGCATAAGTTAAATTATGATTTTTTTTCATCTATTAAAGTGAAATGGAATGGGTTGGCCTGAAAAAAATGGAATTAGTCAAATTGGCCTTAACACTAAGTGGACCCACACAAAAACTATAAATAGAGGTTACCTCAAGCTCATTCTCATGCACTTGCTCAAGAAATCATCGATTTTCACCAATTTTCTTGGCTCACACAGGTTCGATGGAAGAAGATCGCACAAGTTTTGAGTTCATAGGTGAGAGGTTCTCTCTCGAATAGGGCTTCTGAGCCATAGTCGCGGGTGAAAAACTGCATAATTCGAGCTAGACCTATGGGCACAATATGGCTAGGTATCAGGAAAGTTGCCACAGCTGCGACCAAATAGTTTCATGATTGCAGTCAGGGTCTCAGGGCCAGATCAGGCTAATTTTTTCCATAGTTACAAGCACAGTTTGTTATGGGTGTGGCTAGGGATGCATAACCATAGGAACAAATATTTATGGGCACTACTAGGGTCTAGAAGGTTGTCTTGGGTTGCACACTCCCTCAACCGTAGGCACAAAGTGCGTTGATTGCTGTTAGGGAAGCTACAGTCATAGGCTAAGCGTGTGGAGGTCATGGCTAAGGGTTTCTAGGAAGATCGGAGCTTGATCCAACCACCAATGTTTGTGTATATGATTCCAGTCATCTTTGATAGTGTCCTGGATTCATATCTAGGACTAGGAATTTTTTTTTAGTGAGTTCCATTGATCAGTTGTATCCGAGGTTTCGTGTCATCAGTAGGGGAATTTTGAGGTCTAAAATGGCCTACTAATGAAATTATAAAACAATAATGGAAATAATAAAATAATATTAGATGACATCATCAAATTTTAGAGGGAAAAAAGAAAAAAATATTTTTTCAACTCGTATTTTCAACTTATCTCCCTATGGGTTTAATTTAATGTGTTATTGAATAATTTCGACTATGAAAGCAAAGAACAATGTAGCTATATGAAAATTAACATGGTATTAGAGATAGGATGCAAGAAAGCCATGGAGATTGCCCCCATGGAGACACTTTTATGGAAGCAAGAAAATTGTGGTAGAGACCCAAAATAATTCTACAGTATGTAGAAAACCCAAGGTAGTTAGTGCTTAAGTGATTTATGGTGAGGGTTTGAGAGAAACCATGGCTTCGAGATGAGATCTATGTGAAGCACCTAGGATCGATTTGAAAAATAACCTAGTTCTTGATGTTGTTGATTGAAGACAACATTGATTTATGGTTTCTGGATGGCTCTTTAAGGTTGGTTCAAGAGGGAGAGGATCATCTCTCATTGAAGATAAGTGTTCCTTGACTTATGAACTTACTCTTGTTTACACTTATGGATCTTATTATTATGATTATTGTTTCTAGCCATTGCCTAAACTTACTGCATGTCAATTTGAGGACTTGGATGTTTCTAACCTCCTTGATGAAATGTGATGAGTGGATCCCTCATGAGGATATTTTGAAATGCAATATATATGGCTATATCTGGAAGAGGTAAAGAAGCACTTGAGCACTACAAGTTTCCTATGTGAAGATGCACATGAAATACCATAAGGTATGCATGGTATATTGTAGTTTAGTTGTAAAATTGATGGCTAGGTAATACCTATGGTATGTTGAGAATGTCTCCTTCACAAATGGCTCATGCATGCATATGAAAGTGATTGGGATTTATGTTTCCTATGATGAAATTTTGCACCTGGTATTGAATATTTTTATCATGGTGATCCTCCTGATTTTTTGAGGCTACTTATTGTTTATCTTGGATATAGTGGCATAAATTGATGTTTTCCTAACATGTATTGTTTTTTAGATAATGATTATGACTCCAGTAAATCATACTCCTCACTCTTGATATGCATAAGATGTGCCAGATCCCTTGTAGAAGGTTACCTCATTAATATGGTATTGATAATGCTTGTGATAAGAATGATGAAAGCTCATGAAAAGAGAGATTTTACTCTGTTGGTTTATTGTATAGCCCAAACTACCCCATTGATCATGAAAAGGATGGTGTTGATGACCACGATGTTAGAGGCATGTTTATGATATTGATGTTCTAGATCTCTTACTACTTGTGGTTTTTATGAAACCATCTCCAAAAATATAAGAAAAGAGAGATCAACACCTTAGAAATAAGCCACTTTGAAGGGGAGACCTCCTTTACATTACATAAATGAACAATTATTGGATGATGAAAATAACAGAACCTTATTTGTATATATAGGAGTCCAATGGGTCACAATATAATCCTAGTCAACCTAACAATAATAATGGAAGGACACAAACATAACAATAGTCGGCTATTATGGGGCAGAATAATAACAATATGGGGACTACATGGGTATAGAAATAACAATAAGGGGGCTTCACTAACAACAATAAGGGACTACACTAGTAATATAGGGCCCTACCATGCCCCTCTGCTTCAGAACAATCATATCCTCAATGATTGAGTAGTTATGGATGATTTTGTATAAAATGCTCATCCTCCCATGTGGAATATTCAGTGGGTAAGTTATTCCACTTGATGAGATACTCTGAAATTGATCGATTTCATAATTGTCAAGTTCTTATTTCCATGACTACTTCAGGTTCCAATACAATTTTTCCTTCCTCATCAAGTTCTGGCAATATTGTTGAACCAGAATTCTATCACCTCTAACCTTCTTTAAGCATGAAACATGGAAAACTCGGTGCACTTAGGAAGATGTAGTAAGCTCCAATTTGTATGCCATAGTACCAATATTTTGCAATACGTTCTAAGGACCATAATACTTTGGAAATAATTTATTATCCTTCTTGGCTTTCTTGAGGGAAATTTGTCTATATGGTTGTAGCTATAAAAATACCCAGTCTCCTACATCAAAACTTCTCTCGCTTCGATGTTGATCTTCCTCTTGTTTCATTCAATTTTGTGCCAAATTTAGGTTATCCTTTAAGAGTTGGAGAATTTTTTGTTGATTCTTGATGTGATATTCCACTACTTGAACCTTAGTATTTTCTCTTAAATATGATGTGATGGATGGTGGATGATATCCATAAAGTTCCATAAATAGGGTCACTTTTGCTGCAGTGTGGAAGGAATTGTTATACCACCGTTCAACCAGAGGTGGCCAATTAACCCATTGTGTTTGTTTATTAGATACAAATCAATGAAGATATCCTTCCAAACATTTGTTCATTATCTCTATTTTTCCATCGGATTGAGCATGATAAGTTGAGCTATGAGCTAGTTGAGTACCCAAAAAAGAAAATAATTTTGTCCAAAAAATTCCAGTGAAAATGGGATCTCTATCACTTACAATAATCTTTGGGTTTTCATTTAGCTTTTGAATTGTTTCCATAAATGTAGTAGAAACTATACTCACTTTAAATGGATGAGATAATGCACAAAAGTGTGCATACCTGGTAATTCTATCAGCTACCACCATGATGACACTATTTCCTTAAGACATAGGTAAACCTATGCTAAAATCCATTGAAACATCCTCCCATCATTGATTTGGAGTGGATAAAGTCTATAACAGTCATGGGGTCTTCATTTTATCAACTTTATTTTGCTAGAAAACCAAACATTCTGCCACAAAATTTTGAATATCAAATTTAAAGCCATCCTGAAAAAATTATTTCTTCATCCTATGGTAATTTAAAAAAAATCTTGAGTGTTCTCCTAAGGGCGAGGTGTGCAATTCCAAAATAATCTTTTGTTTTATTTGGGAATTGTTACAAAGATATAAGAGATCTTTATACCATAACGAATCATTTTTCCAACTAATTGTATTAGATGTACTGGGATCTTGCTACAAATTTTGAATGAGTGTCCATACATCTTCGTCATTCTTCCATTCCTCCCTTGCTTTAGTTATCCAATCGGGTTGGATAATAGAAATGGCACAAAGCAATGCTTCCACATCCTTATCATTTCATGAGTGTGCATCTGCAACAACATTTAGCTTCCCTTTTTTGTAGATGATTTCAAATTCATAACCCAACACCTTTGTGACCCATTTTTGTTTCTTTTTTAAAGATAATATTTGTTCCAAAAAGTATTTAAGACTATCATGATCAAATTTTACCTTAAAGTGTCTTCCAATTAGGTAAGGTCTCCATTTCTTTAGTGCATGCAGTATTGCCAACATTTCCTTCTTATAAATATCTTTCTATAAATACTTTCTTTTGACTGGACGGCTTTCAAAATAAATGGGTCTTCCTTCTTGCATTAAAACAACTCCAATTCCATTTCCGGAGGCATTACATTCCACAATAAAGGTTTTTGTGAAGTCTGGTGTAACTAAGACCGGTGCTTGTCACATTTCCTCTTTAAGATGTTCAAAGGCCTTAATTTCTTAAGGATTCCATGAAAATGCACATTTCTTCCATAATGTTGTTAGAGGTGCTTCTATTCTCCCATAATTCTTAACAAAATTGTGATAATACCCTATTAACCTGAGAAATCGTTGGCATAATACATAATATATTGGGGGATATATAGGGGGTAAAGGGTTTTTATATTGGTATTTATTAAAAATGGAGCTCAAATTTAATGAACAAATATAAAGAGAAATAAAAATGTTAATGGAAAAATGGATACCACTAATATCTAGGGAAAGTAGGTTTTTTTTTTTTTAATTGGAAAGGTGTATTGGGTTAGTATTGGTAGGTGGTTAAATAATGTGATTTTAGATGTATTTTCCAATATGTACTTAGATTAAGGGTAATGTTTAACATTCAATGATCACACATAATATATCAGAGGTTTATTGAGTGAAGCCTCCATGTATAGAATCTACAAAAACATGTATAATATTCCCATTATAAGTACGAAAGATTCCACCATAATTGGACTTTCGTATAGTTCATTTTGAGAACTTATTGAAGTTAATTTTGGTCAAGTACACCAAAGGGGGACTAGAAGGAAGGGCTAGAAGTGAGGAAAATGCGGACAGAGGAAGTATTCCATAAGTAAAGGGGAGAGAGACCCATTTTTCTTAGAATTAATTTTTTATATTGATTTCATTCCTAATATTTGGTGGACCAAGGAAGAGAAGAAGTTGTTTCCATTATTTTATTTAGAATATATTTCAAAACAAATTATGTGGAAGCCTTTATAATCTTACATATTTGCATGTTATGCTCCTTCCAAATTTCCCGTAGGATGAATCTTGAAATGATTTTCCGTGCTCTATTGACAATGGGATTAGTAAAAGAGGAGTTATGTTGGGATTGTATAGTGGAAAGGAAATTATTTTGTATTATGTTGGTCTATAAAAAGAGCATATAAAAATGGTCCTAGATAGAAGAAAATAATTTTTAACTTAATATAATATGAATACCATTTTTTGAATTGGAGAAATAAATAATATATATTAAGTGGCCCTGAAAACCATTACTTTCAAGAAACTTATCCCATGTCAAAGTTTTGTTCCATAATAGAAGCCACAAAAAAGAGTGATCTTGGGCTAGTGTTTGAGATTCCATATTTTATGCCATTTTACCTTATCATCCTCATTTTTTTTTCTTGTGAGAATATTGGAAGCTTTATAAAGGTTAAAATTTCTCGATGGATAACAACGCGAATGAAGAATATGGTTTCCCTCTCAAATTATAATTATTCTATTTGTTAATTTTCTTTATAATTTTACTTTCATTTTGGAAGGGAGGTGTAATCCATTCTTGCATGACTCCCAATTGTACCATTAGAAAGTGTAAATAGATGAATCCAAGAAATGTGAAACTAATATTCCCCCTAGAGATGAGGGGGTCCTCGATTAGGAAGAGTTGTTATTTCTGAGCTAATTTTGGGCTCTAGTGCCATACACCATCCCAAAATAGTGCATTTTTATCATTTTTAATTTCCAAAAAACTATGATCCTTGACAAGATGTTTTTTTCTGCAAGAAACATTCCATATATGAAAACCCGTGACATTTCTTATCATTTTATTGAGATGAGATTCATACGTATTAGGGGAATAAATAAATGTTCACATTTTTCTCCATAAAGCCTTTTGGATTCTGATCCATCTCCACCATGTTTTAGCACTTAAGGCTCTATTGAGTATATAGGGATTGTGAATACTAAGGCGTCCCTTTTTTTTGGATAAGATATTTTGTATCGTGAAGCTAGAGTTGATTGTTGGTCTCTCCCCACACCGGCCCCCCCTCTCCCCCCCCCCCAACCTCACCCCCACCCCCAATAAAATAAGGAACAATGAATACATATGATATTGTTTAGGATGGATATGGGAATTTCCATTACTAAGAGAAGATAGGTGGGAAGGATTGAAAGTCTAATAAGAAGAATACTTGGACAGCTATTAGGGAACTAGAAAAGCTAATTTTATATTTTCCCATGTTAATCAAGGTTTTGGAAGCATCAAATAAGGTTTGAAGTATTTTTTTAAGGGTAGTGGATTCTTTAACAGTGGGAAATCTCAAAAGAAGAGTATAATTTCATAGAGTATTTCCATTTAGAGTGTCTTCCATACATTTGGATGGTAGAGAGATCCCTTTAAAACTAAGAAAATGAGATATGTGAATTTGGACAACTAGTAGGGTATTAAAAAATATGATTTTATATTTTCCCATATTACTCGTGTTAAAATAATGCAAATGTGGTCAAATCTCCATATCTCATTTTTAATACCCTACTAAATCTCATTGACCGAATCATGTTGATTCAGTCAACTTTGACCAAACCAACAACATTGTCATGGAGGAGTAGTCTTTATGATGAGATAGGGCAGTTTTAGTGGAGGACAACTTGCATGAGCTTGGTGGAAAGTATGGATGGGACCCAATGTGAGGATTCTCTCAAGCTATATATGGAGGGGATAACAACCATTGTTATTCATATTTTGGATTATTATTTTTTGTATGGTCTTTTTATACTACATGCATTCTTCAACTGTTTAGTTGAGATTGATGTGCTGTTTAGCACAGGGTGTTCTTGATCGGGAATCAATGGAAGAGTTTGCACTATAATTCCACAATCAAGCATTTGGCCAAGCTTCAGTCTCATGTACAATGCAATTCTGTTTAGATTTGGGTTGTGTTGCAGGGGTGTAGCAGTGGAGGAGAGAAATCTCCAATTTTTGAGCTTATTTTCTAGTAAGGGGACTAGCCCTTCACCTATTGAGTTGATTGGGTGTTGTTGTAGCTGATAGATCATTCTTTCAGCCCCTTATCATCATTCATTCTCAGGGAGTGCATAAGTCAAGTAGCAGAAATATAGTGGGCAACTAAGAAAAGGCCGAAAATCCAAACATAAAATATGGCCAAACCATTTCTGGGTTTTTATGGGTTTTTTAGTAGATTCCGTGGTTTAAAGTGTGGAGAATTCTGAGAACTCTAACTCTGCACATGGTTCTTCTTAATAATAACAGTAGTTTCTAGCAGTAGCAGTAGTAGCAGCACACATTTCCAATGCTTGGTTTCTTTGGTGTATTTCAGCCATCTTGTGGCTTGAGTGCATTCATTTCAGAGAACTATGTAATTTCATTTGATGTTGATATATAATGAGATGGCTCAGCGATTTACTGCCCATGTTTATGATGTTTTCATGTATTTCGACATTTTTGCAATTCTACATGTTTAATTCTTATTTAACCCTAGTTGGAATTGTGCATATGTTCTATATTCCTGTCTTTTCCATTTTCAAATATTACATTAGGAGGCCAATTTTAGACCTTAAAATTTCTCTGATGTGTAGATTTGCAGATCTGTAGATTTGCTCTATATATTTTCCGCTACAATATGTACCTATAGTTCTCACTCAGTATCATCAGTATTGATTAGCATGCTACAACAAGTGTCAGTGCATTTTAGTTCTAAGATTCAAGCTCCTTCAACATAAGTATGTTTATGGTCTTATTGTGCATATGCTAGTTGTTTTCTACATGATGAAGATATGGATCTATGGATCATTCTGCTCTTGTTTTCTGAATAATTTGATGATGATCTAAGAAGAATAATTTTCAAGTGTTTTCCCCATAGTATATTTGGCCCTGGTCTCAGACTAATTCTGTTGTCTCTATGTGTGCATGATTTTCTTCCTTTTTTCCTTTACATTACGATGCTTAGATGATGATAATGGTACTATTATTTCTATATATTTTCTCATGTCGATGGTTAATAATCTATATTTGAATAATGATATAATGATGTGGGGTGAATTTAACATGTTATTGAATAATTTCAATTATCAAAGCAAAGAACAATGTAGTTGTATGAAAATTAACATGGTATTATTGATAGGATGAAGGAAAGCCATGGAGATCGGCCCCATGGAGACACTTTATGGAAGCAATAAAAGTGTGGTAGAGACCTAAAATAATTCTATGATATGCATAAAACCCAAGGTAGTTAGTTCTTAATGGATTATGGTGAGGGTTTGAGAGAAACCATGGTTTCAAGATGAGATGTATGTGAAAAACTTAGGATCGATTTGACCAATAACCTAGTTCTTGAAGTTGCTGATTGAAGACAACATTGATTTATGGTCTATGGATGGCTCTTTAAGGTTGGTTCAAGAGGGAGAGGATCATCTCCCATTGAAGATAAGTATTCCTTGACTTATGACCTTAGTCTTGTTTACAATTATGGATCTGATTATTATGATTATTGTTTCTAGTCATTGCCTAAACTTACTGCATGTAAATTTGAGGACCTGGATGTTTCTAACCTCCTTTATGAAATGTTATGAGTGGGTCCCTCATGAGGATATTTTGAAATGCAATAAATATGGCTAGATATGGAAGAGGTAAAGAAGCACTTGAGCACTACAATCTTCCTAGGTGAATGTGCACATGTAATACCATAAGGTATGCATGGTATATTGTATTTCAATTGTAAAATTGATGGCTAGGTAATACCTATGGTATGTTGAGAATGTCTCCTTCACAAATGGCTCATGCACGCATATGAAAGTGATTGGGATTTATGTTTCATATTATGAAATGTTGCACCTAGTATTGAATATTTTGATCGCCGTGATCTTCTTGATTTTGTGAGGCTACTTATTTTTTATCTTGGATATAGTGGCATAAATTGATGTTTGGCTAACACATATTTTTTTTTAGATAATGATTCTGACTCTAGTAAGTGGTAACCTTGACTCTTAATATGCATAAGACGTGCCAGATCCCTTGTAGAAAGTTACCTCATTAATATGGTATTGATAATGCTTGTGATAATCATGATGAAAGCTCATGAAAAGAGAGATTCTACTATGTTGGTTTATTATATAGCCCAAACTACCCCATTGATCATGAAAAGCATGATGTTGATGACCATGATGTTAGAGGAATGTCTATGATATTGATGTTCTAGATCTGTTACTACTTGTGGTTGTTATGAAACCATCTCTAAAAATAGAAGAAAAGAGAGATCAACACCATAGAAATAAGCCACTTCGAGGGGGCGACCTCCTTTACATTACATAAATAAACAATTATTGGATGATGCAAATGACAAAACCTTATTTATATATATAGGAGTCCATGGGGTCACAATATAATCCAGCCGACCTAACAATAATAATGTAAGGGCACAAACATAACTATAGTGGGCTATTATGGGGCAAAATAATAATAATATGGGGACTACATGGGTACAAAAATAACAATAAGGTGTCTTCACTAACAACAATAAGGGACTACACAATTAATATAGGGCCCTACCATGGCCCTCTCCTTCAAAAAAATCGTGTCCTCAACACTTGAGTAGTTATGGATGCTTCTGTATAAAATTCTCATCCTCCCATGTGGAATATTCAGTGGATAAGTTATTCCACTTGATGAGATAATCTGAAATTGATCGATTTCATAGTTATCGAGTTCTTATTTCCATGACTACTTCAAGTTCCAATACGATTTTTCCTTCCTCATAAAATTATGGCAATATTGTTTGAACCAGAATTGTTTCACCTCTAACCTTCTTTAAGCATGAAACATGGAAAATTGGGTGCACTCGGGAAGATGTAGGAAGCTCCAATTTGTATGCCATAGTACCGATATTTTGCAATACCTTGTAAGGACCATAATAATTTGGCGATAATTTATTATCCTTCTTGGCTTGCTTGAGGGAAATTTTTCTATATGGTTATAGCTATAAAAATACCCAGTCTCCTACATCAAAACTTCTCTTACTGCGATGTTGATCTTCCTCTTGTTTCATTCGATTTTGTGCAAATTTAGGTTATATTTGAAGAGTTGGAGAACTTGTTGTTGATTCTCGATGTGATCTTCTGGTACTTGAACCTTATAATTTTCTCTTAAATATGATGTGATGGATGGTGGGTGATATCCATAAAGTTCCGTAAATAGGGTCACTATTGTTGCGGTGTGGAAGGAAGTGTTATACCACCATTCAACCAGAGGTAACTAATTAATCCATTGTGTTTGTTTATCAGATACAAAGCAATGAATATATCCTTCCAAAAATTTGTTTACTATCTCTGTTTTCCCATTGGATTGAGGATGATAAGATAAGCTATGAGCTAGTTGAGTACCCAAATATGAAAATAATTCCGTCCAAAAATTTCCAGTGAAAATGGGATCTCTATAGCTTACAATAATATTTGGGTTTCCATTTATCTTTTGAATTGTTTCCATAAATGTAGTAGAAACTATACTCACTTTAAGAGGATGAGATAATGCACAAAAGTGTGCATACCTGGTAATTCTATCAACTACCACCATGTTGACACTCTTTCCTTAAAACTTAGGTAAACCTATGATAAAATCCATTGAAACCTCCTCTCAGGGTCTTAATTGTCTCAACTTTATTTTGCTAGAAAACCAAACATTCTGCCACAATCTTTTGAATATAATATTTAAGGCCATCCCAAAAAAATTATTTCTTCACCCTATGGTAATTTTTTTTAAATCTCAAGTGTTCTCCTAAGGGAGAGGTGTGCAATTCCAAAAGAATATTTTGTTTTGTTTTGGAATTGTTACAAAGGTACAAGCGATCTTTGTACCATAAGGAATCATCATTAGGGGAATTTCAAGGTCTAAAATCATCCTCCTAAGGAAAATGTACAATCAAAATTCACTTTATGAGAACCAATCACATTTTAGGGTATGACATCATCCCTAATGGTTGAGGCAGAATTGCTTGAGTTAAAGGTACTTACTTGTCACATTCTCAATGGTGGATAAAAACTCATGGTTAACCTTGGTAGTGCTCTAAGTACTTTTAAAGTCAAAGTAAAGTACTCATAATAAATGTCATTTGACACTTTTTGAATAAAAATATATTATTGTCATTTCATATTTCTTGAATGAAATAAAGCATATCCCTATACATTTACTATATTATATTATATTTATATAGTATATTAATTACATGTCATTATACAATTTAAATAATATAAATTTTAATTAATAACATATAATATAATTAAGAATTTATAAATTTATATTTATATTTTATTTTAAGTTATTTAAGTACAAAGGACAAATGCATTAGTTGTTGAATGATAATGACTTTTTTTTTAAAAACTCATTCTTATTTGTAGTCACATCAGTACAATTGTTTTATTAATTCTATTTTGGTACAACTTTTGAATTGAATTTAACTATGGTTACATGGATTGTGGTGCAAAAAATGAATTGACAATTCATAAATATTATTTTATTGGTTTAGCTATTATTTTATTATTTCCCTAGTAGGCCCATTTTAGAACTCAAAATTCCCCTAATGTTTTCCAACTAAATGTATCAGATGTACTAGGATCTTGCTGCAAATTTTGAATGAGTGTCCATACGTATTCGTCATTCTTTCATTCCTCCCTTGCTTCAGTTGTCCAATCAGGTTGGATAATATAAATGGAACAAAGAAATGCTTCCACATCCTCATCCTTTCATGAGTGTGCATCCTCAACAACATTTAGCTTCCCTTTTTGTAGATGATTTCAAATTCATAACCCAACATATTTGTGACCCATTTTTGTTGTTTTTTTTAAGATAATATTTGTTCCAAAAAGTATTTAAGATAATCATGATCATTTTTTACATTGAGGTGTCTTCCAATTAGGCAAGGTCTCCATTTCTTTAGTGCATGTAGTATTGCCAACATTTCCTTCTCATAAATAGCTTTCTGTAAATACTTTCCTTTGATTGGACGACTTTCAAAAGTAATGGGTCTTCCCTCTCACATTAAAACAACATCAATTCCATTTCCCAAGGCATCACATTCCACAATAAAGGTTTTTGTGAAGTCTGGCATAACTAAGACCAGTGTTTAGCACATTGCCTCTTTAAGATGTTCAAAGGCCTTAATTTCTTCAGGAGTCCATGAAAATGCATATTTCTTCCATAATGTTGTTAGGGGTTCTGCTATTCTCCCATAATTCTTAACAAACTTGTGTTGATACCCTATTAACATGAGAAATCACGGGCATAATACATAATATATTGGGGGATATATAGAGGGTAAAGGGTTTTTATATTGGTAGTTATAAAAAATGGAGCTCAAATTTAATGAAAAAATATAAAGAGAAATAAAAATATTAATCGAAAAATAGATACCTCTAATATCAAAGGAAATTAAGGTTTTTTTAAATTGGGAAGGCGTATTGGGTTAGTATTGGTAGGTGGTTAAATAATGTGATTTTTAGAGGTATTTTCCAGTATGTACTCAAATTAAGGGTAATGTTTAATATTCCATGATCACACATGATATATCAGAGATTTATTGAGTGAAGCCCCCATGTATGGAACCTATAAAAACATGTAGAATATTCCCATTATAAGTACAAAATGGTCCACCGTAATTGGATTTTCCTATATTTCCTTTTGAGGCCTTATCGAGGTTAAGTTTGGTCAAGTCCACCAAAGGGGCACTAGAAGGAAGGGCTAGAAGTGAGAAAAATGGGGACAGAGGAAGTATTCCCTAAGAAATAGGGAGAGAAACCCATTTTTTCTAGAATTACTTTTTTACGCTGATTTCATTCCTAATATATGGTGGACCAAGGAAGAGAAGTGTTGGCAATATGATGCAGAGTGTTGTCCTTGATGGCAACCCACATTGATGAAGATGATGACAACTTACTTGATGAAGTTGAGCTTGATAGAATATGTTCTTAATGAAGTAAATCTGATGTATCTACAGTGAGTACAGAAGGCAGTGAAGAAAGGAATTCAGATTATGCTAAATCTATGGTGAAAGAGTATATCTCAAGGAATACGCGGATCTATCTAAGGGAAGTCGCGTATGTACGCGGAAAAGAACGTGCCAAGTCGCGTATGGGCTAAAGCGCTCTAAAAGTGCAAATCCAGGGGTAATCACCATGGTATTGACCCATTGTATTGGGTAATGATCCGCCTAATTGACCCCGTCCAGGAATACCATCGGATGTAATGTGGTTTTGGGCTCATGGTATTGAAAAAGGGGCTCATGGTATTGACAAAGGGTAACCTATATAAGGAGAAGAGATTCATTGTGCAAATCATGAGTGTGGGTGCAAGATCTCTGAGCTTGAATGAATACTTCTCTCTGAAGTAGATCTGAATGGAAAGGGTTACACATGAATGATAAATATGAGTGTATGATGCACCAATGATGAAGAAGGGGATCTAGATCTGAAATGTGCTTGTATTTGCTAGATCTGTTTATGGAATGATTAGATCCAAGAAGAGGCGAACATCTGTCTGAAGTGAAGGGTTAAATCTGTGTGAAGTATCTGTTCTGAAGAAATGCAATGACCTAAAATCTTTGAAGAAACATACGCTAGTTCGCCGAAGAGGAAGCGTGTATATACGGGGCTTCGCTGAAAGAAAAGCGCGTATGTGCAATTAAATTGGTTCTATAATATGTACAGAAGTATACGCTGGTTTGTGTGAATGGAAGCGCGTATATACGCGACATCAGTGAAGTGAAAGCGCGTATTCAAACTAGGGTTTGCTGAAGTCTGTGGTAAGAAATGACTGATATATTCTGTTGTATTGCTACTATCTGTATTCTACTGTTCTGAGTTGTCTGCATCAGTTTGGTTGTATGGTTGAGCTTAAATGTATGAAGAGGGTCCAGTCTGAAAATTTGATGAAACGTGGCCTACAAGTATTGTTCTATTGAAGTTGTTGGATCCAGTGTGAAAATTGATGAAACGTGGTCCGAAGGGGTGCTGAGGGTTGTAGCCTTCAGTCAGGGGGTTGTAGCTCCCTTCAAGGTGAGGCTGGTAAACGAGATCAGGGGGTCGTAGCTCCCTTCCAAGAGAGGTTGGTAAACGAGTCAGGGGGTTGG
Organism: Pinus albicaulis; assembly: GCA_034641835.2. Classification (NCBI taxonomy): domain Eukaryota; kingdom Viridiplantae; phylum Streptophyta; class Pinopsida; order Pinales; family Pinaceae; genus Pinus; species Pinus albicaulis. The sequence goes on along the minus strand of CM076582.1, from coordinate 841,580,826 downwards.
AGCTCCCTTCCAGGAGAGGCTGGTAAATGAGCGCAGGTGGGTGCCTGCATGATGGTAGGAGTCTGCACCAGCACATATGTTGTAAGATGTTTTCTCTATAATAAAATATTGAAGGCTGAGCAACTACAGCGGTGGTTTTCTCCCGATTTGGGTTTCCACCTAAAAATCCTGGTGTTCATGTGTGATGCTTTGTGTGATGGCTTATTCTGTTCTTACTGCACATGTTTACTGTTTATTGAATATCTGATGGAATGGTTTAAGTGAAGAATTAATGACATAATTGGTTCTCTGTGTATACGCGAGTTTGATAAAGGGTATCAGCGTATATACGCGAGTCTTCTTCAGGAAAGTAGCGTATGGGTTTTTAAGTAAAGAAAAATAAAAAGTTTTGAATATGCTGTAAATACTGATTCACCCCCCCTCTCAGTATTTTTCCCAACAATTGGTATTAGAGCCAAGTTCTTCTGCAGAAGCTTGATCGCTTGAAGAAGATCTGTCGCAATGGGAAGTCAAGAAGGAGTGATGTCTATAAAGCCACCTCTATTCAATGGAAGCAATCTGATATTCTGGAAGGTACGAACAAAAGCGTATCTGCAAAGTCTTGGTGCAGATGTATGGGCAATAGTGGAAGAAGGTTATCAATACCCGGCAAGTATTCCTACTGATGCAGCTGAAAGGAAGAAGTATGAAACCAATGCCAAAGCAGTAAATGTCTTGTTAGGAAGCATGTCTGAATCAGAATTTGCTAAAGTGATGCAGCTACATTCAGCAAAAGAAATATGGGACAAAATCATTCTGAGCTATAAAGGAGATACAAAGGTAAAAAATGCAAAACTCCAAACTCTTAGAATTGAATATGAAAATTTGAAGATGCATAGTGATGAAAGTGTTGCCAGTTTCTTCCTTCGTCTAGATGATGTTGTAAATCGAATGAGAAATTTGGGTGAAACCATAACTGATACTACTCTGGTGGAAAAAGTCTTAAGATCCTTGACTTCAAAATTTGACTCTAAAGTCTCAGCTATTGAAGAAAGGAAAGATCTGCAAAATCTTAATATTGTTCAATTACATGGTATTCTGACTGCTTTTGAAATGAGACAAGGAGGTCCTTCTCAAATCAAAGAAGCTGCATTTAAGGTATCTGCAAGAGGAAAAGAAAAGGAAGTCATCAAAGAATCCAGCTACATATCCGATGAAGAAGAATCGAATTTCGTGAGAAAACTCCAACTAGGAACTGGAAGATTCAAAGGTAAGCTTCCTTTCAAATGTTTTGAGTGTGGAAAAGTTGGTCATTATGCTGCAAAGTGTCCTTTTAAAGAAACCTTGGCTAAAGGAAAAGAAGTAGCAAGAAGGAATAAGAATCGATCTAGCACAAGGAAAAGTTATTATACTAATGAAAACAGTGATGGATCATCTAATAGTGAGGAAGAATGTGAAGAAGACTTTAGACTTCTCATGGCTTTTGAACAAAGAGAAGAAAAGGATACTTTCATGGATGCTCTAGAGGACAATGATTTTCTTGAAGAAAACAATCAACTCAAAGTAAGCCTAGCAGAAAAGAACATAATCATAGAGACTCTCGAAAGACAGCTTGAAGACAAAGAAAAACGCATTGAGGAATTGGAGTGTGAAATAGTAAGTCTAAGGAAAGATAATGAGAAAGTGAAGACTCTCAATCTTAGATTTGCTAAAGGTTCAGAAACCTTAGATGAGATTATCAAGATACAACGGTCTCCTCTTGTAAAAATAGGTCTTGGATATACTGGGGAATCTTCCCAGACTTCAGCACCAAATTATCTGAAAGCAGTCACAACTGGTTCTCTTCACTCAGCCACTCAGCAAGGGAACAAAGGTTCTTTACAGGTAAAGCATGATCATCTCAAATCAAGGATCACTAACAAGGAGATCCCTCAAAGAAGCAACAACCAACAGGCAAATTCAAATAGAAGATTTCATGGACGCCAGAATTTCTACTTCAATGGACAATGTTTCTCATGTCACAATTTTGGTCATAAAGCTGTTCAATGTGTTGCATATAAAACCATCATGACAAGAGAAGCAAGAAAGAAAAGAATGAATATTGAACCAAAGAAGAATACCTATAACAACTTTTCTCCTCTTTAAAATGAAGTTGAATATACTTATTGCAATAACTTTGGTCATGAAGAATCTGAATGCAGGAGCAAGATCCAGCCAAATGAACATGTTCCCTCAAGCTCTAAAGTATGGAAAAAGAAAGAACTACAGGTTGAAAATTGTGGGATAGCATTATTTGCAGAAGGTGAAGAAAATAAATGGTACATTGATAGTGGGTGCTCAAGACACATGACAGGTGACAAAAGCAAACTTCTTACATATAATGCTCTAGAAAAGGAAAAGAAAGTTACTTTTGGAAATGATACTCCTACTGTAATTAAAGGAAAAGGGTCAGTATTTCTAAAAGAAAAGGTGAAGGCTAATGATGTCATGTATGTGGATGGATTAAGGCATAACCTGTTAAGTGTAAGCCAAATGTGTGATCAAGGAACATAAGTGGTCTTTAGTTCAAAGGAATGTGTGGTTCGTGATCTTGATACAGGTAAAATCATTATAAAAGGAAAAATAAATCCTAGCAACCTGTATGTACTGAACGGTATAGATCAATGTTACTTGAGCAAGTCTTCAGAAAATTGGCTATGGCATAGAAGGCTGGGGCATCTGAGCTTCTCTCAAATCAACAAAGCAAGCAGACTTCAAGCTGTTCGTGGTCTTCCCAATATTAATCTACCAGAAAGCATCATATGCAAATCTTGTCAATTCGGCAAGCAGACCAGAGTACGTTTTAATGCCAAAGAAGGATCATCAAGTAAGCCTCTTGAACTCATTCATACTGACATATGTGGACCTATGAGAAAGAAGTCACCACGTGGGGAAGAATAATATATCTTATTTATTGATGATTACTCTAGAATGTGTTGGATCGGGCTCATTAAACACAAAGATGAAGCATTTGAAAAATTTCAGATCTTCAAAGCTTTAGTTGAAAATGAAGTAGATCTAAAAATCAAGTGTCTTAGATCTGATCGAGGAGGAGAATATACATCAAATGAATTCCTTGATTTTTGTGAACAACATGGCATAAAAAGACAATTCTCTGTAGCAGGTACTCCACAACAAAATGGTGTAGCAGAAAGAATGAATAGAACAATTCAAAAAATGGCTAGAGCTATGCTCGATGATTCTGGAACTCCTGACATGTTCTGGGGAGAAGCATCACATACAACAGCTAACATTCTCAACAAGGCTCATGTTCGGGTAAATAGTGACAAAACTCCATATGAACTCTGGTATGGTAATTCTCCATCTGTGAAGCATTTTAGAGTTTTTGGAAGTAAATGTTTTATCAAAAATAATGATGAAAAGCTTGGCAAGTTTGAACCTAGATCAGATGAAGGGACATTTCTTGGTTACTCATCTTCAAGCAAAGCATACAAATGTTACAATAAAAGGCTTCGAAAGATTGTTGAATGCATTGATGTTGTTATTGATGAGTCTCCTGCAACTCCTAAAGAAGAAAAACAAAAAAAAGAAGATGATGACGACCTAAGTCCTTCTACATCAAATGATATAGACAATGGATCCAATGAAGAACCTGAAGATGATCTATCTGGAAAAGCTCCATCAAGATATGTGCAAAAGAATCATCCTGAATCTCAAATTTTGGGTGACAAGGAATCAAGTGTACGAACAAGGAGAACTCTTGTGGGATCTTCTAATCATCTGGCACTTCTATCCACAATTGAACCACACAATGTCAATCAAGCTAGCAAAGATGAATGTTGGAAGCAAGCCATGAATGAAGAACTTGATCAAATTGAAAAGAATGACACTTGGGAATTGGTTCCAAGACCACATGATAAAAATGTCATTGGAACTAAATGGATCTTCAAGAACAAGCTAAATGAGAATGGGGATGTTGTAAGAAACAAAGCTAGATTGGTCTGCAAAGGGTATACTCAACAAGAAGGTATAGACTTTGAAGAAACTTTTGCTCCTGTAGCTAGACTTGAAGCCATAAGAATGTTTCTTGCTTTTTCAAGTTATCATCAAATCAAAGTTTATCAAATGGATGTTAAATCTTCTTTTCTTAATGGTGATCTAGAAGAAGAAGTATATATAGAACAACCGGAAGGATTCATTTTGGGAAATGATGCAAATCTTGTTTGTAGACTTAAAAAGGCTCTATATGGTCTCAAACAAGCTCCAAGGGCTTGGTATTATCGCCTTGACAAATATCTTCATCAACAAGGATTTTCAAAGGGGTCTGCTGATAGCAACTTATACACAAAAGTTGAAAATGATAAACTATTGATTGTGGTTGTATATGTTGATGATATCATATTTGGGAGTAATGAAGAATCTTTGAGTCAAAAATTTGCTTCAGTCATGCAGCAAGAATTTGAAATGTCCTTACTTGGAGAACTAACATTATTTCTTGGCTTGCAAGTGCATCAAACTGCAGATGGTATATTCCTATCTCAAGAAAAATATCTTAAGCAAATTCTGAAGAAGTATGGCATGGAAGAATGCAAACCTGTAAGTACACCGATGATAATCGGATGCAATCTCAGTTCTCAGGATGATTCTCCCACGGTGAATCAACCAGAATACAGATCGATGATAGGGAGTTTACTTTATCTCACTGGGACTAGACCAGACATTATGCATGCTGTTGGGATTGTTGGACGATTCCAAGCTAATCCAAAAGAGTCTCATCTTCAGGCTGTTAAAAGAATATTAAAATATCTACAAGGAACTCAAGACTTTGGTCTATGGTATCCAAAGAATGCTGATCTTACTCTTCATGCTTACACTGATGCAGATTGGGCTGGAAGTGTTGATGATCGGAAAAGCACTAGTGGTGGTGCATTCTACATGGGGCCCCGGTTAGTATCTTGGTTCAGCAAGAAGCAAAATTCTATTTCCTTATCTACAGCAGAAGCAGAATATGTGGCAGCCGCATCTTGTTGCACTCAACTCCTTTGGATGATGCAAACCTTACAAGATTTTCAAATCAAATGTACTCCTCCTGTCCCCATTAAGTGTGACAATACAAGTGCCATCAATATTTCAAAGAATCCTGTTATGCATTCAAATACCAAGCACATTCCCATCAAGTATCACTTCTTACGTGAACAAGTGCTCGAGAAAACAGTGAAGTTGGAGTATGTTCCCTCCAAAGAACAAGTTGCTGATATCTTTACCAAACCTCTACCCAAGGAAGCATTTGAGTATCTAAGACAGAAGCTGGGAGTGTTCTCTGCCAGTCAAAAGAACAAATCTACATAAATTTAGAATATGGCAGTGGATACGCGGGTTTCATGAAACACAGTCGCGTATATACACGAGTTCCTGCACAGAAAACCGCGTATGTCTGATTGCTGACAATTTTCTACTTGGAGTCAGCTCTCTTCAGCACAGCTGCAGTGCTGTTTGGTATCTCTGATACTGTTTGGTATATCTGGTGGTGTTCCAGTTCTCATAATTCTTTTCTCATGTTTTGATAAAGATGCCTTGATGATTTGTTGGTGAAAGTGTTCAGGATGCACAGATTCAGGGGGAGCTTTAGCGTTGCTGAGTATAATGCATTGTTGGCATTATGATGATTCTGAAATATGTTCTCCTTCTTGAGGATTTTCTGGTGATTGGTTATGAAAAGTCACATTTGTAATTTGATGAAAAGGTCTTGTTAAGACCCATGATGCAAGATTGTAATATTTAGTCTTGTAATTACTTCTCGAATTTGTAACCCCACTTGGTTGGGTAGTTGAGTCTCATATGTAAATCCACCTGGATGGATCTTTGATGTAAGTATGAGTCATTGGTGATAGGAAGTTCATAGAGTCATGTACTTCATTGAAAATATGCTTGAAAATTCAGCATGAACTCAGGGGGAGAGTATGTTGGTTTTGGTCCGCCCTTTGCTCTTGATGCCAAAGGGGGAGAGTGACATGGTGTTTGAATGGTGTCATTGTATTCTTAATATACCTTTCTGTTGTGGTAACCAAACACCATTGTGGTTGCCATCAAGTCCAAAGGGGGAGATTGTTGGCAATATGATGCAGAGTGTTGTCCTTGATGGCAACCCACATTAATGAAGATGATGACAACTTACTTGATGAAGTTGAGCTTGATAGAATATGTTCTTAATGAAGTAAATCTGATGTATCTACAGTGAGTACAGAAGGCAGTGAAGAAAGGAATTCAGATTATGCTAAATCTATGGTGAAAGAGTATGTCTCAAGGCATACGCGGATCTGTCTAAGGGAAGTCGCGTATGCACGCGGAAAAGAACGTGCCAAGTCGCGTATGGGCTAAAGCGCTCTAAAAGTGCAAAACCAGGGGTAACCACCATGGTATTGACCCATTGTATTGGGTAATGATCTGCCTAATTGACCCCGTCCAGGAATACCATCGGATGTAATGTGGTTTTGGGCTCATGGTATTGAAAAAGGGGCTCATGGTATTGACAAAGGGTAACCTATATAAGGAGAAGAAATTCATTGTGCAAATCATGAGTGTGGGTGCAAGATCTCTGAGTTTGAATGAATACTTCTCTCTGAAGTAGATCTGAATGGAAAGGGTTACACATGAAAGATAAATCTGAGTGTATGATGCACCAATGATGAAGAAGGGGATCTAGATCTGAAATGTGCTTGTATTTGCTAGATCTGTTCATGGAATGATTAGATCCAAGAAGAGGCGAACATCTGTCTGAAGTGAAGGGTTAAATCTGTGTGAAGTATCTGTTCTGAAGAAATGGAATGACCTAAAATCTCTGAAGAACCATACGCTAGTTCGCCGAATAGGAAGCGCGTATATATGCGGCTTCGCTGAAAGAAAAGCGCGTATGCGCAATTAAATTGGTTCTATAATATGTACAGAAGTATACGCTGGTTTGTGTGAATGGAAGCACGTATATACGCGACATCAATGAAGTGAAAGCACGTATGAAAACTAGGGTTTGCTGAAGTCTGTGGTAAGAAATGACTGATCTATTTTGCTGTATTACTGCTATCTATATTCTACTGTTCTAAGTTGTCTGCATCAGTTTGGTTGTATGATTGAGCTTAAATCTATGAAGAGGGTCCAGTCTGAAAATATGATAAAACGTGGCCTACAAGTATTGTTCTATTGAAGTTGTTGGATCCAGTGTGAAAATTGATGAAACGTGGTCCGAAGGGGTGCTGAGGGTTGTAGCCTTCAGTCAGGGGGTTGTAGCTCCCTTCCAGGTGAGGCTGGTAAACGAGATCAGGGGGTCGTAGCTCCCTTCTAGGAGAGGCTGGTAAACGAGTCAGGGGGTTGGAGCTCCCTTCCAGGAGAGGCTGGTAAACGAGCGCAGGTGGGTGCCTGCGTGCCGGTAGAGTCTGCACCAGCACATATGTTGTAAGATGTTTTCTCTATAATAAAATATTGAAGGCTGAGCAACTGCAGCGGTGGTTTTCTCCCGACTTGGGTTTCCACCTAAAAATCCCGGTGTTCATGTGTGATGCTTTGTGTGATGGTTTATTCTGTTCTTACTGCACATGTTTATTGTTTATTGAATATCTGATGAATAAATGATGGAATGGTTTAAGTGAAGAATTAATGACATAATTGGTTCTCTGTGTATACGCGAGTTTGATAAAGGGTATCCGCGTATATACGCGAGTCTTCTTCAGAAAAGTAGCGTATGGGTTTTGAAGTAAAGAAAAATAAAAAGTTTTGAATATGCTGTAAATACTGATTCACCCCCCCTCTCAGTATTTTTCCCAACAAGAAGAAGTTGTTTCCCTTATTTTATGTAGAATAGATTTCCAAACAAATTGTGTGGAGGCCTTGATATTCTTACATATTTCATGTTATGCTCCTTCCAAATCTCCCATAGGATGAATCTTGAAATTATTTTCCATGCTCTATTGACAATGGGAAAAGTAAAAGAGGAGTTACGTCGGGATTGTATAGTGGAAAGGACATTATTTTGTATTATGTTGGTCTATCAAAAGAGCATATAAAATTGGTCCTAGATAGAATAAAATAATTTGTAACTTATTATAAGATGAATACCATTTTTTGAATTGGAGAGATAAATAATATATATTAAGTGGCCCTGAAAACCATTACTTTCAAGAAACTTATCCCATGTCAAAGTTTTGTTCCATAATAGAAGCAGTAAAAAAGAGTGATTTTGGCCTAGTGCTTGAGATTCCATATTTTATGCCATTTTACCTTATCATCCTCATTTTTGTTTCTTGTGAAAATATTGGAAGCTTTATAAAGGTTAAAAGTTCTCGAAGGATGATAACCCGAATGAAGCATATGGTTTCCCTCTCAAATTAGCATTATTCTATTTGTTAACTTTTTTTTTTATAATTTCACTTTCATTTTGGAAGGGAGGCGTAATCCATTTCTTGCATGACTCCCAATTGTACCATTGGAAAGTGTAGATAGATGAATCCAAGAAATGTGAAACTAAGATTCCCCCCTAGAGATGAGGAGGTCCTTGATTAGGAAGATTTGTTAATTGTGAGCTAATTTTGGGCTCTAATGCCATGCACCATCCCAAAATAGTGCATTTTTCTCATTTTTAATTTCCAAAAAACTATGTTCCTCAAAAAAATGTTTTTTTCTCCAGGAAACATTCCATATATGAGAACCCATTATGTTTTTTATGATTTGATTGAGATGAGATTCATAGGTATTAGGGGCATAAATAAATGTGCACATTTTTCTCCATAAAGCCTTTGGGATTTTGATCCATTTCCACCATGTTTTAGAACTTAAGGCTCTATTGTCTATATATGGATTTTGAATACTAAGGCATCCTTTTTTTCAGATAAGAGATTTTGTACCATGAAGCTAGAGTTGATTGTTGGTCTCTCCCCACACCGCCCCCCAATAAAATAAGGAACAATGAATATATATGATATTGTTTAGGATGGATATGGGCATTTCCATTACTAAGAGAAGATAGGTATGAGGGATTGAAAGTATAATAAGAAGAATATTTGGACAACTAGTAGGGAATTAGAAAAGGTGATTTTATATTTTCCCATCTTAATCAAGGTTTTGGAAGCATCAAATAAGGTTTGAAGTATTTTTTTAAGGGTAGTGGCTTCTTTAACAATGGGAAATCCCAAAAGAAGAGTGTCATTTCATAGAGTATTTCCATTTAGAGTTTCTCCCATATATTTGGACGGTATAGAGATCCTTTTAAAACTAAGAAAATTAGATATGTGAATTTGGACAACTAGTAGGGTATTAAAAAAGATGATTTTATATTTTCCCATATTATTCGTGTTAAAATTATGAAAATGCGATCAAATTTCACTATGGAAAATTTTTATGGTCGAGATTATAATTCCATTAGATTCTTATTTTCGAGAGGACCAAAATTGACCTATAGATCACCACAATAGGTTAAGGATAAGTTAAATTATGAATTTTTTTATCTATTAAAGTGAAATGGAATGGCTTGGCCTAACAAAAGTGGAATTATTCAAGTTGGCCTTAACACCAAGTGGATCCACACAAAAAATATAAATAGAGGTTACCTCAAGCTCATTCTCACACACTTTCTCAAGCGATCATTGATTTTCACCCATTTCCATGCTCAGACAGGTTCGATGGAAGAAGCTCGTGCAAGGTTTGAGATCATAGGTGAGAGGTTCGCTCTGGAATAGGACTTCTCAGCCATAGTCAGGGGCACAAAACTTCGTAATTCAGGCTAGATCTATGGGAAAAATATGGCCAGGTAGTGGGCAAGCTGCCGTATCTGCGACCAAACAGTTTCAAGATCACAGTGAGGGTCTCAGGGCCAGATCAGGTTGATTTGGACATAGTCACAGGCACAGTGTGTAATGGTTGTGGCTAGGGATGCACAACCATAGGAAAAAAGAGTTATGGGAACTACTAGGGTCTAGAAGGTTGTATTGGGTTGCACACTCCCTCAACTGCAAGCACAAAGTGCCTTGGTAGCTTCCAGGGAAGCTACAGTCATAGGCTAAGCATGTGGAGGTCATGGCTAAGGGTTTCTGGGCAGATCTGAGTTTCAGCTACCCACCAATGTTTTTGTAGATGATTCTAGTCATCTTAGTTATTGTGTTGGATTCATATCTAGGACTAGACAATTGTTTTTAGTGAGTTCCAATGATCAGTTGTCTCTGGTGTTTCATGCCGTCAATAGGGGAATTTTGAGTTCTAAAATGTCGCTAGTAATGAAATTATAAAACAATAGTGGAAATAATAAAATAATATTATATGACATCATCAAAGTTTAGTTCTCCTCCAATAGTTTGAGCACCTTCTCAACATGTTGAACATGATCCTTCCAACACCTATTGTAGATTATTATATCATCAAAAAATACTAAAACAAATTTTCTTAGGAAAGGTTTGAAAGTGGAATTCATCAACCCTTCAAATGTAGAAGGTCCATTTGTAAAGCCAAAATGCATAACCAAAATTCATAATGACCCTCATGAGTTTGAAATTTTGTTTTCAAAATGTCTTTAGTCTTCATTCTAATTTGATGATATCCTGAACGAAGATACAACTTGGTGAAATAAATTTCTCCATGTAATTCATGCAACAGTTCATCAATCACGTGAATGGAAAATTTATCTTTAATACTAATATTAGTGAGCTCCTTATAATATTGACACATGTGCTATGATCCATCCTTCTTGTGCACCAATAATACTGGAGCAGAAACATAACTTGGACTAGGTTGAATTATACTAGCCTCTAGAATTTCTGCAATCATACATTCAATTTCTCTCTTTTGGACATAATGATATCTGTAAGGCATGACATTTGGAGGAAAATTTATTGGACTCAAATAAATAGCATGATCATGATCACAAATATGTGGGAGTCCTTTAAGAGTTTCAAACACCTTGGAATGATTTTCAAAGAATTTTTGGAGATGTGGAGAAATAAATGATTTTGATGTTGGAGCTTCTAGTGAGCATAATTTTGTAATGAAGCCTCATTGTTATTTCTTAAGAAGCTTTGGAATGAAATTAGATCTTATTACCTCTCCTGTCTTCCCTGCGATACCCTGTAATTAAAATTCCTTTCCTTCCAAAACAAATTTCAAGAAAATTTCTAGAAAATTAAAAGCTACCATCCCCAAAGATTGTAACCATTGTACTCCTAGTACAACATCATCACCACCCATTTGAATGAAAATAATCTAAAAATTCAATATATATTCCCCCATGGTTAGCTTGATATTATGTCACTTTCCAGAGAAATTTATAGTTCCTCCATTTTCCACCATCACTTGACACTCTGGCGCTGGGTATATGAAGCAATTCAATTCCTTGGCTACCTTTAAATTAATACAATTATGGGTACTACCCAAACCAATAAGCACTATTACATTTTTCTTCCTGATATATCCTTCTATCTTGAGAGTTTGAGTGGTAATTCTTGCCAATGCATTACAAGATATGGTCAGATTCATTTCTTCTTCCTCTATAGTTGGTTCCTAGTGTATATTCTCTTCTTTTGAATTTTATTGTTCCTTTTGTTCCTCCTATTCACAATCTATGTAAAATAATTTCCTCTCATCACACTTATGACCTTTGGTGTATTTGTTTTCACAACTATAGAAAGCCATTTTTCTCTTTTTTCTTCCAATTGTCGTGATTTCAACTGTGTAGTTTGTGGAAGTCTATAAGTAGCAACACTTCCATATTTATAGTTGTAACTAGTAGGCTTCCTTGTCTCCATAATTTTGCTTTCAATTTTTCTTTCCAACCTGAATGCCTTCTCCAATGTATCAGGTTCCCAAAGGTGAACATCATTTTGGATGTTATCCTTTAGAGTCTCTATGAACACATCAATCCTATGTTCCTTTGGAATATTATTTACCCTTATATTCAATTTTTGGAAGTCCTCAATGTGCTCCTTCATTGAACCATTTTTTCTGAGATTTATCAATTGGCTAAAGAATGTGTTTCTCTTTGTATCCTAATAATTTGCTATCATTTCCTTCATACAAATTGACCAAGTGACTAGTGGTTTATGAGAACAAATCCATCGATACCATACAAACTGATTTTGTTCTAAATATAAATTTTCAATGTGTGCCTTTTGTGTGTTTTTCATATTATGGAGCTCAAAGTATTGCTCCATTTGTAGTATCCAAGTTATCAGATCCTTACCATCAAAATTCCTCATATATATATTTGGAATATGGTGGGTCTTAAATAAAACATTAGAGTCTATGAAATCATGATTAACATTTCTTTTTTTCTCATAATGAGCTTCCTCTACTACTTTTTTTCCATTAGGAAGATTTTCTTGTAGCAACTTTGCCAAACATTCCTTCAAACCTTCCATGTATTTCTTAAAATATTCCATGTTTCCTTAGATTCAATGCCCTTCTTCAAATCATCTATCTTATATTCCACACATTTCTTCAAACCATCCATCTTAGCTTCCATGTTTCCTTATATACCATCCATTTTAGCTTCCACACCATCCATCTTAGCTTCCACGCCATCCATCTTAGCTTCCATGCCATTATTCAAAGCATCGATCCTAACTTCCATGCCTTTCTTCAAACTATCCATATTAGCTTCCACTCCTTTCTTCAAACCATCCATCTTAACTTCCATTTCATTTTTTGTTACTTTTTGCGAGAGAGAAATTTGTTGCACTTGTTCTTGTAATTTTGATATATCATCTTGCACTTCTTCCTCTTCATGAGTCATAGTAGAGCCTTTTGAGGGCTTAATGGGTTTTGAATTATTTTTAGGGACCATTTTAAAACTGAATACTGATATTTGTGCTTCAATGTGCCCTTGTAATCCCTTCAAACCTATTTTTTCAAACAAGACTTATGAAATTTTAAAAAAATACACACTTTTTTCTTGCTTTTTAGGAGCTCGATATTGAATTTGATGTATCTCTATGATTTTAGATCCCAAAGATATTATATCCAGTCCTTTATTAGCCCTCTGAATCATCTATCCAATGCCACAAGTCTGACATGATTTGGATTCTTCAAGGAAAAGTTATACCCAATCTACCACAATGACCTAATTATGGACTAGTGCAGTAGAGCGAAATTGTATGCCTGTCATGTGTCACTATTTCCTCCTTCGGCTATGAAATTGATACACAAGGAGCTACAGTTTGTGTACATTCAATTTTTTTTTATAAAATTGCAATATAATGCTCAGAGAGGGAGAGAGTTATGAAAACTTTCCAAAGGTCACCTATTTTAGATGAAATTTGAGAGCCTACAAAAACCCTAACTTCCACATGTCATATCTCTGAAAATATTGTGAACCAAGATATAAAATGTTTACAAGATGTTCCTCTAGATTTCTTTGCAAATGGTTTTTTTTAACATCTAAACCTTTGTATAAAAATAGTTATAGCGAAAATGCCATGATGACCTGTTTGAATGAGCAGAACCCTAGAATACAAAGCTCTCATACCAGATGTTATGAAAAAAGCTCCAAAAATAGAAGAAAAGATAGATAAAAGCCTTAGAAATTAGCCACTTAGAGGGGGAAATATCCTTTAAATTACATAAATGAACAATTCTTGGATGATACAAATGGAAAAACCTCCTTTCTATAAATATGAGTCCATGGGGTCACAATATAATCCTAGTTGACCTAACAATAATAATGTAAGGTCACAACAATAACAATAAGGGGGATACACTAACAATAATAAGGGAATACACTCGTAATATAGGGCCCTAATTATGGATTGCATCTGGTGAAATTAAATGCTCTAAATTGATGTATTGTTATTTGGTTCATAAGATTGTGCTGTCACATATTCTTGCTGCCTTGGTATTTCAATTCTAGTCTTTGATGAAATATTGATAACATGATGTTTATGATCATGATAGATATGTGTTTATGATCTAATATATCTATTGTTGCATGACTCCTGTAAAGACAAGATGATGACATGAATGAAAATGAATTTACATTATTTTCTATGATTTATGAGTATCTCACATTGTTGATCTACAACATAGGTCTAAGCCTCTCTCACAAAATGGAAGTCGCATAGCTGTGACCATGCCTATCAGTCTCATATTTTAAGTTTTGGTATGAATCGAGGGATATCTAACATATCTTTCCATTTTTAACTGATTTATGGAATTTTTGGAATTGAGCATGAAATCAGATGGTCACTTGGAAGATATCAGTTATGGATATGTGTTGTATATAACAGTAAGTCAACAGGAAAATTTTATATGTTTGAACTGAACTTGTGTTTGTAGGTGGCCGAGACATTCATATGAGTATGTCACTATGTCTCTGCTACGAAAGTTCGATATGATTTGGCTAATTAATAAATTGTGTTTGGAGCTTTTGACATGATGCTTAATGATTGATATATGTCTAGAATTATAGATCTTACCATGATCGTACATTTGAATTTGACATGATTTGATCTGGAGATATTTTATTTTCCCAGATGATAATGTTATGTGGGCATAGTGAACTCAGTGTCATATGTAAGTGTTCAGAACTATGGTTCTGTATTGGCCCCCTTTTTCCTAGCATAATGGTTGTTGTGACTCAGTATGAATATGGAACATGCATAACTTAACCTTGATGTATGCACTCACATCTTGTAACGAAAATGAATTGTAATGGAATGATTGACTTGTTGACTTGACAATAAATGAAGTCAAGAATTGATATGAGCTCTAACTATCACTGGTTGAATGAATTGATACTATGATATCAATGTACAAGATAATAGTTTTTGGTATGGATTCTAAACTATGATGAGTGATTTTTTTTTAAACAACATTGATTTAGGTAAGGATGAGCATGTTGGATTGGTAAGACATTATGTACTGAGAGCGTTGCATGATGCAAGCTTCCAAAATCAAAATTTTCCATATTTGATAGTTATCTAATGAAGTCGGGCTGACGAGTTCCAAGGTATGGCCTTGATTTTGATTATGGCTTTGGTTTTACATACTGTCAAGTCTACCCTTGATAGGCGATGAGCCTATGAAAATATAAGTAAGAGGGAGCTTGCTTCTAAATATTTTAAAGATGTATCATGGCACGATGAATCAATTTCTGGAATTTTGGAAATGAATCCCATGTTGCAAAAATGTTAAAATGTATTTGTGTAATGTAAATCCTTGGACACTCTGATTTAAAGTTAAAATGTTGTTGAATGTGACATGGGATTTGTTATTTTATTGAAGCTTCATGTTCCATTTTTAAAATACAGATGTATATGATCTGTATATAACATCATTAAGTTCATGATTGAGATGCTTCATTCATAATTTCCATCGAACATCTTTTGAAATATATTCATGAAAAATTCTACTTTTCAAGGTTGAGATATTTCTCCCATGATATGTAGCTTCATGAATGAAATGATGATGTTTGGGATTAATATTGATGAGCACATTTCGATGCTACTTTAATATGAGATCCACCATGATATAGTGGATGATATTTCCATAACACAACCAAGGTCGGGTACAATGTTGCTAGCATGGCTAACTGTGAGATAGGATGTAGAAGCTCCTTAGAGAGATGTCTGAGCATGATCTAGATAAGACATGGATAAATTGTGATGACAAATATTCTCATATACATATATTGTTGGAACTATGATTTCTCGATTCATTGAGATAATGCAGCTGTTTGAAACAAGATTAGGCTTGTGATTGACATCTCTGTGGCAGGGAGGATGATTATGGTATCCATGTGTGATTGAAACCTCTATTAGAGAGAGGATTATTATGATACCTTGATGTGATTGGTATCTTGTTATGATTTACATGATTTTGTATGTTCTAACATAACATTTTATTTGATGTCCTATATGAACATGAATCAACTGTTATTGTGCCAAGCATATACCAGATGTGAGTATGTTGAAAGCAGCACTGATTAAGGACATTAAGACAACTCTTCCTCCCTGTCTGAGCTCCTAGTAAGGGGAATTGAGATAGAAGGCTCCTAGGATTGAGGGAACTCTGGAAAATAGGGTGTATTCCCTATTTTTTAACCATAGGGTTGGATATGTTGCTCCCCTATATTCATTAGGTTGGAGAATGTTTCTCCCCTGATTGGTATTTGCAAAGTATACCACAGTTGACATCATACCCACAAGAAGGGATTGTCAGGAATACCACTCCTTGTTTGTGAAATTAGTTGAGAATGTAATTGGGATGTAAAACCCAGTTCGATAATGATTCAGGTGTTCTGCCATGTGAGTACTCAAGCTCATTGATGGGAAAATATGTAGTGTGAGTATTCAAGGTCATCAATGGGAAAATCAATAGGAAATAGGATGGGTTGAGATAACCTTATGAGGTTCTGGGTTGAGATTGAGCTCCCCGATGTGATACCAGGGTCAAGATGGGCTCCCCTGCATGGATGGATATCCTATTTCTAGATATGAGGTTGTACAGGTATAACTCCCCCATGAGATTCTGGGTCGAGAAGTGATCCCTGATGTGATTACGAGTTGAGGCGTGATCCTTGATGATATTCTCTCCGATGATGATTGATGAGGATATTCGAGGTAGTAGCCTGATGTTAGAGAATCTAGGTTGTAGCCTGATGGATGAAGAGTGGTAGCCTAAGCTCCAATCTTCTTCTTCTTCTAGGTCCGAGAATGTTTAGGACATGAGAAAGAAAATTCAAGATATAATATTGAATAATAATGAGAAGTGCATTTATGATTTTTAGTGAGAAATATCCACAACATGATGACTACGTTTCAGAGATGATTAATGACGATACATGATGATGGAGACTGAAATATTGATTGATGAACATATATTGCAGGTAGAATTCACCCTAGCTGTGAGGGAGTGTTAAAATTATGAAACTACGGTCAAATTACACTATGTACGTTTTTGTGGTAGAGATTATAATTTCATTATTTTCCTCTTTTCGAGAGGACAAAAATCGAGTTATAGATTGCCCCAATCGGTTAAGGGGAAGTTAAATTATGAATTATTTTATATATTAAAGTGAAATGGAGTGGGTCGGCCTAAACACATGTGGAATTATTCAATTTTGCATTAAACCGAAGTGGACGCATAAAAAAACTATAAATAGAGGTAACCTCAAGATCATTCTCACACACTTCCTCAAGCGATTGTCGATTTGCATCCATTGTCATGGTTCGTCTATTTTGCCTTGGCTCGCACAGGTTCAAAGGAATAATATCATACAAGGTTTAGGATCACAGGTGAGAGGCTTGGTTTGAACTAGGGCTTCTAATTCATAACCACAGGCAGAGAATTGCCAAATTCTGGATAGAGCCATGGGCACAACATGACTAGGTAGCGACCAAACTGTCATAACTGCAGATAGACAGTGTAAAGGTCCTGGCTAAGGCCTTAGGGCCAAATTGAGCTGATATAGGCTATAACCGCGTGCACAATGTGTTAATATTGTGGCCAGGTACCAATAGACAGAGGCACAAAGAACTATGGGCACAGCTAGGGTCCAGAAGGTTGTTTTGGGCTACCCATTCCCTCAGTCGCAGGCACATAGTGCCCTGATAACAACAAGGGAAGCTACAACCGCGGGTTAAGCATGTTGAGGTTGTGGCTAATGGTTTTTGGGCATATCTAAGCTTGATCCATCTCAGTGCTTTTTCAAATTATTGCAATCATGTTTGAAAGTGTCTTGGATTCATATTGAGGACTCGAAAGTTTTTTTTAGCGAATTTCAGTGATCAGTTGTATCCGGGGCTTCGTGCCATTGTAGATATTCTCTATGTATTTTTCACTGCAATATGTATCTACATTTCTCACTCAGTATTAGCAGTATTCATTAGTATATTATAGTTATTATCAGTGCATTTTAGTTCTCAGATTGAGGTTCATTCAACAAAGCTGTGTTTATGTTTTTACTATGGATATGCTAGTTGTTTTCTACATAATGATGATATGGATATGTGGATCATTGTACTCTTTTTTTCTGAATCATTTGATGATGATCTATTAAAGAAGAATAATTTTCAAGGTTTTTCCACATAGTGGGTTTTTCCCTAGTCTCAGACCAATCCTGGTGTCTCTATGTGTGCATGATTTTATTTCATTGTTCCTTTACATTCTGCTTCTTAGATTATGATGATGGTATTGTTCTCTCTATATAGTTTCTCATGTTGATTATTACTAATGTAGATCTAAATAATGATATAATTATATGGGGTGAATTTAACATTTTATTGAATAATTTCAACTATCAAAGAAAAGAACAATGTAGCTCTATGAAAAATTAACAAATCGAGGTTTTGGAAGCATCAAATAAGGTTTGAAGAATTTTTTTAAGGGCAGTGGCTTCTTTAATAGTGGGAATTCCAAAAATAAGAGTATCCTCCTCAAATTTATAGTGTCAAAAAGAGATATCATGAGAACCAAGAGGAATACCTTTTAGCTAGACAATTTGTAGAGCTAAGTTGTTATATATCCCTGACCCTTTGGCGATGAAGCGAAATATGTAGGGGAAATGGGGTATCCATTACTAATAACCATTGAGAGGAAAAAGTGGTAGAGGGACACCCATAGACTAGGATGGAGACATATTTTTTGGAAATTAGGGAAACAACCCAATGAATCAATCTTTCTAGAAACCCTAAAAAAGTGAGCACGTGAAAAATAAATTTCCATCTCAAATTTTCAAATGCTTTTGAAATATCATGTGTGATGAGCATATCTGGAGACTTATTGGATATAAGCAAGTGAATGTGTTCATGGGATAATATTATGTTGTGCATAATGTTTTTTCCTGGCACATATCTAGTTTTATCAGAAGATATAAGTGAGGGGAGAATAGTTTTTACTCAGTTTGCAATAACTTTGAAGTTGATTTTCTGGATAACATTACATAGAGAAAGAGACCTAAAATTTGAAGGAGAATCAATGGAATATTTTTTAGGAATAAGAAAAATAAAGGTAGCATTAAGGGTTGTTAATATACAGGAACGTTGATAATATTTAACTACTTTCCAAACATGATACATCCCAAGAATTTTCTAGTAATTCTGGTAGAACTCGGTGGTAAATCTATGAGGACTTGGGTACTTACATTTAGGCATTTCTATAATAGTTTCTTCCATTTTTTGAATGATATTATGTTCCCTTGTTACATGTTTGGGAATGTGGTAAGTTATTCTCCTAATGGCAGACATTTTCTTTAGAACCGGTTCCATAAGTGTGGCTTGGAAACTATCTATGAGTTCCTAGGCTATTGCATTATGGGTTTCAAATTTTTTGTGATTTGGTGTTTCGATTCTTGATATTATATTAAATTTCCTACGGTTGATATTGAATTTGTGGAATAATTTAGTGTCTTTTTCTCCCATGTTAAGCCATAATACTTGGGATTTTTGTCCACAAAGGATTTCTCATTGCATCAATATTTCCTCCATTTGGAGGTGAGTGACCACTTATTGCTATTCCATTCCTAAAATCTACCATTTTAAATTATTGCTTGTTTGATGGTGGCCATCTCTTGTTTTAGTAGCTTTAGTTTTTCCTTGTGTATCTTACCAAAATATTCAAAATTCCAATTCTTGTTTTTCATTTTGAGATATGGTAATCGTGGTTGGGAATAATAATTAGGGGTCCCAAGAAAATGAGCTTTTTATTTCCATCATTTTTTATACATTAGAGAGAAAATAAGGATACATTAACAAAAAATCCTTGAATTTTAAGGGTCTATTCCTAGAAATACCAATAGAGTCCATACATAGTTTTATGGCCCAATGATATGAACCATGGCAAAGGTGAATAAAGCCTCAAAATCCACAAAGAGGGTAATTTATTCATCGATTATATGAATCCCACCTTTTCTTTCACTGAAGTTTTTTATCAAGTTAATATCTCCACCCATAATCTAGAATATTTCCCATATAATATTTGAGGCCTTTTGGAGGTTCTGAAGGAATTTTTTTTTGTATTTTTTTTATTTTTATTTTTATTTTTTAATATTTTTTAATATTTTTAATATTCTTAGTTTACAGTTTTTTGGTTTTTATTTATTTATATTTTTATTTAATTATTATTATTATTATTATCGTTTTATTTTTATTTTTATTTTTTTAGCAGGAATACAAGGATCGTAAGAATTAGTTATGGAATTCAAATTAGCTGAAATAATGGGTTGAAATTTAGGAGTAATGACTTGGGTAGAGAAAAGGAATCCTAAAGAGTGACTGAGGAAGTGTTCCATGAAATAGTAATACCTCATGATGCTCCTTGAGCATCCCAAGCTACATAATCCCAGTTTCTCCAAACATTCTTTAAAATTTTGTTTAGAGACTTGCAAGAGAATTTCATTTCTTGAATGACAATGATGTTAGGGTGTTCTAGAAGAATTTTTTTTTTTGGAGTCTTTGATATGATTTCCCATTAATACCCCTAACATTCCATGAGACGAATTTCATTGATGATGTTTAGAGGAGGGTTGAAAGATGGCATCCATTAGTGAATATCTAAAAATATTCACCACGTGATCTTCTAAGTCATGTAGTAATTAACTATTACTTTTCTTCATTTTTTGTTTAGTTCATTTGGAATATTTAATTTATATTTGGTAGAATTTATTTTGATTCCATGAGAGGAAAAATAAGAGCTATGGTTAGGGCTATTACCCGGTTCATGAGCTTGATGAAGAATTAGATATTTCTTTTAGGTATATCTTCTAGTGATGATTTAATTTTCTCCTCGGGATGGTTGTTGGGTATTTGTTTCTCTATTCCTCTATAAGAAATTGAATACCAATGTTTTGTAGGTTAATTTCCCTAAAATATTCTGCATCAAAAATATGACGGGGGTTATCCTCCATTTCTAGATCCTCTTGGTAAGGGGGTTATCCTCCATTTCTAGATCCTATTGGTAATCTTTGCCAGTTGGTTGGCTATTCCCATAGTGTTGAAATTCAACAAGATGATGAGCTTAGTGAAAATGAGTCGCCTTCACTAAGTGGGTCCACAGGCTATTTTTGGCGCAAGTCTATTTTTAGACTATGTATATTTTTAGACATGGTGATCATATTTTAGAAGTTGTAGGATGCAATTTGTGGATGGTTAGTCAAGTTGGAAAAGTATATGAAATTATATTTTTATAATATTGGGTGAATTATATTTATAGATAATCAATCTAAAACTAGAAATGTCAATTATTATTAGCTCTTAATAATAATCCGACAATAAACAACAACATATTCTCTTGGAGCACTTAATTTCAGTGTACATATTTGTAAAATCAGTGGACTGAAGGAATTACGCAATTCCCAGGGTTTATTGGTGGTTCATGCATGGAGGACTCAGTTAGAACTGAAGTGGAAAAGTTATGACAAACTTGGAAGAGTAGTTCATGGAGTTGTTATTCAGTTTAACTCAGTTAATGGAGTTAAACTCAGTTGAGCTAGTTGTATCTAGTCTAACTGAATGATACACTAGTGAGAGTGGAGTGAATTAATTAGTTAATTAATTCAAAAATAATAACTCATTAATCAACTGAAAAATACAACAGTTAACTACAGTGCATGTCAATTCCAGTGGAGACCTAGTGGAGAGATAGGTGAAAGGGCTAGATGGACTATCTATTGTGACTATAGTGATGCATTTATTGCACCACACACACATTGGAGATGCCAATGAGGATTGAGTAGTCAAGGAAAGGGTAATTCAAATTCATTTATAGCTATTCTTTAGCAGCGATTGCATAGTGGAGACAAGCTATGAGGTGGCATGAAATCGGTGCATGGATTTGCAAATTTCTTTTGATTAGTGTGTGGAAATTGATTGTACTGAGAGCTTGATGTACTAATCTTTGTATGATATTGTTACATGATATCCATGATACATAATATATGATAGCTGAGGTTTTCAGCTTCAGGATTTCCCGTTAAACAACTATGTTATGTGTGATTGTTTTTATTTGCTTCATGTGTTTTCAATTGAATGTTTAATTTCCGCAAAATATTAATGGTGGAAGGATTCTGTATTTAGTAAGAAGATAAATATTGTTAGATCAGGAGAATCTGGACTTATACATGCATCTTGTATAAAATTTCTACATGGTATTAGAGTAGTGTTAAATCTTGAAGATTGTATTTGTGAATAATTGTTGAGTTTGTGCTGGTGGACAATTTGAATTTTCCGCAGAAAATTCTTGGTGCGACAACTGAGTATACATTGAAATGTATTTCAATGGGTTGCGATTAGAGTATTCTCTTGATGGGAGCTCGAATTACATAGCCTGGAAGGATAGGATGGAGGCTGTGTTGGAGGATAATGGACTGAAGTAGTTCATTGATAGTTTCCAAAGTTGGGATCTAGCGATGCTGCATTACTTTACGCATGGAAAAAGAAGGTAGTAAAGACAAGAAGAATTCTGTTGGAAGGTGTGAAGGACCATATTGTGTCTAGCCTTTACGAGAAAGCCACTCCATTTCCAATGTGCAAGGCTTTGACAGATGTTTTCCAAAGCAGCAGTGACCAAAGGAAGTTGGCGCTAAAAGACAAGCTCAGAAAAATAAAAATGGAGAAGGGCGACAACATTCCAAAATATCTCATGAAGTTTGTCCAATGTAGGGATGAACTGGGAAGTGTGGGGATTACTGTTGATGATGAAGACTTGGTGAGCTTGGCTCTCCTTGGGCTTCTGAAGAGTTTGCATAGCTACGAAGACTCTGTTAATGGATGGGAGAAACTACCAGGATGGGAGCAACTTTGGTCAGAGCTTGTGCAGGAGGAGATATGGCGAGGTACCAGGGATGGCTCTTCATCGAAGAATGAAGACGAAGAGAGTTGTGATTTGGTTGCCAAAGAAAGGAAAGGGAAGGGGAAGAAATTTCCTTAAAAATACGATGCTAAAGGCAAGAAGCAAGATTTGTCCAAAGTGAAGTGTTTTCACTGTCACGAACATGGGCATTTCACCACTAACTGCCCATAGAAGAAGAAGAACAAGAAGGTTGCTGGAGATGTAGTTGGAGAGGCCTTAGCCTCACAATTTGAACTTGATTTCTCTTTGATCGCATGCTTGGTTTCAAGCTATATGGGATCAGTGTGGTATATTGATAGTGGTGATTCCTTCCATATGACGGGAGACAAGGAGTTGTTTAGTGACTTGGAGGAGAAGGACCTTCAAATGCATATAGAGATGGGTGACGATGGTTGATACAGTGCAACTGGTATTGGGACCATTACCTTTGAGAGGAAAACTGGTAATCCATTCTTGTTGAAAGATGTTATGCATGTTCCAGGTCTGAAGAAGAACTTGGTCTCGGTCAAAATGCTGGAAGACAAAGGCTATGCCATTGTTTTTAGCGATGGAAAAGCTTTCCTGTGACATAAACAATGGGTCAAACCAAGAGGATAGGGATTTGAGTTAAGAATCCCTACAAGCTGGAGGAAGATGGCTGCTCTGCAATGATGGGCAAAGCAGAAAAAGTGGTGAGCCGAGATGAGGGTGAATTATGGCACAGTAGATTGGGCTATCTTCACCATGGCGCTTTGAAAATTTTGCAGCATATTTCTACTGGAATTCCCAAGGGTACTCTTGCGCAGTCATATCAGTGCAAGGGATGTAATATGGGTAAGTTTGTGAAGACCACCTTTCATGAGAAAGAGAACTGTGCTTCGATGATCCTAGAGAGAATTCACACAGACGTGTGTGGACCTTTCTCGGTTGCTTCAATGGAAAAACAAAGGTATTATGTTATATTTGTTGATGACTATTCTCGTAGATGTTGGATATTCTTCGTTCAGAAAAAGAGAGAAACATTCTCAAAGTTCTATGAGTTTAAAGCATTGGTGGAGAAGGAGTCGGGGAAGAAAATGAAAGCTCTACGGAGTGATAATGGTGGTGAATACATCTTAGGCGAATTCAAAGACTTCTGTAGCAAAGAAGGAATTCGAAGAGAACTCATAGCGCCTCATAACCCATAGCAGAATGGGGTCACGGAGAGGAAGAACAAAACAATCGTGGGTGCTGCACGAGCGATGTTGCATGACTAGGGCCTATCGATGCACTTGTGGGTTGAAGCATGCAACACTGCGGTTTATGTGCAAAACCGTTGTCCTCATAGAGTACTTGGCATGAGTACACCTGAAGAAGCTTTTACTGGTAAGAATCCTGATATTTCTCATTTGAAGATTTTTGGCTCATCTGTTTACATTCATGTGACAAAGGATGCCAAGAAGAGGCTGGAGACGACTGTAGAAGTTGGGATATTTGTGGGGTACACAGAAACACCCCATAATTATCATGTGTATTTTCCAAACAGTCGGATGATTGTGGTGCGATGGGATATAAAACTCAATGAGGTGAAAGTTATGAAGCTATCGCTTGAGAGGGAGCTATAGTTGCATGCAGAGGAGGAACTTCTTGTTCCCAAAGATGAGCCTCTAGATGTGGATCAGCCACAGGAGGAGATTCATGGAGTGGAGGAGTCCACTCATGTAGAACCAAACATTAGAAAAGGCAGAAAGCGTACCACAGAAGATGAGAGACTGAAGCTTGATGCGGCACAGAATGTAGGAGTCCCTACATCACAGCGCAGACAAAGACAATCACCTGACTGATTTACTGGATACATGGCTCTTATGAGAAAGTGTTTCATGAAAGAGCCATCTTCTTTTGTAGAAGCAGTGCAGGAGCCCACATGGGTAGATGCCATGGTGGAGGAGTATGAATCCATTTTTAGAAACAGTGATTGGGAGATTGTTCCAAGGCCGATGGGTAAATTAGTTGTAGGATCAAGATGGATATACAAGGTAAAGAAAGTTGCTGATGGGAGCGTCGAGAAGTATAAGGCAAGATTTGTTGCTTGGGGCTTCTCACAGATTATGGGTATTGATTATGAATAAAACTTTGCACCTGTCGCAAGGTATTCTTCCATAAGGACCATGCTTTCTCTCTCAGCGCTGATGGGTTGGCACATTCATCAGATGGATGTGAAGACTGTGTTCCTTAATGGGATCATGGAGGAAGAGGTGTACATTGAGCAGCTTGAAGGATTTGAGATCTTCAGCAACGATTCGCATGTGTGTATGCTCAAAATAGCACT
Organism: Pinus albicaulis; assembly: GCA_034641835.2. Taxonomy (NCBI): domain Eukaryota; kingdom Viridiplantae; phylum Streptophyta; class Pinopsida; order Pinales; family Pinaceae; genus Pinus; species Pinus albicaulis. The sequence continues at coordinate 841,555,748 of CM076582.1, read as the reverse complement.
GTATGGGCTAAAGCAAGCACCACGTGCTTGGTACACACGGATCGATAGCTATTTCACTAGACTTGGCTTCACCAAGAGCGAGGCAGATGGAAAACTGTACCAAATTATGGTGGAGGGTAAACTTTTAATTATTGTTCTTTATGTTGATGATTTAATACAGACGGGTGATGAGCAGTTGATACACTCATGCAAGGCAGATCTTGCAAGGGAGTTTGAGATGAAGGATTTGGGCCTCCTTCATTATTTCCTTGGATTGGAAATATGGCAGTGGGAAGGTGAATTATTTGTGTCTCAAGGCAGGTATGCTCGGGAGATACTTGAGAAGTTTCACATGCAAGGCTGCAAGCCTATCGACACTCCTCTTCCAGGAAATTGGAGGAAAGAGGATGCTACATCGGCAGAGGTAGTGGATGTCACTGTTTATCGACAGTTGGTGGGTTCGCTCATGTATTTAGTTAATACAAGACCAAACATATGCTATGCGGTGAACCAACTTTCACAAGCGATGGTTAAGCCTACCAAGCTCTTTTGGAAGGTAGGCAAGCATGTCTTGACATATCTCAAGGGCACATCTGAGTATGGTTTATGGTATAGACAAACAGATGAGGTGAATTTGCATGGCTTCATGGATGCAGATTGGGTAGGAAGCCCAACGGACAAAAAGAGCACATGAAGAGGGGTTTTCAGTATCAGATCTACAATAGTTTCTTGGTACAGAAGGAAATACATATCCATGGTACTTAGTTCAGTGGAAGCATAATACATAGCAGCAATTCAAGCTGCATGTGAGGCTATCTGGATGAGGAAGATCGTAGTTGGTTTGTTCGGTTCACATTTAGATCCTACAATGATACATTGTGATAATCAAAGTTGCATTAAACTCTCGATTAATCCTATGTTTCATGATATATCTAAACATATTGATATACGATATCATCATATGAGAGATTGTGTGTAGCAGAAGATCATGTTGCTTCAGTACATTCCTACGGAAGATCAGGATGCAGATATTCTGATGAAGGCACTCACCATGAGCAAATTTTAATACCATAGAGGTAGGATCGAGGTGAAGGATAATCCCTATCTTATTGAGAGGGAGTGTTGAGATTAAACAAGATGATGAGCTTAGTGAAAATGAGTCACCTTCACTAAGTGGGCCCGCAGGCTATTTTTCTATTTTTAGACTATGTCTATTTTTAGACATGGTCATCATATTTCAGAAGTTGCAGGATGCTATTTGTGGATGGTTGGTAAAGTTGGAAAAATAGATGAAATTCTATTTTTAGAAAATTTGGTGAAGGCTATTTATAGTTCATCGATCTAAAAATAGAAGTGTCGATTATTATTAGCTCTTAATAATAATCTAACAATAAACATCAACTTATTCTCTTGGAGCACTTAATTTCAGTGTACAGATTTTTCAAATCAGTGGGCTGAAGGAATTACACAATTCCTAGGGTTTACTGGTGGTTCATGCATGGAGGACTCAATTAGAAATGAAGTGGCAAAGTTATGACAGAGTTGGAAGAGTAGTTCATGGAGTTGTTATTCAGTTTAACTCAGTTAATGGAGTTAAACTCAGTTGAGCTAGTTGTATCTAGTCTAACTCAATGATACACTAGTGAGAGTGGAGTGAATTAATTAGTTAATTAATTCACAAATAATAACTCATTAATCAACTGAGAAATACAACAGTTAACTACAATGAATGTCAGTTCCATTGGAGACCTAGTGGAGAGATAGGTGAAAGGGCAAGATGGACTATTTGTTGTGACTATAGTGATGCATTGATTGCACCACACACACATTGGAGATGCCAATGAGGATTGCGTAGTCAAGGCAAGGGTAACTCAAATTCATTCATAGCTATTCTTCAGCAGGGATTGCACAGTGGAGGAAGGCTATCAGGTGGCAAGAAATCGGTGCATGGATTTGCAGATTTCTTCTGATTAGTGTGTGACGATTGATTATACTGAGAGCTTGATGTACTAATATTTGTATGATATTGTTACATGATCTCCATGATACATAATATATGATAGTTGTGGTTTTCATCTTCAGTCTTTCCCATTAAACAACCGTGTTATGTGCGATTGTTTTTATTTGATTCATGTGTTTGCAATTGAATGTTTAATTTCCGCAAAATATTAACAGTGGAAGGATTCTATATTTAGCAAGAAGATAAATATTGTTAGATCATGAGAATCTAGACATATACATGCATCTTTTATATAATTTCTACACATAGTTTATTTTTTGGGGTGGTTACTGACTGATTTTTCCTAATCTCTTCTAGTTTGGGCTTTTCTACTTTGGTAGATGTATCATTTTCTTATATTTTTTAGAGGACCATTTACCGGTTATGGCCTGCTACATTTTCAGAGGTTGGATTCATTGTTCCTTTTTCTGTTTTCTTCATTTTATTGATGACCATGGTAAACCTATCATGATCCAAGGAAATATTTACTTATGCATTTTGTTGGACTCAGTTTTCTAGGAATTATTGGAATAGATTATCATATTCATGGAATTTTCAAGATATAAAGGTGATTTTATCATAGTCTATTTTTTGTTCCCATATTTCATCTTCACTTCTTAGTTGAATAATTCATAAGAGGGGATCGAATATGTTTAGATAAGTATAAAGGTAAGCATAGGAAGTGTATCGATCTTGTTTTGGCGTATTCAAGTTCATAAAACGATGCCCTATGGAATTACCAATGATCTCTAATATTTGACGGTCCAAAAGATCCTGAGGGAGAGAATAAATATGGATCCAAACTAGTGCCATAGAAAAGTCTTCTCTCTTGGGGTGGAATCTTTGAACTCATGGCTTCATGAATAAGCTAGTCAAATTCAGGAAATATGGTCCCCGCTAAAATATGTTATCTATATCATCTATATAGTTCAATATGGTCGTGAAGAAAACCTTGGACTCTAGCTTGAGCTCAAGATCCTCTTTAAGTGTCCAGTTCTTCTAGATCAAATTGAGTATGGTTTTTCCTGATATCTAGAGACCTACAAATTTTCATATTACCACATGCTCTCTCATATATTCAAATTTTCCTCTATTTTTTATGATGGGATTTCTAGGAGGGGAGCTTTAACTGTCTGAAGAAGAAGGTAGAAACTTTACATTGATTATTTTAAACATTAGTAACTAGTCTAAAACAAAATCACTTATTTTTAACTATGAGATTAAATAATATAGCAAAAAAACTTATATGGATTGAATTTTTTTTCTTTTGTTTCATTGGTTATAGTTATGTATGCTTATATATCACTCATAAACTAAAAAATACAATGTAGTTGGAAGATAAATAAAAGAGATCGTCTATTTCAATTTTTTTTTTGGTTAAGCGAGATATCCTATGGGGCACACATTGGGGCACACATTGAATTCAAAGTTATTTTCAGATTGTCTCTTACCTCCAACACCCACCCAAAAGTTTGGCTTAACACCAAATATTAAATATTAATAGCTAATTTAAAACAAAATCACTTATTTTTAACTATGATATTAATTACCATTTTTATAATACAGCAATGATAAGCAATGGAAAAAAAAACATATATGCATTGACTTTTTTTCTTCTATTTCATTGGTTACAATCATGTATGCTTATATGTAACCCATAAACTAAAACTACGGTGTAGTTGGAAGAGAAATAAATGAGAACGTCCACTGCCCTTTTTTTTTTTGGCTAAGTAGGATATCCTATGGGGACCACATTGAATTCAAAGTTATTTTCAAATTGTCTCTTACCTATAGCACCCACCCAAAATTTTGGTTTAACACCAAATCTTGGGTTTGTGCTTTCTTGTTCAAGGTCTTAAGGATTACGCCTATGTTTCGTATTAACCAAATTCGCTAGTTTCCTTAGTATCATCGAATCCTATCAATGCTCACACTAACATTTTTTTATATCCTTGTATTATTTTTAGATAGCCACTACAACACCCACCAACATTTTTGGCTTATCACAAAATTTTGAGTTCCCCCTCATTTTTTCAAGGTCTCAAGGATTATGCTTATGTTCCAGATTAGCCAAATTCTCCAGTGTCCCCAATGCCATCGAATCCTTTCAATCCTCAAACTTACATATGGCTATATCCTTGTCTTAGAGTTTGATTATCATACTCCTTAATCGATATCATCTCATACATTTGCAAGCATTATGTTTTCATGGGATGGATTCTGAATGATTAGCAAGTGTCTCGTATTGATGATCACACTCAAACTTTTCCCTCATCTTCTTGAGTGCATTAGGATTCTAGTAATTGTCGCTTCATTAAAACCCTATACTATTATGCTGACATCCTTTATCCCTGCCATTAATCATGTGTTTGGATGCTAACTTAACAAAGGACCTTCACTTGTGCATGTAAGTTTATGAGCTATGTCACTTGTCTTTATTTTAAAGAAATATCTATACATCCTAAGCATTTTCATTGTTAAGGACACTTAAAAGTTATTGGTGCGTCTTATAAAATTCACTTCGATTTGGCCAGTAATCACCTTATCTAGTATACATTTATTGAAATTTATTTAAATTATTTATCTTCCACGATTTGATTAATTTATAATTTATTGTGGTATGTAGCGTGAGCAAACGGGAGCACATCATATAGTGGCAAACCAAAGTGTAGAGGCTATTAACAGTGGCCAATGCACTTAAACTTCCCATTAATTATTCGATTGGATCAACACATGTTAGAAAAAATAATTGACACTATATGATGCATTAGCTTATGAATTTGTCAATCTAGATGACATTGATGTGACCTTGATTCAATTGGAGGGCTTGATGACATTAAACAAGCATTGCACAAACTAGTTATTATTCCATTACATAGACCTCGTTTATTTTCCCATGGAAGTATTTCAGAAATACAAAAGCGGGTACTGTAATATGGCCCACCAGTTACAGGAAGACGTTGCTTGTTAAAGTAATAGCGAAAGAGTCACGGAATTTTTTTTATGAATGTTTAGATAACAAATATCATGAGAAAATTGTGTGGTGAAGCCAAAAAGCTTGTTTCTTCTCTATCCTCCTTAGCATGTAAGCTTCAACCTGCTGAATCTTTATTGATGAGGCCGATGGTTTTTTAGGTCAATGACATTATAGACAGCATGAAGTTGTGACGAATATGAAGAAAAGTTTATGGCATTGTGGGAAGGATTCACCGCTGATTAGAATGCTTGAGTTATGGTTCTTGTTGTGACAAATAGGCCCTAGGAACTTGATCAAGCAATATTGTGCCATCTTCCCCAAGCATTTGAAGTCATCATGCCAAACTTTGCATAGAGCGAAAATATTCTCAAAGTAACTCTAAAAGGTAAAAATGTTGAGCATAATATTGACTCTGATCATATAGCTAGCTTATGTGAACGCTACAGTGGTTCTGATTTAACATAACTTTGTAAGTAAGCACTGTGTATCCCAATCAGAGAATTGTTGGATTAAGGAAGGGGACCTGTGACCATCTTTAATGCGATTATCCTCTCTCTTGTCAACTCCCTTAGTCGTTAATCGTGCTGCATCTAAAAAATGTTACCCAAAAACCCATCTACCTTGCTATCTTGTGACCCATATTTCCCTCCAAAATGCGACTAGGTTATCCTATTGATCCCTTAATTCGCAAATTCGAAAAACAGTACCGACGAAAGTCGAATATTTATGCGACCTAGCTTATTATACGACTATGTGACCTCCCTAGATGTTACAGTTACCAAATATGACCCTCCATATGTCGTCATTCCCAAATGCTATCTATATTATTCACATTTCTATCTACGTGTCACAGTTCCACTTACGAGTCACAATATCCATCTACGACCTCTCCTACACTCTGTATTAATGCTTCTCACCTACCGATGTGACCTATGCGATGGAAGCTAGGAGTGAAACCTACGATGGAAGCCAGGAAGCCTAAGTCACATTTCCAAATGCGTCTTCCATTGCTTATGTGTTGGTCTACTTCACTGGTGTTTGAAAAAGTGATTTGGGTGCCAGTAAAAGGGATAACGTCATGCCACAACCATTATAAAGGAGAAAACAATAATTGTGCTTGATATCAACGATCAAAAGAATATATATGTATTGAGAAATGTGGCAAAACATCTGTACATATATCAATTGCATGGGGAATGTAGTATGTATATATGAAATCCCCATTCAAACAATTCACGAAGAGACAATATCCCACAAAATTCGCACTACGAAAGCTAGATATTGGAAAGAGCAATTGCTACATTGAATTTATATGTTGATAACATGATTGTTGTGCGCATGGTGGCTTTGAAATGACATGAATTTTATAAAGCAACCTGCAAAAGAGACAATAACACATTGCAAAGGAGAGTAGTCTCATTGGTCACATACAAGGTATGTAATAATCAATGGCTCGTGGCATAGGCTCATGTTGAAAGGTTACACTCTTGGTGGATAGAGAATGAAGTTGCGATAGGGTAATATTAGTATCACAAAATATTTATTAATTTTTTTTGTATGCACCAAAATGATGATGGGTGCCACATATAAAGTCGCGCTGCCAAAATCATCACACTATATTAATAATGCATTTTCTCAAGTCCCTATAATTTCAGCTGCTTCTTCTGAGTTAACGCATGCTTATGGAAATAATTATTCTTGTAATGTGTGAAAATGTTTTTAAAATAGATGATTCTTCCTCAACAGACAGTCGCAGAGAGATATTACTCAAGATAATAGGTTCACGAAGATAAAATCATAGTTGCCCACAACTGAAATGGAGCTTCAATTCAAACAAATTTACTGGGAATTTACTGGGAGTTAAACAGAGAAAAATATAGTAAGTGATAGAAACACAATAAAATTGGTTTATAATTTCTAAAACATGAGATACATTCATATGGAGATTGGGGATCTAAAACACCACTTTTACTGAGATTTACATTTTACTAGGGGTTGTAGGAGTAACTCTGTGTAAAACCTGTAACAAGCAATTTTACACACCCACCACAAATCTCTCCACAATTTTCTCCACTTGAACATCTGCAACATTAAAAAAAAAAAACTTCTACATACTTATATATTCAAAACATTATTTTCAACACATTAATTCATGATACAGTAAAAAATTAATAAGCTATTATATATTTTCAATACTCATAAGCTATTATACTAAAATTATTTTTCTATATTTTTGGGAACATATGTGAGTTGCCGAAAATTATTTTTCTATATTTTTGAGAACATATGTGAGTTGCGGAATAAATGTATCGACCATATGTTTCATCAACCTTTCATTAAATGGTCATTTGACTTTAATTATTTAATGTGTTGTGGAATGTGAGGTTTTTAATCGCACTTAGAATTTCATTTAAGCCATGTCCTTCATCCTAAAATCAAAATCCGCAACTTGAAAAATATCTACTTGAGGTATGGTTGCTGTGAGTATATTTAATGTAATGGTTGATATTATTTTTCCAATACTCCCCCTTAATCACAATTAGTGACATTGACAATTCTAAAACAATATTTGAGATAAATAAATAAATAAATCCATGTGCCAATGGTTTTGTGAATATGTCTGCAAATTGTTCTTGTGACTTGCAATGTTGCAACAAAATTTCACCATTGTTAACCAATTCTCTTATAAAATGATATTTAGTGTCAATGTTTTTTGTTCTGTTGTGAAAAACATAATTTTTTGATAGTGCAATTACATAATTGTTGTCACATAAAATAGTGGTTGTTCCCTTTTGTTCATGGCATAAATCCCTCAACATTCTTCTCATCCAAACTTATTAACACAATGTTGTTGTTGTGGCGACATATTGAACTTCTGCTATTAACAATGAAAGTATCAGCTTCTTCTTTGAGGCCCATGAAATTTCTCCCGAACCTAAATGAAAAACATATCCTAATGTGCTCTTTCTATCATCAAAACTTCTTGCCCAGTCACTATTTGTGTAACCAAACAACCTAAAATCATTTGTAGAAGTGTATAAATTACCATACTCCTTTGTCCCATTAACATACCTTAAAATTGTTTTGGCTCCTTTCCAATGTGTCTCCTTGGGTGTGTCCATGAACCTTGACACCAAGCTCAATGTCAGATTTACTTTGTTTCTACAATATTCTTTGTGGTAAAATACATTAAGCTTCCCACGACACATTTGTATAATGTCGGATTTACCTTGTTTCTGCAATATTCTTTGCTCAACTTCAACCGCATGACAGTTGGAGTTTGTGAGGACTTGTTGTTGTGCACATTAAACCTCTCCAAAATGTATGCTACATACTTTTCTTGAGAAATAAGAATACCAGTTTCTATTTACTCCACTTTTATGCCCAAAAAATACCTTAAAAACCCCAAGTCAGCCATTTCAGACTCACTTTTCATGACTTCTTTGAAATAAAGGATGAGGAAATCATCACTTCCTATAAAAATAAAATCATTTACATATAAAACAACAATAAGATGTTTACAATCACCCTCTTTGATGTAGAGAGTTGGCTCATCGTCACATTTATCGAAGCCATTTTCCATCAAATAAGCATCTATCTTGCTATACCATGCACAGAGTGCTTGCTTCAGCCTATAAGGAGGTTTCCTCAACCTATACACCTTGTCTTCTTTGCCTTCTACCTCATAACTAGGTGGCTTCACAACATATACTTCCTCTTTCAGCACTCCATTCAAAACTTTGATTTTACATCCATTTAATATAGTTTCCATTTGTGTTGTGCAGCAATCGACAACATTGTACGCATTGTCTCAATCCTTGCAATTGGTGAAAATGTCTCCAGATAATCTCTTCCATGCTGCTGCCTGTATCCTTTCACAACTAGCCTTGCTTTATGCCTTTCAATATTTCCTTCAATGTTGCTCTTGGTCTTATAGACCCACTTCACTCTGATGAATTATCTTCCTTGCAGAAGGTCCACTGACTCCAATGTTTCATTATTTTTCTATTGCTTCTATTTCTTCATCCATTTCCAAAACCCATTTTTCTTCTTGAATGCATCCTCAAAATGGATTGGGTCATCTACATGAAAAAACAATGCAAATAGGGAATTCAGACCAACACTACTTTCAACTTCATTTTGCTCTTATATTTCATTCAATTTTTTGAATTTTTGTCTTCTTATGCTTGCAGAAGATGGGCTTGACAAGTCACTTGATGTTGTGCTTGAGGTAGAGGGCATTGTGGGTCTTTGCGGTGTGCTTGGAGAAGCACTTTCTTGAATATGTGACATTGTCTTATTATTTTTTGATGATGTCACTTGGTGACTACTTTGTTGAGCTTATGAACGTGTAGGAGGAGTGACCATTGAGGAATCACTTGCTATGGTCAATCCTTCTATGTCTTCATGTGGTATACATGTTTTCACATTGATTTTCTTCTCTAGACTTCCATCCCATGCTTCCTCTTCTATGAAATGAACATCTTAGCTAATTATGACCGTCTTGGTTGATGGATTGTAGAGCTGATATGCCTTGGATTCATCACTATATCCAAAAAATATGCATTTATCCGCCTTGTTGTCCAATTTCTTCCTTAATTCATCTGAGACATGTGAATAAGCCACACATCCGAACAATCTCATGTGAGTGCCACCATGCTTTCTTCCACTCCATGTCTCTTGAGGAACCACATTCTTCATACTTTTGGTTGGAAACCTATTAATGATATATGTTGTGCAACGTAGGTTTTAAATATGTACATAAATTATCTACAAACGAAGTGTCAAAATAGAAAATAAACAATAGCGAGAGCATAAAACATAAAATATATATACACAAATATTTTTCCCTGGATCCCACATCGGGACGACCAGCTTCATTTTTCATTATATTCCTTTCAGTGTTACAACACATATATATACATGTCGAAGCATACATAAACCCCAATCCATTACCGTTGATTAGAACATAACCGTAGTTCCCTTGACCGGATCTACAAAATACCAAAAGCCGAAAACCATCGTCTCCCAAAACCATGGGTGGGTCCGCCCACCGAAAATGTTTTTCCTAGGGTGGTGCCCCGGACCCTGGCAGGGGGAGCTGTCGCCCCCTATTATTCTCGGTGTAATGTACAACACATGGGACTAATCGTGGAAAGAATATAACACATACCCAACATTCTCCCACTTGTTCTTTTCTTTCCATAGGGGACCACAACAAAGCTTAATAATCAGTCCAGCTCTGCAACACCCATTGTTTCTCTACACCAAGAGAACTTCTGAGTGCTCACAGAATTTGTCAATGCATCTGCAACATTTTTCAAAGTGTCCACCTTTACTAGAAAAACTCTTTTATCCTCAACCATATCTCTTACAAAGTGATATTGAACATAAATATTCTTTGACTTTGAATGATAAGTAGGGTTCTTAGCCAAGAAAATTACACTTTGGCTATCACATTTTATCCTTATAGCTTGCTACACCAACCCCATAATTTAACACAATCTCTGCAGCCAAACTACTTCCTTGCTTGCATGAGTGGTTGCCATCTATTTTTCCTCTATATTTGAAAGAGCCACTATAGACTATCTTTTACTCATATAACCGACTGCAGCTCCAAATACGCTAAACACATACCCACTTGTAGATCTTCTTTGGTCCAGATATCTAACCCAGTCTGCATCAAAAAAACCATGAATTTCCAACACTCTTTCGAATCCTGGTCTTCCCTGGTAACACAAGCCATAATCACTAGTGCCACACAAATATTTGAAAATGCACTTCATTGTTGTCCAATGCTCCTTCCCTAGGTTTGACATAAACCTACTCAATACTCCCACTGCATGTGCAATTTCTAGTCTCATACAGACCATTACATGCATCAGGCTACCCACTGCACTTGCATATGGAACACAGGGAATATCCTCCTCTTCTTCTTATGTCTTGGGACACTATTCAACAGACAACTTTACACCTACAGGAATAGGAAAATTCACTGTATTACTATCCTGCATATTGAACCTATGAAATATAGTCTCAACATACTTCATCTGGTTTAACCAGAGCTTCCTCTTTGACCAATCTCTCTTAATTTCCATGTTCAAAATATAGTTTGTAGCACCAAGATCCTTCATGTCAAATTTGGAGAACAATTGGGTCTTCAAATATTGGACAATTTCTTTGTCATTTCCAATCAACAACATATAATCCACATACAAGACCAAATAAATAACACGATCACCAATTAATTTAAAATAAACACAGTGATCGTCCTTGCTTCTGGTGAAGCCAAGTCCTAGTATATAGGTATCAAATTTATGATACCACATCTTTCGTGACTCTTTTAACCCATATAGAGACTTCTTTAACCTGCATACTAGTTCATTCTTCCCCTTCACCATAAAGCCTTCAGGTTGTTTCATGTAGATCTCCTCTTCCATATCCCTGTGACGAAATTTTGTCTTCACATTCGTCTATTCTTCCTCAAAATCAAATGCAGCAACAAAAGATAAAATTAATCTAATAGAAGTAACTTTGGAAACACGAGAAAAAATATCACCAAAATCAATTCTCGACACTTGGAAATAACCTTTTGCTACCAATTGAGATTTCCATTTCTCCACCTTGCCTTCTACATTCATATTCTTCTTAAACACCCATTTTCTCTTGATGGGCTTCCTTCCAGCCGACAGCTCCACCAGATCCCATGCCTCTTTTTTGTGCAAGGATGCCATTTCATCAACCATGGCCTCCTTCCAGAGTTTTCCATCCTCTAAATCTAGTGCCTCCCTGACGGTTCTGGGATCATCATTAGTTATAGTTAAAGCAAAATTTGAATAAAAAGTAGATGTACTATACCTTTTTGGCTGTCTTCTTTCACGAACTGATCTTCTCACAACTGGCATTTGTGGCTCTTCCTCTTCTGAGTCTTCTTCTATTGTAGAGTTTGATTCATCCTCCTTTAGCTCAAACTCTATCTTCTCAGGTTCCCTTGGTAGGACTTCATGTTTAACAACATATTTCACCTATCTAAACACCACATCTCGACTGTACACAACCTTCCTTGTTTTTGGGTTCCAAAGCTTGTAACCCTTTAAACAATCCTTATACCCAATATAGATGCACCTTTCAGATTTCTTATCCAACTTGGTCCATTTATCCTTTGGAACATATACATATGCATCACATCCAAATACTCTCAGATGTGAAAGAGATGGTTTCTTACCAGTCCATACCTCATGTGGAGTCTTATCCTCCAACGTTGATGAAGGTGATTTGTTAAGCAGGTAACATGTAATCTCCACTGCCTCTGCCCATAATTCTTGTCCTAACCCGGTACAACTGAGCATGCCTCTTGCCTTTTCCATCAACGTTCTTTTCAATATTTCTGCAACTCTGTTTTTATAAGGTGTTTATGGAGTAGTATTCTACTGTTCTATACCACACTTCTTACAAAAATCTTCAAATTCCTTCTTGTAGAACTCCACACCATTATCAGTCCTCAACACCTTTATCTTCTTCTCTGTTTGGTTTTCTACCAGAGCCTTAAATTCTTTAAATCTATCAAAGACTTAAAATTTCTTCCTCAAGGAATATATCCATGTATTCCTTGAGAAGTCATCTATGAAAGAAACATAGTACACAGATTTACCCAGTGATTGAACCGACATAGGTCCAAACACATCAGTATGCATGAGCTCTAAAATCTTTTTCACCCTCTTACCACCAGAAGGAAAACTCACTCGATTCTACTTTTCATATACACAATGTTCATAGAAATCAAAATCTAGAGAGAAATTAGACATACCTTCTACCATACCATTTCCATGCAGTATCCGAAGGCCCTTCTCTCTAGTATGTCCAATCCTTTGATGCCATAGCATGGTATTTTCTCCAGAGACCGCTAGGCTTTTCGTTCCACTTTCAGGAACCACAGAACTGTTGCACCCATCAATAACAGTGTTTCCCTGAAGCTTGTACAGAGTTCCAATCCGAAATCTCCGCGTTAATACTAGTGCTCCCTGAACCATATTATAGGTATCTTAATCGAACACTGTTTTTACACCTGCATCATCCATCTTGCTTACAGAAATCAGATTTTTGGCCAATGCAGGAATGTGAGAACACTCAGAAGTGTTCTAATCCTTCCACCTTGTAGCTTCAGCTAGAATTTTCCATGTCCGACGATTCTGGCCTTTCTATCATCCCCTAGGAAGACATCACCGCCATCATATTTCTCATACTCGTAGAACCACTCCTTATGGGGAGTGAAGTGAAAGGATGCACCCGATTCAATCAACAATGAATCATGATCTACATGTTTATCTGAAGAAGAAGCTAAATAAAAATCCCTACCTTCATCCGAGGTGGGTTTTGCCTCTGCAGAAGGAGGAGCACCATCATATCCATTTCCTTTCTCAGGAGCTTTAGATCTGCATCCTTTTTGTAGTGTCCTTCCTTTCCGCATTTCCATTACACCTTTACAAAATTTCTAGGAGATTTAGATCTCCCTCTAGATTTAGATCTCCCACTTGAAACCTTATTCTTGTTTCCGTTTTACAACCTTCCTCATACAGATAAGGCATATCAATTCTGACCCTCCATATTTATTCGTCTCATTTACTCCAACAACAAGGTTGAGACAATGCCATAAAAATTCAAGGTAGTTGTATTGCTACCTATTGCAATAACCAAACTGTCCCACAATTTTGTTAGAGAACACAACAAAATGATGCACTTATCTTCATCTGAGATTTTAATATCAACAAATGACAATTGGCTTACCATATTATTGAAGGCGTTCAGATTCTCTGTCACTGAGTCTCTATCCTTCATCCTCAGGTTATACAACTTTTTCTATGGGAACAATTTATTCACCAGAGACTTAGATTGGTACAAAGTCCCAAGTTTGTCCCACAGATTCTTCGTCGTAGCTTCCCTAGATACATTCTATAGTACCGAATCTAAGACACACAACTGTATTGTGCTCTTCGCCTTCCGATCCAACTTCTTCAAGTCTTCATCTGACATTGTGGTTGGTTTAGTACCTAGATATACCATGATCCATTGATCTTTATCCACCAGTAGGTCCTCCATCTTGAGCTTCTACAAATCAAAACTATGACCATTAAATTTCTCAATCTCTATCTTTCCACTGCTTGCCATGTTCTTTCACCACAAGAATTGATCTCATAGATCTCCCAATAAACACGGTCTACCTCATGCCCGAGAAAAACACCCCTCAGTAGCAAAGGCGTCCCCTTGAAGCTAAAATAACTCTGATACCAAATGTAGGTTTTAACCCTGTACAGAAATTATCTACCAATGAATCTTAAAAACAAAAAATAAACAATAGTGAGAGCATAAAACATAAAACAGATATACACAGAGATTTTCCCCTAGATCCCCAATCGAGACGACTAGCTTGATTTTTCATTATATTTATTTCAGTGTTACAACACATATATATACATGTCGAAGCATACATAAACCCCAATCCATTAACCATGGATTAGAACATAACAGTAGTTCCTTTGACTGGATCTTACAAGAGGCCAAAAACCATCATCCCCCAAAACCATGTGCAAACCCATGCACAAAACCATGGGTGGGTTTGCCCACCAAAAAAAAAAATTCGAGGTCGCTGCCCCATACTCTAATAGGGGGGGTTGATGCCCCCACATGACCCCCCTGCTGCACATGGGAATAATCATGGATAGAATATAACACATACCGAACATGCAAGAGAAAGCTTCAACTCAATAATAATTTGGAAAATTATTTGCCTTCAACATACTCCTTCCCATTTCCATAATGGTCCTACTTTTTCTTTCCATGACACCATTTTGCAGAGGTGTATATCTTGTTGTAACTTGCTTGTGAATTCCATGCTCCCTGCAAAAATGTATGAAGTCATTTGAGATGTATTCACCATCTTTGTCAGTCCTCAAAGCTTTGATGTAGTGTCCACTTTTCTTCTCAATAAGAGCTTTGTAATGGCGGAAGCACTCAAACACTTCAATTTTATATTTTAGAAGGTAGACCCATGTCTTCCTTCTATAATCATATATGAAAGTAAAAAAATAATAGATTCCCACAATTTATGGTGTGTGAATTGGTCTACATAATTCTGAATAGACAATATCCAAACGTGTCTTTTCCCTTATTGATTTTCCTGCTAGAAATGTCTCTCTATGTTATTTTCCCAAGATGCATCCTTCATATAGGATGCTTGGTTTTCTATGAGTGGTAATACCTTCACCATGCATTTCCTATGCAAAAAATTCAAACCTCCAAAATTGAGAGGACCAAATATCAAATTACATAACCAGTTTTCATCTTTAACTTCTACTTGAAAGTTTACTTGTGTGACAACTGCTACATTTCTTTCATTACCTTGTGAATTCATTGATAGTTGTGCTTGAGCCCCTTCTTCCCTCGAATTTGTTTTTAAATTGACAGGAAACATTTTATTGTTTATCATCATAACTTTTGTAATTAGCTATCTTCTTGGAGACTTATCCAAAATTATGCACTCATCATTCTTGAAAAATACATTGTAGCCCTTTTTCATGTGTTGTTCAATGCTTATGAAGCTATGTTTCAAACCAAGGCAAAAATAAACATCTAAAATGTACTTCTTCTCCCCTTTATTTTTTAGAATTACAACTCTTCCTTTGCCCATGACCAAGACTTTGCTATCAATCCCTAATGTCACTTCATATTTCACACTTTCATCTATATTTGTAAGCATTTCTATGTTCCCTATCATGTGGTTGCTGCACCCTGAATATAGAAACCATATATCTCCTTTTTTTTTCTTATTCTACATTACAAGCTAAAAACATGATATCATGGTTATGATTTTCCTTTGTGAAATTTTCACTTGGTTTGTTACTTATGTCATGTTGCTTCTTTCTACAATAATTTGTATAATGGCCATACTTCTTACAGTAATGATATTGAGCTTGAGATTTATCATACATCTAACCTTGTGCTTGATTCTAGCTTAGGCCTTGACTTGAACTTTGATTGCTACCCCTTACACTTGCGCTTGAATGGCTGCCTCTTCCTCCTCTGTGTGGGATTATTCCTCTTCCTCTATAATTTTATGTTCCTCTACCTCTACCTTGGACAAAATAAACTTGTGTCTCGAAGGCATGCTCTAATGACTAGTTTTTTTCTCTATTCAGTCTATTTTCATGAGAAACCAATGATGCATGAAGCTCATCCACTAAAAAATATGAGAGGTCCTTTGTCTCTTGTATGGCCACAACTACGACATCAAATCTTGCTGGCAAACTTCTCAAAAATTTCTCGAATATTCTCCTTTCCTCAAGTGTCTCACCATGAGACCTAATTTGGGAAACCAATCCAATTACATGTGTAAAAAATTTGTGTACATTATCAAAATTTCATACAAATTGTGTGAAAATCTCTTCTCAACATTTTTAGTTTTGTTTTCTTCGCCTTTTTCATGCCTTGATATGCTGTCTAGAGGGTATCCCACAGTCGCTTGGACTTTGTTGTTGCTGGAATCCTAGGGAAAATAGTTTCATGAATTGGTTGAAAAATTTAGAAGAGCCATTTTGAATCCTTCTTCCTACTGTCCCTCAATAAATCCTTGTATTCTTATGTCAAAGCATTATATGTTGTTGCATCTGCTAGTTCCTGGAACCCATTCTCCCCCAATTCCCAAATATCTTGAGAAGAAAAGAGAGCCTTTGTTATAATAGCCCAATAATCATATTTTTTTCTATTAAAATGATGTATTTTTCAATTATTCAAGCTTGTGATTGATGCTACCATTTCCGACTGTTAAAAAAAACATTCTCAAATGCCTTCAAAACAACATTTTAACACCCAGTAAAGACACTTGTACTTACAGTAATAAAATTTTAAACATACCATTTGAAAAAAAATGCAGAGGAATATTTCTCAATATATAGTCGTGGAGAGGTCTTACTCAAGACAACAGATTTGCAGAGATTAAATCACAGTTGACTTGCACAACTGAAATGGAGCTAAAACTTAAACAAATTTAATCAGAGTTAAACAAAGTAAAACACAATAAGTAAGAGCAACACAATAAAGCTTTGGTTTATAATTTTTAAAACGTGAAATAAATTCATATGGTGGTTGCAACTCATTCCTCAAGTAAATAACCACTTTTATTGATATTTACACTTCACCAATTACTCACTGTAAAACCTGTAACAAACTGTTTTACGTGCCCACCATAAATTGCTTCACGATTTTCTCCACTTGACCTCTTAGACTTACATCCGCTACATTACAAAAGACTTATACATACTTGTATATTCAGAACATATATTTTCAACACATTAATTCATGAGACAGTCTCAAATTAATACACAGGATGGGTGATTGTACAAAAAATATTTTTCTATATTGCTAATTACATATGTCATTTGCAGAATAAATGTATCAACCGTATGTTTAACGAGCTTTGCATTAACTGGTCATTTGAATTTAATTATTTATTGTGTTGTCAAATGAGAGGTTTGTACTTCTACCCATAACTTCATTTAATCCATGTCCTTTAGCTTGCAAACAAAGTCCACAACCTACAAAAAATATCTACTTGAGGTATGGTTGTTGTTAGTATATTTGACATGGTGGTTGAGATTAACTTTCCAATAATGTTCTGGGTTGTTCTTCATGGATTTCACTAGCCTTTCACGAGAACTTGAATGAACAAGCAATTGAGTAACAAAGAAACCCATATTTTCTAATGTCAATAAGAGAGAGAGAGAGAAAAAGTGAGTCTCTACCCATGTCAAAGGAATCAGTTTTGCATGGAGGTAATGTGCATCAATTTGAAAATTCTCTATTTATGAATGAATAAAGTTTGAAAGAGCTACAATGGGACCATATGTGCATGCACTTAGTGAGGTTTATTTGTGGACAAAAACTAATAAACAATAAGGTTGCACATTAAAGCGCATTTCTTAGGATTGGGCCCCTACCTTGAGATATTTTATTTACACATTGTGATTATTGTCAATCTATATTTGTGATGAGAGTAGTGGTAAAAGTTTGAACAACGCATAGAACACAATTCTAGGGGACGAGTATTCAGAAATGTGCAAGTCTCATTAACAAGTGAATAGAAAAATGCATAAAATATCATCTTAATATCATAATTGCTGCAACATATATGCCTTGTAGTTTTGACAACGAGAAGAAGAGTCACACTAAAGGGAGTAGAAGTCATAAGGAACTGGTAATTATTTAAATTATATTGCACATCATGTTGAATGAGTTACACTCCAACATAAGAGGTGCAATGGAAATTATAATTTCAGTTATGATGACTTTTAATGTTACAAATTATTCGTGGCCTATGGGAAATATAAATCTCCCACTGAGTTTGGGATCTTCCTGCAATAGCATCGGTGTGCTTGGTAGTGGAGTGAAATTTACATAGTGTGTATATTCTATAAAAAAATGTGCAATAGGGTGTAATAGTCTAGAACATTTTAATAATATAATTGGATGACATCAATGTGCAAGAATGGAATTAAACCTCCCAACCTTAAACACCTTTATGATTGATAAGGTTACTATGGAAAACGACACAATATAGTGATATTATATGCATGGAACAAAATGTATATATGAGTTGCTGGGGTGATGTCAAGAGGGTAAGAAAGGATATTCACCCTAAAAAAATGTGACATGAATAGAATACCAAGAATAATCAATGCATCAAAGGGTGTGTGTATGGCATAGAATTCATACTTGAAAATTGTGCACTCTTATCCAGTGGGATACCAACCATTCCTTGCAACACTTCCACTATGCACCATCACAAGGAGAACATTTTCCCTTTGGTGCATATTGCACTGCTAGAATAATAACAACCTTTCCTTCCCCTTTAACCTGCAACATGTGCTCACTATGTAAAGGATGCAATCATATTATATGATGTGCTGCCATTAAATAATGAAGGTCATATGTGTTATAAGTGGAACAATGCCATGGATGAAGTCAATCCATGTAATGCATGCAAAAGAGAAATACATTGAGAATTAGGCAGAAATTGAAATTATGGAGGGGTATGTGCACTCTTTCGAGGCTGTTCAAACTCCAAGTTAGGGATCATATGAAACATTAAAAAATAAAAGGACTTGATAGAGGTTTCATAAAGGTTGTATGGAAAAATTTAAACTACAATTCATGAGAGGAGGAGGTTGTGAAATCAATTTCAAACTCTCATTTTGGGGATGTAGATGATTTTGAATGCCTCAATATTAACTATATTTAAAATTTTCATGTGAATGAATAAAGGATAATTGTAATGAGTTTATCTTATCATGATGAAATTTCATAGTCTTATGATGTGTTTCTTATGGCATGTGTAGAATTGAAGTTGCAGAGGAAGATTCTCATCATTTATGTGGATGTTGAAGCTAAATTAATGGGCAAGATGACACAAGGTATTGATGTTGCAGAATGGTTTTCCACGATACCTCGTGAATACATTTCCCTAGCCAATAGTAGATATGGAATTCTAACTAGCACCAATGTCACCAATTACGTAACAGAGGTGACATCAAGTTTCTTAAAGTAAAAAGTATAGTCACAATATGCTACGTTAGAGTTAGTTAATTTTCAATCATATTTTTTAAATATGTTGATTTTTCATAAATGACAAATATTGAAGTTATGAAGAGGACAAAATAAGGAATTCGAACGATAACATGGCAACCTAAAGGTCTCTTAGAAGATGAAGAATCAAGGTGGAAACCAAAATTTCATGAGGTAGTCTAATTTTTCATAGGAGAATGTGAAAATTGACCCTCCACATTTCTATAAATGGAATCTCATGCCTTGAACAAGAAACTTTTAGCACTTGAGTTGGGCCTAGGATTAGATAATTGATTTTTTCTTAAGGAGCTAGAGGCACTCAACTCTTGGTAGCTAGTAGGGTGAGTTGTGGTGAGGCCACGGTTTTACTTTGGATAATGGCATGAGAATCCCATGTTACATTGTTGGGATATGATGGATTACAGGGCTTGTACTTGTATTTGAAACCATGCTAATACAAATTTCTTTGCTTTCGGTATGGATTCATGTGCCTCTTTATGATGGTTGTATTGTCTTTCTTGTATTTCCATCATGTTGTATGTGTTCTTTCATGTTGGAATACGTTAATGAAATTAGTCTTAGCATATGGATTTCATCTCCGATTTGAATGTATGCTTCATTTTTCCATTCCATGGCGGTAACCTATTGTGAAATGATTTTCAATTAATCACTGGCATGTTCTTGTTCATGTATGTCTAAGATGGTTTTGCCTCACTGATCCTTGTCATGACATGTTTCTTGTTGTTTCTGTTGTTATCTTTATGTATCTCATTCTACAGTTTGTCAATATTGGGTTGATCTTGTTCCCATTGTTCAAGAAATTCATTCTTGTCAATGTTGAGAATTCGAGATGTTGGGGTAGCATCGGATGTGATCTAACTCCCAAGATTTGTGGAGGGACTAGATTTCATGATATATCCAAGACCAAAAAAGAAATTTAAGAAATTTCATCCTCTTTAAGAGATATTTAATTCATTAATATTTTTAATTAAGGACCCTAATTCGAACATATGAAAATTAAAACATTAAACTTAATTAAATTAAACATGTGATGAAAATGACTTAAGTAAAATGGATAAAGCATATTCTAATATTAGTCATTATTTCAATATTAGATCACGACCGTTGATGTTTCAATGTGAAAAGTAAAAGAAGAGGGCTTGGGGTCAGTTGGAGAACACACACAGTGGCAAAGCGTTGAGACTAAGCTGAAATTATAGGGCGTGGTTTGCTATGAATTGAAGAAGTTTTTCAGCTACAACGAGGGGTAGTATTGGTGAAATGGATGGTTTGATCCGATGCGAAGAGTGCAACAAGTGGTAGAGAAGTAGAAGATTGAGCAGTGCAAAGGGAGAAAAATATACGCAGGGTAGCCATAGCCTAGCAGAGGTATTGAAAATGCTTCAGGCATTATGCAGGGCTTATGCAGGCCCATAAACGACAGTGGAAGGGTAGCAGGAGGCCAACAGAGCTGAAGCAGGCCTAGTCAGGGTAGTGTACGGGTAACGTAACCTAGTCTAGGGTGACACAGGCCCTTCCTGTGTAGCGTAGAGGCTAGTGTAGGCTAGCAGAGTTGACGCAGAGGGATTCAGAGCAGCAATGGCATTTCTGAAGAATGAAAAGGGCTAATTTCTGTAAATCCCGTTTGAGGGTGCAAATCCATCAGTTTTTGTCCCTCTAGAAGAGGTATAGCTGTAGTTTATTTCTCTGTCGGGTTAACCAGCTGGTGCCCATATTTTTTGTACTTAGAATCTACTTAATTATAAAACCCTCTAGTAGCCAGAAGCCCAATTTTCCCACAATGGATTTTTTTGGGGACAATTGTCCGGAAAATTCTCCTGTTTCACTTTGCCATTGTGCATGTATTTAGTTTAGATCTATATGTGTAGGTTATTGACGTATTTACTTCGATGTTGATGTTGAATTTTTCACATTAATAACTTAATGTAAGTAGGATAAGTATATTTGAAAATTAATAGTAGGGTTTTTGTTTGATATATTCATAAATTTTCACATGGTATCAAAGTGATTGTAGATCTAGCTAGATCTCCAGCAAGACAACTGAAGAAATTTGTGTTGCAGAAACAACAAAGAAAGCAACAAAAAGAGCAGAAAACTGGACCAAAGAGGGCAGCGCAACAGTAGAAGGAAGCAGAGCGAAGAAGAGGCCAGAGTAACGTAGTCTGCACACATATCCATGCAATCCCACACACTTACCACACAAAGGAAACGTAGGAGCTGCAATGAGACTGTCTTCTAATGGAGAGGCCAACTAGGGTGACACAATCCAAAAGCTGATTACTATTTAGAGTGCCAAAAGCTGAGTTTCAGACCTTTAGTAGTTTTTGCTGGGGTTAAAATTCTATTGGTATAGAATTTAGCCTAAGCTAAGTTGATGAAGATTGGGAGGAGAACAAATTATTAGAATATTTCCTGCAAAAGAAGTCTGAAGATTGATCAGAGGATCAAAGAGAGTTGATTCGTTTTGTTTGGAATACTTCCAAGAGAAGTGGTCAGTTTTCAGAGGGAGTATAGGTTTCCTATTTTTCCAAGGACACTAGATATGAGTCTCTAGCAAACAGAAGAGGATTTGTTCTGACATTTTCTGAGCAGATGGTACCTCACGAACTAAGTGATCACGATAGGTTATCTGACTTTTCCAAGTTTTTAATCTGGAAGGCCAGAATCCTGGTAGTCATGGAGGCATACAACTTGAGGTAGCATGGAGAGAAAGTCCTAGCCACACAGATTGATCCTCTTCTCCTAGAGAAGCATAATGAAGTAATGGCACATGTGAAGTGCTTCATAATGGACGGGGTCAAAGATCATGTGGTTCCACATATAGCCGAGAAGCCAACAACTCATGAGATGTGGCTACATCTAACCACACTATATGAAGGAAGATCCGTCTAGAGGAAGATGCTTCTGGAGAACCAGATGAGGTTATTCATGATGGCCAAGGGAGAGGATATCAATTCTTTTCTATCCAAACTACAATTGATCCAAGATTAGCTGACTGGCATGGGTTTCAAGGTAGATGACGATGTCATGGTGAGGACTACTCTCTATTTATTCATAGAGGACTAGGAAACATTTTTCCAAAGTATTTTGGGTAGAGCGGACCTTCCCAACTGGAAAACATGTGGGTTATCCTCCGAGAAGAGGAAATTCGTTGGATGACAAAAATACAATAAAAATTGGTTCAAGAAAAGTGAATAAGGAAGAAGAGGAATATGTATCCTTGGCATCAAAGAGGCAGAAAGGGAGAAAGAAGCGTGATCTGTCAAAGATCAAGTGTTTCGAGTGTGACAAAATAGGACATTTCACTAGAAATTGTCCTTAGAAGAAAAAGGACAATGAAGCTTCTAGCTCCAAGGCTACTATGGCATATGATGGCTCCGAAGATGATGTAGCCATGTGTGCTCATGAACCACAAAAGTGGGGCAACATGGATCTGTAGAGATGCTACAAACTGGAGGCAGGATCCTTGAGTAGCCAAAGCCTTGGATCACATACAAGCTACAAGAGCCTTAAGAGGGTAGTGGGGCAAGTGGAGCAGTGGGTGTTGAGAATCATAGATGGAGAAGAGGCAGAGCTGGATGCTGAGAGGGATCAACGTAGTGCAGATGCAGCAACATTGTAGCAACAAAAGTGCAGAGGGGATGAGGTGACTTCAACAGCGTAGAGAAGGCTTGCTTACGCAGTACAGAGCTGCAGTAGCGCAGAGGTTTTAGGAGAAAAATGCAACACAACAACAACGTAAGGGAATTTAGCACAGAGGCGGTCTGCTTACGCAATGCAAATCTGTAGCAGCGCAACAAACTCTAGATGTCAGCACTGAGCATAAAACTATGGAGTTTGAGTGGTGAAGATGCAGGCCAACTAACTTGTCTGTCAAATATTGGCCAAGAGTATTTCAGTTGCTTACTCTCAGCAACTAAGTTGCAGTGCAACAGTTGGCAGCATGTTGTAGTAGATTGAGAGGGCGCTGCAGTACATATGTGGTAGTGGCAATGGCAGTGTCATGGGCAGCAGTACAGGAGAGTAGAAATAGCATAGTGATGAAGGGAAGCAAGCCAAGCATCTACGCATAGACCCACACCAGAGATCAATGCAGAAATTCAGGTGAAGTATTGTTGCTAGAGCACATTCCTCACTAAGAGGGAGTGTTGATATTTTGAGGTGTTGGGGTAGCATCGAATGTGCTCTTACTCCCAAAATTTGTGGACGGACTAGAGTACATTAGATCTCCAAGACCTAGAAAGAGATTTAAGAAATTCCATCATATTTAAGAGATATTTAATCAAGGACCCTAAGTTTAACTTAGGAAAATTAAAAGATTAAAGTTAATTAAATTAAACATGTGATGAAGATGACTTAAGTCACACGAATCAAGAATCCTCTAATATTAGTAGTCGATTCAAGATCATATCACAACCATTAATGTTTCAACGATAAATGTATAAGAAGAGGGCTTGGGTCAGTTGGAGAATAGACGCATTGGCAGAGCACTGAGACTAAGCTGAACTTATAGGTCGTGGTTTGCTAAGAATTTCAGAATTGTTTCAGCTGCAACGAGGGGTAGTATTGGTGAAAGATATGGTTTGATCCCAGGACAAGAGTGTAACAATAGGAAGAGAAGTAGAAGACTAAGCAACAACTACACAAAGCAACCACAACCCAGTAAAGGTAGCTCAGAGGCTTCATGGGATATGAAGGGTTGACGCAGGACTAGAAAGGGCAGTGTAGGGGCAGCAGGAGGCCAACAGGTCTGACGTAGGCCCAGCCAGGGTAGTGCAGGGGCAACTTAACCTAGTCTAGTGTGGCACGGGCCCTTCCTGAGAAATGCAGGGGTTGACGCAAGCTAGCAGATTTGACGTAGAGGGCTTCAAAGAAGTGGTGGGGTTTCTGATGACTGAAACAGGCTGAGTTCTGTAAATCCCATTTGAGAGTGTGAATCATTCATCTTTTCTATGTCCAGAATAGAGGTATAGTTTCAATTTATTTCTATGTCAAGTTAACTAGTTGCTGCCCAGATTTGTTGTACTTAGAATCTACTTAATAATAAAACACTCCAGCAGCTAGAAGACCAGTTTTCTCTCATTGGGTTTTTTAGGGGAAAATTGTCTAGAAAATCCTTGTGTGTCACTTTGTCATTGTGCATGTATTCAGTTTATATATGTATGTGTAGGCTATTGATGTATCTACTTCGATGTTAATGCTGAATATTTCACATGAATAACTTCATGTCAGTAGGAGAAGTAAATTTGAAAATTAACAGTAGGGTTTCTGTTTGATATATTCAGAAATTTTCACATTCCACACTCCAACATCTCCTTATTTGACTTCCAAGAGTGAAACCAACATTATGGTAGTCGATCCTACATATAGGATGGATTTTATATCCCAAATGGTGCGAGGTCTAATTGGAACTTCACACCTAGGAGACCCATATTTTTTCAGGATACATTCCATCCCATTAATAGATACCCTATGGATCACACATTGAATTCAAATTTATTTTCAAATTGTCTCGGGCCTCATTTAATTATCAAAATATAATATCTAACCTTTTCAAGGCTCTATGTTCTTTGGATTACTTGAAGTGGACATAATAAAAATCATAATAAGTTTATAGAACATGATTATTTTAAGAAAAATAATTTTTTGTTTGAAAAATATTTAAAATGCATAAAATTTCCCATGTGTATATATTCCCTTATTGATTCAATTCCTCTTTCATGTGGTTCTCATGAGAAAGGATGCCCATGACACTTCTTATAGGGATTCAAGTTGGCATGATAAAATTAGAAAATCACATTGAACATCACCTAAATCGACTTATATAAATGGATTAGATCATATTATATAAAACTCTACTCATTCAAGTTTTTAACCAATTTCCCCTTCAAGATCAACAATTGATAGGGAAAAAAATCATAGTGTATTTTGAATCTAAGAATGTTAAAATATTCCAAATTTGTAATTTTTTATTAAAAATTGTAACTTTCCAATAAGGCATTCCCTCTTTGAAGAAGTAAAGTTAAACAGTGATGATTGTTGCATGGGGTCTATACTCTATGAACATATGGCATGGTGTGAAGTTTCTTGCGATATTAAAAATACCGCTAGTTTACTAAATACTACTAAATAAATTTCAAAATATTATTTTTAAAACACACCCCCTACCCTTCACACAAAAAACACCACCCCAATAGCCATAAGTTATTGCCTTTGTTTTTCATAACTTCAAAACCCCCTTTATGAATGGAAGTGATGAGATATTGGTCAAAAAGTACAAACCCCTAGGGATTGTGAAAATTATGAATATTTGAATGTTAATGGAATTAACTGTGCTCAAGAATCTTGGTCATTTCTTGGAACTTATGATGAGATACATAAGCATGCAAGATATGTGTACCCTCATGCTAGACCATATCAAATAGTTCCTTATGAACAATGAAAGTAGTGAATATTGGAATATAAACATGTCATTAGAGATGTATTTCATAATATTAAACCAATGTTTCGTGGTGCTGCTCATTGAGGGTGACATTATGTAAAATGAAGATCATGTTATTTTAGTTGAGGAGAATAGCTAGCTAAAAATGTTTATTGTCTTTCAATATTTTCAAATGATGTAGACCACTTTTAGCACTATCAAGATTACATCTTCACAAAATAGGGGTATAGCAAGAGGTATTCATCATTTTAGACCAAAAAAAAAAAATTAAAATTAAAATAAATAAATAAATATCATGTAAGGCCTATAAGGAGAATGTTTTGAAGCTAGCCATATGTCTTGTCATACTGATATTTAAAGAAATTTGGGGAGTTCAACTAGTAAGAGGAAATGGAGTTAGAGAGCACCATAAGTTTGATTTGTTGATATATATCTTCAATATAAGTTAGGTTTTGTGGAGGAATAAAAATATTTCCTTATATACATACCCATTGAATATACATTATCCAAGATTCATTCTATTTTATTTCTCTTTAGATCATGTTGATTTTTCTAGAAAAATAATACGTGCAATACTTGGTTGGTAAATTGAATTAACAATCCTTAACATTGTTATTGGACGGTTCTTTTGAATCTACTTTTATTTTTTAGGATTTTGTGTGATTAGGATTATCAATGATTAGATAGTAATTTCTAACTCAATATTTAACTATTACGATTTCAATATTTCATTTTGAACCTTGTCCGAATTTGTATGACTTGTAACAACAAGTTATCTCCAATTGCATATAAATATTTAGACATCCATAAGTATATGTAACAAGTTGAACAAGTTTATATGTAATGGAACGGTCATAATTGAATAGAAAGTGAAGCATATCAAGATAATATTTGTTTCTTCTATTTCTTTGGTTTCTATAAACTACACTTATATTTCACACATAGGTTGAAAAATATGGTGCACATAGGTTGAAAAATATGGTGTAATTCACAAAGGAATGGAAGAAATTGAACATTGTTTTTGGGCTATATATGCCATGGAGGACACATGAATTCAAAATTATTTTATATTTTTGTTTTATTCGATATAAATGTTTCGTATAAATAAATCAAAGATCAGATATATTAGCTTGAAATCCATAATGATAATTGAAATTATTAATACAATAAAGTTTTTTTAAAAGAAATAAATATTTTACTTTAAATTTCAAAAAAATAGGTTTTCTCATAACATGAATTCAAAACTCAGTATTTCATGAAAAATGAAACAAACATATTAGGAAATTCACTCTTAAAAACCTAAAATTTTCTTCTTATGATTGAAATAATTATTTAGAATGGCATGTCTGTGGGGTCTTGGTGAAACGGTGATGAGGCGGGCTGTTATAGCACTTATCACAGGTTCAATCTATATGGATTGTACATCCATTACACATTCTATATATGTTGTGAGGGCTTAAGCTATTATTTGTCCTATGGGTTTGTCAAATGGAGCCAAAGTGGATTTCGATAGCCACCATTGCTATTGCATTTACAAAAATGTACATGAGTATGGGTGATTCTCTTGAAATTAAATAAGTGGGTTTGTAACTCATAATAATGTTTTTAGAGTAAATGAAAGCAATACTATATCACACAATTCTCTATATTTTTTAAATTAGTTAAATGAAATCATAACAATACTTATATTGATGGGAAAAGTAATATTTCATAATTTTAATCCTTAGATACTTCAGCCACAATAAAACTTTGTGTGATCTTGATTTATATTATTTTATTCATGTTGTAGGAATGGAAATAAAAGAAGGGAAGACTAATAATTAATGAGATTAAACTTATTTGGTAAAATAATGAAAATAGTATATAGACTAATAAGAATTTTAAATTTAGAATTGAGTACAATTTAAATTTTCTCATTATTATAAGAAAATATAGTATAACTCTATATGTAATTGAAATAGAGCTGAAGAGATCACTAACCTATATCCATCTTAACCTCGTATATATCAACATCTAGAGGGATCAAATATCTTGAGGTGCAAACCTCTTTTTTAAGTGCAAAACTTTAGGAACAGTTTTCACCTCAAGATATTTAATCCCTCTCGACACTTGATAGATCTGGGGTTAAGATGGATCTAGGATTATTTCAGTCATGCATGGTAACACACAATTTGTTGAACATATAATTATTCTAATCATTTAAAATATGCTAAATATGTATAAGATTAATTTGGTCATTTTAATTTAAAATTTTCTCAATTACCTCAATGTGTTGAGATGATAGAGATTAGTAATAACTTAAATGATGAAATAAAAAATTTCAATGCAGAGTGACAATGTAACATTGTTGAATGATAGAAAATTTAAATAATAATAATGTAGTCAATTACAAGTAGTATTTATTGCAATAAATATAAAAAAAAATTCTTCTGCCATTCTTATTCTCACACTTGTTAGTTTTACCATATTTTTATATCGATCATATGAAAAGGCAAGTTGAAATTGTATACCATTAAAATCTTTAACTTGAGCCATCATAGTAAAACCTCATACCTTTTCACTCTTTCTATTCAATATTAATAGTAGCTTTCTCCAAATTCAATCATTGTGACTTATGGAGTGTTAAACTCCGAACAAATTTCAATAATAGTTGTTTTCTATTACCTCATTTGAATTCAAAGTGATTAACAATGTTGAATAATGGAAAATGGGAATAATAAGAATGTAGTCAATTAAAAATACTTTATAATTTCAAATAGAAAACATTTCAAGCACGTGGATATTTTATTTAAGATGAAAATCCAAGTATTATATTTTTGGTTGAATTACTATAACACATAAATCAATGCACATTGGCATTAATTTTTTTATACTTACATTGAAACCAATGCACACTATTAATATAATTTCTCTGAAATTAATGTATATCATACATCTAGTTACATCAAATAAAAAATCAACATCTACACTAATATCAATGCATCTAGTGCAAGAAATCAAATAGGATTAGAAGGCAATATATATATTGAAATCCATGCATTTATTGGAAAAAATACAATAGGATTAGAAATCAACATCTACATTGAAATCAACACATCTAGGAAAACAAATAAAATAGAATTAGAAATAAAAAACTACACTGAAATTAATTCATCTAATGAAATCAATAAAATAGGATTAGGAATCAACGTCTACATTTAAATCAATACATCTATTTCAATGAAAAATAAAAATATTCATAGCTTTCCAAATCCAATTTCTTTTAAATTTTGTAAAATCCTTACTTCCTCTTCCTGTATGGTTAATAATATTCAATATTGTACAATACTATATAATATCAATATATGTCCCTTTCTGTCTCTTTCTTCTTCCCTCCCTCTCCTCTGTCTATCTTTGAGACTATCTCCCTCCCTCTCTCCTTATCTCTCTCCCCTTCCCTCTCTACCCCATCTCTGCCAATCTCCCATCCCTCTCTCTCTCTCTCTTTGCGTGCCTCTCCCTCCCTCTCTTTGTTTCTCTCTTCTTCCCTTTCTCTCCCACTACTATATATATCCATATATCCCTCAATATCTCCTTTATATATCTATCTCAATCCCCAAATCACAAACACATACAAATACACACACACACACACACACACACACACTCCATATTTATATATCTCTCCCTCCCTCCCTCTTTCGATCACTCTCTTCTTCCCTCTCTCCCCCCTCCATCTATAACTCCATATTCCTTTGTCTTTTTATCTCACCCACCAAGCATACACAATCTCTCTCCATATGTCTCTCTCTCTCTCTCTCTCTCTCTATATATATATATATATATATATATATATATATATATATATATATATATATATATATATATATATGTATGTATGTATGTATGTATGTATGTATGTATGTATGTATATATGTATGTATGTACATATATGTATGTATATATATATATATATATATATATATATATATATATATATATATATATATATATATATATATATATATATATATATATATATATTACCCTTATATCCACCTCTCTCTCTTTCATTCTATCTTCCCTCCCACTCTCCTCTCTCCCCCCCTCTCTCTCTCCATCTCTCCCTTGTAATTCCCTCTATATTTATCCACATTTCCCTCTCTATTTATTTCTTATTCCCTTACTTTCTCTCTCCCAATATAACTCTATCTCTCCCTCCCTCCCTCTCTCATTCTCCCTCTCAATTCCTCTCTCTCATCCTTCCTCTCTTTGTTTCTCTTCGACCTCCCTATATATCTCTCTCTCATCCCTCTAACTTTGTAGCTATATCCCTCAATCTCTCCCTTCCATCTCCATGTCTCTCTCTCTCTCTTCTTCTCCCCTCCCTCTCTCTCCTCTCCTTCTCTCTCTCTTACCTCCTCTCCTCTCTCCCTCACTCCCTTTCCATATCTCTCTTGTAACTTTGTCCCTCTCTCCAACTCTATCTCTATATGGCTTTGTTCTTCCCTAAATATCTCCATCCATACCTCCTTCTCTTTCTTCCCTCCTATATTTCTTCCTTCCTCTCTTCCCCTCTCTCTCCCACCCCTCCCTCCCCTCTCTTACTCTCTCCTTTTTTCCCTCTCTCTCCCCTCTCCGTCTATATGATCAAAAATTGTCACTCCATGTTATCAATAATATATGTAAGGTCTAATATAATAATACTTATAATTGATATGATTATAATTATAATAAATTGGAATAATAATTGTCAATATTATTTATTATTTTATCAATAATAATATATAAATAAATAACTTGTTAAAGAAACAATAGTATGTTAACCTTACATTGTATAAAAACCAATTTATTCTAATCAAATTTGTAGCTCTTCTCTATGACTTACATTTTACATTAATTTTTATATCTTTCATTTTACATTTTACTTAAATTACATTACATTTATATTCTGCAAATTTACATTTTACAATTTACATTTTAAGTTTATATATGTTTTAATTTCAATATTAATTAAAACATATGAAGTCGATATTTATTTTTTCTTGAAAATTAAAAAATGTTGACGTACTTAAATTACTCTTACACATCTCCCCTATATTGGACGTAGAGTGCGTCTCGACGCAAAAACTTACAAACACTATGTTGAATTTTGTTATTAAAATTAATGTATTCATATGGGAATTATGTTAAAAGAATAGAAATACTATTAAGATACATTAAGCTAGTCTTTGAAAAGTTTAAAATATGAATATATAGAATTAAATATGGAATATGTTTTCAATGAGTGTGATAGAATGGAGGTAATATGGGAGTTAACAACTCATTTATGTCTTTTATGCTTTTAGAAGAGAACACAAGTAAATGTAATGGTTGAAATCCATGCATTCTCTCAAATATTGAAAGACACATTTTCGTTAGGTGTTGAAGTTGTTATTTGGTATTATGATTTGCTACAATATGAGATACATCATCATATTATATATGACATTTTCAACTAAAGTTAATGTTTTTTTTGTAGTTCAACTATTAAATGTTAATGGAAATTTTAATGATGTTTTGCAAGATTAGGGGAGGAAGTGTCCATATCAACAATGAATCTCTTCAATTTGGTAACACAAATTTTTGATGCAATTCAAGCTAGGACAAACTAAGATAATTATCATGGGGTAATCCATTTCCTTGAGGGGTTATTATAAATATTTTTTAATCCTATACTGTATTATAGGAAACCCATGGCCATTATGTTGTTTCTATTCTAGACATTCCATCACAATTTTCATTAGTGGAAATGTTTTTTGTTTGATATTTTGTCTCCAATCACTAGGAAATATCCTCTCCTTCACCCTAAATATCATTACATAACACACTTATGTTGGATTGAATAAAAAAAAAAAATTATGGCTTATTTGGTTGACAAAATGACTAAAATTTAGCTAGTATACTAGAAATGATTGGAAGCCTTACATTGTGAATGGTGTTGAAGTGAAGTCTTACTCAATGACTCCTTATGTTGTAAATACACTGACATAAACATATAAATATTAAAAAAAATGACACCGAAAATACAAAAATAAGAAAACAATTTGTATATAAAAGTTATGAATTTGAAAAGGTTTCCAAGCTTATATTAAAAGTGATTAAAACTTCAAAAAATTACTATATCAATATATGCAACTTAAAAAAATAGATTTAAAATAATGACATAGAAAATATATCTATATGGTTGATAAATCACCATTTTACATTGAGATTCCAAAAATATATGAACATCAATGAAGGTCATTATAGTATAAGGGTGGTGCTCACTAATCAGTAATTTTGAATCTCACTGGAATTATGACATTGCAAGGGCTTCATTGTTGATGTTGTGATAACATTAATAAGTTTTTTTGTTGACGTGGAAAAAATTATATCAACTATGAAATGGGGTCACATTGATGTGGTGAATGTGATATGTGGATGGGCATGTTAGTGACATCATAATGCAATTTTGATTTAGAATGTGGTAGACAACACTAATATGGAATCTAGTATAGGGTTATGTTGCTAGCATAACATGGTTAGATTGTTGGCCACATTGTGGGAGACATTAACAAGGTATCTAGTATAGGGTTACATTATTGTTATGATGGTACTTGGGCTATATGTCATATGGTGGTGCAACCTTATGCTTATGAGGATGGTTTTCATTGGTGTTAAACTAGAACCAATAGGGTTCACATGAAGCTAGAAATTCGTGAGCTATCCCTACAGAATATAGTATAATTTATCCTAAAAGGGAGGAAACTCGAAAAGGGATTAGTTTTCCTATAAAAAGAAGGTTCCAAAGGAAGGGAGTTGCCAACAATAGTAGGTGAGTGTGGAGTAGTGGGAAATAATGTAAGATTAAATTTTACTAATAATTTGAGAGTATATAATTAATGACGATTACAAACATTCGTAAGACATATGTAAGGATGAATGTAATTTCCACTTAAAAAAAATATTAATAAAAAATTCCAATAATGGAGTCTCATAAGCTATTTTCTAGTGATGGTGGCTATGAAACTTTCATAGCTCCTTTTAACACACGCACATCAAAACCTTACAATAAATGTACAATTGAAATGGATAAATAATTTCTATATATGGAACAAACAAGAGGAAACTTTTCATCCAATGAAATGAAATATGCCCTAAAATGATCCTTTCATACGTGTACAAGTAGATTAGATTTAGGACGTTCCTGTTTTTGCAAATTTGGACATCAACCTTAGGACTTGGAATAATTTTTTATAAAGCTCTAAAGGCCTAATTCCATATTTTTTTCGATAGATTTAGAGCTCTTCACTTGCATATCATTATTTTGATGTTAGATCATGCAATCGTAGAGAAAAATTTCCAACGTACATAAAATAACCTTCATAGCTGTAAAGACCACTTTAAATTAGTCTTCAATGCAAAGCTAATAGTTTGATATATTTAATACCATGTAATAGTTTGATGAAATTAAAATCTCATTATTAACTCATAATGCATCATATCAAATGAAAAAAATATCCATGCTAGAAATTAACCCTCTATATTAGAATAAGCTACAATCAAACAAAAATATTTATTATGTGTCAATCATCATTACAATTTGTGCTCTCATTCCAATAGAAGGAGCACAAATGTTTATTATGTGTCAATCATCATTACAATTTGTGCTCTCTATCGGATCATGCCTTCTTATTGAAAAGTGCATAAATTTGTGTTCTCACTCTTTCTCAATATATATGTGCACTAAGTCATGTTTAACTTAACATAGCAAACAAATAACACTATTACAAAACTGAAAACATTGAAACACACTTTAGTTGAACGAAAATAGATTCAAAGTGAAGCGTACCTCTATCCCAAACCATGATACCACATCCTTGACCTTCCTATGAAATTTTGAATTATAAAACTTACAATAAAGATACCTGGATAATAAAAGCTTGTGGCGTGTACTAGAGTTCACCTGGAGTTGATTTCTGTCATGAAAATTATTATAAATATATAAAGCAATACCACTTTCATACTGTTATTGGGAAGTGATCATTAATATCTTAAAAATGAACTCTTGAAACGTGGGCTCATTTAGCTTTATCCATAGCAAACAAATTTCATCGAGGAATCTTCATTTTTAAGGAGGTTGTATCTTCTTTTAAATGGCTTATGAGAGGGCTATGGAGCCCATGGAAAGGATTTGTCCTTTGTTTTTTCAAAAAGCTGGTATGCAGCATGCCATTTGAGATAAAAGAAACCCCTACCATGGATTTTGACTTGACCAAAATGTTAAGCGAGCGAGCTTGCTATGCGAGTTTGAGCTTTTTCTTATGGATGTTGAGATAATGCCTCATTTATGATTCATACTACAGATTAGGGATTGGTTTGGTTTGTTGGAGGATGTTGAGAGATTCTCTCAACTACTCCCTCCAAGAGTGGAATTAGTTGGATCTCAGCAGCACTATAAATATTGTAATGTATTCCTATGATTTAATATAGAAATTAATTATTGTGTGTTAGTCCTGTGTTCAATGGATGCTCTCTCCAATTTTTAATATGGTATCGGAGCTACTACTGGCTTAAATCCCTCACGGGATAGCCAGGAAGAAGTGAGAGCAATGATTGAAACAAGTTTTATGTAAATTTCTGTGCGTATGTATTGTTTATAGGTTTAGATTTATGAATTATTTTCTATGTTTGTAATTACGTTGGTTTTGAGGGTTGCAAAAGCGCGTGTTCGGGATCTATAATATTACAGAGGGGTTTTACCGCTGTTCTTGACTTCTTTGACATTTGCACATTCTTGCAATAGGCACTGCTTTACTTGCACGAGGAATGGGAATACGCGTTGAATGAAACGGTTTTTATGCATTTTAATGCGTTCACTTGACCATAAGAGGAGCTGCTTTAAGTAGTGTCGAGACTTCAGGGAAACGTTTCCAGAATACAGCGAAATTGTTGAAGATGAGTACCCAAAAGAACGATTTATTTCATAGAGATCAACATAATGAATTTCAGAGATTTTCACAGCGGCAGGCTCAACAACACTCTGCCATGATTTGATTTTCGAATACATTCAATAAATTTGCTTCACTGCAAGGTTCCAAAGATGATTACTTCTCTGTTATTCGTTGCTTTGAATGTTTTTCTTTGTTGATTGCACTGCAAAGATCGGAAGCCAAATGTGGTCCAAACTCCAAAATGTATTTCAAAAGAAACGATTTTCCTCCTGGTTTTGTGTTTGGAACTGCCTGTTCTACGTTCCAGGTTCAAATCAATTTTTAATACGGAAGCCGAAGCAGTATCGACATCGTAATGTATAGTTGAATTGCAGAAGTTGCAGAGGAGGTCTGACGATCGAATCCGATTATGACCAGTTTTTCCATTATGGGTCAATTGAATTCCCACATAAATTACACCAACGAGAAGAATGGTAGAGAATATTACAGCCAGAATGGCTTTCTTCCTCCATACTTTCTGTGCCTCATGGCTTGATGTAGCAGGTGAAATAAGAACGTTTTTTTTTTCATAACCATTGTTGGACTTTATCTCGCTGTGTATATGCCAACCACAGATTTTTGGTTACTTGTATTTGGTTCTGCTCTGAACCTTTTAAAAGATGAGATTTGTAGATGTGTATGGGCAGACACAGTGGGCTGGTGGAGTGTGTAGCTTGTTAATATGTAGAATTATGAATTTTGTTGTTGTGAGATTTGTAGTGCAGAACCAACTATGAACAATTTAGCATAATTTAAATTAGTCGTTCTCTACGTTCTACAGGGACGAGAGAACAATTGGCTAATTTGATTGTGTGGATTTGTTATATGCTGATATTGTTGTGCTACGGGCCAAGAGCATCAGTTACAGGTTACAGTATGAGATCCATTTGTGTGAAACAGGTCAAGTTGTTAGATTAGCTCTTGAACACATTCAGTATTCAGACCATTTGCCTAGCCATTGATGGATAGCCGAAAGCGAAATATCCGACAGATGGTGATTGGTCCATAGGATGGTTCATCACTTGTCAGCTCTTATCGCGGAAGCCCCGACGAGCCGAGTTGTCAATACTATTGATCTTGCAAAGTTCATTATTGCTAGTCAGAAACAAATGTATTTTAAATGGGTTGAATGGTAGCTCGAAAATGGTGGAGAAAAGAGCGTTGTCTATGAGATCTCAGAGTGGGTACAAATGTTAATGAAGACCAGGGCAGACAAATGTTTGTATTAAATTAGTGTGTTCTCCATTTCTGTAATGTAGGCATTAAGGGGGGGTGTTGAGATAATGCCTCATTTATGATGCATACTACAGATTAGGGATTGGTTTGGTTTGTTGGAGGATGTTGAGAGATTCTCTCAACTACTCCCTCCGAGAGTGGAATTAGTTGGATCTCAGTAGCACTATAAATATTGTAATGTATTCCTGTGATTTAATATAGAAATTAATTATTGTGTGTTAGTCTTGTGTTCAATGGATGCTCTCTCCAATTTTTAATAATAGATTGATTACATGTAGAGGATGAAAGACCTTGATTCACAAAACCCCTTCTTTAATTAACAATGACTTGGAATGGTCGCTCTTTCTCATCATTAGGCTCTCCTTTGCCATTCTAAAATCTTCGACAAAAAGCCACCCAATCGGGATAGCCTTAACTTTTTCGAGACACGGAACATGGTTTTATGAGCTATGGAAATGTTGACCAAAGCGTTTAGCTTTTTTTGCGTTGTTATATAATTTAAAAGGCCAATTGAAGTGCAGAGTGCAAATGTGATGTTTATCAATCAATCTATACTTTAATATTTTTAAGAAAAGATGATAGTCACCATCGCAGTTTTGATGAAAAGAGGAATATTCAGTGGAAACATCTTTTTCATCTTCAAAGGGTTTAGGTATTATGATGAATATCAATCACTATATAATTAACATCTTGATGTTGACAGGGCCACCAATATTCACGAGAAACATCTTTTCTTCAAAGGGTTAAGATAGAATAGAGATTGATTATCATTAATTAAATTATTATTCTAACCATGCAAAACAGAAAAATCGGCAACATGTTGGAGACCACTCCATTATTAAATGGCGGAGACGTTGATTTCCACAATAGCCTGACTATTATGATAAGATTGAATGGTAGGGCCCTCCTCTAATTTCAACTCTTCTTCTCTATGCCTCCAAATAAATTACTGTTAAGGCTCTTACTTTTCGCATCTGGTCGTGTCTTCATACTGCAAGCTAAATTAATGTGCTGCGACTTGCCTGCTTGTTTCTTATTAAAATCCTTCCACGAATATTAATGGGATTTGTAGGGTTATATTTTAAGATTCCTTCGGCTGGACTTGACCGCTTTCAAAATCCAGCCCCTAGTTCCTGCTTTTCCATTCCAGGGTTATATTTTATGATTCCACAGTCGAAGTTTATTGATTATCAGTAGTGTTTGAAATCCTTGATATTTTGTTATCTGCAGTTAGAGCGGATGGATTCGTCGCAGTCATGGTGCCCATTGCAGTACAACGAAGATATTGTGGTGGAGGTGTTGAAGCATCTGGATGCGAAGTCCCTGGCCATGGCGGGTTGTGTGAACAGGCAGTGGAAACATGCTGTGGAGACGGAGAGCCTCTGGGAGGAGTTTTGCAGAAAGCAGTGCCCTGCAGCTGGGGATTCGCAGAATATGAGATCCGTGGTGATGGCGCTGGGAGGTTACCGGCGTTTCTTTCTGGTGTGTTTGCACCCACTTCTGTATCGTTCTCTTCCCACCAGAGCCTGCAACAAGGAATATGCAGGGTTCATTCCTCTCTCGCTTTCTCTCTTCTCCATGGATTGTTACGAGCGCCTCGGCAGAAACAAAGGCTACCTAGGCGACGATGAACCTTGCATAACCCTAGCCCCTGTTGGCCGCCATAGGATGGAAATTTGATACCGCTCAGTATTGAAAAACCTCCTGTAATTATGCATTCCTCCAAAAATAATTTCCATTCTCATCAGTTTTTCTTATCTTTCATTTTCTAATCTTTATGAGTCCGTTTTCTTCACTTCTGTGATCTGTAATTTTGGATGTCGATACTTAGTTTAGGTATACGCTATTTACACAGTTTGGCTTTATAATTATTTAGATGTTTTCACTGCTGTGGTATATGATTGACGATATTTTGAAATATTTATTTTTTATTAAATATAACAATTCAGCAGAGTCGGTAAGGTTTAGGATTTGGTGGTCGTCTGGTTCACTGTTGAATCTGTGAATTATTTTGATTTGTAAAGAATCGTGTTATGCTTGCTGTGTAGCAGCAAAAATCGTGGAAGAACATATTCGTCAAATGATCCACGAATTATTCCACTCATTTTTAATGGGCCCATCATATAATTGAGTAATTCCAGTATAACTACCTCGTGTGGTGGTGTTTCCACACAAATTCATCTTAATGTTATTAGGCTCAAAATATTTTACGGTTCTGTGGTTTGGCTCCTTTTTTTTAAGTGCAGTTTTTGATTTTTTTTAATAATTATATTTTAAAGGCATTGTTTACCAATTTCACATAATAATCTCAACTATAATTACTTTTTGATTTGGAATTTTGCAATTTTTTTTTTTTTTTTTTAAGGTGGAAATGGATTCAGTACCATCTAATTTGTGCGTTTTTTTAGACTAATAATATTTTAAGTTGAAATCTATGAAGTGTAGATTAGTTGGTTTGTTGGAGGTTGAGTCCCCACTAAGTCACACATTTAAATCTCATGGAAAGGACTTGAGGAGTGGAAGCCACTTTGGGGGAATTAAATTTTCCAAGGGCCTCCAAGCTCTAGGGAGCATTGGTATCATGGGTAGATTGCTCTTCTTCCAACCCTTGGTATCATGGGTGAGTTGGTCTTCTTCCAACCTTAGTCTAAAAAATAAAAAAGATCTTAAATGGAATCTATTGTTGTGATTTTAAATTTGAGTGGTAGATTGAACATAATTAACAAAACATAAAAGAAATATTAAATGGAAGGTATTATTTTAATTTTAAATTTGAGTAGTAGACTCAGCATAATTACCAAAAAAAGAAAGGAGATATTAAATTGAAGGTATTATTGTAATTTTAACTTTGAGTGGTAGATTAGGCATACATTTAGTAGATAGGTCTTCTTCCACCCAATAAGCAGGTTGGCCTCTGCTTAGGCTCTCTCCTTACAAAAAGAATAATATCTTAAATTAAATGTATTGCTGTAATTTTAAATTGGAGTGATAGACTCTACATAATTTATATCTTAAATTGAATATATTGTTTTAATTTTAAATTTGAGTAATAGGTTTTGCAAAATTTGAGTTCACTAAGGGTTTTGACAATTTTTTTAAAAAGTTATATATAATTTAAATGATAGAAATCTATTCCCCGATGGGGTTGACGGACACCGAGACCTACTAGAGGCATATGCTTAATGTGTACATACGATGGATGGGAAGGAGGAAAAATAGTGAGTCCTCCCACTATGTATGGTGTAAGGAGGATTTAACGATGTTGCATTCAAAGTCTCACTCATTCTCAGTGGGAATGTGTGCTAGTGAGTTAAGTGGGTTTATAGCGACCGTTGGAGTTTACGAATGTTATATTTCTTTGGTAGTATGGTGGTTGATAGATTTTGGTTCGAGCAATGTTAGTCTGTTTGGTTTCTTCAACCCTCAGGTAATCTTGGAGAGGTGGAAACATCGCTGCCATCGCCTCCTCCACGGTCGCTTATGTTAGTAGTTTAAGAGAATTCTGCATGGTAATTTGGTGAGCCTTAGTGTCCATTCCTGTGATGCTTGTTAGTTCTCTGTCTTAGTGTTATCTGTGGTTGGGAGGGTGTCTAAGCCTTGTTTTAGTCAGATATCTTTCGGGTCTTCCCCTCTCTGTGGTCTTACACTCGATTCCTGAGACCCACCTCTCGATAAGCAACAATTGCGCTTGGTGGTGGAAGGGTAGTTTGGAGGCGATTATTGTGGCTAGTAATTGGCTTGGGTTTGTTTCTCGTGTGTTTATGATTTGGTGTCAAGTCCTTCTGTCTGCGTCTCTATCTCGAGGTGCTTCCTCTGACAGAGGAAAAGAAGAGGCATCAGTGTGGCTGGCGCATTTATTATTTGTGGGTCCTCCTAGCTCATGTGGGGGGCTTGTTACTTCTGACGAGTAGGTGTGTACTCGATAATTTTGGGCTAGATTTTGGTCTATTGTGGTTTACAACCTGTCGGGAGGTGATGAAGATTGTTGTTAGCCCTGTCTTAAAGGTCTCTCCCTAAACATTCCCCATGTGACCCGTGTCACATAATTTTCGCTCCCATCCCAAGGATAGGGGAGCTTCGACTAGTCAAGGTGGAAGCAACAACGAGTTGAAGATGGTGTTGGAGGGACGAGCTATTGAGCATCCCAAGTGGGGTGGTCGTGTTGTTGGGGGTGTGAGTAGAGCGGTGTTGGGAACCTGTGGTGGCGGAGGTGGTGCAAGTGCAATGTGGGATGGTCGTGCACTTGGTGGTGGCAAGAAAGTTAGTGTGGTGCATGGGGGTTGAGTATGTGTGTGGGGTTAGAATCGTTGGCTGAGGCACAAAGGAGTTGTTGAAAATCATATTTCCTCTAATGCTTTCCGTGACATGCTCCAAACTGTTCTGTATTTCCTGGAGGTTTACAATAAGGCCAGAAAGGAAGAACAAGAGGTTGTCATCACTACGCTAAACCAACTACATTACTTTCAATGGCATGTCACAGAAAGGATCGTGGTGGTTTGGCGTGGTAAAAATATACTAATTGAAAAGGTGGAGAAGCTCGAAAGGTTGTTGGCTCACTTCAAGCAACGCGCTCAGTGAAATTGTCTTCCCCCTCCCCATCTAGGGACTGGGCTAGAGAACCCAACATCAATTACTTCTGATTATTGAACATGGTCACATGTGTTCTTCTGGTTCTATTTGTCTTTTGGCGATTTTTTCCTCTGAGGATTTAGACTATTCGTTTAATTTTTCTATTTTTTCTTTGTCATATGGTGCTAGCTTTAGTCAACAAACCTGATCGAGGTGAGACTAATTTCATTTTGATATCTATATACTATAATTTTGATGAATGAATAGAACCTCAATTTTAAGAATAAAAATAAAAAAATATAAATTTATATGATTAAATTTTATAAAAAATAAAAATATAGAATAAATAAATAAACTCCAACTCAAATTATTCCAATATAATAGTTTTTATATTTTCTAACTATTTGATACAAAAATGGTTTATCAATATTAATTTTGTTGAACAAATTAAACAATACCAATTATAATTGAATTTAGGTAAATTACAACAAATAATTGTAATTTAATATTTTCTAACAACTTTGATAGAAAGTTTTTTTATCAAAATTAATCTTTTTGAACAGCCTCTTTCAATTATAAATAAATATATGCATTAAAAGCTAGGCTACACATTCTTGACAATTTGGTTATTTAATTGGTTTATTGAGAATAATTAACTATAGTGATCTACTTTGGATTGGTATATATATATATATATATAGATTGAGTTGGCCTAATGGTTAAGAGCATGTGTTTCTTCTTAAGAGGTCACAGGTTCAAAACCAGAGGGGGTAGAGTATGTATGTCTTCCTAGCGGGGAGGTGGGTCCTTTATCCCACAAACAAGTTGGTGTCTTTGCATATAATGAAGTTATATTTCTCTTAAATTTTGATAGATCTGGAATTAAGATCGATACTAATCTAGTTTGAATTACACTATTGAGATCAACATTTCATTCTTATTTTTAAAATTGTTTTTCTTTAATACTCATACATTTTCCAGTTATATCTCATGTGGGGTGTTGTGTTTTTTTTTTAATATATTTCATATATTATGATGAGTTGTCATTTTTTTATATGGATGCATTTTATGTATTATGTAATTTTATTGATTTGAGGTTAATTGTGATTGATACAATATTAAAAGTGAATATTTTATTTAAGGGTATTATGTTCAAGAATTATAATGGGTGATTAGTAAATTATCACTTTGTAGTGTATTGTACCTATCAAAATGATTTTCAAATAAGATACACTTTGAAACATTTATGGTTAGTAAAAGATTTATTCATATTTTCCAATATTTTATTCTAAGTTAGTGATAGATATTTGAGGTTTTTTTACTAAGATGATAGATTAGAGAAACGATGGCATCATCAATGAACTAGAAGAGAGGTTCTTGTTTAATTTTTAGTACAGCTGGTCTTCATAATGTGTATTTGGCCACTTGATGTAATTGTATTTTATCATTGTAAAGCATATTTAAATATGAAAATTTGAATTTTTGAAACATAATTTTTGGTTCCAAAAGTGACAATTCGACTTCCCTCCAAGTCAAGTTAGCCCCGGCCAAGGGATACCTCCATTCACCCAATATAGACTACTATATAAAGGCAACTCGACCTCATCCATTTGGGCTTTCACGTTCTCTCACACGGGATAGTTTCTAGGCAAGAAGCGAAGGACAAGAAGGATGAAGTGAGATGAATAAGGAGGCCAAAATCTCTCTCTCTCTCTCTCTCTCTCTCGTACAACTCACACATGAGGATTAGCCTCTCGTTGTGTGGTTCGCATTTTTTTGGGGAAACTATTGTAGGGGGTGGAATTTTTGGGTTACTAGGGTAACCGTTGCAAGGATGAAATTTCTAGGGAAATTCTATGTCAAAAAACGACAAAAAAATATAGGATCATATTGGATGACTTCACTTGGAGGCGAAGACCAAGTTTGACCATAATTCTAGGTACACTTATCTTATTGAACAAGAAGAATTTCTTTATTGAGAAAGGTTGTTGAGTTTTTCTCCTTTGTTGGTTTTTCCAAGGTAAATATTTTGTTCTTTTTTGTATTATGACATATATTATTTCATTTTTATTTATGATTGAATTTATGAAGTATAATTTTTTAATTTTATATTGGAATAAGTTAAAATAATATCTATATAAAACATAATTATCATAATTTCACAAATATTTTTCTAACCCTAATTTCTCTAATAAAATCTACATGGAATCATAGCTTTGGTGAAGAAAGAAGGGAACATTGAGATCACCTTGACAAAACCCTAGATATAATTTTATTCAATTATTTCTTGTATATTGGTTTCTATGGATTCTTCCATGATATGTGAAAAATAAGGTAGAGGGAGCGCCTAATTTCAAATTTTCGAAAGTTAGAATATATATTCTTCTTTCTAAGAACAAGGTTTGGGACATTTTGAAAGAAAAGGATGTTGAACCAAAAGATGATGAAGGAAAAGAAAAGTTCAAGGAGGATGATGTAAATGCTATGAGCATCATAATGGGCTCCATTAGGGGTCATTTAGTTCCCTACATTATAAAACTTGATACTTCAAAGAACATGTATGATTCCTTAATGAATCTCTACACTATCAAGAATGTTGGTCTATCAATGAGATTGAAGAATGAACTTCAAAATATAAGGATGACCAATGACGACACTATGTCTTATTACTTTGTAAGGATCTCTAAAATAAGAGATGAAATCCAAGAAAATGGAGAATCCATTCTTGATCAAGAACTAGTGATTACAACAATCAACGATCTTCCTATACCATGGGATGTTTTTGCAACAGGAATAAAGAGTTGGAAGGAATCTCCAACGTTTGAAAAAATATGGACATCGTGCTCTAAAGAATAAGCGGGATTTATGACTAGATATCATCAAGTTGAGGAATTTCAAGCCCTTGCAACTCATTTCAAGAAAAGATGAAATAAGAAGTTTGGACCTCAACATAAGAAGTGAGGAAAGGGATATTCTCCCTATGAAAAATAAGAAATACTTATCAAATATCCAATTTTATGGTTGTTAAGAATATGGAAATATAAAGAGATATTGTTCTAACATGGCTAATAACAAGAACAAAAAAGTGAAGCAACATGCTTCAGCAGCAAATGTTGAAGACAAAAAACTTAAGAATGCCAAATTTGATAAGGATTTGTTCTATTATTATTCTTTGAAAGGTTGCTTTCCATATAATGATGACATGTGAATGGTATATAGTGGAGCATCAAGGCACATGACCATAGAGTGTGGAAATATTTCGAGCATTACACAAAATAAGTTGTTGCAAAGGGTTTAACTAGAAGACAATAACAACTTTGTAGTTAAAGGAGTTGGAAAGGCATCCATAAAGTTGGAATATAGTAACAGTGTACATTTCAAAAAATTTCTTTATATATGAGGTTTAAGAAATAATATTGTCTCTATTTCTTGTATAGCAGATAAGGGAGATAGAGTTTCTTTCGTGGATGGAAAGGTACTCACTTGGTCTGAGGGCTTTATTATAGACAACATTAGGGTTATTGGGATTCATGATGGAAGACTATGTAGAATTTTAATTCAACCCGATCAAACACTAGTACATGATGAAATAAATCCAAGTGAGTTATCGTATAGAAGTTATGGACATATTCATTTTAGAGAATTGCGTTAGTTAAGTCAAATAGTATCATTCATTCCTGAACTATAGATAAAGAATGATGGCATATGCAAAGGTTTTTCTCTTGGGAAGAAAATAAAGTAACAACTTCCAAATAGTGGCAACAAATCTAAGGAATCTTTGGACTTGATTGATTCTGATGCATATGGTCTGATCCATGTAAATTCACTTGGTGTTTCATTGTTATATGTGAAATTTATCGATGAATTATCTCGTAAGAAATGGATATATCTCTTGAAGACTCAGGATGAGGTATTCAACAAGTTCTAGGAATTAAAAGCTATAGTGGAAAACTTGACAGGAAAAAATATCAACATACTAAGACCTAACAATGGACGAGAATACACTTAGAAGGAGCTTGTTTCTTTATGTAAGTAGCTCTGGATTAAGAGGGATTTGATTGTCCCCT
The DNA here is from genome assembly GCA_034641835.2 of Pinus albicaulis. Taxonomy (NCBI): domain Eukaryota; kingdom Viridiplantae; phylum Streptophyta; class Pinopsida; order Pinales; family Pinaceae; genus Pinus; species Pinus albicaulis. The sequence goes on along the minus strand of CM076582.1, from coordinate 841,510,852 downwards.
ATAATCCACAAAAATATGGTATAGTTGAATGAAATAATAAGTCCATTATAGAATTTGTCAAGGATATGATGAATGATTTGGACTTGCCATTTTTTTAATATGGGGGGAAGAATCACAGATAGTTGTGTACATTCAAAATATAAGTCCTCATAAATTATTGGAGGTATGTCTCCTGAAGAATAATTCTCTAAAAGGAAGCTAGAAGTTGGTCACATGAGGATATATGTTTCTCCTTTATATGTTCATGTTCCTAAGGATAAGAGGAACAACATTGAGCCTTTAGGAAAGAAAGGAATATTTTTTGGATACAACTAATCATAAAAGTCTTATAGAGTATACAATCTAGAGAAGCGACGAATTTAGGTAAGACAAAATGTAACCTTTGATGGGAAAGTGGCATATTGAAGGTCTAAGGAAGTCTTTGTAGATTCATTGGATGAAGTGAAGCATGAGGAATCACAAGAGGAGCATTTGAGTTCTACAGAATGCATCGAAAGGGTATAAGTGTCTCAAATTCCAATAGAACTAGACATAGTTCTAGAGTTCAAGAAGGAACCACCATGGCTTAGATCTACATGAGAAGAGTTAGAAGGACATGCATCTCTTGATGGCACAAATAGATAAGCTAAGAAACCCAACAGTTTCTCTAGTTATGCAACTCTCATGACAAAAATTATTCATGAAGAACCTTCCACATATGAAGTAACTAGTCGGTAGGTATGGAAGCAAACGATGAATGAAGGGTACCAATCGATTAAGAAGAATTATGTCTGAGAGATTATGCTAAGGCCTAAATGGAAGTCAATGGTGAATTCCAAATGGATATAAAAGATCAAGCATGTTGCAAATGGTTGTATTGAAAAATAAAAGGAACGATTCATGGCTAGAGGGTTATCTCAGAAATAGGGAGAAGAATATGATAATAAATTTGCTCCAACTTTCAGGTACACCTCTATTAGATTCATCATTTCTCTTGTTTCTTCCTTGGGATGGAAATTTCACTAAATGGATGTGAAGACTACTTTCCTCAATGACCTCAAGTATTTGAGGTATTTGGAAAGGAATTCATGTTTTTATCTTGAATACAACATTTTATGGACTCAAGCACGTTTCAAGAGATTGATATGCTCATATTAAAAACAATCTGACGAAACTAGGATTTACCAAGAGAGAAGCCTATGCAAACCTTTCCTTTAAGGTTGTGAATAATGAACCCATGATATTACTATTATATGTTGTTGATGACTTGTTTCTAATAGGTTTGGAGATTCTTATCATTCAATGTAAGAAGCAGTTGGATTTTGATTTCGATATGAAGGATCTTGGGTTGATGCACTATTACTTGGGATTATAAGTATGGTAGAAACCTATCAAATTCTTCCTTGGATAGGTAAAATATGTGTTAGAGATACTTTAAATATTGGGTATGATTTATTGCAAATCCATGGTGACTACCATGGTGACTAACTTGAAGAAGTTAAGAGACCCTGACTCCAAATTGGAAGATACATATATACACTGATGACTAGTTAGTTCATTTATGTATTTGGTTAACACCAAACCAGATATATGCTTTGTTGTGAGCACATTGAGCCAATTCCAAGTTGAAGCGAGATATGAGCATTGGATTGTAACAAAGAAATTTTTGAGATATTTGCATTGTATAGTGAATTATGACTTTATATTTGTTGAAAGCAAGGATGTACAACTTTAGGGATATAAGGACACTGATTGGGCAGGAATTGTTGAAGATAGGAAGAGTACCTCGAGAGTATGCCTTAGTTTGGGATCTGTTATCATATCATGGATGAGAAGAAACTAGAGGTCGGTCACACTTAACACTAATTAAGAAAAGTACATCCCAATGAACAAGGATTTTACTGAAGTAACATGGCTCCAAAAGTTGTTTGCAAGATTGTTTAGCTAAGATTTCGAACCAGTGATGATACATTGTGACAATCAAAGATGTTTGAATCATTCAAATAATCCCTTGTTCCATGACAAGTTGAAGCATATTTATATCAAGTACTACTACATCCATGATATGGTGTAGGGGAGAGAACTATGTCTTGAGTACATCTCCACCAATGAGAAAACAACTGATGTTCTAATGAAGCCATTTCCAAGAGACAAGTTCATGTAATTCAAAGAAAAGTTGAGTCTTGTGGAGATTACCCCTCTCATTGAGAGGGAGTGATGATACGTCTACAGTATGAATGGAAATTCTCCCTAAAGGGAGAACGGTTCCAAGAGACCCATAGGGATCTATAGGTAGCGTTGAGTGAGTGTCTATCGGAGGAGGACCCTGATCACACACTAGGAATGGTGGAGTGAGGTCCTCAACCCTGATCACACACTAGGCATGGTGGAGTCAGGTCCTTCAACATATGGACTTTGATCACACACCTGGAATGGAGGAGTGAGATCCCAGACCTTGATCACACACCAGGTAGGGTGGAATGAGGTACTTTAAGCATATAGACCTGATAACCATCCAGGAAGGGGTTGCGTTAGGTCCTGGTCCAGAGTGTTCTCTAGGAAGGGTGAGTGAGTGCTTGCTATTTGAGGGTCTCAATATTTTTTCCTAGGTAAAGGCCATGGGATTCGAGGATTGATCACTCTAAAGGAGTGACCCTTGATATGTTGATGAAAATTCCATGGGTTTGGTACCACCCCAGATATGGGAAGCAACAGATGTTGATGATAGATGATGATGTCGGTAATGATGGATGACCTTTTTCTTTAGGGAAATTTGTCTAATTTGAAAACACCTATGATAGTTATTATGAATACCTCCCTATTTAAGGAGTGTTGAATTTGTAAGTATGGTCAATCTTCATAATGTACATTTGATCACCTGATGTAATTTTATTTACAATTGTGAAGCATATTTATAAATTCTTGAGTCAAAGGGAACTTTATTTTGAGTCAAAGTCCCATCACAACTTTTTAAACATGAAAAATTGAAATTTTCAAATGTAAATTTTGGCTCCAAAAGTGACAGGTGGGCATTGGCCAAGAGACATGTTTATTCACCTAAGACATAATACTATATAAAGGCAGCTTAAATGCCTCCATTTGGGCATTTGCATTCTCTCACCCAAGACAGTTTATAAACAAGCAAGCGACGAATGAGAAGGACGAAGTAGGATGAAGAAGGAAGCTAAAATATCTCCTTTATATCTATCTCTTGTAACTCGTATGTCTGGATTAGTATATATTTTCGCAACTTGCATTTTTTTGGGGAAATTGTTGCAAGGGGATGAAATTTCTAGGTTACTAGTGTTACAGCACCAAAATTTTATGGGCAACTGGTTATTGCAAAAGGGAAAAAATTATGGGTTGGACAATCATAGAAAATTTCAGGATTATATTGGGTGACTTGAATTGGAGGATAATACTAGGCTATGCCATATGTCTAGGTGTGTCTCTCATTGAAAAAGAAGGATTTCACTATCAAAATGGTTGTTGGGTTTTCCCCCATTGTGGGATTTCCCAGGGTAAATCTTATCTTATTTTTTGTGTTGTGATCTCTAATGTTCCACTTTTATGTATGGTTGAATTTCTAAATTATAATTTTTGAATTATATATTGGAATAAGTTAAAATAATATCTACATAAAATGTAATTATCAGAATTTTGGAAATATTTTTTTTAACCCTAAATGCACTAAGAAAATAACTAGTTCTTACTCAAGTAATCTCAAAAAGATAGAAATAATAAGGCTTATTGGAACTTAAAAAAGGATATAAAACCTTAACTTAATTGAGACAATGATTATAAATAAGAAATGAAGTTATCATCAATAACTAGTAATGCAATGCTAAAATATGTCACACTAGTAGAAACTATATCTAAAAATGCATTTAATTATGAATGAGGACATCTTTATGAGGAGCTTAAATCCATTAAATAATAATAAATTAGTTCCACTAAAATTTTAGATAATCCAAACAAAAAAATAATGCATTTAGATATTATATATGTACCTACAATAAGATCTATACTATTAGGAAAATTCATTTGTGAAATCCCAATATAGGTGGTGGCCAAATATAGCAATATTCACACTTGGATAGAACAAGAAGTGTCATAGACCATTTTTTCACCCTTAATATCTTTTAGGGGACCAAAAAATACAAACTTATATCAATCAAATCAACCTAATTCAAAGTAAATCTCAAAGGTTCCAAATTAAAGTGTCTTTTAAGGTATGATAATACCCAGCCTTAATAATTTGGGATGGTGTGATCAACTAGATCCATTACGCAAACAAATATCTAGACATGAAATCATTTTGATTTCATAATGTTTAAAGGAACCAGACATATGAAGGCTTTTTTTTGTTCAATATCGATCCAAACTTAAGTAGTTTTGAAGTAGAGGAACTATCAAATTATAGACTCCTTTCAGTTGCATTTAAAGAGATTGGGTTTACGACCTACTTGTAAGTCATATGACTTAAGGAATATACTAAAATCATAGTATGAATAATTTAATATGGCCATTGATATGGATTATGAAATGGAGTCAAATGCGTAATATAAGGACCATAAAAGAGAATATTATGCATAGAAAAAGATTATATGAGTCCAAGTAGGATGAATGAAAATAAGGAAAAGAGAATTCCATGGTGTAGATAAGTTTGTGATAGAATACAAAGTGGGGTTTTAAGCCCTAAAATGGTAATGGTGAATATTCTTGTAAGAACGAATAAAATAGAATGTAGTAGAAAACATAATATTAAATATATAAAAAATTACAGTACTTGCATGTGCAATGAAAAAGGATTATGGAAATATATCACCTGGGGATAAATATGCATGAATGTGGATCACCGTATCTTCCTGCTTGGGAGGGTTATTTTATCCCCTTTTGTAGCTTTAGTTTCTCCTTTCTTGCAAGGTGTGTTGAGAGAAAAATGGTATGATATAACTAGAAGGGAGAGAGAAAATAAAAAGGAAGCAGAATTTTAGCAATGAAATGGTCATTATCATAAATGAGTGGAGAAAACCTTCCATAAATGGTGGATAAGATTTAATATGGTCAAATAATAAAATATTTGTTGGACCAAATCAAGAACTAACCACATTTTGTATTTTAATCTTATTTGTAGAGGAAAAGGTCAAAGAAACCATTAGATAACTAACTCAAAATATAATTATCAATTGAGTTAATTAATAAAAAAATGGTAAAATATTTAAGAAATAATTAATAAGAAAATGGGTTTATTAAATTACTTACGGGTTAAACAATCGAATGGGTTACAAGTAATTATTAAATAATGATGTAATGAATTATTATGATGAGAATTTTTAGATTATTAAGAAATAATGAATAAATAAATGATTTATTGAATTATTCTTATAGAAATAGAAAATGTGAGTGAAAACATTTTTAGTTATTTTCACTTTAATGGGTAAAAATATGAGAATAAAATAAAATTAATGAATTTATAGGTTATTTTGGTGTGGGTAAATTAATTAAACAAAAATAGCTTAGGAAAAAATTTTCTTAAGCTATTTTCTAATGTGAAACTGGGATTTAATGCATAAAAACCATACTATATGGTGTATTTCGACCAATCTAGTAAATTATGGCCATGTGATCACTTTTTAGGTGATAAAAAATTATAACGAATAGAATAAAAAAAGTGTCATATGAGTAATATCTAAATAGTGTCATATGAGTAAGATGTGGCCTTAATTGTTGATTTCACCAATTCACACATAGAAAAGAAGAAAATTAGAGAAAGAAGGAAAATGGTGTGATGACCAAAGTGGAGTGAATAAAAAAGACTAATTTTGAAGAAGTTGAACATGGTTAAAAGTTCACCACATATGAAGTACCCATAAATACTCATGGAATAGCTATTATTTTAACACAAATAATGAAGGTCAACTTCATGTTAAAAAGGGGATTAAGGAGATTGTAATTCTAAGGAAGGAGAGGATTGGTACCAAGGGTTTCCATATGATCAATTTATTTTCCAATATCCTCCTCAAGGAGGTAACTCTTTCATGGTTCTCATGGTTAGAGGAAGAAAGGCATGTGAATGCTTTGCATGTGAAGAAAAATGACATGTCATTGAATATCCCATTTTTAGTATTATAGGAGAAGTGGTTTATTATTTTTCTAGTCCCAAAATAAAGGATAAACAAGACTATCTAATATTTAAGGATCATCCAACACAAAACTCCGAATAATCTAACCTATATAAGAATAACACATGGAAGCTTTTACATTCAACCAAATGTAGGCCTTATCGGTATTGAGAACCTAGATGTCACGAAGAGCTAAGATAAGATGAAGTCGATCGTGAATTTATCATTAAAGGTGAGCATTTTTTAGACTAAAATGGTAAATTATTTTATTGAATAAATTTTATAGCCTCATCAATTAGTGTGATAATATAAGAAATAATGATTAATCTTAGGTCCATTTCCCAAAAAGAACTCCAAAATTACCTGAGTTATATATTATTTCTCCCATCATAAAGGAAATAAAAAATCAATGAATAGTATAAAACCTATAAAATAATCCTAATATATCCTTTAAATCTTAGGATCTTTAGGAATTAATTCTTCCTCTTGTCCTTCATATGAATCTCATCAAATTTACATATTCTTAAATGAAAATTTTGATTGAGATATTTTAGTTGAACTTGTTATCATTTGTTAAAACAATTTTCACTCTCCCTCTAGCTTCTCTATTTGGTGTTTTTGGTGACTTATCAATTTAATAATTTATTCTTATGTATTCTTATGAGTTTCCTTTTGGAAAAAAAATTCTCATGGTGGCATTAAATATATATTTTTAATTATTAGATGATATGTCACATGCCTCCTCAAGTCATAGTGAATTTTAAACATTTTAGAAATAAAGAAACAACTAGCATTATTTTGGTTTTTTATCTATCAAATTTTTAATTTTGTGAATCTCAATTGAAGTAATTTTCACTCTCCAAGGGATCCCATAGTACACCCAATATTTCATGCCACTAAATCCTTACATGTATTTTCTAGCACCTCTAAAACCTCATAAACCATGTAACAACCCTAGGATGGGACCTATGTATATTGAACATATTTTATTAAGCTGGTGAGCTAGGATTTGGTGGGCCTATGTGGTCATATGTATATAAATATTTTGGCACCTGCATCCCTATATTTATATGTTATGAGTATTGAGTACTTATGTGATTTTACGTCAATGGTACTAGCTATGTAAGCATGGAATCACAATGATATTAATAAAATAAAACATTGTTGCAGATAAAGTTAGACAAAGGAGATGGGGGGTTAGGATTCCATGATAGGGAAAGTGGCCTAAGGGGTAAGTGATGTGGGACCTAAGTTTAGGGTGCTAAGCCATTATTAAAATGAGTCTAAAGTGAAAAGTGCACATTTTTTAATCCTAAATTTGGAAAAATCCTTCTAACATTCCACTTATCAAATAGGTCACATGCATGCAAAAGGTGGGGTGTTTAGCTCCCATTATTATCTCCATCATTCTCTTTTAATGTGACCACTTTGACTATTGGATATTCTCTAGGAGAGTGTTATATTGTGATGCTATTACCTTATGGATCCAAGATTCATCTAGGTGTACACTTCTCATTAGGTTGCCTTAGGGAAGGATGGAGCACTAAAGGGAGAAGTGTGGGGATGGGTTCCCTATTCTAAAGCCTACATGGTATTTGGATAATTTTATGGGTGATTATAACTATATCCACAAGGCTCTACGACTCCCTATTGATCTTTATTGCATCCCTAAAAGGAGGAAAAGGGAAAATTGATGGGGGGCTTAAGCCTAGTGGGAACAAGAATTATTATAATGAGCATAAAGTAAAAGTTTGTACGTTTTTATCATAAAATAGGAAAACGGGCTTCTTCAGGCTCCATTTGTAAGAAATGGAACATGCATATAAGAAGTGGTTAGTTTAGTGTAATTCCCATCATTCTGTCCATTATCCTTATTTAGTTTGATCACTTTGGCTATTAGAATTGCTATGGGAGAGTGTGACCTTGTGATTCTATTAGCATATAGATCCAACATGGATCTAGGTGTACACTTATCCTTAAGTTTGCTTAAGAAAGGTTGGAGCACTAGAGGGGGAAGTGTGGGGATAGTTTTCCTAGTTTGATGCCTAGAGGGTACTTGGAGACTATTAAGGGTACTTGGAACTCCTAGAACCATATGAATATAAGAATCCTTTCTGGCTTATGTTGGAGCCCTAAAAGGTTAGTAGCATAACCTAAGGGGCTCAGAGTGTAGAGAAATTGGTGCTCTAGCTTGGGTTGTCAAATTTGATGGGGGATTAGATACTATAGATTAAAGGATGTTGTGATTTATTACATTTGACTATTACCTTTTTGGTGTGATTTTTGGACCCTTGTCGGCTTCAGGGATCCTTTTTCCCTGGTGAATTTATAGCCCCAATAGGAGGGTGGCCTACTATTGAGGGTATTGGATTAATGTTTTATATGGTTAGGTGGAGAATATAAAGTTTGTAGCTATTTTATTCTTATATTTAAAGATAAATTTTCAATTTATGCTTTTGTATGTGTTTAGACTTTAGTTACTCTAGTATATATGTGATATTTAGATATTTATGTGATATGAATGACTATACTATTGTTCTAGTAGAAAATAAATTTATATATCATATAAATACATAAGGTATTCTTGTACATAGATTAATCATGATACTTGGGGTAACTTATAGGAAATAGGCTTAGTATGGTGACTAGAGCATGCTATATGACTAATATTTTTCATTTGATTCATGTTGTGGTGTTGGAGCGGGGTCCCTTAGGGTACATTTTTGGGTTAAATTTTGTATAGGTTTTGTTGTGCACATTGCACAAAAGAGTCAAAGGGGTTTTGGGGTGGTTAAAAGTCCCTTAATCATTATAAAAGGTTTAAAGGGGAAACCATGAGTCTCAACCCATTTGAGACCATGGTATGTGCGTGTCTAGATAGTATAAATATGTAAGGATTTAGTCGAGTAAAGATATCTCATGGTGAACTATTTTGGTGAATGTTTTGATCTAAGTTTGGGATTTTGGTAGAAAGGCTCCTATGGGATGTGTGCACAAAGACCTAAGTCCTGGATGTGTGTGGACTCTGCTTTTTGTGTGCGTAGAAGGATTGAATGTACTAAAATTGATAGATATCTTAATAAAAAAGACAGTTTTGGCGAACCTAGACTCTCATGTGATTCCTGTGTTGATTATCTGTTATTTGTGTTAAAATTTGAATCTGTTCTATGTTGCGCATTTACTTATGTTAATGGTTAATTTCATCTACGTGAATATCATTTGATGTTAAATGAATAGATCTGATTTAAGTATACTTTATTACTGTGTGAAAATATATATTGAATTATTTTGTGATCATCTGCAAAGGGTTTGATTTGTTGATGCACGCATCTATTATATTATCTGTTATAAGTCTATTTAGGGCCACTACATCAAATATTCCTTATGATGCGGAAACCTAGTTCCAAAACCACCCCATATTGCTTCAGGTGAGACTTTGATCTATGCAAGCAGGTCAATGCTGAAAGGGCCAATATGTTGGAAATGTTGCCATTGATGGCAAAGGAGGTAGCAGATGCAGAGACAGGAACAACTACAAGGAGACAAAGACAGACAATGGAGGTAGCAAAGAAGCAAATGAATGAAGAAAAGGAGACATACAGAGGCAGAGCCGTTATCACAGCAGTAGAGGCAGAGGCAGAGTGACAGAAGCAGCAGAGGCAGAGCCACGGCTATTATTGCAGAGAAACAACTGTTATTCTGAGAATATTTTACACAGTCGGGCGTTACAAATAACATAAATTACATTCTGGGCTTTATATTCAAATGTGCAGTGGAATGCAATGAGATTGGATATGCTTTGAATCAGTTAGCATTCACTGTTTGAATTATGTTTGAAATTAATCCCCAGTTTTGAACAGAGCACTTGTATTTGATTGACATGAAGGTTATATATATGGTTTATATATATGCATACACCGAAGAACTGTGCGTTATATATATGGTAGGACCGTGGTGAACTGCCAGAGACCAAGGCCACTTATGAATGGAGCGGAACCATAGTCGTAACAAAGAATATATATATAATTGAAATGCGATGAATAGTTATATATATATATATATATATATATATATATATATATATATATATATATATATATATATATATATATATATATATATATATATATATATATATATATATATATATATATAAAATTGAAATCGTGGAGGACCGGAACCTGGAGTGTAGGGAGAAGTGGAACCGTGATGGATGAGCAGTAACGACAGTTTGGAGGAACAGTAAAGCAGAATGGTGGTATTCATCGCACCACCCTTATATGGAAAGTGGTATTGAAGGAATGGGCAGTGATTCCATAGAATGCCTGACGTGTGTCCCCGAGTGAAATTGGAAAACCACTTTTTATTGTGCGCCATCGCGCATTATGGTCTATGCATGTTGATCAAGCGATATCCGTTGGATCGGGCAACGCAGACTGCACGTTGGATAGGCTGGATTTAACAAGGCTTGCAGTGAGTGGGTCCTAAGAAGAAGACACAAACTTAAGGGTAAATGGTTATTAAACTTTGGTCATAATATAACATAAAGTAGTGTTTTAAGAATGCTGTCCCGTGAAAGGGTCTTTGTGATATGGTGACAAAGGTTAGTCATTATCCCCATTTAATTTCAGTGAAGGTTTAATATATCCAAAAGTTTGGATATAGTCATGTATTTATTTAAAGACAGAACCCTTGATGATGGAGATTAAGACCATATGGTTACGAATGTAATATAATTTTGAGGTTATAAAGCCACTAACTATTAATAATTGTTAATGCTTGGATCGGAGATGGGCATACGATGGAGTAAACACATGTCTCATGTATTATGGGAAACACATATATATATATATATATATATATATATATATATATATATATATATATATATATATATATATATATATACTACGCTGATATCTAATATAGTGGGCTGTAATATTGCTCCGAAATTGTATTAAAACATTAATTGGGTTTATTACATGAGAATATTATGTATTGTATGGGTTTTATAATCGTGAGTATAAAAAGTCTCCACAGTTGATTAAAGTGCCAACCCAAGAGATTAGAACCTTGAAAGTTTGCCCAGAGTTAAAATTAGTTGTTATATTAAAAAGCACTTATATATGCAGCGGGTACACAAAGTACAGTGAACAGGAATAAATACAGGAATGAAGTAAACAGATGGAATATACCAATGATAGTGAACAAAGAGTATGCAGAACAATTTCTTTACAGCAGCAAGAAAAAAAAAATCCAGCAAATCCAAAATCCAGAAAAGGAGCTGAATGGAATTGAGATGTATAACTGAAAAATGAAAATGTAAATATTTTTTATTGTTTGTGATGCAAAGGCAAGTGTCCTAAAGAAAATAAAAAATCCCACTATAGCATGAAATTTTGTACACATTATTATAATTTTATTTGAGTTTGATAAAGGAATGAGAAGATAGAAGTCAAAAGGTCAGAGCTACTCAATTCAAATTCTCTGAGGAATGTAAAGAGTCATGCAATGAACTCTATATATAATATCACATTAATATGCAGAGTGGGTGTGTGAAGAATAGAGAAGGCAGAATATAAAAGATTGAGACAGAGAAGATTAAGAGAGGCAGAGCAGAAAGAGATGCTACAAAACAGAGCTGATATCTGAGGTAAATCAGCAAACATTCAGTTTGATATATTGAGGAAGTTGGAGCTTCCCTATCAAGTTGCAGCTTGATAGTTGTTAGTTGTAGCTGACTGAGGTTGAAGCCTCCTGTAGGTTGGTGCTTGCAGAAAAACAGTGGTGAGAGGGATTTGGAGCTTGCCTTTGCATCACAACAATAATAAGATGTGGTTTTCTCCCTTTATGGGTTTCCACTTATATTTGGTGTCTCTGTGCATGATGTTTATGTGTTGATCTAATTTATATCTTATACTTAATACCTGCTACTCTCATATTAAAGTATGTTGTTATATTAAATTAATATTTGTTGCTCACAGTCTAAGCTTACTTACATATTAAGTTGGACATGAAATGAAGGTGTATGTTAGTTTTAATAAAAGGTTAAAAAAAATCCATGAATGTGTTAAACTGATTCACCCCCCCCCCTTCTCATTTTAACTAAGGGTTCAACAATTGGTATCGGAGAAAGTTCCTTATGTATCAGTCTAACAACTGAAAGGAGATCCTAAGTCCCCTAGATGGCTAGTCAAGAAGGAAGCTTAACCAATAAAGCACGTTTCTTCACTGGTGCTAATTATGCCTTCTGGAAAATCAGGATGAGAGCATACATAATGTCCTTAGGATTAGAAGTTTGGGATGCTGTGGAATTTGGATACTCCACAAAGTCAACTGATTCAGAGAAAGAAGCTAAACAAAACTTTGTAGCTAATGCAAAAGCAATGAATGCAATCTTAAATGGACTATGTGAAGCTGATTTTATCAAAGTAATGCACAGTAAGACTGCCAAAGATATGTGGGATACTCTAGAGAACATCCATGAGGGAAATAAAAAGGTAAAGACTGCAAAAATTCAAGTATATAGAGCCCAGTTTGAAAATTTAAAAATGAATGATGATGAAGATGTTGGCAGCTTCTTCTTAAAAGTTGCAGAAATTGTTAATAATATGAAAGCTCTTGGAGAAACCATGCCAAAAAGTATAATTGTTCAAAATATTCTAAGATCTCTTCCATCCAGATTTAATCCCAAGGTGTCTGCTATAGAAGAAACAGCCGATTGGGAGACCTTGACCATGAAGCAACTACTTGGAAATCTAACAGCATATGAGATGAGGCTTCCACAGAAGAAACCAAGTATGAGGGAGGCAACTTTTAAAACAGAAAATAAGAAAGAAGAAAAGGAAGACATATGCTCTTTCTCTGATGAAGAAGAGGCTAAATTTGTCAAGAAACTGGATAGAGGCTCAGGTAGATACAAAGGTAAAATTCCCTTCAAATGCTTTAACTGTGGAAGAGTTGGACATTATGCGGCTAAGTGTCCTCACAAGAAAGTAAGAAATCAATCTCAAGAATCAGAGAAAAACACATCAAAGAACTGGCAGAAAGGAAAGAATTTCAGCAGAAAATCCTTCTATGCTCAACAAGACAGCACTACATCTGAAGACTCAGATGAATCCTCAGGAGAAGAGGGAACCTCTGAATTTTTACTGATGGCCATAGAAGATCTTGAAGGACTCTTGCTAGAAGAAGAAGAAGAAGGGGAATTCGACCTTGAGGGGGAGCTAAGAAGTGCTTTGGAGGAGATTGACAGACTCAAACTAAAATTCAGAAAACAGAAAGAGATTCTTCTCAAATGTGTGAAAGAAGAACAAAATTCAGAATTCCTCATGCAGCTAAAGGTAAAGCTTAAAGAAGCCAAGAGGATTGAAGATATGTTACTTCATCAAATCAAGGATAAAACTCGAGAACAAGAGAAGCTGGAAGAAGAAATTGTATGTCTGAGGAAGAAATTAGAAAGTGCTCAACAGAAAGTGTCTATATACCCTTCTCAAATGACAAGCTCTGGTAAGTTGAATGAAATCTTGGATGCTCAAAGATCTCCTCTAATAAAAACTGGGATAGGCTATGAAGGAGAATCAAGTAAAGGCAAAGAAAAGGAAAACAAAAATATAATTTTTGTGAAAGCAAAGAATGTTGATGAAGCAGCTCAAATAATTCCTACAAAGGAAGAAACATGTAATGAGAAAGACAGAGATCAGAAGAAACCTATAATAACAAAGATTGCAACAAATACTAAGACAACAGAGAAAGGATCATATACTCCTGATTATATCAAATTTGGAAACCATCAAAGGAGACTCTTGCCTCCTTTGAAGAATGCCACCTGTTATGTCTGCCACAAGCTGGGACACATTGCTGCATATTGTCATGCAAGGAGGAGTAATTCAAACTAGCTAAAGATGCAAACAGTAAACAGACTGTCTCAAATAAACAACTGGAGAAGACAAACTCACATCAGGTATACAAGTTGTTTTTATGGTTACTGTTTTTATTGTAAATAATTTGGCCATAAAATCATTGAGTGTAGAAAGTATGGACAGAGATTGATTTTCAACATTTCAAGGAGGTTTATGAATCAAAGAAATTATGTTCATACTCACAACCCAGCGAAAATTATGACCAAATGCTGTGTATGCAATCAAGTTGGACATACTTCTTCCAAGTGTCATCTCAGAAGATGTAGCCCATCATCTCACAAAAGATACCAAACAAAAGGGTGCTTCCGGTGGATAAAGAAGGAGAATAAATGTGACTTGGCTCTAACTTCTCAAGACCTGAAAAGCCAATGGTACCTGGATAGTGGCTGCTCAAAACACATGACTGGAGACAAAAGCAAGTTTATAACTCTTAATGAAAATAAATCTGGCAATGTTACTTTTGGAAATGATAAATCAAGTAAGATCAAGGGAAAAGGCTCAGTCAGCATAGACAATGGCAGAGGAAAGGCCCGAGATGTACTATTTGTAGATGGGCTGAAAGCAAATTTACTGAGTGTCAGTCAAGTGTGTGACAAAGGTTGTGAAGTTCTTTTTAGAGCTCAAGATTGTGAAGTCAGATCAAGCACAACAGGAAAGACTCTGCTCAAAGGTGTTCGAACAAAGAGTAATGTGTACATAGTGAAAGAGGAGGATGAAGCCTGCCATCTTAGCAAACTTGAGGAGTCATGGTTATGGCATAGGAGATTGGGACATCTCAACTTCGACCATATCATTAGACTGAGCAAGAAGAAAGCTGTCAGAAATATGCCAGAAATAAGAAGATCTTCAAATACCATATGCAAATCTTGTCAATTAGGGAAACAGACTCGCACATCCTTTAAATCTAAAGATGAGCTATCAACAAGAAGACCACTCCAGCTTGTGCACATGGACCTATGTGGACCTGCTAGAACTAAGACACCAAGTGGAGAATCCTACTTCATGCTGATAATAGATGATTTATCTAGAATGACATGGGTTGCTTTTCTCAAGAACAAATCAGAAGCACTGGAAAAATTTAAGATATTCAAAGCATTAGCCGAAAATCAAACTGGATGCAAACTTAAATGTATCAGATCAGACAGAGGAGGTGAATTCACAGATTATGACTTTGCAGACCTATGTAATGAACATGGGATAAAGCATCAATTTACCATTGCAGGGACACCTGAGCAAAATGGAGTAGCACAGAGACAAAACAGGTCTGTACAAAAAATGGCTAGAGCTATGATGCAAGAGAGAAACATTACTCAAACCTTTTGGGCAGAAGCTGTACACACAACAGTACATATTCTAAACAAAGCTCATTTAAGACCTAATAGTGATAAGACTCCTTATGAACTATGGCATGGTAAACCAGCATCAATCAAGCACTTTAGAATTTTTGGCAGCAAGTGCTACATAAAAAATAACGATGAAAATCTGGGGAAGTTTGATGCAAGAGCAGATGAAGGAATATTCTTAGGATATGCATCCAAGAGTAAAGGATATAGATGCTACAACAAGAATCTTCGAAAAATTGTAGAAATTATTGATGTAAGATTTGATGAAGAACTCCCAAACAAGACAAGAGATATAGACTGCAGCAGCTATTCAGAAAATCATGAAGAAGAGGACCAAGATGATGATGAAACAAGCAAGACATCAGAAGATACTGAACTGAACTCGAAAACCCCCTCGAGATACACTCAAAAGAACCATCCAGAAGATCAAATCATTGGAGACAAGAGTGTAGGAGTGCAGACAAGAAGGCAGCTAACTAAACAGACAGAAGAGGTATACATAGCCATGTTGTCACAAATAGAGCCAAAGAAATTTGAAGAATCCAGCAAGGACAAGTCTTGGGTGAATGAAATGAATGAAGAATTGGACCAAATTGAGAAGAACAATACCTGGGAACTAGTTCCTAGACCTGCTGATAAGAATGTCATAGGCTCAAAATGGGTATTCAAAAATAAAATGAATGAGGAAGGACAAGTAATCAGGAATAAAGCCAGAATTTTCTGCAAAGGATACTCACAAATTGAAGGACTTGATTAGGATGAAACATTTGCCCCTGTAACTAGAATGGAAGCTATCAGAATTTTCCTGGAATTTGCATGCTATCAAAACTTCAAAGTATATCAAATGGATGTAAAATATGCATTTCTGAATGGAGAATTAGAAGAAGAAGTCTACATGGAACAACCAGAAGGCTTCTCATTGACAGACGAAGAAGACTATGTGTGCAGACTGAAGAAGGCCTTATACGGACTGAAACAGGCTCCCCGTGCTTGGTATTCAAGACTGGATAAATATTTTCAAAAACAAGGCTTTAAGAGAGGTGGAGTAGACAACAATCTATACATAAAAGCCCATGAAAATGAACTCCTGATTGTTGTAGTATATGTTGATGACATCATGTTTGGAAGCAACAGAGAAGAACTAGCAAGAGGGTTTGTTGATGAGATGAAAACAGATTTTGAAATGTCCATGATTGGAGAACTCAGTTTCTACTTGGGACTGCAAATTCAGCAAAAGAACACAGGTACATTCATCTCACAAGAAAAATACTTAAAGGAAATGCTGAAAAAGTTCAAAATGGAGGACTGCAAACCTGTGTCAACTCCCATGACCACAGGTTGCAAGCTGTGTGCTGATGATGGGTCTGCTGATATAGATCAAAAAATCTACAGATCCATGATTGGAAGTCTATTGTACCTGACTGCATCAAGACCAGACATCATGCTAGCAGTAGGACTAGTGGCTAGATATCAAGCAACACCTAAACAAAATCACCTTCTTGCAGTCAAAAGAATATTCAGATATCTACAAGGAACAACACAGTATGGACTTTGGTATCCTAAAAGAAAAAACTTCACTTTATCAGCATACACAGATGCAGATTGGGCCAGCTGTGTGGATGACAGGAAGAGTACAAGTGGAGGTGCATTCTATCTAGAAGAGAGTCTGGTGGCATGGTTAAGCAAGAAAAAAACATCTATCTCCCTATATACAGCAGAAGCAGAATATATTGCAGCAGCAACATGTTGTACACAAGTCATGTGGATGAAGAAAACTCTACAAGACATGAAGGTAAGCATTGATGAGCCTATCTCAATTAAATGTGATAATACAAGTGCTATAAGTATATCTAAAAATCCTGTGCTTCACTCAAAAACTAAGCATATCCCAATCAAGTATCATTTTCTCCGAGAACAAGTGGCTCAGAAGATAGTAAAACTGGAATATATACCAACAAAAGAACAAATAGCTGATATATTTACCAAACCTCTTGCTGGAGAACCATTTCAATATTTGAGGGATAAACTAGGGGTAGTATCTATAGATTCTACTCTCTGATATAAAGAGAAAGCATAGTCTCAGGGGGAGAACAAAAATGATAATATCATTCCAGGGGGAGATCAGCCAGCAAGGAAAACATGAATCAGGTCCTCAGGATCAAAGGATTAAGAAAAAAGAACACCAAGTTATTATCCTAGAGTTGTCTGCATTATTCAAGCATGAAAAGGTCAATTATAGAGAAAAAGCATCAGTTTGAATCCAATCATACATCTCTGATTAGATAAAATCTGATACATTTGTATTCTATGCAGTATCATTATTCTCACTTTTAGCTCTATACAAGTGAAAGAAGTCTATGCATTTGAACTGTATCAATTTACAGTGTATATTCGAATTCGATAATCCTCAAAGTGTTCTCTCAACAAGTCTTATACATCACTTTGGAGCAGCATGGTACAAAGTCAGTAGAAGAGGTCCTAAACATAACTCAGAGAGAGGAAATGCAAAAAGCAACCCTTTGCCATTGATGTCAAAGGGGGAGGAAGAGAATACAACAGGAGAAAGAGCAGTCAAACAGAGAAAATGTATTGCCATCAATGCTAAAGGGGGAGACTGTTGGAAATGTTGCCACTGATGGCAAAGGAGGTAGCAGATGCAGAGACAGGAATAGTTACAAGGAGACAAAGATAGACAATGGAGGCAGCAAAGAAGTAAATGAATGAAGCAAAGGAGACATACAGAGATAGAGTCGTTATCACAGCAGTAGAGGCAGAGGCAGAGAGACAGAAGCAACAGAGGCAGAGCCACGGCTATTATTGCAAAGAAACAGCTATTATTCCGAGAATATTTTACACAGCCGGGCATTACACATAACATAAATTACATTTCGGGCTTTATATTCAAATGTGCAGTGGAATGCAATGAGATTGGATATGCTTTGAATCAGTTAGCATTCACTGTTTGAATTATGCTTGAAATTAATCCCCAGTTTTGAACAGAGCACTTGTATTCGATTGACATGAAGGTTATATATATGGTTTATATATATGCATACACCGAAGAACTGTGCATTATATATATGGTAGGACCGTGGTGAACTGCTAGAGACCAAGGCCACTTATGAATGGAGCGGAACCATAGTCGTAACAAAGAATATATATATAATTGAAATGCGATGAATAGTTATATATATATATATATATATATATATAATTGAAATCGTGGAGGGTCGGAACCTGGAGCATAGGGAGAAGTGGAACCGTGAAGGATGAGCAGTAACGACGGTTTGGAGGAACTTTTAAAGTGAAATGGTGGTATTCATCGCACCACCCTTATACGGAAAGCGGTATTGAAGGAATGGGCAGCGATTCCATAGAATGCCTGACGCGTATCCCCGAGTGAAATTGGAAAACCACTTTTTAGTGTGCGCAATCGCGCGTTATGGTATGCGCATGTTGATCAAGCGATATACATTGGATCGGGCAACGGGATATCGGCCGTTGGATAGGCGCGGGGATTTAACAAGGTACGTCGCGGAGTGGGCCCGAGTACTGTACACAAATGAAGGGTAAATGGTTATTAAACTTTGGTCATAATATAACATGGGCGAAGGTCAAGAATGTCATTCCGGAGGCCTCGTATATGGTGACAAAGGTTAGTCATTATCCCCTATGGAATTTAAAGGGAATGGTTTAATATATCCAAAAAGTTTGGATATAGTTCAAGGTATTTTATTTAAATATTGCAACTTGGACATACGGAGATTGTGTTAAAATTGGACAACTAGGTCCAAACTCCGGGTTGTGCTGCTCAGATGACGATCGCAATATTTTTATTGGATTCCTCTTTCGGAGAGGTGTAAGATTGATCTAAAGATCATCTCGATCGGATGAGCAAAACATGTACTTTGAATTTATTCCACTTATGTGCTAGGTCGGCCTGGAATAAAATATAGACTTAAATGTCTTAAAGGACGTGTCACACACCCCCAAAGATTCCTATATATTGGAGAGACTTAGAGTTCATTTGAGACACATTGGTGTGGAGGAATTCTCTCTCTCTTGATGGCGTTGGAGCTGCATATTCTTTGTTTGGGTTGTTCTGGGGTTATGTGTGACACGCTTGGCTGAATGACCTATTGGAGACTTTGCTGGTAGAAGCATCCTGCTGATCGCCGTAACGCCACCATTTCTTATCTCTGTCTTGGCTTGTCTTCTATCAATCTATTAGTATGTTCTATCTACTTCAGTATTGTGCCCTAATCTGAAATGGCATAGAACATGGGAAAAAATTAACATGGTATCAGAGCTAGGAGAAGACAATACCCAAGGCAGTGTATAGAGGAGCCTTCTCGCTTCAAACTTGGGAAATTATTCTCAGGCCGCTGCGATTGTAGAAAATTGGAGGTCGAATTGTTTGGGTCTATTTATCCTCCACAGATCGAAGTAAGAGCTGGTTACTAACCGCATGCTTAAGAATTGATCGCTGCAGGCCTGTTTGTCTTGGCACTAAAAGGTCGTAAAAGAATTCTGAGTTGACGTCAGTTTAAAAGGTATTTAGACTGCACCTTTCTGTGGTAGGCTGTGAATTACTACTCGGCTTCCCAATTTCGCCAGATGTGGAAAACGACAAAAGCAATGGCGGCAGGAGAAGCAACCATTAAGCACAGAAAAACGTCGAGCTCGGAATCCCTGGCATGGAAAGACATGTTCGATGGAGTGGCGCATCTCAGCTCGAAAACCATCATAAATTCTTTTCACGGGACGTCAATAGTACGGATCCCGCAGGAAAAAAAAAAAAAAAAGAAAAGAAAAGAAAAAAGATCCCCCGAATGAAAATGAAGCGGAAGGTGAGAACAGCTATGGGCAGTCACAGATAACTTGGAACCCGGAGCTGCGTCTGGCTCTGTATATGGCACTGGCGCACGGGGGGCTGATTCTGTCGTTAGCCGCTCTGTATGGCGTGGGAAAGCTGCTCGAGGAGTACTGGACGCAAATTCAATGGGCAATTCTGTGTTCCATGCCGCTGCGGGAGATACAGGGGTCGTTGGTCGAATTTTGGACCCAACCGTTAAAACTTGGCCTTCTGGAGACCATCCTGGCGCTCCCTGTGGCTGTTTCTGAGGCAATGGCCGAGACCTTTAATGATCCTAAGGCCGAAATTTACCGGGTTGTCAGAAAGAGCAAGAAGTCAAAGGGCGAGAGCTCAGAAGAAAACAAGAACAAGAATCAGCAGGTCGGGTTTTCGAAGCTGCTGGGATGGCTGGTTTCCTTTGGGCTGTTCATGTTGACCTACGAGCGCCTCGGGGCCTCCGCGTGGGCGATATTCTCATTCGCGGGTTTCATTCTCTACGTCGCGCGACGGACCGTAAATTTGGAAAGCTGGAATTCTATTCTTTTCCTATAAAATAGGGCTGGAAATCAAAGACGCGGTCATGTCCATCAAAGTCCATGTTCAGAAGAGAAATTATGCAGAGCAGGTGGGGCTTAAACAATGGATTAACGATGACAATATCCCAGAATTGATGGACACTTATACGGTTAAATTTTACGAGACGATTTCACAGAAGGTCGATTCGATTATTACATCGGAATCTGGTGGAGTGATGGATCATGTGTTGGATATGTTGCCCATTTCGAATACAACACGGAGCCGATGCGCAAAAGTTCTCGACAATGCCGTGAGTAGTGTGTTGTTGGCCACTGCCAAAGTTGCTATCTTTCAAGCGGCCGTGACATGTTTTTTTTTTCTCAGATTCTTTCAAATACATTTTGTGTACATGTCCACTATGCTTGCTTTTACAAGTACATTGTTGCCCATATTTCCATCTTGGATTTCTTCTTTGCCTGCTGCGGTACAACTGGTCATTGAGGGTCGATATGTTCATAGCGTTGTGTTGACTATTATCCATCTCTGCATTATGGATTATGGAGTTACTGCAATCCAGGGTGATGTACTTGGACAAAATGCATATCTTACTGGGCTTAGCATAATTGGGGGCATGGCTGTCTTTTCCTCTGCCTTGGAGTTGGGCGATTGGTGTTTGATTCCTGCATCATAAAAGAGGAAGTCAAATTTACAGATGATATTGATGGTTGATGAAGCAGAGTTGATTTCTTGCATTTTGCCAAACCGCCCTTCAGAAGAGAGGATGAATGCTGTACGTGCAGGATCTTATTCATAATTTCTTAAACTGCAAGGTTTGTACCGCTGAAAACTTACTTGCCCGATGGTGACATTAATCTGACAACATTTTATATGCATAAGAATCTGAAGGATACATGGGCAAAAGCAGTATGAAATGTTCTTGAAATAAAAGTGAATATGCAGAGTTTCATGTCAAGGAAGTATACTATATTAAGGCTGAATTGCAACACTGCCTTGACAGTTTCCCCATGATAGTTGTGTTAGTATCTCTATGATGACTTAAGGGGCAGTGCAGGGCCTCATTGAACAATATTATGATGCGGTTGTCTAGTGACAGTGGTTATAACTGAACTCAACCTAGTGGCAGTGACCCTAGAAAGTGTCTTGACTAGATGTCAAATCGCTGAACTGAGATCTGAAATCTTGGCCAGATCAGTGATTCAGCTAGCAGTGATGAATGTGATAATTCTAAATCTATGATTCTATGTCACTGTCATCATGACAGTGACATAGACAGACACCCATGTTTGAAGCTGGAAGTTTTAAGGGTTGACTGCTGAAGTCCGTGGGGAAATTCTATATAGTGGTCAAAAAAAAAAAATTATAGCCCTAGGAGCAGTCTGCTGCAATAACCAGAAATGGGAAGATCTGGAAGAAACTCAAGGTGCAATGCCTCAAGTGCAGGATAAACCAAGGTATATTGGATCCCTAGTATTTGTAAGTTGCAGTCTTAGAAGGTTGTTTGAAGGAGCTACTCACAAAATAACAGGAAGTGGCTGAAAGGACTTCTAACACAAGTTGAGGCTTGTTGATATGTTCCCCCTGTATGACAGTGACATAGATAGACACCTATGTAGCAGCAAGCATGTGACTGTATCAATCTTACATTGGAGCGTTATGGTAAACTTAAAATGTGAACTAAGAATTTTATGCAGTTTTTTTTGTCACATGGTTGGAATCTTGAATCATGATCAGCAAAGTCTGATTGGATGGCTTTGACTGTGGGAGATCAAGTCCCTATTCCAAGTTGGTGTCTGGGATGCCCTCATTTAAATAGATGTCTTCTCCCGAGAGAGAAGCTGACATTAAGAGGGGGATACATCTGTATATGCTCCTGAGTGAATATCATTTCTGAATGAAAGAAGATCCTCATGGCTCAAAGACATATGGCTTCAGAGGGGGAAATTCTGGAAGAAATCCAAGAAGCCATATAAATACCAAGGGTATCTAGCAGCCATGAGTACTATTGTACAAACTGACTTTGGATCCTTTGAGGAAGTCGTAAAGCATCAAGTCTGGAAGGATGTTATGCGCAAAAAGTATGAGTCCATTATGAAGAATGATGTGGTCCCAAGACCATAGGACAAAGCAGTTGTCACCTCGAAATGGCTCTACAAGATCAAGCATGGATCTGTTGGAAGTACTGAAAAGTTCAAGGCAAGATTCGTTGCCTGTGAGGAAGGTATAGACTATGATGACATATTTGCACCTGTGGCTCGAGATACCACCATTCGATATATTATAGCCCTTGCTGCTACGCAAGGATGGAGTCTTCATCAGATGATGTGAAGACCGCATTTTTCTGCATGGTGTGATAAAGGAAGAGATATATGTGGAGCAACCTTTGGGGTTGGAAGTCCAGGATCGGGACACCCATGTCTGCAGGATGAAGAAAGCCCTCTATGGGTTGAAACAAGCACCCCGAGATTGGTACAAGAGGATATATAGCTACTTGATGAATCTGGGCTTCACTCGAAGTAATGCTGATCCAAACCCTTACTTCAAGATTTTCAAGGGAAAACCTCTCATTCTGGTGCTGTATGTGGATGACCTCTTCTGACAGGTGCTGACCCTCTCATTCATCAGTGCAAGAGGGAGCTCGCTGCTGAGTTCAAGATGAAGGACCTAGGACTGATGTCTAGGCCTAAAGGTCTAGCAGAGACCGGGCGAGATTTTATTTTTTCAAGGAAAATACATTATGAAGCTTCTGGTATGGTGGACTGTAAGTCCGTACTGATGGAACTCAACTTTAAGAAGTTGAGTGGCAGCGCTGCTGGGCCCGTATTAGAAAATCTTACTGAATATCATCAACTCGTGGGGGGGCCCTGATGTTCTTAGGAAACATTCGTCCGGACATATGTCGTGCAGTGAAAACTTTGAGTCAACACATGGTTGATCATAACATTCACTAGGTTGGTGCCTAGAAACTCTTGAGATATCTCTGAGGCATGATAGACCATGGGTTGAGATACACTTCCGGGAGTGTGTCACTCCATGGATATACTGATGTCGATTGGGCTGGCAGTGTGGTGGATCGCAAGAGCACATTTGGATGCTACTTCACATGTAGATCTGCTTCGGGCAGGAAACTGAAGTCGGTAGCTTTGAGCACCGCTGAGGCCGAATACATTGTAACATGTATGGCCTATTGTGAAGTCACTTGGTTGCGAAAACTCTTTAGTGAGTTGTTCAAGCATGTGCTAAATGCCACCGTTATCCTTTGTGATAACTAGAGGGGGATTCGTTTGTCATAGAATCCCGTGTTCCACTAACGATCCAAGCATGTTGATGGCTGGTACCACTATTCGGGATATGGTACAGCGAGGCGCCGTAAGGCTCGATCATATAGGAACTGATGAGCAGGTCACAGATATTCTCACTATGCCCTTGGGGAAGGTCATGTTCCTAACCTTCCGTGAGAATCTTGGTATCGTGGAACGACCCTATTCTGAGGGTCCTGTTGGACGATGAGCTCTGGGAGCTCAAAGGTGGTTTTGGGGATAGCTTCTCGGAGCTATAAGCACTTATGGTGCTTCTGCCCCACCATTGTGATTATTGAGTTGGTTCGCCTCTCATTTATCTGTGCCCCGTATGCATCCTACCCATTGAGTTCAGGGCTCATGGGAAGTACCTCTCATTTGGCCAATGAGATGGGAAAGGCAAGAGACTAGTAGCAAAGACTGATGGACGCATCAGAACTTGCCGTACTCTCTATCTAGGATGGCACGGTCCAACCACTTGATCTGGGATCAAGTTTAGTGAGGTCTGGGACCTCTACCTGACTTCGGGTCAGATGAACCAACTTCGGGTTGGTTGGAGACTCTTTGTGAGTCTGATAGAGGTTTCGGACCTCTGGGCTGAATCTGTCAGCTGGGTATGATGTCTTTGTGACTGACCCACTTCTGTTCTGAAATAAAGAGGCCAGCAAAGCAAGTTACGGCGGGATGACGCACGATGTTTGGATTGCACTAGTGGACGGAGTTCTCCCTAGTTGAGAGGAAGTGTTAAAATTGGACAACTAGGTCCAAACTCCGGGTTGTGCTGCTCAGATGACGATCGCAATATTTTTATTGGATTCCTCTTTCGGAGAGGTGTAAGATTGATCTAAAGATCATCTCGATCGGATGAGCAGAACATGTACTTTGAATTTATTCCACTTATGTGCTAGGTCGGCTTGGAATAAAATATTGACTTAAATGTCTTAAAGGACGTGTCACACACCCCCAAAGATTCCTATATATTGGAGAGACTTGGAGTTCATTTGAGACACATTGGTGTGGAGGAATTCTCTCTCTCTTGATGGCGTTGGAGCTGCGTATTCTTTGTTTGGGTTGTTCTGGGGTTATGTGTGACACGCTTGGCTGAATGACCTATTGGAGACTTTGCTGGTAGAAGCATCCTGCTGACCGCCGTAACGCCACCATTTCTTATCTCTGTCTTGGCTTGTCTTATATCGATCTATTAGTATGTTCTATCTACTTCAGTATTGTGCCCTAATATGAAATGGCATAGAACATGGGAAAAAATTAACAGATTAAGACCATATGGTTATGAATGTAATATAGTTTGAGGTTATAAAGCCACGGACTATTAATAATTGTTAATGCTTGGCTCGGAGATGGGCATACGATGGAGTAAATACATGGGTCCTCACATTTAGTGGGAAACATATATATATATATATATATATATACTACGCTGATATTTAATATAGTGGGCTGTAATATTGCTCCGAAATTGTATTAAAACATTAATTGGGTTTATTACATGAGCATATTATGTATTGTATGGGTTTTATAATCGTGAGTATTAAAAGTCTCCACAGTTGATTAAAGTGTCAGCCCAAGAGATTAGAACCTTGAAAGTTTGCCCAGAGTTAAAATCAGCTGTTATATTAAAAAGAAGTTATATATGCAGCAGGTACACAAAGTACAGTGAACAGATGGAAAATGCCGATGACAGTGAACAAAGAGTATGAAGAACAATTTCTTTACAGCAGCAAGAAAAGACAAATCCAGCAAATCCAAAATCCAGAAAAGGAGCTGAATGGAATTGAGATGTATAACTAAAAAATGAAAATGTAAATATTTTTTATTGTTTGTGATGCAAAGGCAAGTATCCTAAAGAAAAGAAAAAATCCCTCTATAGCATGAAATTTTGTACACATTATTATAATTTTATTTGAGTTTGATAAAGGAATGAGAAGATAGAAGTCAAAAGGTCAGACCTACTCACTTCAAATTCTCTGAGGAATGTAAAGAGTCATGAAATGAACTCTATATATAATATCACATTAATATGCAGAGTGGGTGTGTGAAGAATAGAGAAGGAAGAATATAAAATATTGAGATAGAGAAGATTAAGAGAGGCAGAGCAGAAAGAGATGCAACAAAACAGAGTTGATATCTTAGGTAAATCAACAAACATTCAGTTTGATATATTGAGGAAGTTGGAGCTTCCCTATCAAGTTGCAGCTTGATAGTTGTCAGTTGTAGCTGACTGAGGTTGAAGCCTCCTATAGGTTGGTGCCTGCAGAAAAACAGTGGTGAGAGGGAGTTGGAGCTTGCCTTTGCATCACAACAATAATAATATGTGGTTTTCTCCCTTTATGGTGTTAGTATGAATATTTTGTCGAAGCGTACAAAAAAATACCACTTTAGCTACGCATAACTTATAGCCCTAACATCAAATGTGGCTGCTACCATCTTCAGATCTGCAGTTAGTTGATCAAAACAAGTGCTGCAAAAAACCAGATCTATGCATAGAAAGACATTAAACAGTAAAATCAAGAGTTTTCTCCATACATCCAATAGACAAGACAAGAACAATGTTTTTTGAAAGAATTTTTGTATTAAGGGCACCTGGGAGGAAAACAAGAAGGTGTATCCAATTCTCCTCAAATGGATGGGTTCTTGGAAGTCCTCAGCACTTCAGATCTGGAATCTCTCTCTCTTGTTGGTGTAGAAAACCCAGACAAAGATAGAACTCAAAGGGAGCTCACATAGCAAATAATGTAGAATGTGACCAAGTGTATAGATCCAGAGTGATCTAATAGGCAACAAAAGGTGAAGAATGGTAGGAAAAACCCTCCTATTTATAACAAAATATTGGGTCATTCTCGATCTTGGTGCATGATTAAAATAACATTAACCAAATCTAGATCCACCTTTTATGGAATATTTTATTATATTTGTTGGAGGGAAAAGGTATTTGACTTGGGTCAAATCCCTTTATTTGTAAGTAATAAATAAATAAATGATTTATTTATCAGTTTAAGGAAGTGGTTGGATGATAATCAAATAAATAATGATTTATTTAATTATTTATGGGTGATTTAGTCATATTTAACAAGGAATATTATTTAAATAAGGTTTAAATAATTATTCCTAGAAAATAATAAGATAAATAAAGATTTATCTAATTAATTTCTTTGTTTTGGGTTAAACATGACCAGGAAAATCAAGCAAATATAGGTTTGTTTAATATTTCCTTTTGGGGTTTCCTGTTTAGACCATAAACAACCTAATAAATGTGTTTTATTAAGTTATTTTACATAGTGAAGGAAATTTTACTTAGGGTAAAATTGGTCTTACATGGTGTACTTGGGTCCATCTAATGATAGTGGGCTAGATGACCAAAAAATGGTGTAACAGATTGCCCCCCAGCGTGCGAGTTTTAGGAGCAAATCGTATGACCGAAGTACGTTGTAAGAACTCAATCACCAGACATCAAAAGGGAAGTCAGAGAGATAAATGTAAGGTAGACTAATGTGCTGAAGAACTAGACCCTGAGGAGACAAGACTTACAGGTGCAACAAGTCTCTTTTTATGAGAGGGTACCTGTGCTAAAGGCGGCGGGGGAGGCATACCTATGCCCGCCGAGACAAAGTACAAAAGAATAGTATGTCCAGTAAACAAGGGACCGAACCATAAAGTACAACCGGCATAAACATGAGCCAGATAAGAATACAATGAGGAATCCCACATACATGTTGTGCCTGGGATAACAGCCAGGGCTTATACAATAATATCTGAGTACATGAGATACAAATACAACCCAAATGCCCCCTATAAGCGAGGAAGGGCTCACAAAATCTGACTGATACATGCAAATCAAAGAGGCGCTGTAAGCGGCTAAGGCCGACATCATCAAATATATGGAGCTGCATCGAAGGCTGCAATGAAGAGGTCATCCGGGCATGTGGGGGGCTACCTGTAGGGCCACCCCCTCATGAGGGCTGAGACATCTCGCACACACCCGGGAATCACCAAGAGCTATTGCTGCATCACTGAACCATCAAGTATACGTATCTCGATCATGCTGAAAGGAGCTGGAGTGGAGAAACAATCAAGTCAAAGGGAAATGAGAGATCCCTTTGCCGGATCCGAGGCACCGAACAAAAATGGAAGCTGGAACCAAGGTACACCGCCCTCTAGACCTGTCTTCTGGAATGAAGGAGCTGATGTCGACAGAAGAAGGTCTGCCATAGGTGAGGCAATGATAGATCCCAAACGAAGGCACGAGAGAAAATAGTAGAGTGACGGACAGACTAATACCAATGATGATGGTGGAATGGAGGGGACTGAGTAGCGAATGGACGACTTCCCTTTCTAGAGCATAAAGGGCATGAATGACATGGCAGCGACTGACACAATATCATCAGGGATAAGGGAGAGTGGGACTGGAGGCCATAATGTGCGACACAAGGGAGAGACCAAGCAATGAAGGATGGAGGACTATAGGGACGCGAGATAGACTCCATGAATGCGGTGATGACTCCACTCGGGTGCTCTAAACAAGGGCGAATCGATGGTGCTGCCACACAATAAAGGTCCAATGGGGGACCATCAAAACATGAGTACAAGATGGTAACTCACGACGAAAATCGACACGAACAAAGACAAGTAAGGAGGCAAAGTGGTGCCCCAAGTACAGGTGTTGTAAGTGAGGAGATTCGATTTGGAGGAGAGGTGGAGTGATCCTTCTTGGAAAAAGTATGTCCTGGCGAGGTATCAAAGTATGAAAACAAAAAGGATGCTAGCTATCTAACAGAAAATAAGACGTGCATTTCAAAAGGAAAATGCTAAGGGTAATATTTCTTAAGATAGAGTGCATTGTGAGGATTAGGAAGAGGATTGCCTTCAAAGTCCTCTAAGAGGTATGCCCCCTTACCAAGATCCTTACTTATGAAATAAGGGCCTAGCCATAATGAGTCGAACTTCCTGTGACCGAGGACATCATGGGCCTGGTCATATACTAGAACAAGTTCGCCTTCATGAAAAGTACGAGGCTGGACTTTTCGGTCATACTGAGCTTTGGTGCATTTTTTGGCCGCTTCCATGGTTTGCAATGCAACACGACGGTCTTCGGAGGCGCACTCAAGCATGATAAGTCGTTGTTATAGAGTTTGGGTGTCAGGGAGAAGTTCAACGGCCAGATGAAGGGAAGGGATTTCACACTCGATCGGTAAGACTGCCTCCTCTCCAAAAACGAGGTGGAAAGGAGTAAACCCGGTGGCGGTTTTAACAAAATTTCGATAGGCCCACAAAGCAGGGAAGAGCATGAGATGCCAGTTGGTTTTGTGCTTATTCACCGTTCGTTGAAGCATGGTCTTGAGGATCTTGTTGACTGCTTCAACTTGGCCATTACCTTGGGGGTAATAGGAGGAGGAATATTGGTGCTCAAAACCCAACAGTGAGGATAGCTCACGCCATATCTCATCTTCAAAATTTCGGCCGTGGTCAGAGACCAGTTGTTTTGGAACCCCGAATCGAGAAATAATGTGGTTAAAGAAAAAGAGGGCGGCGGTAGCGGCCGTATTGTTAAATGTGGGCATAGCCTTGGCCCATTTGGTGAAATAGTCAACCGCCACAATGATATACTTATGGTTACCAGCAGATGGAGGTCGACACTCCATAAAGTCGATGGCCCATTTACAAAAGGGACCAGTTGTGACGACAGGATGGAGGGGAGCTGGGGGAGCTCATGCCTTAGGGGCGAAATGCTGGAAATTGGGACAGTTTTTGACTGCCTCAATGCAATCACTGAAGAGGGAAGGCCAAAAATACCCAGCGCGCATGACTTTCTGGGCGGTAGCAAGACCGGAGAGGTGGCCACCGCAAGCACCGCTATGGCAGGCATTGAGGACCTGTTCAGATTCAGCGTGTGTGAGACAACGACGAAGGACAATATCGATACCGCGATGATAGAGGTCGTCACTGATAAGAAGGTATCGGGGAGCCTGGTGTCGGATTCATCGGCGAGCCTCACGATCAAGGTGGAGGGCGAACTTTTGGGTTCGCAAGTAAGGAAGAATATCGCCGTACCACGGATCGTCCGAAGTAATGGCGAATAAGTGTTCATCAGGAAAATAATCATTAACTGGAGGGTCCTGCATTCCGGTAGGTAATTCAGAAATGAGTTCAGCGAGGGCTAATCCTTTCTTACTTTTTGGTGTGACAAATTCGAGGTCGAATTCCTCAAGGATAACGACCCAACGGGCGTACTTCCTAGTGAGGATGCGGCGACTCAATAGGAAATCCATGGGGTTGGAATTAGTCACAACCTTGGTGGAACGCATGAGGATATAATGACGAAGTTTTTGGACTGAGAACACGACAGCCAGCACTAATTTTTCTTCGTACGAGTAGGAAACAGGAGGCCCTACGAGGTTCTTACTAACATAATAGATCACATGCTCGATACCGTTGTCACCTTCCTGGATGAGAACTCCAGCGACCGAATAGGTGGAAGCGGAGATGTACAGGATGAAGTCCCTATCAAAGTCAGGAGGGCAGATCAAGGGAGTGGATGTGAGAGCCTGCTTGAGGGCATCAAAAGACTCATGAGCAAAGGTATCCCATATAAACGGGATGTTAGATCGGAGGAGTCTAAGGAACCCATGTGCGGTGGTGGCATAGTCAGGAACGAACCGGCGAAGAAAATTAGCTTTGCCTTGGAGACTCTGTAGCTGGCGTAAGGTACGAGGAATGGGGAGTTCAAGAATGGCTTGGAATTTTAAAGGGTAAAGAGTGATACCGTCTTTGGACACGATGAAGCCTAGGAGACGACCGGCAGGGACACAGAAGACACATTTCAACGGGTTAAGGCGGATATTATACTTGCGACATCGGAGGAAGATGGTGTGCAGATCGTGGAGGTGTTGCGCCCGATGCTTAGAACGCGCAGTGAGGTCGTCTAAATAAGCAAGGATAATGTGAGCTAAGTCATGGAAACAATAAGACATGGCCCGTTGAAAAGTGGCGCTGGCGTTTTTAAGGCCGAAAGGCATGACCCGGTAAGCGAAAGTTCCCCACGGACTGATGAAC
Organism: Pinus albicaulis; assembly: GCA_034641835.2. Taxonomy (NCBI): domain Eukaryota; kingdom Viridiplantae; phylum Streptophyta; class Pinopsida; order Pinales; family Pinaceae; genus Pinus; species Pinus albicaulis. Next base: position 841,479,727 of record CM076582.1, on the reverse strand, counting down.
GTGGTTTTAAGTTGATCAGCAGGACGGATAACAATCTGGTTGTATCCGGAGAAACCATCCATAAAGGATAGAACCTCATGCCTCGCACACTCGTCAATTATTTGGTCAATGAATGGTGTGGGGAAGTTGTCTTTGGGACAAGCTTTGTTCAAGTTGCGAAAGTCCATGCAGACACGGATGGTGCCTTGTTTCTTGAGGATGGGAACTGGGTTGGACACCCAAGTGGTGTATTCAATGGGGTAAATGAAACCAGCCTGCTTGACCTTATCGATTTCGGCTTTGATAGAATCACGTCTGGAAGGATGAATGGGTCTCAACTTTTGACGAACTGGGTTGGCATCAGGCCATGTGTCGATAGGGTGTTCGAAAATGGCGGGATCGAGTCCGGGCATTTCAGAGTAGGACCAGGCGAAGATATCGCGGAATGCTTTGAAAAGCTTAGTGTAAGCTTCAATTTCTTCCGGGGTGCAGTGGGCGCCCAAGGTGACATATTCTTCGATTCTCGGTTTGATCGAAATGTCAATTTTAATGGTAGGAGAGATATTGGCCATGTTACCTTCTTCGAAAGCATCGGGTGCAGGGATGGGATTTTTGAACCAGTCGACTGCATGGGGGATGAAGTCCTTGGTCTCCACAGCATATTGGTCATGGGACTGCTGTGGGAGGAAGTATGCGCGATGGTGCATATCATGCTAGGGAAAGTCAGGGTGGGTCATGGTTTCCATAATGTCCTCATCCGACTGGAAGATGGGAAGACTAGAGGAAGGGGGATCACCTGATGATGTAGCAATACCTGACGGGGCATCTTGAGGAAAAGGGCTCATATGGCAACGTCGGCAGATCCAAGGTCTACCGAGGTGGAGCCGAGAGTGTCCACAGGTAGGAGGGTAGACGAATCATCTCTCAAGGATGATGATAGGTAAAAGATGGTGGACGAAGGCTTTGTTGTTTCAACGGCTGGAAGGGGAATATGAATGGGAATAGGAAGATCCTCTAGTCCTACTGGGGTAGAACTCGCAACCAATTGAGAAGGTATCTTGTCATGCGTAGCCTTGAATTGGCGGTACATGGCTAAGGAGGAACGATACTCGTCAAGGAGGGGACAGAGGTGGGTGTAATGGCCATGGAAATCGCACAAAGCACAAGGGTGATTTGTGTGCAAAGTTTTGAGTTTTGCGATAGAATCAGGGATAGTGACATAGACTTCAGGGAGATCAGATTCCGGAAAAGTCTCATTGACCAGGGCCTTGAGATGTGGCAATTCAGGACACGTATGGGTGGCGTGACCGACAATATCGCACAAAGCGCACTGGATAGCGTGCTTTGGCGGTCGAGGAAGGGTAGGGTTTGTCGGGGCGGTGTGGTCCTTATTGGCATTCGTGTGAGCTTTTCCCCATTTTCCCGATACGGTCGCAATAGGAGATGGTGCTGGCGAAGGTGTGTGAAGTATCGTAGTAGCAGGAGAAGTGGTGGGGACCGGTTGGACCGGGGTCAAAGCAAGGTATGGTTTGGGGTGATCGGATGGGGTAGTGGCTGGAGGGTCAAGGTACCAGACAGGTATACCCAGGGTTAGGTTGGGGAGAGAGAGGGTAGCCATAACAGGTGCCGAGTACACTCCAGGGGGTGGAATGAGTAACTGTATCTGACCGAAGGGGTAATGGCCGGGCGGAACGGCACCGAGGTGGCTAAGGCTTGGATGAATCAATTCAGAAGGATAGAGGGGTTCATGGATACTAGTTGTAGAAGAGGGGCCAGAAGGAGGAGGTCCGGCTGGCTGAGATGAATGGCTAGGAGCGGGTTGCGGTGGGCGATGTTGAGGTTGAGGTTGCTGACTAGCCGTAGCGGATGGCGTAAGGGCTGTCCGAGACGATTGCATCATGCAAACATTCGATAAGCTGGGATCGGAGATAGGAGGAGGAGGGAGACCAGGGAAAGTGCCGAGCAAAGAGGAGTCTTTATAGACGCTGGGAGAGACACTGGTCAAGGAATCGATGGTTTGCTTATTGGCTACAGAAGAGATGGTCATCTCAGGGGAGGTCTGAGACTTTGGCTCATGATAAGTCAACTGGTCGATGGTGACCATCTTTCCATTGTGAGGAAAAGACATCTTGCGAAAAACCACGGATGGGACAACAGACATGGCATAGGTGTAGCTTCACCCCAATAGAATGTTGTAGTCTAGAGGGGCGTCGATGACTTTGACGTCAACGCAAAAAATCTTACCAGCAAGGGTGATAGGACAATTACGAAAAAGGCCAATGTGTTGGGAGGCGTGGCCGTCCCACGCTCGAAGGGTGATCATGGAAGGGGCCAAGTCAGGAGATCCGAGTTGCTTCCAAACCGAAGCGGACATCACACAGGTGGATGCCCCCTCATCAAATATACACCAAGAAACGTTGGCATTCCAGATTTTGACCGGGATTTGGAAGGCGACGGAAGCAGGAAGAGGAGGATGTTCTGATTGATGGGCATCGAAAAAAATCATTTGGTCATCAGCAGGATCTACAGCACCCATGGCAGATAGCAGAGCCTTATTTTGGGAAGGGCACGACTGGAGGAGTTCCAATGTGGAAATGGCAGCAGGAGATTGCGCCAAATCATCTATTATGCTGTACGAATGAGCAGCTCGACCAGAAGCAACATTTTGACATAATGGTCCCTTAGGAATCTTGGTATGAACCTCAACTTTGGGTTGAGGGATATGTAAGGGGCCATTGGATGTCGAAAGAGGCTCTGTAGAACCAGAAGAAGGGGACTCGGGGGCAGACTGAGCGGGAGGCTTGGGGTACTGGCGAGACCGAGTTTGAAGGTGAAGGTCGACGGTTGGGGATGGATCAGAGTTCATCATGAGGATCTGGTAATCGGAGGAACCAGAAATGGAAGGTGGAGTGGCGACCTGTCCGTCAGGTGGTTGGGTAGCCACGAGTCCTTGCTGAGGGAAAGGATCAGTAAACACAGCTGGTTGAGTAGTGGCCACATTAGGGGGAGCATGAGGGGAGGCATGTTGTCCTCGTAATGTGGCTTGAGACTCCCACATCTGCCGCATCTATGGTAAGAGGGGACAATCGTGGGTGTAATGACCATAAACACCGCAACACGAACAAGGCTTATTTGTGCGAAGAGGCCTGTCCGGCTTGGGCTGAGTGCCCTGTTGCTGGTTAGCGGTGTTAGGGTCAATACCTTGAGGATTGGGCCCACGAGTACCAGGGGCAGATTGGTTTGGATTGCCTCTCCGCCTTCTTTGAGAAGAAGGGGGATTAGTCGCGCCCTGCTGTGCAAATACTTGCCCTGGAGGGGGCTGTAGGTGCTGTTGCGGGGTTGGAGGAGGCAAGGGAGGTGGAAGCGCATATGCTGGAGGAGCTGGCGCACCAGGCTGCGGATAAGGGTAATGGTTAGGTTGGGCAACATTGAGGTAAGCAGGAGGTTGGGAAAAAGGATGAGGCATGCCGTATCCTGGATACATGCTACCTGGAGGGGGAAAAGTGCTAGAGGTGTTGGCCCCTCCCTGAGGAAGACCATAGCCCATAGGAGGTTGAGCATACGGATGAGAAAGGGCTCCAACGATACCGTCGGCGGAATGAGATGCCCCCGGGGCATTAGCACCTCCGGGCCTGGGGAGGTCAGGAAGGACGGTATAAACATAACCAGACTGAGCATAGATCAGGTCATATTTCAAGGCTATTTGGAGGGCGGCTTCTTTGGTTTGAGGGAAATGGGAGGCGACATCTTTGCCAATGGGAGCTAAGAGAGTGCGAAGGAACCAGTCCATATAAACCCGATCTTCGAAGGGGGGAGCTCGACATAAGCTTCATCTTCGTCACCATTCCTGGACATGAGTGGAAAGGCGGGTCGAAGAGGTTTTCTTGAAAGAGGTCAAAAGCTCCGTACCAGTATCGTATCGGAGAGGGAGCTGGAAATAAGATAAAAAGGCTTGGGCAATGGTCGCAAAGGTGGTATGGGAAGAGGTGGCTTGGTCAACATACCATTTAGAAGCTTCACCGGTAAGCGTGCATTGGAACAACCAAAGACGGATGGAATCATCGATAATGGAATTGGAGGAACACCACATGTGGAAAGATCGGACATGGTTGGTTGGATCTTCTCCAGCAAGGCCTTCGAACTTAGGGATGTCGGAGGGGAGCTTGGTTGGCATAGTAGGCCAACCAACATCGTGGCGGATAGGGTCATTGATCAACTGATTGAAATCGGGGAGGCTGAGGCCTGCGATGTACGGTAGCAAGGGTGCGGCCGAGGTAGTTCCTGTGGCGGTTCCGCTAGTAGTAGTTCCGGCATTAGGGCCGGGAGTACCGCTAGCGTTAGGCCCTGGACCAGACATAGTGAAGGTGACAGGGGGAGAACCAGAAGTAAAAGGAGAACCCAATGAATCAGAAGAGGAGTCGGAATGCGGACTCGGAGGAGGACTGGCTCGACGACGGCGGGACGGAGCAGGTCGATCGACCGGAAACTGAGGGTGAAGGCCAAGAAGTCTCCGGGAAGTGCGCCTTGGGGGCGCAATGATGACAACACAAACACGGCACAAGGGGAAGAAGAACGACCACAAGGGCAAGGAGGTGAAGAATCAAGTGATTACAATGTCGAAACAAGGGCAGATAGGTGCAGTGTCAATTGATTTTAAAGTCTTTGCCTGGTGGTGTAAACCAGGCTCTTCTTCGCTTAGGGTGAGTGTGTGGCGTGCGTTAATTTTAATTTTTAAACCCTTTTCGTTTTGAGAGAAAGAGAAAAAGTGTGCTGCGTAACTGAAAATAAATCTGCAGAGAATAGTATATAATGCTGAAATAATAGAAAATTAACAGCTACTAATGCATCGATTCAACCCAAAAAGGCGGGTCTCTCAAAACTAATCTAAAAGAGGGAAAAAATCTAGTCAAAACACACTAAAAAGAGGCCAATAGATCTAGGGTCAAAAGGGACAGGGATCTAAAGGAGAAAGCTGCTGAAAAGAGGTGCAGATCACAGCCAAGAGGCAGAGGCAAGGTGGCTGGAAAAAAGGAGGAAATCAGCAAAAAGCAGAGAGGACAGGGAGGAGGTCCTATAGGGAGGTCCAAACAAAACTACAAGAGGTGGTTTGAAAGGAAGAAGAGCTGATTTAAAGGGATCTGAGAATGAGGTATCAGATCTGAAAAAGGGAAGGCTGAAACTCTGAAAAATCAGACACCTGAAACAGCTAAAACTCTTCCACCAAAAGTGGAGGGTACTGAAGCCCTTGGGGGCTAGGTTCCCACTTAGATGAGCAACACATATCAGAAACGGGTCCAAACGGGCGGAGACAGAGGTTGGGAAACCCTGAAAGAAGCTTTAGCAAAACCCAGAAAAATTGCAGAAAAACAGCAGAAAAAAGCACAGGTCGCAGATTCTGACCTGTTTTCTTGTTCAGGTCGCAGAAAAGGGGCTGAAAAGTGCGACTTGGAGTCCAGGTTGCGGTTTTTGGGCTGAAAAGTGCGACCTCCAACTCCGGTTGTCTCGACGGCAGATTTGCGGAAAAGTTGCAGTCTCAGCTGCAGCTGATGTCTGTCACCTGTGCAATAGGGCCAGAAACACGTGGAAGTTAGAAATTTTAATGTTTTAGGGTTTTATGTGAGAAAAAAAACATAAAAATAGGAAAAACAAAAATCTGAAAAGAAACCTTAGGGTCTGAAGTAGCTAGATATGCAAGAATATGAAAAACAACAGCGGTCGAAATTGAAAACCCGTGTGGAGTCGCCAATTGTTAGTATGAATCTTTTGTCGAAACGTACGAAAAAAGACCACTTTAGCTACGCATAACTTATAGCCCTAGCATCAAATGTGGCTGCTAACATCTTCAGATCTGTAGTTAGTTGATCAAGACAAGTGCTACAAAAAACCAGATCTATGCATAAAGAGACATTAAGCAGGAAAAACAAGGTTTTTCTCCATACATCCAATAGACAAGACAAGAACAATGTTTTTTGAAAGAATTTTTGTATTAAGGGCACCTGGGAGGAAAACAAGAAGGTGTTTCCAATTCTCCTCAATGGGATGGGTTCTTGGAAGTCCTCAACACTTCAGATCTAGTATTTCTCTCTCTTGCTGGTGTAGAAAATCCAGACAAAGATAGAACTCAAAGGGAGCTCACACAACAAATAATGGAAAATGTGACCAAGTGTATAGATCCAGAGTGATCTAATAGGCAACAAAAGGTGAAGAATGGTAGGAAAAACCCTCCTATTTATAACAAAATATTGGGTCATTCTAGATTTTGGTGCATGATTAAAATAACATTAACCAAATCTAGATCCACCTTTTATGGAATATTTTATTATATTTGTTGGAGGGAAAAGGTATTTGACTTGGGTCAAATCCCTTTATTTGTAAGTAATAAATAAATAAATGATTTATTTATCTTTTTAAGGAAGTGGTTGGATGATAATCAAATAAATAATGATTTATTTAATTATTTATGGGTGATTTAGTCATATTTAACAAGGAATATTATTTAAATAAGGTTTAAATAATTATCCTAGAAAATAATAAGATAAATAAAGATTTATCTAATTAATTTCTTTTGTTTTTTGTTAGCGATGACAAAGTGAAACTTAAAACAACATAGGTTTAACAATATTTTCAGTTTCTCATTAGGAAGATAAACAACCTAATAAATGTGTTTTATTAAGTTATTTTACATAGTGAAGGCAATTTACTTAGGGCAAAATTGGTCTTACATGGTGTACTTGGGTCCATCTAATGATAGTGGGCTAGATGACCAAAAAATGGTGTAACATATGGGTTTCCACTTATATCTAGTGTCTCTGTGCATGATGTTTATGTGTTGATATGATTTATATCTTCTACTTAATACCTGCTACTCTCATATTAAAGTCTGTTGTTATATTAAATTAATATTTGCTGCTCACAGTCTAAGATTACTCACATATTAAGTTGGACATGAAATGAAGGTGTATGTTAGTTTTAATAAAAGGTTTAAAAAAATCCATGAATGTGTTAAACTGATTCAACCCCCCACCCCCCCTCCTCTCAGTTTAACTAAGGGTTCAACACAATAATTGGATGCTTTTGTTGGTGGTGCGATAAATCTGAACTTGGGTTAGGACCCATGAAGCCAAAAAATGGTTTCTTTGTTGAGACTGGGATAATTTTGAGGGATAATTTATGTTTTGGAATCCTATGCAAAACTAATTACAAGATTGTATTGATAAGAAGATACTTGAATTTTTGATCCACGAGAACAAGAGCTCTAAATTTTGTGCTAAAGATTGGGTACAAAATATATCTATACATAGGTCCACAACATTTTCTTTGCTTCCTTTGCAACCGAGTTGCACAAGTGGTTGTCACGACTCACCAAATTTAAAACCTACACAAATGACGAAGCAATCTCTTAGTGGACCCCAGACTTAGTACAATAACTAGAGAAGACTAGCAACAAGATCACCTACGCGGTAGATCATTGTATCGATCGTGTTATGGGAGGATTTGTAACTGAATTTTCTATTGATTAGTTTGTATCTTAATCCTGGAGCTGAATGAATATTTTTGAATGGTCCCAAAGGTAATTTCCTATGCTCTTGGAAGCCGTGGATTAAAATTATATTATGTGAATAGGGTACGTACAACATTGAGTGAATGTCCCGAAGAGGATCGACTACACGCATTTGAAGAACTTACGGCATATATATACAAGAAGGTTTTATTTATAGTATTCTCAAGGGTAGATATGACAATGAAGAAGAATCATAGACTAGTAGCTCTGGTGAATCTGTGCACTCTGAAGAATAAGTATTACAAGATACAAATGATATTGGGTCATTGGCCGTAGTCCACATCCCATCCACTCAAATTTTTAAATCATATCACAAGTCATCCACACCACCTCCACCTCCGCCTCCACCACCAGGCGTAGATATGTCCACCTCCATGAAATTTCCTACTTTCCGTGGTATTGGGAATGAAAATACAGATCAATTTCGGCTTGTCACTGACGTTGTGTGGATGGCACAGTAGGTGAATAATGATGATATTAAGAAATCCCAGTTAGCCATTTATTTTCAAGATCATGCATTGGACTGGTATATAAGGTATGTAGCAACGAATCCTCATGCCACTATTGGTATTTTGAAGGTCGCACTAAAATACCAATTCAAGAGTTGAATTCATTTGCGCAATGTTTCGCTGAGTTGAAGGAGATTAATCAAGAATTGAATGAATCTGTATGGGATGCAAATCAAAGTTTGAAGTGCACTATCAAAGATGGTGGATTCAATATTGATGATACCCAACACAAAGAGTGGTTTATTTCCATGCTACTACATCATATGTGCCAACCCTTCAATTAAAAGAATATTTACACACAAGATGAAGCAGGAGAAAACACACTGAAACTAGAAGCTTCACCGATACCGGTTACGTAGATCAGGACCCAACAGATCCAAATCCATTTGGAAGTGATGCATTTGAAAATACAAATTTTGCGCAAGAATAAGGAAAAGGAGATATGCATAGATGTATGGTGTATATGTTGCAAAGTTGTCGGGCATCACAAGGATCAATGCCATGTATTCAATGATTATCTGCAAGCTGGAGGAACAAGTCCACTGAAGAGTATTGCTGGAAAAAGTGGAACACCTACATTATGGTGCTCAATGTGTCAAGATATGAGTATGCATGTGACTGGCTATTGTCCATGGATTGGAAAATATGTGTGTGAGATAAAGCAACCTTTTTGTAAATTTTTCTCATCATTGGGACATGATGAACAACACTGCCGCAGCTTCGATTTGATGATTTATCGAGCTTACCTTTATAGAATTCATGTTGAACCTACCTCACTGGAATCCCCGTCTGGGTGTGGTGGATTTCAATCCAAGGGATGAGGAAGAGGAAGAGGAGTTGCCCGCGGAAGGGGACAACTCATATGCTACAACTGTGGAGACATTAATCATTATGCGCATGGTTGTCCAAATCCATCATGTCAGTCTTGCAGGTTGATCACATTATTGAATATTTTCTTGTTTTGATTTCAAATATGAAGGAAAAGAAAACACACTCCTACTCATAATATTCATATGGTAAGAGCGGAGTTGCGAAGAAGAACCAATCATGAATGTTGTCACTAGGAGTGGCGCAACCACTGGTGAAGACAAAGGGAATAAGATGGATGTAAATCCCTGGATCTGAAAAGCGCCTGAGAAGAAATATGGATTCCACCTACAACGGAAAAAATACACCTTTGTAGAAGCAAAAAAAGGAGTTCACTGAAGCGAGCGCATCAACGTCAAGAAAATTTATGGACAGGGTCAGAGTAGATGAAGAGATAAATCCCTTCCTATAGTTTCATCAATCTATTATGCAATAAAAAGCCAATTGAGAACCTCCAAGCATTTATAGACAACTGCGCCAAGAAATAACAACCCCAGGTGGAACAAAAGGTTGTCAATAAGATCTATAAGAATAAAAGCAGAACCAGACGAGAGATGCGCTTGACTGCTCAGATTGGTTCCTTTGAGATGGATCAATTCATTCTGGATCTAGGATCTAATCTGAATGTCTTATTGAAGTAGAGTTGGCAACAAATGGGAGAGCCTAAGTTGGATTGGTCTCCGATCCAGTTGCGCATGGAAAATAAACAAAGTATCATTCCATTATAAAGACTCTTATAGGTTGTAGTAGATATTGTGTTATGAAACCAGCACACAAAATAAAATGAAATATAGATCAACGCCTTGGCAGTTAGCCTCTTCGAGGGGGAAACCTCCTTTAAATTACATAAATGAACAATTCTTGGATGATAGAAATGAAAAAACCTCCTTTCTATATATAATAGTCCATGCGGTCACAATATAATCCTAGCCTACCTAACAATAATAATGGAAGGGTACAACAATAAAATAGTGGGAATTTATGGGGCACAATATTAACAATATGGGGACTACAGGGGTACAACAATAACAATAAGTGGGATACACTAACAACAATAAGGGACTACACTAGTAATATAGGGACCTAACATGCCCCTTTCCTTCAAAAAAGTGGTGCTCTCACTGCTTGAGTAGCTCTGGATGCTTTTGTATAAAATTATCATCCTCCCATGTGGAATATTCAGTGGGTAAGTTCCCCCACTTCATGAGATACTCTAAAATTGATCAATTTCGTAGCTATCGAGTTCTTGTTTCTGTTACTTCTTCAGGTTTTAATATGATTTTTCCTTCCTCGTCAAGTTCTGGTAATATTGTTTGAACTGGAATTTTGTAACCTATAACCTTATTTAAGCATGAAACATGGAAAACTGAGTGCACTCGACAAGAAGAAAGAAGCTCCAATTTCTATCCCATAGAACCAATGTTTTGCAACACCTTGTAAGGACCATAGTACTTTGGTGATAATTTATTATCCATATTAGCTTTCTTGAAGGACATTTGTTTGTATTTTTGTAGCAGTAAAAATACCCAGTCTCCTACATCAAAACTTATCTCGTTGCGATGTTGACCTTCCTGTTGATTCATTAGATTTTCTACCAAATATAGGTTATCCTTTAAGAGTTGGAGAACTTGTCGTTGACGCTCGATGTGATCTTCCACTTATTGAACCTAAGAATTTTCTCTTAAAGATGATTTGAGGGCCCACACACACTAATTATGCTATGAACTGGCTCAGTATGGTTTCTATTCATGTCTATTTAGCTAGAAATACTGGTTTTTTTGTTTTTGTTGTCTACAACAGCAGAAGCTGCATGTCAGTGATGTATTTTTGTAGTTATCTCATGTTGAACATAATGGACCTCTCACCGGTTTCCCTTTTCAAGAGCAGTGCAACTGCTTTTAAAAGAACTGGTTTCCCACTCTGGGCAGTTCGTAATATTGATAGAGCATGGACTTCAAGCCCGGTTTCAGGCTCCCGCAGCTGAACCGAGGCAGTTTTGTTACACTATGATTACTTAATAGAATTAGCACAATTTAGAAAAAAAAAAAGATGATGTGAGGGGTGGTGCATGATATCCATAAAGTGCCATAAATGGGGTCATTTTTGGTGCAGTATGGAAGGAAGTTTTATATCACCATTCAACGAGAGGTAACCACTTGACCCATTATTTTCTATTATCATATACAAAACAACGAAGATATCCATCCAAAAGTTTGTTCACTATCTCAGTTTTCCCATCAGATTGAGGATGATAAGATGAGCTATGAGGTTGTTGAGTATCCAAACAAGAAAATAATTCCATCCAAAAATTTCTAGTGAAAATGCGATCTCTATCATTTACAATAATCTTTGGGTTTCCATGTATCTTTTGAATTGTTTCCATAAATGCAGTGGCAATTGTACTTGCTTTAAATGGATGAGATAATGCACAAAAGTGTGCATACTTGATAAGTCTATCAACTACCACCCTCATGACACTATTTCCTTCGGACTTAGGTAAAAATGTGATAAAATCCATTGACATCTCCTCCCAACATTGAATTGGAATGGATAAATTTTAACCTTAACTCAGAACCTGGGTAAGGACCCTGTGTTAGTGTGTTTGGTGCATGAATGTACCAAATCACACTTTCTTAAGAGGGGTGGTTTTTCCCTCTTAAGTTATTGGTCACATGGAAAAAGTAGATGGATTCAAGCAAGTTAGTGGAACATGCTAAGACATAAACATACTAGATAGAGAAATAGCATGCATATTCAAACATAAAAAATAAACTAAAAAAATATAAAATAAAAGCTATAAATAGAGTCAAGCAACATCAATAATCCAAACGGAAATGCTTACGTCCCCTCTTATTGATTGCTGGTAGGAATGAAGGATGAAAATTTTACCCACTTTCTAGGGGGACCTTAGAACTATGGAGTTCTAAGTCCTGATTCAAGGATGTCTTTACTTCCGAGTTGCCTTGGCACAAAGTCTCCCTCTCTCTACTATGGTGGACTAGAGTTGTTAGATGACCAGTAACTGAGTACCCTCTATCTCTGCTCTGGATCAGACACTGCTAGGATTTCTTGGGCCAATTATGGCCAGCATAATAATGTGTTCTCATATTTTTCATCTCTTGGTGCCCTTTTATAGGAGAATTCAAATCCTCCTTCTATCTCTTGGTACATTGTGGATGGTGACCCAATAGAGGGGTGTGATTCCATTGTGTGCCACATTTATTCCATTGTGTGCTCTGTTGAGTCTCAAAAGTGTTTTCCATATTCATACATATTTCCATTATGTCATTACCATTTAGCTCTCATTTCATAACTATCTGACCTAAAACCCTACATCAAGTAACCATTTTCATAAATATATGGGTTAGGATCCTTGTCTTCCAAAGTTATTTATTTTATGTGTTTAAAGTGAATTTATGATTCGAAACTAGAAAATTAACATAGTTTCATATATCTATATATGTGTTATGAGTTTTGTGACATGTGTAGGTCAAAAGGAAGCTTCTAAAAGACCTTTATGTGGCCTCCCAAAACCAAATTCGAATTTGAGTGGAGAAGATCATGGGATCATGAGGACATGTGTCTCATTGCCTTTTTGTATTGAAACTCTAAGAAGATATGTGTCTCATTTCTTATTTGTATTGAAACTCTAAAAAGACACGTGTCTTATCATTTCCTATTTTGATTGTAACTCTAGAGATAGAGGGAGAGATTCATGGACTCTCATTAACGAGATAACTTCTCATATTTTTGTATAAATAGGGGAAGCTTTTTCCTATCAAGGGTAGTGAAAAATAGGAGAAGAAGAGAAAGGATTAGAGATTGTTTTGTAACAAGCTTAAGATGGAATGGGATGTAGATTTGTGAGTTTGTCCATAAAGAAGTTCTTTGATTTTGTTTTGATCACATCTTCAAGGAGCTAAGGATTACGCCGAACTGTTAACAGAGGGCCCCTGCTATTTGAGGAGGTTTTGCATGTTTTCTAGATAAGTCATTTTCAATTCTGTTTTTTCATATTTCCTTACTTAGATTGCTTTCTGAAATCATAGTTTTTAGCATTATTTTTCATGTCATTTGCTTAGATAAAGGATTCTCATGATATTGTAGTTAGTCTCTTTCTCAAGCTCTTCCAATACATCTCTATTAAATGAATGGGATTCAATTGTGATATTATGAGTTATTAGCATTTCATTTTCTGTTATTTAGTTAAAAAGAAGATCCTCATTATACTGCAGTTAGTCTCTTTCAAAAGCTTTTCCAATAAACCTCTAATTCACGAATGAGACTTAGTTGTAATATTGTGAGTTATTGATTGTTTTGTTTCATAGAAGATCCTTATCACATTATGATTAATCTCTTTCAAAAGCTCTTCCAATAAACCTCTAACTCATGAATGAGATTTAGTTGTAATGTTATAAGTTGTTTCAACATTTCATAGGAGATCCTTACTACATTATAGTAATTTTTTTCTCAAGCTCTTCCAATAAAACTCTATCAAATGAATGAGATTTCACTGTAATGTTCTAAGTTATTGTTTGTTTTAGCATTTCCTTTTATGTTTTAGGAGATCCTCATTGCATTAGAATTAATCTTTTTCACAAGCTATTCCAACAAATCTCTAACTAAATGAATCAGATTAAGTTGTAGTGTTTTGAGTTACTTTTCATTTCATCAATGTTCATTTAGAAGTTGTAATATCCATGGATTAGGACTCTCTGTTTTCATCATTTTCTAGTTAGGAACATAATTTGCAAATAAACTCTATTTTAATTCATTTATTAACATTTCTTTTTCTCCTTTTTGACATAGATCTAACTTCATCTGTTTAGCATAGAGTATCGTACTAAGCATCAAACATAAAAACCCAAAAACATCAATAAAACACTAAAAACAATGAAGTAAGAAAAATGGATACCTAGGCACATACAGTGCATCACACTTCATCAGTTTACTAGCCCTAGTCGATAATTTATGTTAGCAATTTAGGACACTAAATTGACTAAACATGCTCCCTTGAGGTCCTAAGGTAGTTTGGGCAGCTGTCCCTAGGTGGCCTCAAGTGTGGGATCAATGTCCTGGAGTGTGCCTTGTGGTCCGAGAAAGTGACTTCCTCCACTCTCAGGTCCACGCGTATTTTTGAGGAAAAGCCGCAGTTATCGAAGAATTATATGTGCAAAGGCACATTTTACTGGTTCCTTCAGTGCTCAATTTGATTTTACCTCTTAGACCTTGGATAGTTTTAAATACTTCAGATTCTCCAATGTCTCTCAACCCTATAAATCCTTTCTTCCTGACATTAAATAATGTCATCTTTTCTGGTCTGATTTTCCAGTGATAATAGTTTCTCCCTAATGTGTGATGTCTAGGAAGAACTGTATAGCCAAAATACATTATAGTTTCTTTTCTGTGTACTGTGTCGAGAAATGAAGAGACATGTGTGTATCTCGGAGTTGGAGACACCTTGCACTGGGTCGAAGATAGACCATGTACTGTGGGATCCTTGTAAGCAATGGTATAATAAAATATATACAAATTTTTTACAAGGTGGGCATGTCCCATGCTCGTGATGATTTGGATAGTTAAAAAAATCCACTTGACAGATACAAATTCTATTCGTTTCACTAGTATGGTAGTGATCTGTTGGTTGATGACGACGACTACTGATGCCCTCAAGGGATTTTTTTCTTTGAAAATAGGTGGAATACGGTACCCATATACGTAAACTTGGTATGGCCAATGATGTCTCCTGCAGTGCCATCCGAGGATGTCCCTTTTGTGGAGAGGGGTGATCCAAGGTACCACTTCCTTTTTGGAAAAGAGATGTTGATGTCGACAAAAAAGGAATCCTCAGCCAAACGAGAGAGTCACTAATGCAAGGGATGAGGATCCTAGATGTGATGGGTTTAACATAGGCATGATGGAGAGGGGTGATTGAAAATTGATGATAGGGATTTATTGGCCCAAGGTCAGAGTATAAAAAGTAGCTTAGCAGCAGTGATAACTATTTATGATGGAGAAATTCTTGGATTGGGTAGGACTTGCAAGGTGCGTATAAACTGGTTATGAATGTCATGGTGGCTTTTACATGAGGGTGTGATACTATGACCAAGGGTGACCAGGAACTCTTGCCATGGGAGAAAAAATTAATAGGTAGGTGGGGGACATAGTGCACCATTTGCGGTCTTTGTACACTTACCAAGAGAATAAAATAGTGGGGTTTGGTTTGTACAAAACATAGAGACGAGTGCCCCAAAACATGATAGTGTTCACTCACTGATGATGTGAGGAAGGTGTTTTTGCTGAGGATGGGAGACCCATTGGTTGATATCATTTGTGACGTTAATGAAGCGGATGGAAAATGTCACAGATGGGCTATGTTGATGGAGGTATGGTAGGCCCAATGTGAGGCGTGGTAGTGCGCTTTTCAATATGCTTGCAAAAATTGGTCGTCTGGTAAAGAGATTTTGTTTTGATATGGTAAAACTTGACCTGATGCATGGCAAGTGAATGGGCATGAGGTGCTTCCTATAGTACAATGGTATTGCCATGGTGTCACTATTTTTGTGATATATGGTCTACTTTGGGTGATGAGCGCCATGGAGGGGAGGCTCTATTGACCAACGAGGATGCTTATCATGTGCCAGGTGAGGTGATGATAAACATGGTCAGGTGTTTGGAACCTATGGTTAATTTCTGATGGATAAATGATGTCAGGATATGCAAAGTTTCTCTGGGACTTTGTCATGGTGGGGGTAGAATGATACCTACTCTGGAACTTCCAATGGATGGAGCTGTGGATGGTTTGCGCACTACCTGCAAAAATAAATACCCCAAGTGAAGTTATCTTCTTTATTCAAATATTATTTGAAATATGTGCTTAAAAAATAAGATGAGAGAGGGCATACCTACTGGCACTGAAAATTTATTTTTTTGGGGGTGCGAATGTGTGGCACCGCCCTTGGGCATTATGGAGTGTTGATCACAACGCTGCTTTCTATCCGATGATTGGGCCTTCTAAGCTTTCATTATTTTCTTCCAAAGTTTCTAAAAAGGGCGAAATATATGAAAATATGGCTCGACTCAGTTCATTTGTGTTTGTTGAGTTTTGAGAGGTCAAACGCTTTTTCAGAGGATTTCTCGTGGTTGCGGTCAGCCTGAGCACCAAGGATTAGGAATTTTTTAGTCAGGTAAGCTCCTATGATGTCCTGCATTTTTTAGTGTGTCGATGCCAGGGTCAGTAAAATATGGGTTTATACGGATCTTAGGCTAGTTTTTACCTTGGCCGTGTGGGCGATCAAGGTACAGGTGCGCACCTTCCGCGCAAAAATAGAGTTTTGCACTCATTTAGCACACCTTTCCTAGCTTTAGGCGCACCTTCAGAGTGTCTGTGAGAAGGAAAAACATGCCCTTGTCACGTCTGTCTGAGGAACAGGCGCGCGGAGATCTGAAGCTATTTTTCACCAAAATTTTTGGAAATTTTGTCTATTTTTAGTATTTTTAGTGTGGCTGATGTGTTCTTGTTTTGATGACACGATGTTATGGAGGGAGATATAATGGCCCAATATTTGTGATGCCTTGGCTGTTGATGGTCACCCGTGCAAACAATTGGCACGCTGGGGTATTCTCAAGTTTATGGAGAATGGCTTGCTATGATCACATGATCGTCTTTTGTGCTACCTAGTCCGATGCTGGAATAGGCGACATAAGGTGATGGTGCTGTGGGGGTGAAACCTTGCTATTCATCTGGAGACAGATATCTATTTTGTGACTAGGTTGCGGCCTCAAGGTGAGGGGCCTCGATATCCACTACCCTTTGGGAGAGTGGATCTCGAGAGATTTTTAGCAGGCCACTTTGTCGGGGAGCCCCTTAGGGAGGGATGTATAGCTATTGCTATAGTGACAGACTTGGACGAGCGGTGTGATCTAGTAGCCACTATGCGACTGGCGAGGTTTTTTTCTCCACATCGGGCATCGACTCCCTATATCAGTGTCTTGTGCCGACTAAAGGTCGGGCACTTTTTTTAATTTGCCTGTTTTTGTTATGATGGGATTCTAGCATAGCTTTCCAAGGTCTGAGAGGGATCAAAGGTGTTTGCTTATGCTAGCATCTTATGAAGCATCATGTATGAGCGAGTGGTGCTGCTGAAACCTACGGTGGTGGTGCCTGCTTGGGGGCCATGGGATCCTCGCATGAGGAGTTGGGCCCCTAGGATTCCTCGAGGAGGTGGAGGTACAGTGGAGCATTACTGGAATGCCACCACAGAGGCTTGGTTTGAGGCCAACCCTCAGATGTTCTTGCTTGGCCCTTATGGGTAGAATTTCTTGATTTAAAGGCCATTGATGGGGTTGTTAAGGCATGTTTCATCCAGCTTAGTCAAGATGTATTCCCCCTTGAGGAGGCAATTTTTTATGATGTAGGGTCCTTTCCACAAGGTTTCGAACTTTCCTAGCCCTAGGGCTTCTTTTGAGACATCATACCGGAGGACTAGTTCTCCCTCAGTGAATGAGCGAGGGTTGATGTGGTGGTCAAACAATGCTTTTACCCATTTCTTGTGGGCCTCGTTGTGTTGCAGTGACTGTTATCAAATTTCATTGACAAGCTCTAGCTATACTAGATGTTGTTCTAGAGGCTGGGTATCATCGAAGAGTTCGATGGCGGCATGTAAATTTGGGATCTCGTGTTCTATGGGAGTCACGGCTTCAACCCTGTATACCATGTTGGCTGTGGATCTTGATTATCTTGTTTATTTTGTATCACAGGGTTGGACTCTTGTACCTTAATGGGGTTGCAACGCCGCCCGTAATTAAACACTGCCTGGGGGATCCAAGGGGGGCGGTTGTGACTTTATGGAGGCCCCCCCTGGCAGGGTGTTTCGGGGGAAGTGCCCCCAAAGCTAAAAATAGATGTAAAATTTCCTTGTAAAAGTATAGTAATTTCTAGTCAATGTGGGTCGTTCATTAGGCGGATGATCTGATGGTAGAAGTTATGTTTAGTTTAGGGTTTTTTGTCCTAGAAGGAAACCCCTCACTTTGTATGAGGGTATTGTATTATGGCTGTGTATTGTATGTATATTCTCAGAGGGAGAAACAGATACGAAGATTGTGAGAGAGAACAGAGGATATTACAGCAGATCTGTTGCAGGTTGTGTCTCTTCATTTTGCTAGATAATAGAAAGGAAGGACTGGTTGTTCGAGGTGGACGTAGCCCAAACTGGGTGAACCACGTATATCTTTGTCTCTCTGATTTTAGGTGTTTTGTGTGCTTATGTTTTCCGCATATTTTATGTGTTTCATTGCTCTGTAATATATATAATTTTATAACAACTGGTATCAAAGCTGAAGATCTATTTGGCTGATAAAATCATAGGAAAGAAGGGTTCCTGGTTCAAGTGGGAGCAATGGCAGAAGATGGTAAGTTTAGGGTCGAGAAATTTAACGGCCAAAAATTCCTGTTGTGGAATATTCAGATGGAAGATTATCTGTATCAAGAAGATCTGTACCTACCATTGAGCCAAAAACAAAGAAGCCGACGGCTATGAAAGATGCAAAATGGGAGATTCTCGATAGAAAGGCACTCGGAATAGTACAGTTATGCCTTGCAGTGTCGGTAGCCTTCAATATTTCGAAGGAAACAACAACAGAGGATTTGATTAAGGCATTGGTGAAATTATATGAAAAACCCTCGGCCTTAAACAAGGTATTTCTCATGAAAATTTTATTTAATATGAATATCTCAGAAGGTGGATCTATTGCAGACCATTTAAACGATTTTAATACAGTTACCAGTCACTTAAGTTCTGTGGGGATAAAATTTGATGATGAAGTTAGGGCTCTTTTCTTTCTGTGTTCATTGCTAGAAAATTGGAACAATTTAGTTATGGCCATTAGTAACTCTATCTATGGATCTATTACTTTAAAGTTTGATGATGTTGTTAGTGCTATCCTTAGCGAGGAAATGCGATGGAAAAGCTCTAGTGAGACATCGGGTAATGCTTTGAGTGCAGAGTCTAGGGGAAGAAAAATGGAAAGAGGAAAGAGCTCAAGATATCATAGTAAATCAAGGAAAGGCAGATCCAAGTCTAGATCAGGGATAGTGTGCTGGAAATGCGGAGTTAAGGACACATGAAGAAATACTATAGATCTTGGAAGGGAAAAAAAGGAGATGCACAACAAGAAAAAAATCATGAAGAAAATGTGACAGGTAATGTGTTACAAGATGCTTTGATTCTTTCTTTCGAAAATGTTACTGATTCATGGGTTGTAGATTCAGGGGCCTCATTCCATGCCACACTTGATAAGAAAAATTTTCATGACTATGTTCAAGGAGATTTTGGACAAGTCCGTTTGGGTGATGATAAACCCTATAAAATTGTTGGAATGGGTAAATTTCTTGTAAAACAACAAAATGGAAATCAATGGCTATTAGAGGAGGTAAGGCATGTTCCAGATCTGAAGAAAAATATGATTTCAATAAGGTAGTTAGGCGGTGAAAGTTGTGTGAAAACTTTCACAGATAAAACTTGGAAGGTCTTTAAAGGAGCCCTGGTAATATCAAAAGGAGAAAAGTTTGGTACATTGTATTTATGCAATGGTATTTCTAACTCTATTAATGCTTTAACTTCCAAAGGAGAAAATGCAGCATGATGGCATCATAGGCTCATACACATGAGTGAGAAGGGGATGAAGGTTCTTCACTCAAGGAATTTGTTGCTAGGTTTGAAGAATGTTGATTTCGATTTCTGTGAGAATTGCATTTATGGAAATCAGAAGAGAGACAGATTTCTCAGAGTTGGGAAAGAAAAAAAGAGCGAAAAATTAGAGCTTGTGCATACAGATGTATGGGGACTTGCTCAGGTATCATCTCTTGGTGGCTCTCATTATTGTGTTAATTTTATTGATGATGCAACTACAAAAATTTGGATTTATTGTATTCAGAATAAATCTAGTGTATTTGATACTTTCAAGAAATGGAAAGCTTTGGTTGAGATTGAGACAAGAAAGAATTTGAAGTGTCTCAGATCAAACAATGGAGGTGAATATTGAAGCAAATATTTTGATAGGTACTATTCAGAGCATGGAATTCGAAGAGAGAAGATAGTTCCAATAACACCACAAGAAAATGGTGTGGCAGAAAGGATGAACAGAACAATCATGGATCGTGCAAGGTACATGAGATTGCATGCAGGATTGCCTTTAAAATTTTGGGCAGATGTTGTAGATACTGCTGTTTATCTAATAAAAAGAGGGCCTTCAGATTCCTTGGATGGTGGTATTCTAGAGGAAGCATGGACAGGTAAAAGGGTAAACTACTCTTTTTTAAAGCCTTTTGGCTATGGGGCCTTTGTCCATATTAATAAAGAAAACAGAACAAAGCTTGAGGAAAATCAAATAAATGTACCTTTATTGGATATGATGTTAATGATTTTGGTTATCACTTATATGATTATGAAAAACACAAAATCATTAGGAGCAGAGATGTAATATTCAATGAAAAGATATTGTATAAGAATCAGTTACAAGAAAAGAAACAGAAAAAAGAAAACAAGGAATACACAGTTCTTGATGAGATCATAGAAAAGGTAAAGGTGCCTAAAAATAATAATAATCAAGAGCCACAACAATAGCAACCACCACAACAACAACATGCACCTCAAACACCTAAAAGTGGTGTTAGAAGATCTACCAGGATAAGTAGACCCCCTGAACAATACTCTCCTTCACTATATTATTTATTGTTGACTGATTCTGGTGAACTTGAATGTTATGAAGAAGCAATGTAGGTTGAAAGCAGGAAGAAGTGGGAGCTAGCCATGGAAGAAGAGATGGACTCCTTAATGCATAACTAGACTTGGGACTTAGTGAGGTTTCCTGCAGGTAACGCTACATTGCAGAATAAATGAGTTTACAGGCTGAAGGAAGAAGATGGAGGAAAGCAGAGGTACAAATCTATACTTGTGGTGAAGGGGTTTGCACAAAATAAAGGCATTGATTTTGATTAAATATTTTCTCCTGTTGTTAAGATGACTTCAATTAGAACTATTTTAAGTCTTGTAGCAGTAGAAGATTTACATCTTGAACATTTAGATGTAAAGACATCATTTCTCCATGTATATTTGGAGGAAGAGATCTATATGGAGCAACCAGAAGGATATGAGGTCAAAGGGAAGGAAACATTAGTGTGCAGGTTAAATAAGAGCTTGTATGGCTTAAAATAGGCTCCAAGGTAGTGGTATCTAAAATTTGATAGGTTTATGTCTGAACAAGGTTATACTAGATGTCACTCTGATCAATGTGTTTATATGAAAAAATAAAAATGATGGCAGCTATATTATGTTATTATTGTATGTAGATGACATGCTTGCTGTAGTGTCTAACATGCAGGAAATAAATGTGCTCAAAATAAAATTGGCAAATTCATTTGTAATGAAGGATTTGGGAGCTGCAAAACAAATCCTTGGTATGAGAATAACTAGAGACAGGAAAAATCGCAAATTAACACTATCTCAGAATGAGTACATACAAAAGGTGTTGAAAATATTTAATATGCAAAATGAAAAACCAATTAGTACACCTTTTGCTAGCCATTTCAAACTTAGTAAGGAGATGTGCCCCTAGACCCAAGAAGAAATGAACTATATTTCTAAAGTTCCATATGCATCAGAAGTTGGAAGCTTAATGTATGCAATGGTCTTCACAAGGCCTGATGTTGGAGAGGTAAATCCCCTCTGCAGACAGAGGCGATCCCTACTAGCCCAGATTGGGTCTAGCAACAACCGAATCACGCCACAATGCAAGTTCCTAATTGCAAAAAACCAAAGTGTGATGTGAGTCTTACCTTAAGTCCTACGCTACTGTCGTTTGCGGAGAATATGGTGCTTCCTTCCCTCGCTATGGCAGATCACGATTCTCCCGCTCGGCACATTCGAACACCTGCACAAACATGAAGAAAAAACAAAAAAACAAGCATAAAACCTAATATATACAGTTATGTATCAGTCAAAGAAGACACAACTCATAATCATAAAACATGAACGTCTGAGTGGAACTATAATCGTAGTCGCTTATTATTAACAAAACAAAGGAACGATACAACCTAAGCTCTGACGCTGGATCTTCCTTTGGCGGGTTGACAGAGGAGTACGTCTCGGTAAAGCTCGTCGGGAAAAGGAAAAGTCTCTCTCTCTTCGGCTGTGTGACGATAATCTCCTTACAATGATTCAACTCTATTCAGGCTTTCAGCTATTCAGCTTGTTCAACCATTCATCCCCTTCATCAATGGAAGATGGTTGTATTTATAGAGGAGAGGAGGAGGTTGGGATCCCTAAAATAGTGGAAGGGAGGCATCATCCCTTGGGAGGTTCCCCATAAGGTGGAAACAAGATGCCAAAGGAGGAAGGCCGTGATTATTCAGTCGAAACCACTCCTCAAGACTCATCCACGAAGTTTTTGTAATCGAAACTTTGCCTCCTTTTTTTAAAAAACTTTCCATAAGGAGATTGGAACAGGTGCTTAACTGGTACAGAGCACCAACTGGCGCAGGCTTAGTGTTAATTTTCCTCATTGGCGCGAGGACATAACAGGCTACCAGCGCTAAGGCAAAAACAGGTGTTTTTAGGTGTCTGCTCAAGAAATGATCAACAGAAGAAATGTTGTCCTCCTGGAAAGGGATGCAATGATGGTATTTGCAAGGCATGACACTACTTATTGGTCACAGAAATGACCCTCCAATGGTTGAGATGGGAATTATAGGGACGGTGACAAATTACTATGTAACAGATGCCCCCTAAAGCACAAGGCCCGAGAGAGAGAGAGGGGTGAAATGCTTTACGAGAACGTGTCCAACTGAAAACACTGTCGTCGGAAAACCTCCGTAGACAAGTACAACTGATATCTCAAATACATGATATATGTTGTATGGGCGCAACTATCCATAACAGAGTATACAATAATCAGGATCCAAGGTATGGACGTAGCCATCCAAAAAGGATCGATAAATAGATTTAGGTATGGTCGCAACCATCCAATCAATGAGTCATGTAACCAATAATAATCCAAAAAATCTGCAGCCTAGATTTCAACAGACAAAATCCAGGGTCTTGCGCTCCATCTCGGCCCCAACAGAGTATAATTTCAAGCATGTGAATATGTGAGCTGAAGTCAAACATGCGAGAAAATCGCCTGATTACTAGCCAATGATGAAAGTTGTTAACAGACGCGAGAGGAACCACCAATGATGACAATGGCCCTCAAGGTACTATAGGTACAATCCACAGAATTTGAACAGTGAGTTGATGTCGAACACCCGCAAAATCATCTGATCGAAGGCCAATGATGAAAGCCTTGCGTTGAATGCGAATAACCTGCCATTAAGGCATGTAGGCTCCAAGGTACCCGAAGGGAGTCTCTAGATCAACTTCCTGGATAATGAGCTGAAGTCGACAGGAAGTGAACTTGATCGAAGGTGGGCCATAGTGTTTCCCACATCATCGACACGAGACAAAGGAACATAATGTTGTGAATCAGGATCATATGAGAATCATAGGAGGGTTGTAACTGCAGAGGTCAAAAGGGATTACCCAAAGCCACGGAGGCAAACAGATAATGATATGAGATGTCCCCACCCGACATGAATGTAAAAAAGTGCCATGTTCAAGAGCGACATACTGCTGACACGATGATGATACTGGTTCCTTTTTTCCCCACCATTTCCGCCGAGTACCTCTTTATTTTTACACAAGCTTGAAGAGGATACCATATGCTTGTCATATAATTTCATCCTTCGGACGAATCCATCCTAGTACATTTAACGAGCCCTAGGAAGGAGAAACTCGAGTAACGTCATTACTACAGAGTCCGATGTCATTAGTTTTTAACGAGTCTGACAAAGGGAGAACTTCACATCTTTTCATGTTTAGAAAGTTTGAAAAGATAGCGGAAAAGTAAACTCCAAAGGTCCCTTTTCGTAAATAGTTCCTCAGATCCGAAAAGGTAGAAAACTATGTCTGAGAAACCCACCTAGTCATGATAGGCTAGGGTATTCCTTTTTCATAAATAATCTATCCGAGCTCGAAAAAGGGGTAAAAGTATACTGGGTAGATGTCGTTTTGCAGCCAATTTAACGAGATCAAAACGACAAGCAACTCGACAATATTTTCATGTTTAGAGAGTCAGAAAAGAGTTGAAAGTTGACTCCTCCTGAAGGAACGAGTGGTATTAAAGGTAGCAACTAGTTCTGGTAATGGTGGAACTACTCAGAACATGATAAAATTCAAGATGCTGGCAAACAAGACCACTCATCACAACGGTTCCTCAGGAGCAAGTAAAACAACCAAGTGAAGGCATATGATCGGCCAAGCAGATAATGACGATGGAGTGAGAAAACCAAGGCTCATTTGGAAAAAATAGGCTAATAAAATGACAATCAAAAGAGATAAAATGGGGAAGGTTTCATTTTTACAAAAGCTTGAAAACATGAAACTCTGCTTGAAGTTGGTTTCATTTTTACACAAGCTTGAAACAAAGATAAACTATGCTTGAAACCGGTTTCATTTTTACACAAGCTTGAAATAGAAACAAACTATGCTTGAAAAAGTAACCATGCCCCCAGCATGGTGACTCAATTCGAGGTACATGCTCCCAAGCTTCAATCCATATGAAAGGCAGTTGGAGTGAAGGTTCAAGTTACGAGATCAACAGAAAGACTCAACTGGGATTTTACGAGATCTAAAAAAAGACTCGAATTGAATGGGAATGTGTTTCATTGTTTTAATGATGTTGACACATTAAAAGAACTATCCTCAGAACACCTTGTTTCATGGTTTAAGGAGCTTGACACAAGGAAATGAACTCTTCTCCGACCACCTTGTTTCATTTTTTAAGGAGCTTGACACAAGAAAATGAATAGTGTTCCAACCACCTTGTTTCATTTTTTAAGGAGCTCGACATAAGAAAACGAACTCTACTCGGATGACCTTGTTTAATTTTTTAAGGAGCTTGACACAAGAAAATGAACTGTTCTCCAACCACCTCATCATAATGAATATGAAGTCATGGCTTCCAACAGTTCCACTCCCGATGGAAGGAAAACATCCTCGAATTCAGGACCCAATGCCCCCAACACCTGATGCACAACGACACTATCACTGAGTATAGACACAGGGTAGGTAGCCACATAGTTGAACTACGGTGGGGCAGATAGAATGGGTGGATAAAAACCAGGAAGGGATGATGGTGGGCCAGCTGCCACATCAGGACCAAATAACGAAAGCTGATCATTGGTCATGATCTGTCCTTCATGTGGAAAACAGACCACACGAAAAAGGGAGGAGACAAGCACTCCCATGGCATAGGTGTAATTGTGCCCCAAGAGCATATTGAAATCCAAGGGGCCTGGAACAACCATCACGTCCATATGGACAATTTTACCTCCCAATGTAACAGGTAACCTTGGAAGGATCCCTAACGGTTGACTATTTCTTCTGTTAAATGCCAACAGAGTCTACGTAACAGGCACAAGTGGCAGTGAATCGAAATCTTGCCAAGTAGTTGAGGATAGAACACTAACATACGCACCTTCATCTATAACAGTGCTAGGTATGACCAAAACAGAGGTTTCTACCGTTATCTCAAAAGGCACATAAGACGGAAGGCGGTATCCTGCAAATCGACTCCAATCGAAGGAAGTGACCAAACTACTTGGATGGGCTACCATCGAACTGAGATGGTCTTCCCCTGGTGTTACAGAAGAAGAAGGAGCATCCTCCAGAACCTCCATCTCTAAGGCGAGAGGTGTATCCTCCTGGACCTCCATCATGGGAGGCGGAGGAGTAGCTTCTTGAGATATAGGGATAGGAGAATATTTCTCCAAGTCCGAGGAATCTGAAGAAACAAGAAGAACTTGAGGGATGTGAGGTCCACTCTCAACGAAAAAGACCTGGTACACTGCAGACAGGGCCAGCTCAACTGATCCCATGACCAATGGTTGGTCGGGAACCGATTCCTGAATTTGAATTTCCAGGGGAGTGGGATTGACCAAGGATGACTCTTGACCAATCGTAGGATTAGCTGGAGGAGGACTCAAAGAAAGTTGTTGGTAACCAGCTGGAAGGCATGGCGCAAAAACAACTGAGTTTTCCAAAACTCGCTTGGCTTCATCCATATATGGACAAAGGTGAATGGCATGGTGCCCTTCACACAACTTATAGGGATTGGTAATCTTACCCTGCTTCTTAGGAGCTTTACCAGCACCAGTTGGATATGTGCCCCCAACCTGACTCCTGGAAGCCAAAGGAAATGGTGGACGACCATTCGACCATACTTCGAGCACCTCGGGAATGCCAGGGCAGTCTCGAAGAATATGGTCTCCCGTGCACAACATGCAAGGGAACTTGAATTTCCGTGGAGGGTTGGAAATTTTATCATGAGGAGATGTTTCAGAAGCAGTAGCTGTGGCTTTAGCCTCTCTCTTATCAGACTTCTTCTTCTTCTTAGCCACCTAGGTACTAGAATCCAAACTTTCACCAGGCGAAGTAGAAGAGGAGGACGAAGAAGCGGGCGAAGAAGGGGAGGGGTCCGCCTTGGAATCAACATGATGTTGCTCAGGCGGAGGAACTGATTGAACAGTAGCCAGGACATTCAGAACCATAGAGGTTGAAAACAACCAAATAGGCAACCCAATAGTTAACCCAGGAAGGGACAACATTTCCATATAAGGAGCACCAACATTCCCAAAAGAAGGAAAATGACCAGGATTCCCATCGGAGGGGATTCCTTGGTTGGTGAACTCCAGAAAAGTTTCCATTAGAAACAACTCAGCACAACACCTTAAGGAAACTAACTTTAACAGGGAATATTTTGTGGGCAGTTAATTTTTTAAAACATTGAAACAAAACTCTACCGTTTCATATTTTAAGAGTCAAGAAATAGGCAAAAGGTGACTCTATCACTTTCAGTTTGGAAACAAGCGTGAAAGGACAAGTTCTTGACGATATTTTCAAATTTAGGGAGTCAGTAAAGATCAAACTGACTGCTCTAGAACTCTAGGCAAGAGGGTGTACCAAATATCTGTGAACTGCAATATACACCTTGGTTTAAAAATGAAAGAGAAATCAACCAAGGACTTGACGTACGTGCAGGCAATCTCCCCGAATGTTGTGTCTGGTGTATCACGGGTATAAGGATAGCAACCTAGTGGGGTCTCCCTTTATATACGCGACGGTACGGGGAGCACAAGTCCATACTAGCGTTGTCTAAAGCCAAGAGGCGAACGACAACTACTACGTTTAACGACGTCGGAACATGTCACTAGCCTAGACCTCTAAATATTTCGCTAATGTTCGAATGCTGCCTTAAGGTAAATTGAATAAATTTTAGTGTTGATCTTCAATTATGTCTCAGTTTCAAAGCCCTACTGCATGTCATCTGACAATCTCCTATATGCAGCTATATGACGAAAGAAATCTTTCAATTCGATGAATGCTATCTAGTTAAGGGAACAACTTCAAACAATGATGCAACAAATAGCAATACTGAAAATGAATCTTTTTCCAAAATAGATGACTTTCACTATCCAAAATTAATCTCAAACATTCAACGATGCGAATAATGCAATGTAATCTATGCAAAATCCTCTTTTTGAAAACTATGCAATTGTAATCTATGCACAATTTCCTTTTTATTTTCAAATGATAAGAATGCACTCAATGCATTTTTTAATGAAATGAGAATCTACTTAATGCATGCTTTTAATGAAAGAGAATGCAGTCAATGCGATTTTTAGCTTTCAATCATTAAACAAAGTAATCTAAGTTCAATGATAGATCTCAAAAACACTTTTCATTGCAATGTGATCTAATGCATTTTCACAAAAGAAAACTTTGAGAAGAAAACTAAATAAACGCAAACCTTCTTAATGGAAGGATGAATGCAAAAAGGATGCAAAACCACACTAAGAATGCAATCGTTGTTTTAATCACTTTGTAATGAAATTCCTCAAAAGGTGACAAAACACAAAGAGGACTTCCAAAGCATGAGATAAAAACAAGGCATTCATTCCCTTTTACATCAAAGAATCATGGAGAGAAGACATTTCAAACAATGAGCAATGTAATCTATGCTCATACAGAGAAAATAATGGAAGGGAAAGACACACTGCTAAGGATTTATGGAAAAAATCTCAATTTCCACACACCCTGAATTTGGCACGACTTTCTCACTGACAACTAGTGCCAACTGGCGCGACTTGGTCACTGACCACAAATGGAAAATTGGCGCGGGTTGCTAACTGACAACAAGCGCCAACGCCTGAAAATGAAAAAACAAAGAATTTCTCCCAACCAAGACTAGACTCACCACTTCAAGCAAAATCTAAAACTAACCCAGAGCCAAAGTACTGACCCAAAAAAACTTTTGAACAAGGGAAAACCTCATCACCTACAGGAAATGGTGCAACTGTCTAGATATAATCCGCGCCAGACAGGGGATGGTGCGAGTGATGAACTGGAAACCTGCGCCAATGGGCATGACTATCAGGGTGGAAACCACGCCAATGAAGCCAACCATGAAAAGATGAAAATTTCAAAAAATCAGAGGTCAGATCTGATCCTCTAGGGGCTGAACATGGGTTTTACACTAGAAAAAAGTGAACCAAAAGAGCTGATCAAGTAGACAAATACCAAAAACAACCGAAAAGACAATAAAAACTCCAATCAATGTGTCCCCAGCGGAGTCGCCAGTTTGTTGGAGAGTTAAATCCCCTCTGTGGACAGAGGCGATCCCTACTAGCCCAGATCAGGTCTAGCAACAACCGAATCATGCCACGATGCAAGTTCCTAATTGCAAAAAACCAAAGTGTGATGTGAGGCTTACCTTAAGTCCTACGCTACTATAATTTGCGGAGAAGGTGGCGCTTCCATCCCTCGCTATGGTAGATCACGATTCTACCGCTCGGCACATTCGAACACCTGCACAAACACGAAGAAACAATAAACAAACAAGCGTAAAACCTAATATATGCAATTATGTATCAGTCAGAGAAGACACAACTCATAATCATAAAACATGAACGTTTGAGTGGAACTATAATCGTAATCGCTTATTACTAACAAAACAAAGGAACGATACAACCTGAGCCCTGACACTAGATCTTCCTTCAACGGGTCGACAGAGGAGTACGTCTCAGTAAAGCTCGTCAGGAAAAGGACAAGTCTCTCTCTCTTCGGCTATGTGATGATAATCTCCTTACAATGATTCAACTCTATTCAGGCTTTCAGCTATTCAGCTAGTTCAACCATTCAACCCCTTCATCAATGGAAGATGGGTATATTTATAGAGGAGAGGAGGAGGTTGGGATCCCTACAATAGTGGAAGAGAGGCCTTATCCCTTGGGAGGTTCCCCATAAGGTGGAAACAAGAGGCCAAAGAAGGAAGGCCGTGGTTATTCAGTCGAAACCACTCCTCATGACTCATCCATGAAGTTGTTGTAATCGAAACTTCGCCTCCTTTTTTTAAAAAACTTTTCATAAGCAGATTAGCACGGGTGCTTAACTGATACAGAGTGCTAACTGGCATGGGCTCAGTGTTAATTTTCCTCATTAGCGCAGGGACATAATGAGCTACCAGTGCCAAGGCAAAAACAGGTGTTTTTAGGTGTTTTCTCAAGAAATGATCAACAGAAGGAATGTTGTCCTCATGGAAAGGGATGCAATGATGGTATTTGCAAGGCATGACACTACTTATTGGTCATAGAAATTACCCTCCAATGGGCAAGATGGGAATTTCAGGGATGGTGTAACACCTGATATTGCACATGTAGTGGGAGTTGTAAGCAGGTACATGAACAATCCAAGAAAATAACATTGGATGGTAGTGAAATGGATTCTCAGATATTTGAGAGGTACCACAAATCAAGAATTATGCTTTGGTGGTTCAAACATTGATCTATAGGGATATGTTGATGCATATATGGTAGGTGACAGAGATAATAGGAGGAGCACTACAGGATATGTATTTACTGTAGGTGGAATAGCTGCTAGTTGGGTTTCAAAAATCCAAAGTGTTGTTGCACTTTCAACAACAGAAGCAAAATATGTTGCTGCTACAGAGGCTAGTAGGGAAATGATTTGGTTACAAAGGTTTATGGATGAATTGGGTAAGAAGCATGATATGGGCACGTTATACAGTGATAGCCAAAGTGCCATTCATCTTGTAAAGAACTCAGCATTTCATTCCAGGACTAAACACATATAGCTCAAGTACCATTTCATACGGTCAGTATTAGAAGATGGACAGTTGAAGTTGGAAAAGATACACACTAGCCAAAATCCTGCAGATATGCTAACAAAAGTTGTAACCAGGGAGAAACTGAGAATGTGCTCAGTTTCAATTGGTCTTCAAGGATGAAAATGAAGATGAGAAATAGCCAGGTCCAAAGAGGAGTCATTGTGCAGCAAATGAAGCAGTGGTGGAGTTGCTACAATCAGCCTCCAAGTGGGAGATTGTTGGGTGTGGAGCCTGATTATCTTGTTTATTTTGTATCACAGCGTTGGAATCCTATACCTCAATGGGGTGGCAGCACTGCCTATAATTAAACGCTATGTGGGGGGTCCAGGGGGGGTGGCTCCGACTTTATGGATCCCCCCCCTTGGCATGGGGTTTCGGGGGTAGCGCCCTTGAAGCTAAAAACATATGTAAAATTTCCTTGTAAAAGTATAGTAATTTCTAGTCAATCTGGGCTGTTCATTAGGTTGATGATCTAACGGTAGAAGTTATGTTTAGTTTAATTTTTTTTCCCCTAGAAGGCAACCACTCGCTCTATATGAGGGTATTTTATTACGGCTGTGTATTTTATGTGTATTCTCAGAGCGAGAAACAGATAGGGAGACCGTGAGAGAGAACAAAGGATATTACAGTGGATCTATTGTAGGTTGTGTTTCTTCAATTTTTTGGATAATAGAAAGGAAAGACTAGCTGTTCAAGGTGGATGTATCCCAAACTGGGTGAACCACGTATATCTGTGTCTCTTTGATTTTATGTGTTTTGTCTGTTTGTGTTTTCCTCATATTTTATGTGTTTCATTGATCTGTAATATATATAACTTTATAACATACCAAGTGGAAGGGAGTGAAACCAGTGGATGTTTTCACGGTTCTGTGGTATGCCCATAGGGCATAGAAAAGCATATGGTACCAGTTGGTTTTATGGTTATTCACCATGCATTGTAACATAGTTTTGATGGCTTTGTTCACAACTTATACCTTTCCGTTGGATTGGGGGTAGTATGGTGAAGCAAATTCATTGGTGAATCTGAGGTGGTCAGATAGCTCCTATAAAACTTCATTCTCAAAGTGTTTCCCATGGTTGGAGACTAACTCCTTGGGAATGCCGAACCAAGAAATTATGCGGTTAAACAGAAATCGAGTGGTTGTTTCTGCGGTGTTTTCATATGTGGGCATGGTTTCGGCCCACTTGGTCAAATAATTGACATCCACTATGATGTATTTATGATTTCCGGATGATGCAAGGTTGCAAATCATGAAGTAAATTACCCATTTTCAAAAGGGGCTAGCGAAAATGACAGGGTGCAAAGGAACAGGGAGGGGGGGTGGGGGCTTTTTCTTTATGAGCGAAGTGCTGGCATCACTCACATCTCTTGACTGCTATGATGCAATGCGAAATAGGGATGGCCAGAAATATCCTTCCCATAGGATTTTTTGGGCAGTGGTCATCCCAGAAAGGTGGCCACAATAAGCTCCACAGTGGCAGTCATTAGGGGCTTGTTTTTCTTGGTCGTGAGTAGGGCATCGACATAAAATGGTGTCGATGCCCCTTCACTATAAAACATCTCCCATGAGGAGATATCGGGGGGCCTGATGGAGAATCCGTTGTCGGTCGCCTCGAGTGAGATGAGATCTAAACTTTGGGGTTCTTAAGTAGAGGAGAATATCTCCGTACCAAGGGTCGTCAGTTGCTACGAAGAAGAGATGTTCATCTGGTAGTGAATCATTTATCAGTGATCTCTTGGTGTCTCTTGAGAGGTTCATAATGAACTCTGCTAATATTAGAGCCTTCTTTCTCTTAGGGGAGAGAAATTGTAAGTCGTATTCTAGGAGAATGACTATCCAGCGGGTGTATTTGTAGTTCATTATGCGGAACGTGAGCAGATATTTGATGGGATTAATATCCACGATGGCCATAGTGGTATTTAATATGATGTAGTGGCGAAGATTTTGGACTGCATGTATCAGTGCTAGGGCAGTCTTTTCTTCAGGTTCATATCCTAATGTTGGGCCTGCTAAGGTTTTACTAACGTAGTATATTACATGCTCATTCCCATTTGAGCCTTCCTGGATCAATACTCCAACCAAGGCGGTCTCGAAAGCTGATAGATACAATATGTAATCTTTGTCATAGTTTGGGGGACTAATGAGCGGTGCTGAAGAAAATGTTTCTTTTAGCGCATCGGGCGCTTGTTGGGCATGATCATCCCATTTGAATGGGATGTCTTGGCGAAGGAGGTGCAGGAAACCTTCAGCACAAGTGGCATAATTTGGGATGAAGCATCTTAGAAAATTGGCCTTCCCTGTAGGCTTTGTAGTTTCCTGAGGGTTCGAGGTGGGGCTACCTCTTTGATGGCCTGGACCTTGAGGGGGTCCACGCGAATCCATTGTTGGGACGCGATAAAAACTAAGAGTCTTCCTATTGTGACACATAAAACACACTTGAGGGGGTTCAAGCGTAGGTTGTATTGTTAGCATCATTGGAATACCAATCATAGATCCTCAAGATGGTTTGAGCGCTTCTTGGATCGAATGGATAGGTCATCCAAGTAGGCGAGGATAAGGTATGCCAAGTCATGAAATATGTAGTTCATGGCACTCTGGAAGGTGGCTTCAACGTCTTTTAGGCCAAATGGCATTACCTTGTATGCGAATGTGCCCCAAGTAGTGGTAAACGTAGTTTTTACCAGGCTATGTGGCGGATTTGAATTTGATTGTACCGAGAAAATCCATCCATGAAGGAGAGAGCCTTGTGACCTTCATAAGCATCGATGACTTGGTCGATGAATGGGGTAGGTTAATTGTCCTTGGGACATGCTTTGTTCAAATCTTGAGAATAAGTGTAAACACGTATGGTGCCCTATTTTTTCATGATGGGAACAAGATTAGAAACCCAAGATGTGTAAGAAATGGGGTAGGTAATCTTAGCTTTGTGAAGCTTAGTGATTAATATCCGCGATGGCCATAGTGGTATTAAGATGATGTAGTGGCGAAGATTTTGGACTGCATGTTTCAGTGTTAGGGAAGTCTTTTCTTCAGGTTCATATCTTAATGCTGGGCCTGCTAATTTTTTACTGACGTAGTATATTACATGCTCCTTCCCATTTGGGCCTTCCTGGATCAATACTCCAGCCAATACAGTCTCAAAACCTGATAGATACAAGATGTAATCTTTGTCATAGTCTAGGGGACTGATGAGTGGTGCTGAAGACAATGTTTATTTTAGCACATCAAACGCTTGTTGGGCATGATCATCCCATTTGAATGGGATGTCTTGGCGAAGGAGGCACATGAAACCTTAAGCACAAGTGGCATAATTTGGGATGAAGCATATTAGAAAATTGGCCTTCCTTATAGGCTTTGTAGTTGCCTGAGGGTTCGAGGTGGAGCTACCTCTTTGATGGCTTGGACCTTGAGGGGGTCCATGAAAATTCGTTGCTAGGACACAATAAAACCTAAAAGTCTTTATGTTGTGACACATAAAACACACTTGAGGGGGTTCAAGCGTAGGTTGTATTTTCAGCATCATTGGAATACCAATAAATATCCTCAAGATGGTTTGAGTGCTTCTTGGATTGAACAGTTAGGTTGTCCAAGTAGGTGAGGATAAGGTATGCAAAGTCATGAAATATGTAGTTCATGGCACTCTGGAAGGTGGCTCCAGCATTTTTTAGGCCAAATGGCATTAGCTTGTATGTGAATGTGCCCCAAGGAGTGGTAAACGTTGTTTTTTACCAGGCTATGTGGCGGATTTGAATTTGATTGTACCCAAATAATCCATCCATGAAGGAGAGAGCCTCGTGACCCGCACAAGCATCAATGACTTGGTCGATGGATGGGGTAGGGTAATTTTCCTTGGGACATGCTTTGTTCAAATCCCATAAATCAATGTAAACACGTATGGTGCCCTATTTTTTCATGATGGGAATAGGATTGGAAACCCAAGATGTGTAAGCAATGGGGTAGGTAATATTAGCTTTGTGAAGATTAAGGATTTCTCCTTTTATTGCTTCTACCTTTGATGGGTGCAGTTGACACTATTTCCGGTGTATTGGAGGAACATCAGGCTAGGTGTCAATATGGTTCTGTATGATAGTACGACTAAGCCCCGACATTTACGAGTAGTCCCATGTGAAGATATCTCTATACTCTTGTAGCAATTATGTATAAGAGTTTATTTCTTCTGGAGAGCATGCTTCCCCCGGTGATATTTCTTTGACCTTTCCAGGATTTTGGGATATATTCACCTTAACGGTAGGTGGGATGTTTGACATGTTTCCTTCCTCGAATGCATCAGGCGTTCGGATAGGATTCTTGAACCAATAGACTTTTCTTGATAGGAGGAAACCTTTTGATTCGATCGCATAGATCTATTTTTCTTTTGACTTGTCAGTACTGAACACTTTTTGGGGAGAAAAAGCGAATGGTGATGCATCGCATCCCATGGATAATTCAGCTCCCTCATGGCTTCTAGGATGTCCTCATCTGAATGGAATAGGGATCCTAAGGGGGATTGATCCTGCGCAATACTATGCTAAAGAGGTTCAGTCTGTATGGAGATAATTGATAGACATGAGAAGGATTCCATCATCGACATGGTGGAACTAGATACAGTAGTCAGAGTGTAGACAGATTGGGTCTCCACTGTCATAGGTACAGCTACTCTCATAGTTGTAGCTAACTCGACACCTATGGCAATTGAGCAGAGAACTCGAGTCATAGTTCCAATACATGATGATATGAGTCATATAGGGTGTATCATTTCATCGGCGTTTGGTGGGGGGAGAATCTCTGTGATGGGAGCTTGCGTGAGCACAAGGTGGTTCCCGTGTTAGGATTGTCAATTTCTTGTCGGTGGAGATTGTGCCTAGTGCAGAGGTTCCTGAATGTTTCCGATAGTGGGAATGCCTCTAGTTCGTGGTTATTTCTAGTGCAGATGGTGCATGGTACCACTGTGCCAACTGAGAGATTGTGTGGGAATCAACACTACTCTTTGTCCCTGATGTGGACACTTGGAAAGGAATTTTTGTAGAAGAGGAGAGCTTCTTCTTCCATTTCCGATTTTTTGGCTTGGGTATGTCTAACTCTTTTTGGGAGTGTAGACTTAAAGCTACTCTTTCCACTCTAATCTTCAGGAGATGCTTTCATTTTATTATATGATGAAAGTGTGAAAAAATCTGGCAATAGGTGTACGTGATCTTCTCTTGGTTAGAGAGAAGTCTTTGCAGGAGAGAGGAGACTGTGTGAAAACTGTTTGTGAAGTGCTTCAGTTCTTTATATTCATTGACACAGTGGCCAATCAAGTTGCATAGTCTGCATGTTATCCTAGGTTGGACCTAGGTCATGCTTGGTTGGTGTACCATCCCAATTTTCCCATTACGCCGATGTTTGTGTGGGGTTGATGGCCTGAGGTAATATACCTCCTATGCCAGTTGAGGAGATTGCCGCGCTTCTTTTATAATGTATATATTATGTCAATTAGAGGATGTACTCACACTATATAGGTGAAAAGTTGTTCATGGTTATTTCCCTAACATACTAGGAAAAATAGCCTAGAAATGGGGTTCCCATTCTCCTCGCTTGTTGGCGTGACTGGGTACTAGCAGCATAGCGCTTCTAAGTCAAGGCCAGTGGCGACCACATGATTGGGAGTTTTACACAATGCACATGTTGGTCTTCTCTACAGAGGGAGGTTGGGGGTAACTAAGGGTTCCCTGATTGGCTGCTTTTCAGCTGACAAAAATAGGATGGGTCTACTCGTCACATCTTCTTGGGTTATCAAGTTGTTCATAGATTATGAGTCAGAGCCATCTTCTCGAGAGAGGTGAAATATAATTGACCGCATACAAGCTAGCATTGCACGAATCCAACGATGTAGTGACAATGGTGCACCAGATGATTTCCACCACATATCTGACATGAATATTGGGTATTTGGGTCAGTGCGATATACTACATGAACTGGATACCATCGCAGGAACATTTCCAGAGCTGGGAAATCGATGATGAGATGATCATGCTCATCACAGAGTACACAATGTTTGATGGGATGAGGGGGAATGGCTGGGAGTCTTTCAGGAGACTGTCA
Organism: Pinus albicaulis; assembly: GCA_034641835.2. Lineage (NCBI taxonomy): Eukaryota > Viridiplantae > Streptophyta > Pinopsida > Pinales > Pinaceae > Pinus > Pinus albicaulis. The sequence goes on along the minus strand of CM076582.1, from coordinate 841,443,449 downwards.
CTCCTCTTGGAGATATAAAATAACGTGAGGTTCATCTCCAGATTACTGGGTGGAGGGATCCTCTTGATAGGATTATTCGATGGAATATAGGGCATCCCTATATTGCGGGATCTTTGGTCAATGATGGGTATGATGTCCATAATTTATGCTGATAGCACATGCGTGATTAGTACACAATGCTTTTCCTTGACCTTTGGTGGTAGGTTCCTTTTTACAGGAACGTGGTGGCGTGACGTCACTCGCAGAGCTAAGGAGTGGTTTAATTCATCCAGTTCTGGGTAGATGTGGGTAGGGTGTCCTACTACATCACATATGTGAAGCGTGGTGATTCCTGTTGCGTGGTGGGACTCTCCACCTTCTTTCCTCTTCTCTCAATTTTCTTATTCATAATCATCGATTTTGAAATGGGAATTTCCTTTGCACAGATGTTTGTGATAATATCTTGAACGACTGGGGCTAGTTCAGGATTGATATGGATTAACCCTATAGAGGTGATGTGCGTGACTCCCATTGGATTAGGCGGGACTGGGTACCAAACTGGTATTGCAAATGATAAGTTTGGTAGGACCACCGTGGCCATGACCTGCTGTGACACGAAACCAGCTGGGGGGAAGAGGAACGGGGTCTGGGAGGCAGCATATGTTAGAGAGGCTATCGTGTCTGAGGAATCGGTTTCATTACTGCTGGTCTCCGTGTCTTGACTAGCTTCGATGCTTGATGTGGACATCATGCACACTACAACCCCTGTGAAATTAGGTGATGACTTAAGTATAACAGGGGGATCTCCTAGGAATGACCCTAGGATGGATGACTGTTTGAACTGGTTGGGGCCATATTCCTATTACGATATAAGCGTGTCAAAATATGTGTCTACATAGGGTAGAATGACATCGTTATTTGTTAGGGGTCGCTTTCCGCTATGTGTCAACTGGTTGACAGTAACGATGCGGTCCCCATGGGGGAACATCATAGTTTGGAAGATGGAGGAGGCGATGACTGACATGGCGTACATATAACTCTGGCCAAGGATTATACTATAGTCCAATTGGGTATCCAAGACTTCAATGTCTATAAGGATTTTCTTTCCGGTTAAGTAGACTGGAATTTTTTGGTAGAGACTGATGAGGGCTAAAGGGAAACCATTGTATGCTCTAATCGTGATGTCTGATGGCTTTAGTTCGGGAGACCCTAACTTCTGCCAAAAATTCTTTAGCATGATGCATGTGGATGCACCTTCGTCAATGATACATCGGTGAATTCTAATGTTTTGGACCGACACTGGCATCTGAAAGGCAACCATTGAAGGAAGCCTAGGGGTTCCCTTATCTAAATAAAAATCCATTAGGCATGAATCGGAAGGGTCGATGGTGCCTAATGCGGAAAGTAAGGCTTTCCACTACTTTGGGCATGATTGTAATACCTCCAAAGCTAACATAGCACTGAGAGATTGAGCTAGATCATCCATAATGGTATAGTTATGGGCTTATTCGGAATAGTTTCATGCTTGCCTAGTTGGTCATTTGGCCATTTTTGGCAGAGGTTCAATAGGAATCTTTGATATGGTCAAAGGTGTTGTTGGTGCGCATGTACTAGCCCCGACGCATTGGTGTCTGGTGGGGTATCGTAATTTTGGTTCGGTGTCTAAAAAAACATTTCTTCACCATTCATGTAGATTTCATGGATGTTTTCTCTAGAATCATTGATAGTTTGTTGCTACATGCTAACTGTCCCTTTATGGGGGAAGGGCTCCTGCATGACTGTTGTTTGTTGGGAGGATCCCCCTTGTCCATGGTTACTTTGAAACTTCTTCATCTCATAAAGGTCGAGACGGTGATGAGTGTAATGGCTGTACTCACCACAGATTGAACAAGAGTTGTTCGTCCAAAGAATTGGTCTCTTCTTTTTCCTTTGGGGATTTTTTGGTTCCTGGTTTTGATTTCGGCTGGAGTTGCCTCCAGCCTCCTTTGGGGCATTGCTGATTATTGTCCCCCTGTACAGGATTTTCTTTAGGCTTGTTTTTTTGTATTTTATTAACCGTGTTAGGAGGATAATTTGGATTCTCCTAGTTGTATGGTTGGCGTGGTTGTTTTTGGGAGGCTTGCACAAAGTTCACCTATGCATTATTTTTCATGGGTGGGTCTTGTGCTGGATATTGGGTGTATTGTGATCCCTCATTTGTAAATGGTTGTTGGGGGGGAGCTCTTCCATCAGCTTGTCTAGCTGTGTACCGAGTCCCCTGAGCCGGAGGATAGGGTCCTACATGCTAATGGTGGTACGATGACACCCTACTGGTCAAATTTTGTGGAGGCATGGGATGACATTGGTAGCCAGGTTGTGGTATGTTCCAGGTATAATCATATGTGTAATTGGGGTATTAAATGTTGTTTCTTAGGTGATTTTGGGTTAGCGACCCAATTAAACCATCTGCAGAGTTCGACGCACTTGGAAAATCTTTGTAAGTTTGTAGGCATGAGGCATTCAACAGGATATTGTAAATATACCCTAACTACATATAGATCAGCTCAAGATGTTGGGCCTTATTGATGGCATCCTCTTTGGATATGGGATTTTGTTGTGCTACATCCTTTGAAATATATGTGGTGGGGTTTTTTAGGAACAGGTCTAACAGAACTCAATCGTCGAGTTTGGCTTTGAACAAACTACGATGCCACCGCCATTCATGGAGATGATCTGAGATATGGACCACGAAGGTTTGCCTAAAGTGGGTTAGTAATTCCATTCCTGAATCATGGTGGATGGGTAACTGAAAGTAGGTCAGAAACGCAGTAGTGAGGGCGCTAAAGGTTCCATGTGTAGCAGAGGGCTACTCCACATACCATTTTGCTACTATTCCGGTTAGGGTGCGTTGAAATAGTCTTAGTCGAATAGTATCATCAACGATGTTGTTCAATGAACACCACAGGTGGAAAGTCATAACATGATTTCCGGGGTCTTCCGCTTGCTTCCCTTCAAATTTTGGAATGTTTGAAGGGAGCTTCATGGGCATGGGAGGCCATATGGGGTTCTGTGAAATGGGGTCATTTTTCAACTTGGTTAAATCTGGTAGATTTAACAAAGCTAGAAAAGGTGACAATGAGTTTGTAGCCATTGCGACTTGTGAAAACACAATTTTTTAGTTAGGAATAGGGTTTGTCTATGATGTACCCTATTATGCATTCACCTGGCTTCCAAAATGGGTAGCACTCCTCTGCTCGCTAGGGGTTATGGTAGTAGTGGTGTGTGGTGACCCTGTGGGGGTGTTCATCGGCGTGGCATTGGGAGACTGATTATGGTTTCCAACTAAAGATGCCGCAATAAAGGATGAACCAATAATGGTGGTCATGTTCCATCTTTGATGCCTAAATCGCGAAAGACCTGGAACCCCTCCCGGCAATGGGGGTAGGTCCAAAAGACGTCTAGATCAAGAAGGTCCCATTGGGTCTGTTCTAGCATCCACTAGGTATGGTTTTGGAGATATTTGAGAGGATAGAGATTATAATCAAAGAAAAAATCAGATCGCATACATAAAACAAAGTGAAAATAAAATAAATTTTCCCTTTAGATTAATCCTATGTGATCAGTCAATCAAAAAATATGGTTTTTATTTATTTTTGTATGATACTCAAATCCTAGAAGACCTAATCGTCCTCACATGCTCAAATGTAACTGGGCGTTGAGAAGATATCTTGCGAATGTGGGCACAACATCCTGAAAGAACTAGGATGCCCCTAGTCAACTGAAGAAAATCCACCAAGGTAAGCGTAGAGGATCTAGTGCTTGCCTGCACCGTCAACTATAGGGAAGGATGACCTAATTTTGGCCACTAAGCACCGTCATCCCATGTGCGTGTTTGAGTCTTGGGATTCTTGGTTGTTCAGCTACCAGTATCGAGTATCAGGTGGGTCAGGTAGCCCCGAATGATACCGCACGCACTCGGCCTAATCCTAACCCCCTCTGAATCGGGTCTCTGTCCTACCTGGGTTTTATTTTTCGTGGGCTGATAGACGGGTTTGAAATTTCCCTAAACAGTAAACTTCTATGTTTCAAGATGAATACTAACCAAGAAATCTTATTAGATGTCTACCCCCTTGGTCCTAACTTAGATTATAAATTATTTTGTGGCCCTTGTGGGGAGAATTTAGTGAGTTTTGTTAACTTAATTTTAGGTGTCTTTACTTTACTTATGGTGTGGATGTGTGTGAAAAAAAGGTGAACAGGAAAATATTTTGAATGTGTGGATATGTGATGATCCTTTTCAAAGTCCCCTATTTAAACTATGTTTTTTTGTTCCTTGATCAAAAGAAAAACATGCGCAGATATGGGCCGCTTTCATTTTTTCCTAGTTAATGTATATGATCAACTATAGGGAGATGGTGAGTTATCAATCGAGAGTGTTCATATGCTTGCCTAGGATCACCCAAAGGTGCAAAGGAAGCAGGGATTACTTTCTCTTCTATCGACAATTCGATCCTTGTCCCAGATCCTAGTGCAAAAATTGAACTAAACTTTTATCCAAAAATTGCACCTGATATGCTGCTAAACAGACAATCTAATGTAACTATTTCAAACCAATCTTGTGATTGAATCTTAGCCTCTTCAGTCTGAGAAGACGCTCTCAAAGGGTTAATGATATTGAATAAATATGTATTTAAATGGCTAACTTTGCTTGGAAAACAACTTGCTTGTGATGGATATAGGTTGAAAATAGTATCAGTATGGAAACATTGGACTTATGGAGTGAACACCTTCAGTGATTCAATATTAAGTTCACTTGACATGGAAGCTGAGGCAGGTAAGAGTTTTTATCAGTAATACACACATATGAAACAGGAAAATACACACTCAATTCATCTATAAACGAAGTCATAGCATTACATGAATGAATTCTGAGTATTATAAATGAAAACCACTGCAAATGGGACACATAAAAGATATATATAAGATAAATAGGCACTAAAAACTCAATCAGAATCTCAGGTTTGTCAAGAAACAAATGTTTGTATTGCTGAAGCAGTGAAATTACATAAATTTGTAGTTTTGCCAAAAAATCTCCAACCCTTGAAAAATTCGACTCTCTTCCCTTTAATGGACTTGTTACATCATGTGATGTTCTACCTCCTAGCTAGATTTATCAAATTTTTTCCTAATGACACCTTGCATAACCATAAAGCATCTACTTAATGACAAAATGACAGCTATCCTACTTGACAGTTCTTTTCCTAATAGAACTCAACCTGCTCATTATTACATTTAACAACCTTATATTCTAAAGAAGTTACATTTGTGACAAGTAAGCTTTCACATGTTCAAATTGGGGTGATGGGACTCATCACTACATGACCACTTAATAGACCTACTCTAAAACTTGAAACAAAAACCTATTTTTTAGGCAAATGGTCTTCTTCTTCCACAAATGCTTTGGCTGCTAATTTATCTTCATTTCCTCGTCTTTAAGTGATGAATCCTCTAAAATTTGGATAATACCAAGCTATCCATAAATGCTCAAAAATCTGCTTAAAAGACTCCCACATAGTACGCTACGAAAGTAAGGCAGTTTCGTAGCATACTTTCGTAGCGCTGCAAAAATGCCATTCACCCTAAATATTTTTTATTCTTTCCTTTTATATGGTATTTATCATCCTTAGACACATCTCCCATGCAAATTTAACCTCTTGAAAGCTCCCAAAATAGGTTCAAAAAGTAAAAAGAAAAGCTACAGTAGTTTCATAGCGTTTTGTTGTCTTTCAATCCTAGGCACGCTACAAAACTGCTAAAAAGTGCTAAAATTCCAGATTTTTGTACAACTTGGAAAATAAACCTCATAAGTGCCAAAACCTTGTTACTAACATTCAATTAGCCTTAAGAACTATAAATTAGCTCACCTTATGATCCTTGAGGCATTTCTTCCTCATTTATGATTGGTTGAGCTATTGGCTCTTCAAGCACTATGATGTTAAGGCCTTTTTTCTCTAACTCTGCATGAATTAGTTCAATCTACTCTAGGAGGTCCATAACTTGATCCTTCAGTCTTCTATTGGTGGCTTTAAAATTTGTGTTCATCCTCCTGACATGTTTGGCCTCTTTCCTCACTGGAATGGTCCATTTGATAATCTGTTGAGTATTATCCAAAGTCTTGGAAACAATGTCAACCCATTCTTCCAAAATTTCCTTCATCTTTTCAAACTGAATCTTTTCTATACTGTATTTCCTTTCTTCTCTTTTCATAACAAAAATTTCATGATTGGCTAATTTCAATTATTCTTCAAGGAGATGTAACTCTATTTTTTCCATCACCTTCTCTTTTCCTTTCTTTTATTTGCTGATTGTATCTTTCTCTATAGGTGATGAAAGATCAATGACCTCCTGTGGTGGATGAACTATATCAGTATGTGGTGGAACCTCTTTACTGCTCTCTAATAGTTTCCTAGCATGCCTTGTCAAAGGTTTTCTTGCTTGGAACATAAAAAATGCATCTTCTCCCTCAAATTCTAATTTCTTTGCATATTTAGCCTTTTTTTAACTTTTGTCTACCTTCCTCAATTTCCTAAGCCTGGACTATAGGCATTTCTTCTATGTCAATGGCATGTAAGATATCCTCTAGATTTCCTTTAGCCACTACCCTGTCTTCTACAACCACTGTTTTCTCTTCTAAGGCCACTGTTTGGCTTCTTGTCATACTTTTTTCTCCTTTTTTACTCACATATTGTTTTTGTTTTGTAGGTTTGACCACTTTTGACTTCTGTTTTGGAGGTGGCACATTTGGTGCATCAAAACTCTGCAATTGCTCAATCTCCATCATAATTGGCTAACTTGGTTCTACTCTTGCAGGTTCACTTGTTTCTACTACCAATGGCTCCCTTTGTTCAACTTCTAATGGTGGTGGAATTCTCTTAGGTTTAGGAGTCCTTGAAGGAGTAAGAGCATCCAAATCAAAACCACTAGTAAAAAAAAATGAGTACAAGTCTCTACCTAACCTTTGAAGTTCATCTAAAACCAACAGCTGCATTAAATCATGATAAAATAATGAAGTCTCACTCCCTTCAGATTTTTCTTGGACCTTATTTGCCATTTTTGACAAACTTCTATGTAAATAGAAAGGAAGATCAAGGGAAATATTTCCAGTAAAGTGTAGAAGTAACTTGAAATGATATGAGTAGACTCTAGGGTATCTCCCTTCACAAGTAAGGTACTATTGGATGATGAGCAGAAATTCCCTTGGTTTATGCAGCTTCTTGGAATAGCATTGGTGAGATCCATTTCAGTATGTTTAGGCTTCATAAACTCTTTGCACTGCTCCATGTTAAAATTGAAACCCTTGAACCACTTCTCCTACCCTCTTGGAATCTCTATAGCAGTTGCAATAACCTCTTCTGTGATGGACAGATTGACCATCCATACTTTGGTGGTTGTTCCACTGAAATTCAAAGCAAACTCTTTGGAAAACTATGTATGAAAGCCTTGTAATTTCTCACAGAACTATAAGAAACATGTTCTTCTGAAGACTTCCACTACTGTTGGGTCTTCATTGATCAAATTCATGTCTGCTTGCTCATATCTCAGGCATTTTCCACCCTTGTTTGTCCTTATTTTTTCTACCATGGTTACTTGAATGTCTTCACAACCTCACTTGATAATTGACAACCTCGCTTGATATTTTGTAGCCTCGCTTGATAATGCTCAATGTAAACCTTTGAAAACACCAACAAAAGCTTTGTCTTAATGCAATAGCTCTCCAAAGCTCGATATCATGCAAAGGAGGAATGAGAAATGAGAAATGACTAAATTAGGAAATATTTTGAAGTTTTTATGTCTTCTCATGACCTAATGATGACTCATACATACCTAAACTGATCATGATGGCTTCAAAACTGACCATGTACCTTGGTTTTATCCCTCCATGACTCGAATTGCATCTAACCTACCATTTCCCAACGATTTTGTGACACCTAACAACTAATCTGACAAGATAGATAGGAAAATACGCTTTCATAGCGTATCTAGTGTAAATTTGGTTGTTTTCACTACGAAACTATCAGCAGTTTCGTAGCGAAAAGTGACTTTTCACAGTGTATTTCGCTACAAAACTGTGGTTTCTTGGCTAAAATGGAATTTTCGGTACAAAAACCTTGGAAATTGAAATCAATTAGAAAATAATGAGTGATGTGACATGAGTGGGTTTTAAAATGGGCTGGTTTGGACCTTAGGGTAAATGTGAACAAGAAATTTTTTTTATTTCCCTTGACCAAGCATATAAAAAATGAATCCCACAACCAAATTTTTGACACATGAACCTATTTGACTTTGTCAAAAGATGTTTCATTTTTTCTTGGGTGATAACATAAACTAATAGCTTTTACACTAGAAAAATGAAAGAGATTTAGCTAAGCATGCATGGACTTGGGCCACTTACTTTGGCTAATTAAATAGGGGTTTTGGTAGCTAAATTTGCAAAACATAAATTATTTCAGAATGCAAGTTAATTTTCCTCCTACTTAAACTATGTGTTAACTTTGTGAAAATAAACTTGAAATAAAACTAAAACCTAAACTTCAACAAGCAGCTAAAAGTGAGATTTAAAAAGTTGTGGGGCACCTCAACCAGTGTTGGTAGATGTCTTATGGGCTGCCAGTCACTTTTACAAGAAATAAAAAGATGGAAATAGTAGAAAAAATCCTACTTCTGTTTTTTGCGTAGAAAATGCTGAAATAGGCGTGAAGGCTACGCACAGGTCACCTCCAAATGAGTGCATTGGGGCACGTCTGTCTATACAAAATCCACGCAGGTTCTTGAAAATTAATTTTTTAGGATCTCTTTAGCTTCAGCCTGTTACTGAGGGTGAATCAGGAAGTGAAGGAGAGAAAGGGGGAATTTGCACCCTAACTCCTCAACAAAGAAAGAGGTCTCTGAAAAAAAGGCACAACCATATAAAATTGGAAATAAAAAGTTAGTGGAGTCGCCTATCGTTTGTTAGTGTGTTTGGCACACGAATTTAACAAATCACACTTGCTTAAGAGAGGTGGTTTTTCCCTCTTAAGTTATTGGTCATAGGCAGAAAATAGATGGAGTCAAGAAATTTAGTGGAACATGCTAAAACATAAACATACTAGATAGATAAATAACATGCATATTCAAACATAAAAACTAAAATAAAACAAATAAAACAAAAGCTCTTAATAAAGTCAAACAAATTCAATAATCCAAATGGTGGTGGTTATGTCCCCTCTTATTGAGTGCTAGTAGGATTGAAAGATGAAAATTTTACCCACTTTCCAAGGGGCCCTTAGAACTATGGAGTTCCAAGTCCCAATGCAAGGATGTATTTACTTCTGAGCTGCCTTAGCACAAAGTCTCCCTGTCTCTACTATGATGGACTTGAGTTGTTGGATGGCCAAAAACTGAGTCCCCTCTATCTCTGCTCCGGATCACACACTGCTAGTATTTCTTGGGGCAATTTGGCCAACATAACAATTTGTTCTCATATTTTTCATCTCTTGGTGGCTTTTTATAGGAGAATTCAAATCCTCCTTCCCTCTATTGGTACATTGTGGATGGTGACGCAAAAGAGGAGGGTGATTCCATTGTGTGCCACATTTATTCCATTGTGTGCTCCCTTGAGGTCCTAAGGAGGCTTGAGCGCCTATCCTTAGGAGGCCTCAAGTGTGGGATCAATGTCCTGGAGTGTGCCTTGTGGTCTCAGAAATTGACTACTACCACTCTCAGGTTCGTGCATATTTTTGAGGAAAAGACGCGCAAAGGCACACTTATCGAAGAATTATTCATGCAAAGGCGCATTTTACTAGTTTCTTATGTGTGTAATTTGAATTTTTCTCTTAGACCTTAGACATTTTTAAATACTTCAGATTCTCTAATGTTTCTCATGCATGCAAATCCTTTCTTCTTGAAATTAAATAATGTCATCTTTTCTTGTCTGATTTTCCAGTGATAACAAACCCCTCAAGCCAAAGATCGCTTATATCATTTTAAGAATTCCCAAAAAAAAAAAAAATATTCTTTTGGAATTGCACACCTCTCCCTTAGGAGGACACCCAGGATTTTTAAAAACTTACCACAGGGTGAAATTTTTTTTTTTTTTATGGCCTTAAATCTGATCTTCAAAATTTTGTGGTGGAATGTTTGGTTTTCCATCAAAATAAAGTTTTGACAATTAAGACCTCAGGTATACTACAACCTTTATCCATTCAAAGTCAATGTTCGAAGGAGGTGTCAATGGATTTTATCACAAGTTTACCTAATTCCGAAGGAAATAGACTCATCATGGTGGTAGTTGATATACTTACCAAGTATGCATACTTTTGTGCATTAGCTCATCCATTTAAAGCAAGTGCAGTTGCTACTGCATTTTTGCACTCGAGAAGAAGCATGAAGCTTAAATTTCTATGCCATAGTATGAACCTTTTGCAACACCTTGTAAGGATGATAGTACTTTGGCAATAATTTATTATCCTTCTTAGCTTTCTTGAGGGACATTTGTTTGTATGTTTGTAGATGTAAAAACATACAGTCTCCTACATCATTTTTTCTCTTACTGCGATGTTGATCATCCAGTTGTTTCATTCGATTTTGTGCCAAATTTAGGTTATCCTTTTAGAGTTGGAGAACTTGTCGTTGATGCACGATGTGATCTTCCACTACTTTAACCTTATAATTTTCTCTTAAAGATGATGTGAAGGACCATGGACGATATCCATAAAGTGCCATAAATCGGGTGATTTTGGGTGTATTATGGAAGGAAATTTTATACCAACATTCTGCCAAAGGTAACCACTTGACCCATTGTGTTTGTTTATCATATAAAAAACAGCGAAGATATCCATCCAAACATTTCTTCACTATATCAATTTTCCCATCAGATTGAGGATGATAAGATGAGCTATGTGCTAGTTGAGTACCCAAATAAGAAAATAATTCCGTCCAAAAATTTCCAGTGAAAATGGGATCTCTTTTGCTTACAATAATCTTTGTGTTTCCATGTATCGTTTGAATTGTTTCCATAAATTTAGTAGCAATTGTACTTGCTTTAAATGGATGAGATAGTGCACAAAATTGTGCATACTTCATAAGTCTATAAACTACCACCATGATGACACTATTTCCTTTGGACTTAGGTAAACCTATGATAAAATCAATTCACGCATCCTCCCAACATTGAATTGGAATGGATAAAGGTTGTAGCAAACTCGGGCTGGGGTCTTAATTGTCAAAAAAATATTTTTCTAGAAAATGAAACATTCTGCCACAAAATTTTGAATATCAGATTTAATTCCATACAAAAAAATTCTTTCTTTACCCTGTGGTAAGTTCAAAAAAATCCTGAGTGTCCTCCTAAGGGAGAGGTGTGAAATTCCAAAATAATATTTTGTTTTATTTGGAAATTCTTACAAAGATATAAGCGATCTTTGTCTTGAGGGGTGTTAAACGAGGTTCAGAGTTAAGGTTAACCCAAAAAACCCTCTTACTACTAGCCCTTTCGGTAGTGACCTACTTGCGCAGGTCAAATTATCACCCGAAGTAGTATTAGGGGGTCTTGGAACCAGGTTTCCACACCCTAAGAGAGAATTAAATGATGTTGGTGTCTTCATACCTAAAAAAATTGTGATCTAATCTTCGCAACAGAAGCCCTAACAAAAAACCCTAACCATGAATATTTCGGTAAATTTACACAAGTTATCCTACGTGTGCCCAAATACAGATCCCATAATCCTTTCAATAGTCTTTAATACATAACATTCATGTTAAAAAAAAATATATCCATTCATTTATCAGTATTCTAAGGTAGAAGAAAGTTGTGCAACCGATCCAAACACAGATAACACAAAAAACATAAATATCATACAGAAATAGATCATAAAGCATAATAGAGATGCTTTTGATACTCATATTTCTTCCAAAACATTCCCTTATCCATTCAAAGTTCATAACTTCCTTACAACATGTTCATTCTACCTGCGCACACAACCAGTAGGGTTCGCACACAACAGGAGTAAGGTCTCCGCGCACACAACCAACAGGAGCCTTCTAAACCCAGACAAGTTTGACTTTCAACTCAAAAAATATCAAAACATATCAAACTTCATACATCTTATCTACTCGACTCGATCTACACTCTTATTTATATCTTTAGCCTGTGCTCATCTAAGGTCTGCAAATTGTGGTTTGCGAACCCTAGTTATACCATTTTGCCCATTACAACTCATGAGGGGATTTGACACACCCTAGAGCCTCTTGACCTATGCTTTTCGTAGCCACGTAGGACTTAAATTACAAAAAAATACGAAAAATAGCATATTTTTATCCAAAATTCGGTCCTAAGGGACCCCAACCCTGCTCTAATAGGCTCCAAACACAATCTTGTGACTCGTCTCAAGTCACAGTGCTTTTGGGTTCTTCATCTTGGTCTACAAATCTTCAATGGCAACAAAAAAGTGTGCTAGGATGCTCGTGCTCTGATCAACTACACTCTGCGCTGTGTCCACCAACTTCTGTGATGTCATCCCTTCTGCGATGAAGTTGATGCTTTAGTAAGTCTGGTTCAAATTTTTGACAACTAAATTTAGGTAATATTCCATGGCCAACTCAGGGAATGTTTCCTCATTTTCCAGATCATAGTCATCGAATTTGACATGAGGGATCTTTGCAAACATATATTCAATAATGGGGACGACCTACGGGATCAGTGGAATCTGAAGGTAATCCCTCACCATGTCTACATTCTCCGTCACATGAACATAAGAATTACGCGGCTTGACATACCATGGGCACCATGAGATTGGCTCAATTAGTGTAGCCTCCTCAGTGGCACTCATCGGTCTCTTCGTAGGATCACCCATAGGTTACCTATCCTTCGTAGCTTGGCACTAGGATGTAACATTCCTATGAGAGGTCCATGGCTTGGAGGATTACCCCTTGGTCATATTTCCCTTTCCCTTAGCTGGTGTAGACATGAATTCTTCAACCTAAGGCATAAATATATGGACAAAATCTTACCCTAGCTCTGTCGATGCTATGAGTGGCACAGAGTGCTCCTCAGATGACACGCTCTCTAGATTGGTGGCTGTCATTCTTGGGTGAAATATAAATTCCACATTACTCATGTGGAGGCGGGGGTCTCTAGGCCAGACATACAGATCTTACAGACAAACTTATAGTGCAATTCAAAGATAGGCTAAGGGCGCAATGTACTTAGAAATCAAAGGAACCAAATGCTACCCGAACCATTTCTTTTATAGGAAATCTAAGGTGAAAATTGTCGAATCTCCATTAAATTCAACTTACCTCCCTAAAAATGGTCAAGAATCCCATTAGATCGCTTCATTAAATGCAAAAAACCCACTCCGTCCAATGGTAAAATCACTTTTTCACCTAGTTTCATTGTTCCAACTGCTAGTTTTTCCTCTTGTGCATCACCTCTGCACTTTTGTCACATCTTTATGCACATTCCCTTTGTGCTGCATGTAGACAAATGGATTCTTATTCTCCATCCATATAGTCATTTGGTCGGCACAAGATTTTCCCTATACGAATTTTGTTGGCTTCCATTGAAATACCTGGGAAGATTCTCACCGCACAACGTGGCCAAGTCCATCGCACCTCCATCAATGATTTTCTTCATGATGTATCACCACAACCAATGTTTCCTGAACTTCCATGGGTGGTGTGCAAACTGACTATAATATAAAAATACCAAGCCTTCCTCCTTGAATACCTTATGTTTGAAGTGCCTATCATGCCAGGCCTTTTCGTATGCCTTCTACAACCATGTAACCAATTGCACAAGACGTTCTTCCATGATGTCAGGCTTGGCCATATTAGTGAATGTTTCAATGTGCAAGCTCAGGAAGATATATTCCCTTGGCTTGATTGCTTCTTTCCCATAGACCATCCTGAAAGGTGTTTTCCCAGTCAACTTCTTGCATGTGGTCCTATAAGCCCATAAGACAAAAAGGATGTGCACATCCCAATCATTCTGATTGGCATTACAGATCTTCATGAGCGCATTATCCAAAATTTTGTTGAAAGATTCTATTGCACCATTTTTCTGCGGGTGACAAGGGGTACTCTTCTGGTGATGCATTTGAAATTCTTCTGTCTAAGCTTCAATGGTTTCATTAACAAAGTGCATACACCTTTCACTCATTAGTATCTTCGGGCACCCAAACCTAGTCAAAATATGTTCAAAAATGTAATGCGCAATAGTATCTATGGTAAAATCCTTGATTTATTTAGCTTCTGCCCATCTGATTACATTATCTATGGCCATGATGATATAACGCGTGTCAGTCTTCTTCCATGGAGGATTGATAGGTCCAACAAAATATATAGCCCATTTTTCAAAGGCATGTAGGGCCATTTGTGGTTGCAGGGTAATTTCATCTCTGTGCGAGGGCTTCCCCATTCTCTACCATGCATCACAGGCTCAACAGTATTGATGTGAATTACTTTGCAATGTGGGCCACCATAACCTAGCACACAACACCTTTTGCACAGTATCCTTCCCTGCATAATGGCCTCCTGCCACCCCTCCATGAGCCTCGACCAATATATCTTGTAACTCATACTCCAAAACATACCTTCGTAATACTTCATTTGCTCCTAACTTGTATAATTGACCATCAACCAGGGTAAAATCAGCTGCACGCGCAACCAAATCCTTCTTTTTCTACACTGAATATTCAGGAGGCGCACTTCTAGTTGTCAGAAAGTGAATAATATTATAAATGTGTTCATCAACCACCTTCATAGAGAAGAGTTGTGCGTGAGGTAATCCCTCATGTATATTGGTTGCTTCATCCCCATTTTCGATGTGTGACAAATGATCAGGTTAAACATTCAATATAATAGGCTTCACAATGATTTCAAAGTCATATTCCTGAAATAACAACAACAGTTTGCAAATATTTCCCCCCAACACAGGCTTATTAACCAGGTATTTCAAAGCAGAATGGTCAGTGAACATTTTGAAGTTCCCTCCTAATAGGTAGTGCCTTTATTTTTTCAAAGCATAGACCATGGCCAATCCTTCCCTTTCTGTGGTTGAGTAGTTGCGCTCTGCACTGGAGAGCTTCATACTGGCAAAAGAAATGGGTGGTCAATGTCTCCTTCTCTTGGTTGTGCTAAGACAGTGCCAAGCTCTATACCAGATGTATCCACATGTACTTGGACAAACTTGGACCAGTCTGAGAATATTAGAATAGTTGTAGTGACCATCTTTTCCTTCAGCAGCTTAAAGCTCTTTTGACATTCCCCATCCCAGAAAAATGACACATCCTTCTTCAATAACTTCTCCATAGGTGCAGTGATCAGATCATAGTCTTGAATGAACTTCCTGTAATATCCAGTGTGTCCTAGGATGGAAAGTAGTTGTTTTTCATTAGTGTGGACTTCTAGGTTGATGATAACTGTTATCTTGGCTAGATCTACAATCAATCATTTTTGACACACTATATGACCCAACAAAATTCCAAAAGGAACGCAGAATATACATTTCTTCAGGCTAAGATAAATCTGGTGTTTCCTACAAGTGTCAAGCATTATGCACAGGTTTGATACATGCTTCTTTACCAATCCAAACACTATCTAGTCATCAAAATACACCTCCAAGAACTTGTTCATGAATTATTTGAACATAGCTACTACTACACGCGAGAAGATATTAGGGACATTCTTCAATCCAAAAGGCATGATAATGTATTGGAAAGACCCCCATTCTGTTGCAAAGGTGGTCTTGCTGCGATCTTCAGGCACAATTCTGATCTGATGCTACCCTGAAAACCCATCAATAAAAGAACAAGCCTCTTGTCCTCCCACATTATCAAATATCTCATATGAAAATGTAGTAGGGAAGGGGTCATGCACACATGCATCATTAATTTTGTGCACATCTACAAGATCCTTATCTTTCCTTTGGTCTTATTTTCTTTAACGACCATGGGGCTCACCCAATTAGACTGATCTACAAGCTCAATCATGCCTACAACAACCATCTTCTCTAATTCCTCTTTTACCTTATTCTTATACTTAGGATTCAATCGGTATGGTCGTTGCTTGATAGGGTGCACATCTGGTTTCAAGGTAATCTTCATACCACCTAGGTCTCCTACAATTCCTTTAAGCTCCGAGAACTTTGTGGGAAACAGGTCCTGATACAACAACCTTCCCTACTATATCATCATCCAGTAATCTTTGATTTCAGCCAACTTGGGTTGTTTTTCTGTCCCAATTTTGACTACCATTAACTTCAGAGGTTTAGTTACATATACCATTCCTAATGAGGGCTCTGCAATTGCGCGCTCCCCTTTAGACTCAGGGATGTTTATATTTCTTTGATCATCTTCATTATCCTCTACTGATAGGTTCCTGCAATTGAAAATGTCTTGCACCTGTGTGTCCCATGCTGGTGTAGCACATTCTCTTCAAGGTTGGGAGTCATCAAAGACAAGAGATTCTATATATTTCAGAGCTTCATCCAATCCCTTTGATCGCCCAACCATGCAAAAGGTTGAGAGGAAATTATGAGTCATTGTAATTCAATGGCGAGTCCCTCGATCTAGCTTCGTTTACAGATACCAAATAGTAGGTATAGGTCCCAACGAACGAACAAACATATGAACCCATTCGTTCCAGGTATTTTCATTCCAAACCTCCATCTACATGGCTAGGTGCTTGCGCGGGTCTTCCGAACCATAGAAAAGCTCAGTTAGTGGGGTAGTAGGTGGCTCAAAGCCTAACTTCATCATTTTACTACATTCCTCCCAGTCCTTAAAAACTCCCTTGTGCATATCCCACCAACACGCTGGGGTTGCGCGCATAGCCAGATCAAGTGCTAAGAACCTTCATTCCTCCTAGACAACTTTTTCCAATTGTTCCAGAAATACGGCAACACTACCAGAACCATCAAAATATTGTAATTCTCTTACCTTTGGGGGGATGCATCAGATATTTTTAGTGATCTTGAGGCAAAGCAGTGCAAAAACATCATGCAATTGATTTTGCCAGTTCTCCGTCTCCAAATATGAATATGAGAAATAAGAACTATCCTTTTCCAAATTCAACATGCCATTAGCTGGAGGATTGATCCAATCCTCGTCTCACACAGTCAGCTTGTAGATATGGTCGATATCATCTCCTTCATGCATTAGTTTTGTATATCTTTCTCCTTATTCCATATGCAGTCGTACTATCACCCGAGTACCATCATTCTCAAAGATCATGCTTCTATGCTTCAGGTTGATGATGCCTCCCATATCGATGGCCCAGTCTAGTCCTAATATTATAGGGTAGGCATTTACATCATCCACAATTTGTATCACTTCAAAATATGCTCATACCTTTACCCCAGTAATGTCTACCAAAACATGTGGAATTAACCCCAGTGGAATGATCTTTTTTTGATTGGTAATGCGTAGATGAATGGTGGACCATCCCTGCTTTGGTTCTCCCATCTTCTACCAGGTCTTCTTAGGTATAAAAATTGAATCAAACGCTAAGTGTAGGATGACGTGATCCATCTCAAACTCCCCAATTTGCATGGTCACGCACATCTCCCTATTAGTTATCTTCTTGTTCTAATAGATAATGTTCACGGCCTTAGTTTCAGTTCAAGGCACTTCTTTATTCGCACAACTATCTATCAGGACATGAATATTTTATACTACTTTTTGATTGTGAAATAACTTAATACAGGCTTGTAGGAATGGTTTGACTTCATCATCAATCTCTTATTTCGAGATAGACTTTGATGTGGATGGCCCTAAAGAACCAAAATCCTTCCTGGCTTCAGTAAAAGTCTCATTTTCCTTCTACAGGTTTAGTCCTTCCTTCTTGTCAGAAGCCTTTATGATCAGTGGCTCTACATCAACATTCTTTTCCTCATCTCCACTTGTGGTAGAACTACTGCGTGTAATTATTTTTATAGTTGGGTCATCATCGTGCAGTTCAAATTTAACCATTTTTATGTTTTGCATAGGTGTCTTCTTTTTCTTTTCCTACATTCTAGCAATTAAAACAAGATTGCATTCAATTACATGATCAAATTTTCTAGAGTACCTATAATATTTCCGCATAGGGCTAGGGTAGTCGAGTGCATAGTGTCCAACATATCCATGGTTATAGCAGATTAATTGTCCTCTTCTCTGACCTACACCTCCACCTATCCCCCCTCCCCTTCCTCTTGTTCGAAATGCCTAGCATCCAGAGGGAGATGCTAGTGAAGATGGGTCAGCCTTCACTCTATAAAGGTTAGCATGGTCCATCATTAGGTCGAACGTGTGGTAGTGGTGCTCTTTGTGATCAACTAAAGAGAAAAACCTACACCATTTTTGCTTCAACTCTAGCACATAGATTCCCAATCGAGGAAAATAGTTTGTATCATGTCGTCCCACTACCCTACAATCAGTGCACCATATTGTGGGAGTGCCACTTGTCTCAACAACATCCCTGGGGTGTAGTGGATTTGGACCTCCCACTTGCATGTAATCAGAGAAAAAAGTGCATTGATCTTTGCTGTGGCCTGAACCCTTACAGCGTATGCACCAAACATTTGCGGAAAATTCCTTCCCTCTATATCTGCATAGTTTTTGAATTTCCAAGTGAATTGCCTCTAGTTGATTTTGGATTTGCAGAGTTCTGAATTGATCATCTACTCTAGATGCAACTTCTAGTTTCATAGTAACTTCTGGAGCTTCAGCCTAAGAATTAATCTTCTGCTGATTCATAGGCCCATGCAGATGTGGTAGTATCATGAAAATAAACCATTCCTTATGCTTCTTATCATCATAAATAAGTCCTCCCTCGCTGATGGTGTGCTTCGTCCGTTGATCAAACTGCCAAAAATACTCATTTCGATCTTATTTGATATCTTTTAATTTTGTCACATGCTGTGAGTAGGAATTCAGCTTCCAGAATTGTTGTTTCAAAGCGTGCTTAGTATGCACAACAGTGGGATCAATGTGGTGAGTCAT
Source organism: Pinus albicaulis (assembly GCA_034641835.2). NCBI lineage: Eukaryota > Viridiplantae > Streptophyta > Pinopsida > Pinales > Pinaceae > Pinus > Pinus albicaulis. The sequence continues at coordinate 841,424,472 of CM076582.1, read as the reverse complement.
ATATCCCACAAACCAATCTAACACACAACCTTCAAACACCATAGCCAACTGTGCTCTCTTGACAACATTAGTGTTAAAATTTTACGTAGTCCACACTACATCGGAAACAAACCAAAACCTATCCATGTCCTTGTCTCTGACACCCTTAACAGTGGGTAGCTTCACATGTGCGGCCATATCTCCTTCATGGAAAATTTTAGGGGCTAATATTCGCAAGTGGGCTAATTTTTCATGATTTTTCCAAAAAAAAAAGATTTGCCAATTTCCATTTTTTCTAAAACTGATTCGCCCAAATTTTACAATATAAATTTATTTTAGCTTAAAAATAGACAACATGATATAGAAAATATATATAAAATAATTATAAATTTGAATAATTTTACAAATATTTCAATACAATTTTTATTTTTGTCATATTAGGTACTAGTGAGATTCGTCAATGTTTTTAAACTTCAAGATAATTTTCCATCCTTAAAATTTTCCCTGATCTCCTTCAGGTGGCGGCGGTGGTGGGGTAGGATATGTCTTACCCCTGCTCGAGTTCGGTTGTGGAGTATTAGGAGGGCTACCTCTGCCGCGTGTAGCCTCACTACTCTCTATATCATTGTCAGGCGAGTTTGTTAGAGGGTTGTATACATATTTGGCTCCTCTCTTCTTAACCCGATAATAATTTCCGTTGTGCATAGTTATTTATAGCATATTTGGGGTCATTCACTCTGTGTGGTTGAAAAAAACACCTTTTTCACACAATAACATATTAATCAGCAAAGGCAAAGAACATATAAATTTACCTCTCAGTCTCTCAAAAAATATCAACCTAGTGATCTACAGTTGAGGTGATAGAATTATCAGTCTGCTCTAACTGTTGGATCAATTCAGGTGTCCATTGAGTGACCTTGTCATCCTTACAACAGGTTTGGAACTTTGCTAATATTGATAACCACTCCTATAATTTGTGCGCAAAGGTCATAAAGAATATCTATTGAACGTCTATGAAGATATACTTCTGTTTCCAATATTTAGTAGGCACTTTCTTACTTTTGTTTTCCTAAAGGGAAAATTATTGGATTTTTTTCTCAAACCAATCTTCTAATTTAGGCTTTGATGGCTACGACATCACCCAATCTCTCTCAAAAGGATCCCAACCCTTACAACAAAACCATTTGTTGGATTGAGGGGTCCTGACCTAGGTTTAGAGCTAAGGTTAACCAACAAAACTCTCTTACTATTTTCCCTTTTTGCAGCGACCTACTTGTGCAGGCGAAACTCTCACTTGAATTAGTATGGGGGGGTGCTGGAACTAGGTTCCAAACCCTGAGAGATAATTAAGTGATGTGGGTGTCTTCAGATATAAAATAACTATGATCTAAACTTCACAACAGAATCCCTAAAGAAAAATTCTAACCAGGAAGATTTAGGTCAATTTACAGAGGTTATCCTGTGCACGCACAGATACAGAACCCACAATCCTTTCAATAATCTTTAATACAAAAAATTCAAGTTCAACAACAATATATCCATTCATTTATCGATCATCTAAGGCATAAGAAAGTTGTGTAACCAATCTAAACACAAATAACACAGTAAACAAAAATAACATGCAGAAATAGATCATAAATTAGAATACAGATGAATTTGATATTCAAATTTCTTCCAAAAAATTCCCTTATTCATTCAAAGTTCAGATCTTCCTTACAACACTTTCATTCTACCTGCGCACATAGCCAGCAGGGTCCACACACAGTAGGACTAAGGTATCTGCTTACACAGATAGCAAGAGCCTTCTAAACACAGACAAGTTCACTTTTTAGCTTTGAACATATTAAAGCATATCAAATTTCATAAATCTTATCTACTCGACTTGATCTAGACTCCTATTTATATCTTTATTCTATGCTCATATAAGGTCCAGAAACTATGGTTTTTGGCCCTTAGTTCTACCCTTTTTCTCATTAGAACTCATGAGGGGCATCAACCCACCCCAAAGGCCCTTAACATGTGCTTTTCTTAGAGCGAACGACTTAAATTACAAAAACTTACAAAAAATACCATATTTTTGTCCAAAATTCAGTCCTGAGGGACCCCGCTCCAACAATGACACTATTTCCTTTGGCCTTAGGTAAACCCGTGATAAAATGCATTGACACCTCCTCCAAACATTAAATTGGAATGGATAAAGGTTGTAGCAAACCCTAGGTCTTAATTTTTAAAACTTTATTTTATTGGAAAACAAAACATTCTGCCACAAAATTTTGAATATCAGATTTAAGGCCATACAAAAAATTTTCTTTCTTCACCCTATGATAAGTTTTTAAAAATATTGAGTGTCCTCCTAATGGAGAGGTGTGCAATTCCATAAGAATAATTTGTTTTAGTAGGGAATTCTTGCAAAGATATAAGTGATATTTGTATGATAAGGAATATTTTTTCCAACTAAATGTATCATATGTACAGGGATCTTGCTACACCTTTTGAATGAGTGTCCACACTTCTTCGTCATTCTTCCATTCCTCCCTTGTTTTAGTTGTCCAAACTAGTTGGATAATAGAAATGGCACAAAGAAATTCTTCCACCTCCTCATCCTTTCTTGAGAGTGCATCCACAACAACATTTAGCTTCCATTTTTTGTAGCTGATTTCAAATTCATAACCCAACATCTTTGTTACCCATTTTTTGTTCTCTTTTGAAGATATTCTTTTCTCAAAAAATTAATTAAGACTATCATGATCTGTTTTTACCTTGAAGTGTCTTCCCATTAGGTAAGCTTGCCATTTATTTAGTGCATGTAGTATTGCCAACATTTCCTTCTGATAAATAGATTTCTATAATTACTTTAATTTGATTGGACGACTTTCAAAAGAAATTGATCTTCCTTATTGCATTAAAACAACACCAATTCCATTTCCTCAAGAATCACATTCCACAATAAATGTTTTTGTGAAGTATGGTGTAGCTAAGGCTGATGCTAGGCACATTGCCTCTTTAAGATTTTCAAAGGCCTTAATTTCTTCAAGATTCCATGAAAATGCATCTTTCTTCAATAATGTTGTTAGAGGTGCTACTATTCTCCGATAATTCTTAACAAACTTGTGATAATATCTTTTTAACCTGAGAAATCCTCGCAACTAATTTATGTTTGTGGGGACTTTCATTCCTTAATGGATTTAATTTTGTTAGGGTCTACCTTAACACCCTCCTGAGATACATAATGACCCATATATTCCACCTCTTGTACTCCAAAGAAACATTTGGAGGTTTTTGCATAGAATTTTTTATCCTCCAATAGTTTGAGCACGCTATCAACATGTTGAACATGATCCTTCCAAGACCCATTGAAGATTCTTATATCATAAAAAATACTAAGACAAATTTTATAAGGAAGGGTTTGAAAATAGAAATCATCAACCATTGAAATGTAGAAGGTGCACTGGTAAGGCTAAAAGGAATGAAAAAAAGTTCATAATGACCCTCATGAGTTCGAAATGATGTCTTCAGAATATCTTTAGTCTTCATTCTAATTTGATGATATCCTGAACGAATATCAACCTTGGTAAAATAAATTTCTCTATGTAATTCCAATAATTCATCAATCACAAGAATTGGAAATTAACCTTTTATAGTCATCTTATTAAGCTCCCTATAATTCAGACACGTGTGCCTTGATCCATCCTTTTTGTGCACCAATACTACTGGAGCAGAGAAATAACTTTGACTAGGTTAAATTATAGCAGCCTCTAACATTTCTACAATTATACGTTCAATTTCGCTCTTTTGGACATATGGATATTGGTAAGGCCTGATGTTTGGAGGAACACTTCTTGGAATCAAATTAATAGCATGGTCATGATCACGAATAGGTGGGAGTCCTTTGGGAGTTTCAAACACGTTGGAATGATTGTCGAATACTTTTTGGAGATCTCGAGAAATAGATGATTTTGATTTTCGAACTTCTGGTGAGCATAATTATGAAATTATGCCTCATTGTTCTTTCTTCAGAAGATTTATCATGACATTAGAGCTTATTATCTTTCATGGCTTCCCTATGATACCCCATAATTAAAATTCCTTTCCTTTCGAAAAAAATTTGTAATATTCCCAATTAACTACAAGCTAGTTGGAATATTAATTTTTGTTTTTGCTTCTTAATTTGATGAATAAGAGGGTATGGGGACCCATAAATATCCTTAGTAGGAATAAAATAACTACAAATGTGAATGGAGATCATTTTAGTAGCTTAATTGAGCACCCTTGTGTGTGAAAAGGGGCTCGAGCATGTAGACTGGATCAACTTTGACCAAATCAACAACGTTGTCATGGAGGAGTGGACATTCATTATGGGACATTGCAGTTTTGGAGGGAGACTCCATGCATCGAAGTAGTGAATTTAATGAGTGGGACCATGAGTGAGGAATCTCACCACTTATATAAGGAAGGTGATGGAAGCCATAGAGGGTATGTTTAAGATTATTATTTTGATACAGTCTGTATGACTATTTGCTCTCTTGAGCTGTTTAGCTAACACTGCAGCGTTGTTTAGCATAGGGTGTTCCCGAGTGGTAATCCCACCTTCATCCTCAGGGGAATTCAAGTGCCCACTCAGGATAAGTATATTCAATATACTTCCACATTCTAGCATCAGGCCAAAGCTTTAGTCTTATGGCACAATTTAGTTCCTGTTGAGGTTGTGTTGTGTTGCAGGGCAAAAGTTGTGGAGAGTTGATTTGGGTCACTTCAATGCTTATTTTCAGTGGAGGAATATTTCCTTCCATTGGGAGGATAGTAAGGAAGGCCCTTTATTATCATTGATATATTTGGCACCAGGCCACAATGTTTTTATCCCCTAAAACACAGTATTAGCCTTGATCTACATTATTCTAGGGAGGATTTGCAGGGGTAGTTGAGGTAGACGATTTGGGGAGTGATTTCTTCAGTGGAGGGGTCAGCCTTTCATCCATAGGATCCAATCCAGGAGAGTTACTTGTTTCCATATCAACTTCATCCATAACTCTTTAGTTATTTTGATGCAACATACTTTCAACCCTAGGGCTACAACTCATATTGTATTATTGGGTGTATTTTCCGGAAACCCTCTTGGGTTGTATTGGAGGGTTGCTATATGGCCTAGATATTTATTTTTTGTATCTATTCAGGCATATATCAGCCATTTTGTATTACTGTATGATCTCCTGTTGCAGCTATGATTTTTATGACTGCATTGTAGCAGCTTTATGACATTCTATATAGTAGCAACACCTCATTCTTAAGGGGATTTATTCATTTGAGGCTTTTTGGGTCATGTAGTATGTTTGTGCCTCATTGTATTACACTTATTTGTTGTTGTTATGATTAATAAAAAGAATCCATATTGGTCTCATATGTTGATGTGATTTTTTACACTGCTTTTTCAATAATTTCGTTTTATATTCCTGCTTTTCCCATTTGGGAATATTACAGTGGTATCAATGCATAATCTTGGATCAGCCTGTGAACTTTAGCCAATATGTCAGCAGGAAAAGGATATCCTCTTATAGATAGAGAGAAGAGGTATCTCAAAAGAAACTAGAAGTATGATTATACAGATGATTAAGAAGACAAGGGTAAAACCCCTTTATCGGGAGGAGATGAGGAGAAGGAGTTCCCTAAGCTTATTCTTCGAACTATGCAAGACATTGCAAGAGAAATAAAGGATATGAGGATGGATAGACATAAATAATCCCCTAAAGTGTTTCTACATGGTGAAGGCTCTGACATTTATCATCACTGGAGTGATCAACCAGTGAAGCAGCAGGTTTCACAATGCTCTATAATGCCTACATTTTTAGCAGTGGAAAATGGAGGGTTTCAAGAAAAAGAAACTCTTGAAGAATATTTCCTAGAGTATGAGTCTCAATCTTAGAGATTCATTGATCATTTCAGTTTTCAAGAATTTTGTCAGATTAAGGACAATAGGAGACCCCGACATCACAATAGAGGTGGAGGATTCATAGAGAATCATGATCTACACTAGACTATGGGCAGATTTTTATTACCCAAATTTGATGGGTCATCAAAATGCACTTCCAAATCATGGGTAGAGAAGCTAGACATATACTTGCAGCAGAATCAAGTACCAGAGATGGAGGCTATCAAAATATCAGTGCTGCAATTTGAGGGTGAAGCAAATGATTGGTTGTTTCATGGACTTTCTACATTCGTTCATGCCAATGTGACTGCATATTCAGAGTTCATAAGGAGGTTGGTGTAGAGGTTTGATTGAAGATATCCAGGGGCACCTTTCATGGGGCTAGCTAAGCTCAAACAATTAGGCAATCCAAAAAATTATATTTCTGAATTTATAAAACTTTCTGTTATGATTACTAATTTTTTCTACAACAAGGAGGGTATATATGTTTATTGATGGGCTAGAATAATCTCTTCATGGGTTGGTTAAATCTACCAAAACTAATACCCTTCAAGATGCCATTTAAAGGGCTACAGATCTATAAGATGCCTTGCAAAAAGAAAAGGCAACATTTCAGCAAAAGCCTATTTTTCCTTCAAACGGAAAATATGGAAGGCTCCTTTTTCAAAGGAGATCCAAAAAAAAGTACCTCTCAGTGATGATGTCCACAAAAAATTGAGGAGAAGGAAGCTTTGCTTCACTGCCAAGAATCATGGGCACCTGGACATAGATGTGCAGCAGAAAAGGCACACTATATAGAGGTATTTTGAGATGATGAGGAGGAAGAATAAGAAGAACTAGAATGAGGTCACAGCACTAGGATAGCAGGAGAGGATCCACCACCACCAAGAGGTGGGAATGGAGCATTTTCTCCAATTGGAGGGTCCCTTGCATAATTGAGATGAGTACCCAAAAATCATATGATTAGGGGCATGCCCACATATCCCTCACAAAAAAATTCCACATAGAAAATAGAGTTGGATTTGCGTAGTGGAAGCAAGGACCTCACAGTCCCATCATGTATGCAGATGAATTTGGCCCATGGGACATTAATGTTTAGTGGCATTCCACCTGATCAAGAGTTGGTGGGAGATTTCTCACAACATGTTTCACCACTCATAGATCCAGGAGGAGTGGGAGAACTGAGAGGTCATGGTACAATGCAAAGAGTGTTTGGTAGAGCCAAGGAGGAGGGAGACATTCTCCTACTATAATCATTATCCACTCTCACACCACATCTTGCGCTGAGAGAGGATGCTACAAGGATGGAGGATGGCACCATCATTGTGAAAGGAGATTATTATTTGAATTTGGAGGCTCAGAAGATATTCTCACTTAGGGAAAAATCTTCCACACATGGTAGTGGATGGTGGCCACTTATGCATAAATTTTCCAAAATCAGGAAGTTTTGGATGGGTGATAGCTTCCCATGGAAGACTAACCTCCACAAGCTTCAACCTTTACTTGATCATGAATAGGTACAGGAGGAGAAGAAAATGAAGGATAGCATCATCCCGGTATGTAACTTTGGCATGGGATATGTCAAAGAAGGGGGAAACCACATGAAAGATTCTTTATATGATAGATCATCAGCACTGTCACTATGGAGGATAGATCCTTATTCGAAATCCCAATCGTTGATGGATTATTCCAAGGATCTTTTTACATGCATGATACTTGATGGCCAGCTATTAGAGGAGGGATATTCAGTAAGAGATGGGGTCATCTACTATCAGACTAGTATCTTCTTATCTAGAGCATCCAAGCTCAAGGAGAAGTCACTATTAGCAGCACATGGAGATTTTCTCTTCAGCCACACTTATTCCATGAGGGCATACCATACCATCATGAAGGGATATAATTGGGAAGGATTTGAAGAGGAGATATGTCAACATTTGAGGAGATGCATGGATCATGTGGATATGGAGGAGATACATAACTCTTGGATGGAGTTATCAGAGCCACCTCTTTCCTCTTTGGGAATGAGAGGGGATCTATCTATGAGACACTCTATTAGTATGAGAAACGTTTATGGTAAGGATCATGTTTATATGCATAATTATTCATTTGATTAATATTTTCATTCCTTTACCATAAATGTGTAGGCCATTAATCCAAGTGGGGGCATTCTTCCGTATAAAATTCATGGTCAACATAGGGCCATAAACAGTATTGATCATGCCACTTCCTAGGAGGATATAGGGATATGACATATCATTCAGGGTGTACTCCAAATGCATCAAACATTACACACCTTCTCAAAGCATGTGAGAAGACTATGGAAGAAAGTAAGTGGTGGGGAAACTACTTACCATAGCATTATATGAGGTAGTAAAGAGATATACTACATTGGTTCCACACGTGGGACTATGATCCTCCTCCATTATTGCATATGGAAAATTATGTATCCTTGGTTTTGATCCCATACATTTATGATGTCCTTATTCTTATGGTTGGGATGATTTGAGGAAGGATGAAAGTATTGGATGTTCCCTTTGGGAGAGACATTATCCATGTTTCTTATGCTTCATGGTTCATGGAGAACATTGGGAAAACCATGATTGCTACATTAGATCTTCTGATTTCTTATGAGATGAGTCATTTACATCTCATGAGTACTTGGGAGGAGCATTTCATGGAGAAATTGATTGGGAGACACTTGGTATATGAGGAGATCTTATCACACAGAGGTGTCACCAAGCAAGGAGAAGAAGAGTTGCGGCACTCACCCTTACAGTTGCTTGAGGAAAAGCAACATTTGGGAGGGGAGGACTATAATATTCCCAATTAGCTACAAGCTAGTTGGAATATTAATTTTTGTCTTTGCTTCTTAATTTGATGAATAAGAGGGTATGGAGACACATAAATCTCCTTAGTAGGAATAAAATCAGTACTAATGTGAATGGACATAATTTTATTAGCTTAATTGAGCACCCTTCTGTGTGAAAAAGGGGTTGTAGCATGTAGGTTGGGTCAACTTTGACCAAATCAACAAGGTTTTCATAGAGAAGTGGACATTCATTATGTGATAGAACAGTTTTGGAGGGAGACTCCATGCATGTAAGTAGTAGCTTTAATGAGTGGGGCCAAGGGTGAGGAAGCCCACCACTTATCTAAGGAAGGGGATGGAAGCCATAGAGGGTATGTTTTAGATTATTATTTTGACATGGTATGTATAAATATTTTCTTTCTTAAACTCTTTAGCTAAAACTACAGTGTTGTTTAGCACAGGGTGTTCCCAAGCGGGAATCCCACCTTAATCCTCGAGGGACTTAGAGTGCCCACTTAGGAGAAGTATATGTACTATATTTCCAAATTCCTACGTCAGGCCAGAGCATCAGTCTTATAGTACAATGTAGTTCCTGTTGAGGTTGTGTTTTGTTGTAGGGAAGAAGTTGTGGAGACTTGATTTGGGTAACTACAGTGCTTATTTTCAATGGAAGAAGGTTTCCTTCCATTGGGAGGATAGTAAGGAAGGCCCTTGAGCATCATTGATATATTTGGCACCAGTCCATAATGTTTTTATTCCCTGTAGCGTAGTATCAGTATGGATCTGCATTATTCTAGGGAGGCATTGCAGGGTTAGTTGCAATAGATGATTTGGGGAGTGATTTCTTCAGTAGAGGGGTCAACCTTTCATCCTGAGGATCCATTAGAGGAGAGTTGCTTGTTTCCATATCAGCTTCAACCATAAATCTTCATTTATTTTGTTGCAGCATACTTTCAACCCTAGGGCTACAACTCATATTGTATTATTGGGTGTATTTTACGGAAACACTCTTGGCTTGTCTTGGGAGGTTGCTATATAGCCTAGATCTTTATTTTTTGTATCCCTTGAGGCATATATCAGGCATTTTGTGTTGTTATATGATCTCCTACTGTAGCTATGCTCTTTATGACTGCACTGTAGAAGCTTTCTGACATTCTATATAGTAGCAACACCTCATTCTTGAGGGGATTTATTCATTGGAGGCTTGTTGGTTCATGTAGTATGTTTGTGCCTCATTGTATTACACTTATTTGTTGTTGTTATGATGAATAAAAAGGCTCAATATTGGTCTCATATCTTGATGTGATGTTTTACACTTCTCTTTCAAGCATTTTTTTCTATAATACTTGCTTTTTCCATTTGGTAATATTACAAAATTTCAAGAAATGTTTTTGAAAATTAAAGGTTACCATCCCCAAATATTGTAACCATTGTAATCCCAGTACAACAACAACACCTCCCATTTGAATGTAAAGCACTGGATTATTCAATACATATTCCCCCATGGTTATCTTGATATTATGGCATCTTCCAGAGTAATTTATAGTTCCTTCATTTACAACCATCACTTGACACTCTGGTGTTGGGTATAGGAAGAAATTCAATTCCTTTACTACCTTAAAATGAATGAAATTATGGGTACTACTCGAATCAATCAATGCTATTACATTTTTATTCTTGATATGTCCTTCTATCTTGAGAGTTTGAGGAGTGATAATTCCTTCCAATGAATTACAAGATCTGGTCGGACTGATTTTTTCTTTCTCTAGGGTTGTTTGTTGGTGTATATGCTCTTCTTTCATGTTTATTGTTCATTTTAATCCTCCTCTTCACAATATATGTAAAATAATTTCTTCTCAACACACTTATGAACTTTAGTGTATTTGCTATCACAAATGTAGCAAAGCCATTTTTCTCTATTTTATTCCAATTTTTGTGGTGTAAACCTTGTAGGTTGTGGAAGTACATGAGTAGCAACACTTCCATCTTTATAGATGTGAGTGGTACACTTCCTTGTCGCCATAATTTTACTTTCAATTTTTATTACCAACCTGAATGCCTTCTCCAATGAGTTAGGTTCCCAAAGGTGAACCTAATATTGGACGTTATCCTTTAAATTCCCTATGACTACATCAATCTTGTGTTCCTTTGGAATATCCGTTACCTTTGTATTCAATTTTTGGAAGTCCTCAATGTGCTCAACCATTGAAACCTTTTGTTTGAGATTTATCAATTGGCTAAAGAAGGCATTGATATTTGTATCCTCATAATTTCCTATCATTTCCTCCATAAAAATTGACCAAATGACAATTTTTTGATGAGAGCAAAGCATCAATACTATACAAATTTATTTTGTTCTAAATATAAAGTTTCAATTTGTATGTTTTGTGTGTTTTTCACATTTTGGAGATCAAAATATTGCTCCATTTGCAGTATCCATGTTATGGGATCCTTGCCATCAAAATTAATCATATCTATCTTTGGAATATGGTGGATCTTCAATCCAAAATTATATTTTATGACATCATGATTAACATTTATTTTGTTCACATCATAGTTTTCCTCTGCTACCTTTTCTCCATTAGGAATCATTTCTTGTATTAACTTTGTCAAACCTTCCTTCAAACCTTTCATGTCTGCTTTTACATCATTCTTCATGTCTTCCATGTTTCCTTTCATTTTTACATCGATCCTAGCTTCCATGTCATCCATCTTAAGCTTCCATGCCATCCATCTTAGCTTCCACGCCTTTATTTAAAACTTCCATTTCATTTTTTGTTACTCTTTGCGAGAGAGATATTTGTTGCACTTGGTATTGTAATTTTGATATATCATGTTGCACTTATTCCTCTTCATGAGTCATAGTAGAGCCTTTTGAGGGCTTAATGGATGTCGAATTATTTTTTAGGGAAATTTTAGAACCCAATACTAATATCTATGATTCAATGTGACCTTGGAATCACTTCAAACTGATTTTTCAAACAAGACTTATGCAAATTGAAAAAAAAAATACACACCTTTTTATTTCTTTTGAGGAGCTTGATATTGAAACTGATGTATCTCTATAATATTAGATCCCTAATATCTTATCTTTGGCCATTTAGTAACCCTATGATTCATTTTTACAATGACATAGTTCTTACCAGATTTTGATTCTTCAAGGCAAAGTTATGCCTAATCTCCCATAATGACCTAATGATGGATGGGTTCAGCAGAGCGAACTTGTACTGTGTGCCACACGTCATTGTTTCCTCCTTCGGCTCTAAAATTTATATAAAGGAAACTAAATTCCATGTACTTTAATCCAATTTTTATAGAATTCCAATCCAATGATCAGAGAGAGAGAGTTATAATGATTTTCCCAATGTTACCTCTTTGGGATGAAATTCATGAGCCTGCCAAAACCCCAACTTCCACAGATCATATCACTTAAAATATTGTGAACCAAGATCTGAAATTTCTACACAAAGTTCCTCGGGAGTTTTGCACAAATGGGTTTCTTTTTTTAGCTTCTGAACCTTTGTAGAAAAAAAATTATGGAGAAAATTCCATGATGACCTATTTGAAGCAGTGAAACCCTAGAATCCAAATTTCTAATACCAAATGTTATGAAACCATCTCACAAAATAGAAGAAAAGATAGATCAGCGTCTTAGAAATAAACCTCTTCGAGGGGTAAAATTACTTTACATTACATGAATGAAAAATTCTTGGATGATACAAATACAAAACCTCCTTTCTATATATAGGAGTCCATGATTTCACAATATAATCCTAGCCGACCTAACAATAATAATGTAAGGGAACAAAAACAACAATAGTGGGCTTTTATGGGGCATAATAATAACAACATGGGGACTACCAGGGTACAAAAATAACAATAAGGGGGATACACTAAAAATAATAAGGGACTACACTAGTAATATATGGACCTAAGATGCCCATCTCCTTCAAAAAAGTGGTTTCCTTAACACTTGATTATCTATGGATGCCTCTGTATCAAATTATCATCCTCCCATGTGAAATATTCAGTGGGTAAGTTCTTCCACTTAATGAAATACTCTAAAATTGATCGATTTAGTAGTTGTCGAGTTCTTGTTTCCATAACTGCTTCAAGTTCCAATATTAATTTTCCTTCCTCATCAAGTTTTGGAAATATTGTTTGAACTGGAAGTTTTTCATTTATAACCTTCTTTAAGCATGAAAAATGGAAAACTGAGTGCACTTGAGAAGAAGCAGGAAGCTCCAATTTGTATGCCATAGTAGCAATCTTTTGCAACACCTTGTAAGGGCCATAGTACTTTGGTGATAACTTATTATCCTTATTAGCTTGATTGAGGAGCATTTGTTTGTATGTTTGTAGCCATAAAAATGCCCAATATCCTACATAAAAAATTCTCTCGCTGCGATGTTGATCTACCTGTTGGGTCATTCGATTTTGTGCCAAATTTAGGTTATCCTTTAAGAGTTGGATTACTTGTGGTTGATGCTCGATGTGATCTTCCACTGGTTGAACTTTATAATTTTCTCTTAAAGATGATGTGATGGAAGATGGATGATATCCATAAAGTGCCATAAATGGGGTCATTTTTAGTATAGTATGGAAGGAAGTTTTATACCACCATTCAGCCAGAGGTAACTACTTGACCCATTATTTTTTTTTATCATATACAAAACAAAGAAGATATCCATCCAAAAATTTGTTCACAATGTCAGGTTTCCCATAAGATTGAGGATAATAAGATAAGATATGAGCTAGTTGAGTATCCAAAAAAGAAAATCATTTTGTCCAAAAATTTCCAGTAAAAATGGGATCTCTATCTCTTACAATAATCTTTGGGTTTCCATGTATCTTTTGAATTATTTCCATAAATGAACTAGAAATTGTACTTTCTTTAAATGGATGATATAGTGCATAAAAGTGTGCATACTTGGTAATACTATCAACTACCACCATGATGAGACTTTTTCCTTCAGACTTAGGTAAACCTGTGATAAAATCCATTGACACCTACTCCCAACATTGACTTGTAAAACCAAACATTCTGCCAAAACAATTTGAATATCACATTTAAGGCCATCCAAGAAAAATTCTTTCTTCACTCTGTGGTAATTTTTTAAAAATCCTGAGTGTCCTCCTAAGGGAGAGGTGTGGAATTCCAAAATAATATGTTTCTGTATTTTGGAAGTCTTACAAAGATATAAGCGATCTTTGTACCATAAGGAATCATTTTTCTAACAAAATGTATCATATTTTCTCGGATCTTGTTGCAAATTTTAAATGAGTGTCCACACTTCTTCGTCATTCTTCCATTCCTCCCTTTCTTCGATTATCCAATCTGGTTGGATAATAGAAATGGAACAAAGAAATTCTTCCACCTCCTCATCATTTCTTGAGAGTACAACTGCAACAACATTTAGCTTCCCTTTTTTGTAGATGATTTCAAAATCATAACTCAACATCTTTATTACCCATTTTTTCTTCTCTTCTGAAGATATTGTTTGTTATAAAAAGTATTTAAGACTATCATGAACATTATTTACCTTAAAGTGTCTTCCCATTAGGTAAGGCTACCATTTATTTAGTGCATGTAGTATTTCCAACATTTCCTTCTCATAAATAGCTTTCTATAAATACTTTCCTTTGATTGGACGACTTTCAAAAGCAATGGATCTTCCTTCTTGCATTAAAATAACACCAATTCCATTTCCTGAGGCATCAAATTCCGCAATAAAGGTTTTTTGGAAGTATGGCATAAATAAGACCAGTGCTAGGCACATTGCCTCTCTAAGATGTTGAAAGGCCTTAGTTGCTTTAGGATTCCATGAAAATTCGTCTTTCTTCAATAATGTTGTTAGCGGTGCTACTGTTATCCCATAATTCTTAAAAAACTTGTGATAATACCCTATTAACCTGAGAAATTCTCGTAACTAATTTATGGTTGTGGGGACTTTCCATTCCTTAATGCCTTTAATTTTGTTAGGGTATACCTTAACACCATCCTGAGATACAATATGACCCAGATATTCCACCTCTTGTAGTCCAAAGAAACATTTGGAGGTTTTTGCATATAATTTTTTATCCTCCAATAGTTGGAGCACCCTATCAACATGTTGAACATGATCCTTCCAAGACCTATTGTAGATTATATATCATCAAAAAGTAATAAGAAAATTTTTCTAAGGAAGGGTTTGAAAATGGAATTCATCAACCCTTGAAATGTAGAAGGTGCATTGGTAAGGCCAAAAGGAATGACCAAATATTCATGATGACCCTCATGAGTTCGAAATGTTGTTTTCATAAAATCTTCAGTCTTCATTGTAATTTGATGGTATCCTGAATGAATATCCAACTTGGTAAAATAAATTGCTCCATGTAAGTCATCCAATAATTGATAAATCACAGGAATGGAAAATTTATCTTTAACATTCAGCTTATTGAGCTCCCTATAATTCGGACACATGCACCATGATCCATCCTTCTTATGCACCAATACTACTAGAGCAGAGAAATAACTTTGACTAGGTTAAATTATACCAGACTCAACATTTCTCCAATTATAAGTTCAATTTCACTCTTTTGGACAGATATGTGTATGGCCTGATGTTTGGAGGAACACTTCCTAGAATCAAATGAGTAGCATGATCATGATCACAAATAGGTGGGATTCCTTTGGGATTTTCAAGCACCTTGGAATTATTGTCCAAGGCTTTTTGGAGATATCGAGAAATAAATGATTTTGATGTTGGAACTTCTCCTGATCATAATTATGCAATTACGCCTCGTTGTTATTTCTTCAGAAGATTTATCATGACATTATAGTTTATCATATTTCCTAGCTTCCATGTGATACCTCGTAATTCAACTTCCTTTACTATAATTTTAGCTGCCATAATTTTAGCACTCACATCTCTAATAATTTTGATGTCTTCCTTTACTATAATTTTAGCTGCCATATTTTGCTAACCTGAATTCCTTCTCCAATGAATTAGGTTCTCAAAGGCAAACCTCATGTTGGATGTTATCCTTTAAAGTCCTTATGAAGACATCAATCTTGTGTTTCTCTGGAATTTTAGTTACCCTTATATTAAATTTTTGGAAGTCCTCAATGTGCTCCACCATTGAACCCCTTTGTTTGAGATTTATCAATTGGATAAATAAGGTGTTTCTCTTTGTATCCTCATAATGTGCTATCATTTCCTCCATAAAATTTGACCAAGTGACAATTTTTTTACGAGAGGAAAGCATTGATACCATAAAAATTTATTTTGTTCTAACTATAAAGTTGCATTGTGTATCTTTTGTTTGTTTTTCACATTATGGATATCAAAATATTGCTCCATTTGTAGTATCCATGTTACAGGATCCTTGCCATCAAAATTCCTCGTATCGATCTTTGGAATATGGTGGGTCTTCAATCCAATATTAGAGTTTATGAAATCACGATTAACATTTATTTTGTTCACGTCATGATTTTACTCTACTACCTTTTCGCCATTAGGAATCATTTATTGTATTAACTTTGTCAAACCTTCCTTCAAACCTTCCTTGTCTTCTTTTACATCATTCTTCATGTCTTCCATGTTGCCTTTCATTTTTTCATCGATCTTAGCTTCCATTTCATCAATATTAGCATCCATGCCATCCATATTAGCTTCCATTCCATTATTCAAACCATCCATCTTAGCTTGCACGCCTTTCTTCAAACCATCCATCTTAGCTTCCACGTATTTCTTCAAAACTTCCATTTCATTTTTTGTTACTCTTTGCGAGAGAGAAAATAGTTGCACTTGGTCTTGTAATTTTGATATAACATGTTGCACTTATTCCTCTTCATGAGTCATAGTAGAGCCTTCTGAGGGATTAATGGGTGTTGAATTATTTTTAGGAGGAATTTTAGAACCCAATATTGATATTTGTGCTTCAATATGCCAGTGGAATCGCTTCAAACTAATTTTTCAAACAAGACTTATGCGATTTTAAAAATTAATACACAATTTTTTCTTTCTTTTTAGGAGCTCCATATTGAAACTGATGTATATCTATAATTTTAGATCCCCAAGATTTTATCTTCACTCCTTTAGTAGCACTCTTAATATTCTTTATAAGGCTATAGGTTAGACCTGATTTGGATTATTCAAGACAAAGTTATGCCCAATCCCCCACAATGACCTAATTATGGACTGGTTAAGTAGACCTAAATGACCTAACAATAGTAATGTAAGGGCACAACAACAACAATAGTGGGATTTTAGGGGGCATAGTAATAAAAATATGGTGACTACAAGTGTACAAAATTAACAATAAGGGGGATACACTAACAACAATAAGGGACTACAGTAGTAATATAAGGACCTAATGTATTGAAGGAGTAATGGTGCTCACAGAATTTGAGGTGATACAGATTATGGATGATACTGATCCCTGCCCTCCGTTGTTGGGTTTATATTGGGATATTGATATGGATGACATCATTCCTCTTAAATGAAGAAGTATGGTATTTGAGAATAATGAAACCAGATTTTTGGTTCCCCTAGATCCTGTAGAAGGTGAAAGATATACAAAGTCGATGCATGTAGATGACGATGTTGATCACATCTATAAGATAACTGTGTGAGAGAATGATTGGATCAAACCAAAAGCTGATGGAATACTCAACTGAGAAAAGGATAGCTCCTGCTTCTCAAATTCTGATGAATAATTGGAGAACTGGAAGAACCAACTACATGAAGTATATGCGATGCACTGGAATCAAGTGATAAGATCTCTTCGATGCATATCATCAGAGGTACAAGAATTTTCTTATAATGATGGTTTGAATAATGTTAACATTTTTTTAGGAGAGCTTGAAAACACCATTCCAAAATCACAAAGATTCCATGCACTTGATATAACACTGCGCTCTAGCCTAGCACATTGGTGGGAGACACGCAAAGGAAACCTTGGTAACTAGGAAGAATGCACCCGTATGATCAGTCTATGATTTGAGTGTCCAAATACCAAAATGGATGAGACCTATTCCTGAAAGGGTGATCTGCACAGATATTTGGCTAAACGGACTAAAGCATGGGGTACAAAGTCAATATAAGAATGGGTGCACATGTTCATCCACACTTTGGGGAAGGCGCCTACAAAGTGGTACCTGGAAACTAAGCTATGACAAGGAACCAATGAATGGAATGCACTAACTAAAAGTTTTATTTTAACCTTAAGCTTTGAAATTGGGTTCGACTGCTTAGGTAAAGTGTTGCAGGGCTTTTAAGAGGTCATCTTTGACAGTAAAAAAATGAAGGTAGAGTGTTCCTCACCAAAAATGGATGCACGATGGACATTGTTAATTGAATAAATTTTTCAGTTCAAGAAAATGAGTAAGATCCAAGGAACATCAAAATACTTGAATCAGAAGGAAATCATGAAGTTTTTGGTCCTACGATTGAGCCTCTAGATGTCACTAAGCCTCTGAAAATTTGGCAAGTTGACATTGGCTAGGAGGACCAACCGAAATTAGTGAAGATAAGGGATTACTTGGACGATGACACAGTGGAAACGTTCATTGAGATTTTGACTGAGTATCAAAACCAATTTCCTACAAATTTTTCTAATTTGAATGGTATAATAGAAGATCTCAGGGTGATGAAGATCACTTTGAAACCAAATGCGTGACCTATGAAGCTATGCATGTATAGGTTTAATCCCAAATATAAGAAAAAAGTTAAGGAATAATTGGAGAAAATGGTTGTTGCAGGAAGCATAGAGCCAGTGGAAGAATGAGATTGGGTGAGTCCCATGGTGGTGCAAGACAAGAAGACTAAGGGAGAAATAAGGATTTATGTGGATCTATGAAAATTGAATGATGATTGCATACATGATCTGTTCTTGATCCCATTTTCTGATGAGATCCTGGATAATTTAGGAGGACAAGAGGCCTATTCATCTACCGATGGTTTCTCAGGATATCACCAAATAAAAATTGCACTGGAATATAGAAGTAAGACCACCTTTGCGATATAATTGGGATCCTTTCAGTATACTATCATGCCATTTGGTTTGAAGAATGCACCAACTATATTCTCGCGTGTGGTAGCAGTTGCATTCAAGGATTACGTCCACAAGTTTTTAGAAGTATACTTTGATGACTAGATTGTCTTTGGATTGTTGAAGAAGCATGTATCAAGTTTGTGCCTAAATCTAGATACTTGTTGGAAGTATCAAATATAACTTAATTTGAAGAAGTGAATACGTTGTGTGAAATTAGGGATCTTGATTGGTCATATTTTTTGTCAGCAAGGATAGATGGTGGATCGCGTGAAGATCATTGTTATTGTTAACATGGAAGTTCCTACAAATTTCAAACAGTTGCGCTCAATTTTGGGGCATACAGGGTATTACAGGAAGTTCGTTCAAGGGTACGCGCTGATCACTACGCCCATGAAGAAATTTTTAAATAAGGATGCCCATATTGGTCTTTCCAGACTGGTCGAAGGTGTTTAATGTGCGCGTTGATGCCTCGTGTATCACACTCAGATCTATTTTAGCACCACCAGCAGTCGGGGAAATTGATCGCCCTATTACATTTAGAAGTAGGAAGTTATCAAGTGTGGAGCATAATTATTCAAATACAGAAAGGGGAGGATTGGATATGGTCTATGCACTCCAGAAATTTCACCATTATCTATTGGGAGGCCACTTTAAGATTTCTATTGACCACTTTGTGTTGAAGTACCTGGTCAATAATCCTGTGTTGGGGGGAATATCTGCATATGGTTTTTGTTGTTTCAAGAGTACGATTTTGAAGTAATTGTTAAACCTGGGAGACTAAATTTTGGGCTAGACCATCTATCGCACATTGAAAATGGAGAAGAGTTGACTAGCTTAGAAGATGGGTTACCCGATGCGCAACTATTTTCTATAAAGGTAGTTGATGATCATTTTGAAATCATTATTTGATTCTTGACCACTACAAGTGTGCCAATAGAATACACCCTACAACAGACGAAAGAGTTGGTCACACGTGTAGCTGACTTCACTCTAATTGCTGGTTAGGTGTACAATCTGTGTGTAGATGAGGTCTTGCGACGATATCTATTATAATTTGAGAGGCGTGATATCTTAGCTAAGGCTCATGGAGGGATTGTTAATGGAGGTCATTATGTTGGGAAATAAATTACACAGAAGATCCTCTGAGCTATTTTATGGTGGCCTGCAATGCACAATGGCACACATGCAGATTGTCGCACTTGTGATGTATGCCAAAGGACATGAAAACCATCATGTAGAGATGATATGTCGTTGCACCCACAAATGGCATTGAAAGCTTTTGAAAAATGGGCCATTGATTTTGATAGACCTATTGACCCTCTAGGAAAGAAGAAAAGTGTGCGTTACATAATCACTGCGACAGAATATGTAACCAGGTGGGTTGAAGCTAAGCCGGTGAAGGATTGTAGTACAAAAATATCTATGCACTTTATCTTTGTGAACATCATCACTCAGTCTGGGTTCCCTAATATTTTGATGAGAAATCAAGGTACGCACTTTTTCAATGAAACTATTGAAGCTCTAACAAAAGAATTCCAGATTCATCATTATAAGAGTACTCCATATCACCCACATGCAAATGGTGCAATGGAATATTTAAATAAGATATTAGAAATTGCGCTAACTAAGGTCTAGAGTGCTAATCAAAATGGTTTGGATGTGTGCATACTTGTGGTTCTTTGGGCACATAGAACCACATGCAAGAAGCTGATAGGAAAGACACCCTTCAGGATGGTGTATGGGCAGGAGGTTGTTATGTCGATGGAGTACATTGTTCCAAGTTTGTGCATTGCAGCGTTCACTAATATGGCATAAAAATATATTATGGAAGAACGATTGTCGTAGTTGGTTGTGCTAAAATAGGATCGATTCATTGTAGGTTTCCATCAGCAAATGTAGAAGGCATGTGAAAAGGCTTGGCATGATAGGCACACTAGAAAGAAGGTCTTTAAGGAGGAGGATTTGGTCATGTTGTATGAAAAAAATTTTGCGCACCACCCAGAGAAGTTCAAGATGCATTGGCTCGAACCCTATGTTGTCAAGGAAATCACAAATGGATGTGCAGTGCACCTAGCTAGATTACGTCGATAAAACCTTCCTTGGTATGTCAATGGAAGCTGATTGAAGCCCTACATGGATGAACCTCTCCCTACACCCACCAAATGACTATATGGAAAGAAATATGGATCTGCGTAGCAAGGATGGCAGACGCGTAGACACGTATGACCTGCACGTGGTAGGTGCAAGCGGAGGTTGACTGGGATGGAGAGGTGCCAGAATATAGCCATTGGAACAATAAATCTAGACTAGACAACATTCTTACCGTTAGGAGGAGTGTATGGATTGCATTTAATGAGGATATTATGCCAGTTTTGGAGCCATTTTAGAATTTATGGGGCTAAATTAATGCACAGAAGAATGTTTAATGCATTCCTATGCTATAAATATGACCAAAGGGGTCACATTAGTTCCCTTTGCTTTCTGTTCTATTTTTGAAAATTATGCTGTTTGATTTATAAATATTTTTTGAAGCCTATTTCTGGCCTTGATCTACTCTTTAAGGAGGAGTTGTGCCACCAAGGTTTGATCTTGCCAAGCATGTGTCCCACCAAGCCTACCCCTACTATGACGTCAGGTTAAGAGACCACAGTGCAAGCTACTGAGACCCTTGCACCGATGCAAAAAATAAGGGGCAACCCTCGAGGTCCTGAACATCGCCCTGTCAGAAGACCCCAAAGCCATGTTCCACTACTCCAGAGCACCAGAAGAAGCCCATGGCGGAGTTTTCAAAGACTATCATGGAGGAGGACATTGTAGAAATTGTTGACGCCATCTCGCGGTTGCCTGCATATTTCATACCACACAAAGATTAAGTGAAGGTACATAAGGATATTGATAATGTTTTTTCATACATTAATATGTCATTGCTTCCAGAGAATGTACATGTTGAAGGAGATATGTGCACCAAAATTCCACTGCTGAAAATGGAGGATTGTTGCCTCACAAATCAACAAAATTTTCCTGATATTGCTCCAAGTATGTACTTATAGCATGTTCCTTGTGATGGTGGAGTAGTGCACATAGAGCCAAAGCCCTAAGTGTCAGGCTCAAAAAAATACGACTTGTTGAACCTATTGCATATTCCACACTTTGGGTGTAGCCCCATTAATGACATTTGTGTGCGATAGTTGCTTGTTCTCATCCACGATGATTGTTTATGGCTCAAAGACCACATTCCAATAGATTTCATGCTGATCTATATCACAGGCTTCCCCGACTAGGGGGAAGACGCTGTGGCTGGCTTTAGAGGAAAAGGCCAAGAGAAGAAAGTTGTAGAAAAGGTAAAGAATATTATAAGGTATCGCGCAACACTTGGGGATTTCTTGTCAGTGAAATAACCGACCCTACAGTGAAATTTCGCACGATCATACTCGCCTGCAAGATGATGAGGAAGTGCACAGCAAGGGAAGTCTCAGGCCATGTAATTTCTTTAGCTAGAAAATGTGAGAAGGGCGTGACGTATAAATGGGCTTAGTACTTGTGTAAAAAATTCCTAGAGAATGTGCGTGAGGCACAGGAGGAGGGGAAACAGTTTTATAATGCATGGCTATTGATATTGATTGTGCTCATTAGCTAGAAGACGATGTAAGACACACAATTCTTCGATATAGAAACAAACATGTGTGAATCCGTGCACTACGCAACCCTGTGGAAAACAAAAATCCCAACAATAGTCACGTAAAATAAGATTTTTTGTGTCTTATTTGACTCTGCGTTGTTCCATGTCATCAATTTGAAGTGAAGGCTATCGCCTACTTTATACAAGCAGTATAAGATGATATCAAACCTCAAAGCAATGTTTCACAATCTGCATATCTGTGTGAAGGGAATTGTCAAGGGAGTTTGGTATGATTTGAGATATTTTTTCACAGAGGATGACCTAGTGCATGCCACAGTAGAGTGGTTTCCTACCTACTTAGAGCTACTCACCACTTGGGGTGCCTCTTCATCCGTGTTAAATACTCCAATGAAGCTAAACACTATAAAATATACGTGGCAAAAAGGTAAAGATGCAAACCTATATCCTAAGCCTACTAAAACAGCTAAAACAATCGATTTGGAGAAGGATGAAGCAAAAAAAGATGGTGAAGGCGCTGAGGGACCTAATATGCAGACTACTAAAGGCACTAAGTGTGTTTCTCAAGCCACAGGAGGTCTGCACAAGAAGAGAAAGGGGTCAAAATTAGCAAGAACAAAGTAGATCATCCTCACAGTGGAATAATTCACAAAGATTGAAAATATAGTCAAGTTAGCCACTGAGGATATGTGGACAGACATAGAAGCGCAATACACATATATGCTCAAGGGTGTACAGTCAGGGATCTAGGAGCTAAAAATTCAAACGAGCCAAATTCAAGAGAGCATGAAGCAAGCAAGGTAGCTTCAAACTAGCATGACAAATTCTGGAGCACAGCCCATCAGCATGGTGTTGCCATCTTCCAGGATATCCGCCTGATTCAGATCCTCACACCAACCATCATTGTGGAGCCACCTACTTTGCGCGCATCCTTGAGATCCTATAGAGAGATTAGCATCGATCTAGTGATGCTCCCAGCTAGAAATCTATGCTATAGAAAACATGATAGTGTATGGATTATAGTTCCAGGAGGCCCATGCTTTCCAGGATGCAAACAAATATCGACAAAAAGAAACAGTGCTACAAAATAAGCAACAAAAAGAAAAAGAGGTATGCAACACAGCTAAGGATCGGCGCACTGCATTGGAGGCTAGGATCGACCTAGTATGCAGTGACCTTACAGAGGTCATTGTCCCCACATCATTCACGCCAACAAAAAAATATAGAGCTTGGACGCTACACTAAAGGCATCGCACAGGGAAATTCATACCGTCAGGGAAAAGTTCAAGAAACAAATTTCTGAGCCACGAATCAAGCTCCAGTGTGATACACAGCCAAATTTCAGAGCGTAGCGTGCCACAGATGTAAAGGAAACTACAAATAGTATAGCTGCTGCACTATCGGAATGTGGAACCTTACTGGATGAATCCATGGGTGTTTGGACAACTGTTCAAAATGACCCAATGGTACAAAAAATAAGAAATGAATTGCGCCTCAAGGAACAACAATTTATTGAAATCAGGATGGCAGTGCCTACATTGATGATAGCATAGAGACTTTCCCGCTTGCATGAAGGCAACGCTATTCCAACAAAAAATGAAGACCTGCACAACTAGGAGCATCTTTTGGAAAAAAGGATGCAGCCTTGGGCTAAGGAAGTCTTGTAGTTGTCCCAGAGTCTTGATGGTTCCCTAAGAAGGCTCCAACAAACACAAAAGGGCATTAATTAACTAAGGGGCTAAAAACAATGAAGTTAGTTGATGAAGCGCAGAGTGTTTCTACACAGAGACTTGAAGCTCTCTTACCACTTAAGAGCTCTGTCGTAGCACTGAAATAAAAGATGAAGGTGACCACCTCGTAGTGACTCAGAATGAGTCAGTAGTTTGTGTTGGGGGCCTGTTGGAGTGGGGTCCCCTAGGGTACATTTCTGGGTTAATGTTTGTATAATTTTTATTGCGCGCACTACGCGAAAGAGTCAAAGGGGCTTTAGGGTGGGTTAAAGTCCCTTAATCATTGTAAAGGGTTTAAATGGAAAACCATGAGTCTCAAACCATGGTTTGAGACAATGGTACGTGCGTGTATAGATAGTATAAATATGTAAGGTTTGAGTTGAGTAAAGATATCTGATGGTTAACTATTTTGGTTAATGTTGTGATCTAGTCTGGGATTTTCGTAGAAAGGCTCCTAGTGTCTATATGTGTGTAGACCTAAATCCTAGCTGTGTACAGACTCTGTTGGCTTTGTGTGCAGAAAGATTGAGTGTACTAAAAGTGATAGATATCTTAATAAGGAATAGAGTTTTGGCGAATCTAGACTCTCATGTGATTGTTGTGTTGATTATCTTTTATTTTCTTTAATATATGAATCTGTTATTTGTTGCGTATTTACTTAAGTTAATGGTTAATTTTATCTGCACGAATATCATTTGATGTTAAATGAATAGATCTGATTGAATTATACTTTATTATTGTGCTCAAATATATATTGAAGTATTATGTGATAATTTGTGAAGGGTTTGATCTGTTGATGTGTGCATATGTTATATTATATGTTATAAGCATGTTTAGGTCCACTACATCAAAAATTCCTCAGGGTGAGGAAACCTAGTTACAACACACCCCCATACTTCTTCGAGTGAGACTTTAATATGTGCAAGCAGGTCATTTCCGAAAGGGCCAGTAGTTGGAGGGTTTTTTTGGTTGTGTGATAACTCTGAACTTGGGTCTGGACCCCTCAAGACAACATGTGGCCTTGGTGGGCATGAATAGTAATGGTACCAAAGGTTATAACAATCATATTTGGAGGAATTCAAAATTAATGGTATTAGAAATAGATTTATTGGAAGTAATGTGCCACAAACTAAATGGTCGGCTATAAAAAAAAATTACCATGGAAACATATATTATATGAAACATATTTAATAAAACAAATATAAGAGTTGTAATTGAAAAGTTAGTAATGTGCCCTAGTGGATTGTTGGGGCCATTACAAAGTGGCATCAAAGTGAATTTTACAACACTTCAGCTATATAGGTAAAAAAATTCACTGCAAAATAATGTTGTAGGTAGAATGCGAAATATTTCATAGAATTCCTCAAGGATAGAATGAGAAAACTCAATAAATTTGACACGTATGGGAAATAGCTGAAGTAGACAACAAGTTGAGTGTAACGGCCATATATTTTGAAATTTGTGTTGGAGATAGAGTTATCTTTCATGAAAACAATATGTCAATGATGTCAAAGTAGATGTATAGGAAACTAGTAGCAAGACCATCCTAGATGATCAAAGAATCAACAAAACCCTCCGTGAAGCAATGTGACAAATAGATCTTTCACAAGGTCTTATTACATAAAGATATGGGTGCTTCAAGCTATTCAAGTTTTTGATGAAGTTATTATGCTCAAAATATGCTAAAAATAACATCTTTGCATAAATATCGTTGATACATTTCCAATGATATATCCTTCTAAAAAACTCCTACTTTATGAGAATATATGGCCAATTGAAAATAAACATTAGTTGGGTTAAATTTAAAAGGGAAAATTCTAAGGTCAAACTGAAATTATTAAAAATTCAAGCAGTGGAAAATTTGTGGGAATATCCAACATAGATAGAAAACGTAAATAAATAATATTACACAAATATACACATGGTTTAATCCCATTAAATGGTGTGCATATTTAGGATAGATCAATGATACGTAAAAAAAATCAACCATAAGTTGAATGAAAAGTAGCACAATGTTTAATATATCTGGGGTGACCAACTGGATGTCGACACATGGAAATAAAGTATCTCATGTTAATGTGGAGCTTGTTGATGTCATTGCGATGACATAGTTCCAGTGAGGGCTACCATGGGGTAGTGGAAATGACACGTTTGTATTGCGAATAAGATTGAAATAGGGTGAGACGTGGCACCCCTCATAGGTTCCACATGGATCAATGATGACATCATTGGAGGAATGATCATTTACCCTATGGTTATAGTCATATGGCCATGGTCACATAGACATTCAGCTCCATATGGTTATTGATATTGGTCATATGACATGGCTACATGGGTTCATGGTGCTAAAATGAATAAATCGTTTTGTTGGTTGGTAAATTTTAATGGAAAATTTTATGGGTTCTCAAGGTCAACCCCATGAGGGCTAGGACCAAAGGACTTATATAAATATGAACTATAGTATGCTCCATTGATAATTCAATTCAATCCAAAAATATCAATGATCTATTAACTGAAGTTGATTAGTTTGCACAAAGTTGGATTCAAATAGAGTATTCATTTTTAACATCAATATTGTGGTTTGAATGGATAAAATTTTTCTTTCAATATGAGAACTCGTGATATGGAGTATTTGTTTTCATCATCAAGATTACAGTTTGAATTGAAAGATGTTTGGTCTCCTTCTAAGAGCTCATCATACGAAGGATTTGTTTTCATCACCAATGTTATGGTCTTATGAAAGGATATTGGTGGAACAACATGTAATGTGAACACAATGAGTCTAACTTGGAATTGGTATCTCAAGATTATGTGTGGTTTATATAACTATATTTGAATGCATTGGCACCGATGCATTGATATTTTGAGTGGTGTATTGAACTGTGTTTGGATGTCTTGGCACTCATGGATCAAAATATTAAATTCGACTTGGCACAATAGGGAGGTTGACATCCTAGTCTTGTGAGGTTATCTGAACACACTGAGTTTGACTTGGCCTGAGGGGGTGGTATAGATCCTCAAATCCATTATGGTCACCTTATAGAAAGTACAATTAAGTGAGTTGAATGGCTTAACAAGCCACATTTTAGAGTGGAGTTAGTAGAACGTGCATGTTTTCCATTGGTGGTCATGGGTTTAACCATCGCCAGAGAGCAAGTTTGGTTCAATTATATATGTTTGTGTGTGTGTGTCTCCATTATTTTGAATTATTAGTCAAAATTAAATGGCCATATTGGAATTGTAGTCGATAGTGACATGTTGCTATTTATTGGAGCTATATCTGTTGGAAGTGCTACTGTAGGTGCTGGAGGTAGTTGGATGACTTAATGTTGTTGTTCCAGGTGTTGGAATTGCTGCTAAAGGTTTTGGATATCCTTTTACATGTGGTGGAATCATTGGAGTTGTTGCTATATGTTTTTAGATGTTGTTTCATGTGTTGGATATGTTTCTACATGTGTTGGAGACTCTTTGATGGCTAGTTGTTTCTGCTACAGGTGTTGAAGGTTTTTTGAAAGGTTTTTCTTACTGCTTGAGGAGCTGAAGGTGTTGATGATGATGAGAAGTTTGGAATACTAGGGCTTTCATGTCACTGAATTGTAACGAAGGTTTGGAGGTGTGTTTTGGAGTTGATGAAGGGTCCTTGAGGTATTACAGAATGTTGTTAAACAATGGAGCAAGTTTGGGAAGGTTATGAGCTCAGGAAAGTTGAATTTGACCATCCTCTATCACAGCCACATGGAGCTAACACTCTGCGTGAGGTTGAAGGGATCCAAATATATGGAAGAAGTCTTACCCATGAGGTTGTATCAAAGTTCCGTTATTTTTATGCATGTGGTTGTGGCTTGAACTGGAAATGCTCCACATTCCTCATACACATTGCAAATCTCTCTTTTTTCCTAGCGCATATGGAAATTTATTTCATATTATAATTGGTATAGGTATAATATAACCTATAGAAGATGGTTAAAAAGAGAATATTAATTGGTAAGTGAGGCTTATGGCTAGATTGAGTAAAGAAGCAATAAACTGGACTACTTTCAACATATGAATAACGCTCCACTACAGAATGGTAATTATTGATTTA
Organism: Pinus albicaulis; assembly: GCA_034641835.2. NCBI lineage: Eukaryota > Viridiplantae > Streptophyta > Pinopsida > Pinales > Pinaceae > Pinus > Pinus albicaulis. Next base: position 841,396,272 of record CM076582.1, on the reverse strand, counting down.
ACCTTACAAAAAATTACAAATGGATGGAGATAATGAGGTTATTGGCTAGTTAACCTGAGAATAAAAATTGATGGTTATGTGAGCTTGGATAGTGTGTGTGAGAGAAGAGTAGTGTGTGCAAGTTGTGAGATTTGTGTTATGCATATTTTCTGAAGTAGTTTCTAGATTTTCTAGCAGTTAGTTGAAGTAGGTTTCAACCAATATTTTGTGTAGTAAGTGAGCAGGTGAAATAAAATTCACTAGTATAAAATGAGAAATTAATAACTAAGTGACTAAAAAAGTTAGTCACCACAAAGTTTTGAAGTGAAATACTACCAATAATGAGTAATATTATGTGACCCAACTAAAAATGACTAACATAAACGACTAATTTAGTCCCGGGTTAAAATATACACCTAACAAATAAGTAATACAAATAAATGACCAAAATGAATGACTAATTTAGTCTAGGAACAAAAATATGACTACCTAAAAAGTACTACAATAATACACACTACAACAAAAAAGGTCATTGGTGAGGTTCATGCCTATGATGGACCTTTAACATTCATCACCAATGTTTCACATGGTTATGGTCCTTAATAAAATGTTGTTGTAAGTGAATATAGTGATAGTCGTTTAACGTTTTTCACCAAAGAAATTTTTCAATGACACTTTTGCTGAGGGTTGTTAAAGGCCCATCACTAATTCTCTCTTTGGTGACACTTTTAGTGACGATGTTATATTGACCCTCATCAATGCTCTTTTTGGTTACTTTTGCTAACGATCAAAAACTGTTCGTCATCATTGATCATTCCAATGAGTTTTTGATGATGCTATGTGACTATTGCTATATTTTTTGTCCAAATATAACAATTTAAGACCATGTTTATAGAGTCTTTTTCATTATGTGTCTCAGGCCATAGTGGTTAGATTAAATCAATTTGTTAAGAAATAATTACCGTGTATCATTTCCCTCAAGCAATGCGAATACAATTTTCCTATGAGTCAACATGACATGAGTAATCTATGTTAGGTTTATTATCTAGAAAAATCCATATAGATGAATTTTGACTAGTGTGTGTAGGAACCATATTATTTAATACATAATCAAGCTCAGTCAATTATATTAATGAGAGAGACATAACACTCCTCAATATTCATTCATTTCCATGAATTTTTACCTAGTACTCTCTTGTATTACCCTAATACTCCCCAACACTCCTTGGTATGCATTGGCACTCTTTGGCCCACCTTAGCACTCTTCGACATGCGCTGCCACTCCATAGCATGCATAACACTCCTTGACACACATTGGCACTTGGAAATTATTAACATTTTTGACATGTGTTGAGATTCCTTGGTATTCTTTGGCACATTTTGGCATGGTTTATCATGTTTTAAGACTAAATTTGTCTGAGATCAATTATTGGAAAGTAGGAGACAAGTAACATAGGAATATTTGGCACTTAGAATGCACTAACACTTGGAACATGGCACGTATTGACACCTATGCCACTACAAAAAAGGCCTTTAGGGGTGGTTTGGATTACGACATTCTTGACAAAACAACATATGAAAGTATCTTTAGGGATTTAGTGGCATTTTTTGAAACCCCCCTTGCCCCCCCTCCCCCCCAAAAAAAAATTCATGAAAATTTGAATTTTTTCAGGCGTCTTTCTAACAACTACCTCTAAAAGTGTTTTCTTATGTTTTTTGGAGGGGGGTTTTAAATTATTGCCCTAAATATAGTTTTCATTACTTTTCCCCGAATATTTTAAATTATTGTCATAATACTTCAATTAACTTACATTCACGTGCAATACATATAAAGAATTTACATAATTAATAATAGCATTATCACAATGCAAAATTTTCATGAAACAACCTTTCAACCTTCTGCTCTTATTAAACAATGTAAACCTTCTTTAAATGAGGGTCAAATACAAAGACTTAACCCTTAATACAAAAAATAATCCAACAACACTTTTACATTCCTAGAAACTTGTCCCACTCGGCTAAACTGACCCAATGAGTCATCTCTACCCTACTTGTGGCTACCTTCAGTTTCTTCTCGACTCGCTTGGTTTTTTTGCCAAGTGCAAGCTTACTCGAGCTCCCTTACTCTTGGTTTTTCTACCTTGACTCATCTTTACCTCTTAATCCTTTGGTGATCCTCTTCGCCTTAAAATTTTTCCAGTTGTCCCTTGACTTGTATATTTGATGTGTCCCTAAGAAAACATTTAGAAAAAAATTCACATGAAACCCTTGGAAACCCTTCATGAAAAGCCACAGAGAGCCGCCTCACTAAACACAAAAGGTATTATCCCCTTAAATTTTAAGAAGAACATGGGGGTGCACTTTGATCCACTTATATGTTCATTGGTCACAAAATTATTTTTAATATAGTTTCTTTGGGTGCAAACACACAGTCCAACATTACCGCAAGGTGCCCCAATGGCTTCAAGGTTAGGAATTCACAGGAATTAAACCTTGCCCAAGGTGAAAAAAACCTCTATTTCCACAAATGGGTCCTACTGCTTTGGGAAATTGAATCTCTCTATTTCTCTCAATAGTCATTTAGTGAATTAAAAAAAAATTATATGGTTAACATTATTTTAATAATTTTCTACAATTATTTTCTTGAGTTTCTAACCATTATCTCATATTTTACCCTATAAATTTAATAAATTTTATTTTTATTAAACTAATATTCAATTATATAATATTATCTGTCTTCTACCAAATTGGAAACCAAATCAACCATAAAATTAATGTCTTTTGTCCCATACGTCTTTATATTCACTAGATACATGCAAAAAGGTGTAGGATTTGGATTATTACAAAGCTACTCCTTAATACAAGGTCATTATTCATGTTCTTTCACTACAACATAATTATATTATCCAAAATTATAAAACATATTTTCACTTCCCTTGCTAGCTCAACTACAAAGCTTGACCCCTAACCATAAAAGTTAATGTCTTCTGTCCCATATATTTATAAATTAACTAGATACATGCAAAAAAGTGTAGAATTTGGATTATTACAAAGCTACTTCCCAATACAAGGAAATTATTCATGTTCTTCCATTCCAACAAAATCATATATCCAAAATTAATACAAGGAAATTTTTCATACTCTTCCATTGCAACAAAATTAGATTATCCAAAATTATAGAACATATTTTCACTTCCCTTGGTAGCTCAACTACAAAACTTGGCCCCAAGTGTGTCTAGAAAATTGAACCAATGGCCTATCAATAGCAAAGGAACTTTAACATTAGAGACTCAACTAATTAAACTAACCCCACAACTTCAAGATTCTAAAACATATAAATTTATATAAAAATATATTGTTCTTATATCAACATGGTCTTTGATAGTTGGTTATTAGGTGCTTTGTTAAGGCACTCCTTGCTGTGAAGTCATTGGTTCAATTCCTTGCCTCAATTGTGGTGATATATTGGACATGATGATGATGTAATCCCACCCAAAATTACTATATATATTATGAATTATTATTTTTTACCATTCAAAATAATAAAATTTACAAATGATAAATTTATATTGAAATTTGAGAATAATTTTAAATTTATAAAATTATAATTAAAATATTAAATATTATAAAAAAATATTTATGAATAAGTTCTCCAAGTTGTAAAGAAAAATTATAAATATAAAATACACTCATAAGTGATGAGATCACATTTCATAAAATATCCACCTAGATCCATTTTGACTCCCGAAATACTAAGCACCTAGAGTGATAAAATCTCTTAGAGATGCAAATTTCTAAAAGAGATTGGATCCCTCTAGGTGCTTGCTAGGTCAAAAGATAAGATGGATTTAGATTAGTTTAATTTCCATTTTAAATAGACTATATTCCACATGAATATCGTTGGTTCTCAAAGGCATGTATCATTATTATTTATATTTATAGTGTTATTTTTTTTTTCTAGTGCTTTTAAATCAAATTATAAATTTTATGATTAAAATTTGAAGTGGTGGAGAAACCATAGCTCTGACAGCCTCTGCAACTGACCCGAATCTTTGGAGCCCCTGCAGCCTCTACCAATATAGACCTTGCATGGGCTCCCCTCATGGACCCTTTTCTGTTTCGGATGCCGGTCCATCTGGTACCACATTCAGAGACATGGTGCATGGAAGCTCACCCAAGCTTGACGCTTCCTCCTTCTTCACCCACCTCACTCATAATTCCGTTTTTTGCAGGCATTACCAAACCACCAAAAACTATGAAATTAATCAAACAAATGGAAAACGAGTGCAGCTATATCAAAGAACCATGATGCTAACACTAAATCCCCTGGAAACAAAGACGCAGAAAAATATGCTGACAACATTGATACCAGTCCACCACAGGTACCCAAGCAAGCAACTGCATGTCACACAAAATCTCATAAAACACCAGAAGTAATCATCCAAGATCCAGACCTTGCAGTCTATAGATAATACATGCAGAAGCATGCCATAATATGAAAATTTATGGGACTCTGGCCAATAGAGAAAGCACTTAAATTTTGGATCCTAGTAAAATGGAAACCAAAAGGAGAAATCAGCTTGCAACTTGGCTCGAACAGATTTTTCACAGTAGTTTTTGGCCTCCTGGAAGGTCGAGACAATATATTTGAAGGAGGCACCCATTTCTTCAACTCAGTCAGCCTCTACATGAGCTTCTGGAAGGAGAACTTCACAACTGATAAAGAGGAGTTCACAAAATCTCCAGTCCGGGTTCGACTGTACTCTCCGCCCATAGATTATTGGGAACTCTCTGTACTTAAAGCCATTGGAGACAAGTTAGGAGAGTACATTCAAATGTTTGAGGGAACGAGAAATGGGCACTATATATCCTATGCTTGAATATGCGTCTACATAAATGTTTCAGGGGAACTATTGAAAAAAATAAGACTTAACTACAGAGCCAATATCTGGACACAAAGCATTGACTATGAGCACATATTTTTTTGAAGTCGAAAGTTCCATGAACATGGACACCTCTTCTGGGAATTCCCAAAAAACAAGCCAATGGAAATCTACGCGCAAACAAACAAGAAGAAGGATGAGCAAGGATTCACCTATATAGGATATAGAAAAAAACATGGCAACATAGAAAATACAAAGAAAGATGAAAACAAGGTATCCCAATAGAAAATATTTAAAGTTTTGAACTCTACACAGGAAGAACCAACCTAGCACAGCAATGGGGAAGAACCACAATCACAGTAGGAGCACTCCATAGAAAAAACATTTAGGCACGCTGAAACCCAAGAATAAAACATGCCTAAAATGGCGCAGAACCAGGAGGATACAGAGATGGAGCAGGCATAGGAAACACCTACCCCAAAGGAACATGCGATATAAGAGGTTATAGAGGGAGTTGGCCTCCAAAAAATTTCAAAAGAATGGAAAAAAAAATGGAATAGATGCCATCCAAAAGGACAAGATCCAAAAAATAAAAGAGGCTTTCCTACTACAAGAAAGCATGATAAAAATATGAGAATAAAACCCACCGAGCACTGAAGAAGGCAAAGGCATCCTAGCCAAATTAATTACAAGACAATACTTTCCTAAAGGACCCAACAGGAAGCGCGGCCGAAAACCAACCAATCAACTCTTGAGAGAACTCGAAGCTTGTCTCATCAATGATGTAAAGGTAAGAGGCATAACCCTACCCCTGAAATGTTCTCAATGATTTGCATCACTTGGAATATTAGGGGACTCAATAGTACATAAAAAAAAATGGTTCTAAAAAATAGAATAACAACTAACAAACCAGACATTATGTTTCTCCAAGAAACAAAGAGCGACCTAGAAAATATGGAAATGATCAAGAAATCCTGCTTGAAAAAATATAGTTATGCAACAATCTCAGCCAGAGACTCTTCGGGAGGTATCACTACTCTCTGGAAAAACTCTCTATTCGAGCTCGCTAAGTCAGCAACCACTAGACACCCCTTAAAAACACTCCTAAAAATCATAGGATACAAAGACAGTTTGTGTGTGACCAGTGTATATGATCCCCATACAGTGGATTAAAGGTTCGATCTATTAAAAAGTTAGAAAAATTAAAAAATCTCTCTACCACCCCTATAAAATCATCGCAGGGGACTTTAATATGGTGGTCAGTCAGAAGGAAAAATGAGGGGGTATTAGAAAGTTGGACAAAGAATCAAAGGCTTTCAAGTCAACCATAGATGACTTAAGTCTCATATAAATACCCACCAAGAATGGCTCCTTCACCTGGAATAGCAGTAGTGGAGGTGATAGCAAAATCGCATCAGAATTGGACCGTTTCCTCCTTTCAGAAGAAATATACGTTACCTCCTGGGAAACTAAAGCTAGAATTCTTCCTTAGGGAGTCTCAAATCATTGGCCCATTGCCCCGTCAGTCCAGATCTCGTAAGGACCCAAAAAAAATCCCTTCAAATTTGAGGCATTGGCTATATCACCCAGAATTCATGGAAATAATGAGAGAATGGTGGCAGACCCCTCAACCCAAGCACAAAAAAAAAATTTACAAGTTCCATCAAAAATTAAAGTTCATGAACAAAAAAACCTTTGGAAACATCATCACGGAGAAAAAATTATTAGAGATTAAGCAAGAAGCCCTAAAAAAACAAATAATCAATAATGGTCTCACCGAGGAGAGGAAAATGGAGGAAATAATGTTGCAAAATAGATGGGAGGAAAGGGATGCTCAAGAGGAAAAACTATGGAAACAGAAATCTTGAATTGGCTGATTAAAATGTTGGGAGAAAAATACAACCTTCTTCCATTGATATATGATCCAAAATAGGAAAAACAATATAATACTGAGCCTAAAAACTAGACAGGGAACCACCATACATACTCATCCAGAGATGGAAGAGGAACTAAACCAATAATTTGCCTCACTCCTTGCTGAAACCAATCATAACAGGTTTGAAAGCATAAAAAAATCAACCGATCATATTCCCACCATCCTCACTCTAGAACACAACCAAATGCTTCTTAGAAAATTCACTATGCAAGAGGTTGAGGAGATGGTCATTTCCATGCCCAATGGAAAAGCACCAGGTCCAAATGGCTTCACTACAAACTTCTACAAAGCTTGTTGGCCTCTGCTAAAAATGGAGATCCACGACCCAGTGGAGGAATCACACATTCAAAAATCAGTCCTAAAATATCTGAATGCCACATTCCTCACCTTCATTCCAAAATACGAAGATGCAGACTCCCTTGACAAATTTCGGCCTATTTCTCTCTGCAATGTCATCTACAAAATCATATCCATGATATTATCCAATTGTATCAACTTCAGCACCAAAAAGGGTATGTAGAAGGCATAAAAATCCTGGATAGTATCATTATCTCTCAAGAGATAATTCACTCTCTTAAATTTGAGAAGAAGTCGGGTATGCTAATACAAATGGACATGTCGAAAGCCTTCGAAAAAATTAGCTAGGAATATACATGGAAAGTCCTAGAGGATTTTGGTTTCAATGACGGATGCATGAAATGGATCATGGCTATGGTTTCTAGAATTTTTTTCTCCATTATGCTCAATGTTTCTCGCTCCAAAAATCATCATCCCCACTCGAGGCATCAGGAAAGGCGACCCCCTATCTCCCTTCCTCTTTTTTATCCTAGCTGAAGGATTAAGCCGCTCCATCTCGATTGCCTCCTCCATAAACTCCATCTATGGTATCAAGATTTACCCATCTACTCCCCCATCAAGTCATCAGCAGTTCTTTGATGACACCCTGCTCATGGGAACTCCCACTGTCAAAGAATTCCTAGCCTTTAAATCCATATTATTTTATTTCTCTGAGGCCTCAGGCATGACCATCAATGTGGACAAGTCCAACATGTTCTTTCTCAATACCTCCCCTTCTATCTAGCAAAAAATTGCTAGAATTCTAGAATTCAAACTCAGTTCCTTGCCTTCAAAATACCTGGGGTCCCCCTCTCGGTCAAACAGCTTGTTAAATTCAACGGGGAAAATCTCACAACGAAGCTGGAAAACAAATTAAACAATTGGACCTTCAGAACTCTTAACTTCGCTGGCCGCCTTGTGCTTGGCAATTCAGTCTTGCAAGCCATTCCCCTTTACCAATACTCAACCCTAGCTGCCCCCAAAGCTATCTCTTGCTACCTTAGGAACATCCAAATGAATTTCCTTCGAAAAGGAAAAAGGACAACAACAAACGGGCTCTTGTGACTTGGGATAAAGTCTTCAAATCAAAGCAGGAAGGAGCCCTGGGTCTCAGAGACCCAGAGAAAATAGGGAAAGCATTGGGGGAAAAAATCTGGTGGAGATGGATCACCAACCATCACTCTTCTTGGGCTACTCTTCGTAAGGCTAAATACACTCCTACTCACACCCATGAAGACCTCATATGCTTAAATGGAACCATCAAAAGCTTAGCAACATGGAGTCAAGCTTGGGAAAACAAGGACATCATCGAAAATCATTGTTTTTGGGAAATTGGTAATGGGGAAACTTCTTTGTTCAGGGGGGATCAATGGCAAAGCCCCACACTAAATCAAGAGCAGTATGAACAGATAAAAACTCATACGCAGAACAAAAGAAAAATCTTGGTGAAACAGTGTTGGAAAGAAAACAATGAAAACAAAGGCTGGAGAGAGTGGCTAACAGCTTCTAATTGGGACCACCATACCTATCTGATTTCCCGGAACAAAATATCCGAAGAGCTCACTCAAAGACAAATACAAATGGCGGATGAGAAATAAAAACTAATATGGGGCAAGAACCCAATAGACCACTTCAACATCAAGGAAGCTTACAGATATGTGAACTCCCCCAATCCCATCCCCCTGGAGCATAAATTGAAAGACCTATGGGCTCGAAATCATTAGCTGGAAATTTCCATCTTTATTTGGCTCATCATGCAAAGGAAAATCCTCACATGGGACAATATCAAAAACAAGGGTTTCATTGGGCCCTCTATATGCATTATGTGCATACTTGAGGAGGAGACCACCAACCACTTTCTAAATGACTATTTTTTTTGCTCCAACATTTGGAACTGGGTCTCCTTGATCTTCAAGACCCCTCCTCCATTATTATAACCAGTGAGCACTGGTGCTCCTCATATTCCCCACACCTACAGATCAATCATGCTTGGATCCTTCTACCAGGTATTATTTGTTGGTCCCTTTGGAAGGAAAGGAATGCTAGAATATTCACAAACATACAAAGGCCCGAAGAACAAATAATATGCTCCATCAAGAAAACCATGCATGAATCAATAGGCCTGCTGCAATCTTCGACTCCCTCCAAACCCTCTCTAGACAATCACCGCATCCTTCAAATGCTGAGTATCTCTCTCCCCCCCACTCCCCTTATATCCCATAAACCCCCGCCCCCCCTCTTACTGCTACTCTGGCTTGTCTTCCTTCGGAGACTGGCTTCATTAAACGGAATTATGATGGCACTGCAAAGGGCAACCCTGTAAATTCAGGGTTTGGGGGAGCTTTCACAAATGACGTTGGGAAAATATTATGGCTTTACAAAGGAAACCTAGGTCACTCAACCAATAATGTTGCAGAAATTCAAGCATTATAGGATGGTTTAGCAATCGCAAGTGACCATAACTTTTGGCCACTAATTTTTGAAGGAGACACAATGGTGGCGACGTATATTTGTTGAAGAAATCAACAAGGTCAGAGACCAGATCAGGTCTTGAACAACTGGCAGTTAAACAATATCCTCCACATGATAGAAAATCACATCAAACATTACAAAGGAGTATCCTTCCAGGTGTTCTGGTGCAAAGAAAACCACTTAGCGGACAAACTTGCCAATGATGGGGCAGAAGTAAACCTTTACCTCGTTTCCGAAGTTTGGGATGATTATAGGAAATCCACCACAAAACATGATTGCGCCATCATCATGATGACGGATCTATCTGACTACAATCAATTGCTGGTGGATTCCCATGTGCCTAATTGATGATTCCCCTTCATGGCACCCACATTCTCATAAGGCAAAGTACCTCAGCCTCCTCATCCGTCATTGTCTGTCGCCATGGGAGCCTACCCACCATCCTACTCCTTTGTCATCCTAGTTACTGTTTGATCAGAGCAGACATACCCATAACTATCCCTCCCTCGCTTTCAAATCAGCCCACCTGGCCTGCTGCCTATATATACCAAGCCTTCAGTCCTCACTCTCTCAAATGTGAACTTACTTTCGACAACATCCCCTTCCCTTGTTTCAACCCTCAGTCAAATAACACTCAACCCTTCACATTGAAATTGTTCAACCTGCTTTCTTCCCCTCCCCGCCGACATTTTCACCCCTATATCCCTAGTTCTCTCTGCCTGCACACTAGCATGTCTACCCATCGCACCAACTCCTCCACCCATAGGGGAAATAATCAAGGCTGAGGCTATGGAAGAAGAGCTCATGATTCATGATGGGCTTCTCCAAGTATGTCCCCAACAACGAGGGCAGAGTCTCCATCTAGAAAGGTGACCCTAAATTATGAGACCGTGGTTAATCCTAAAGCCCCTTAAAGTGTGGCCGAGATTGAAGAGCAAGCCATGTTGGTTTGCCAACACTTTTCCACTAAAGAGTTTAATGAGGAATTCAATTCGATTCCTAACCCCAGACTCAGAAGAGCTAGGGAGAACCTTTTCAGTTGGGCCATCAAGCTACATTGGCAGACCAAAACAATGATTGGTCTCGCCATGAAGGTTAATAGGGAGCACAAATCCATCATGGAGAAGAAGCTGGATGACCTCACCCAGAAATTTACTTTGTACGTTAGTGTTTTTCACCGTCGTCACTTTGTCAACAAGGAGTCTCCTCACTATGATATGTTAAAGAAGTAGATGGCTATAGCAGAAGCCTCACCTGCAGTCCAAAGGGTGTTCGGTGGTACCACCACAAAAAATCCAACCCAGAATGCCTTCATTGAGGGAAACACCCATGGGAAGCCTATCAGTCTCGAGGCCCACCTCGAGGAGGACATCCAATAAATCCTCTCTGCCCCTGCCTATGTTTTTGGTATTTTTCCAGTTTGTTGCATGAGTCTTGTGCTCGCTTCCTCTATTGTTTCAGCTCCCAGGCATCATAGCATCCACATGGCCCCAATAATTTATATTTTTCACTATCAAGCTCTACAAGCTCTTAGATATCTGGGAATTTTGTGCTCAACACTTGTAGAATTTTGTGTATGGCCAAGAATCACCTCTGTAATTTTGCTGGTAATATTATGTGTAATGACAAGCACCATTTTATAGAGTCTTGTTGCGGCTGCATGTTGCATGCACCAACTCCACATTATGTAATTACTAGCTTCAATTGTTAATAGAATCATATTACTTACAAAAAAAAAGGGTTTACATTACATTACATATTTTTTTATTTATTTGATTTTAATTTTATATAATTTGGCACCAAAATTTTAAACATCATAGTAAAACATCTCCAAAATATTGTATTGGGCTATAAAACCTCTCTAAAATTTTATGTTTAAATATTTTCATTAGCATAGGTTCTGGAGGGAGGGGTATAAAGACTCCCATTGTACAATATCTCTTCAGCTACATCCCCAACTCTCTTTCTTTAAGAGCATTCTGAACACTCCAATAATGAGCACACTTTCGAGAGATCGAATCCCATTCCCTATGTTCAATGTAAGAATTCCTTTTAATCATAATTATTATCCACTTCCTTGTCGGAGCTTGATTCTATATGTTGCTAGAAGTTGTTCAAAGACGAAGTTGTAAAGCCTTTATTCTTGTATTACATAAGTTTATGTCTTTTCATAATCAGCATGGTTTTTTCAAGTTGGTTTTTAATGAAATTTTACAAGATTTAGGTTTTTCTAAGTAAGGGTTTATGGTTTTGGTGGGAGTTTTCAAGAATAATTTGTATATCTTGTATGGCATTACGAACTCCTTTGATTTGGCCTAAGTTGAAGGTTTTTCTACTTCGAGAAGGTTTTCTCGCTTTTTTTCTTTGTGAGAAATTGTTGGATGTAACCATTTTATTATCAATTTGTTTAATATCGGGCTTATTTAGTATCATTGTTCATTTGAGTTTGGATTTTACATTGACTTCAAGGAAATGGACATTTAGTTGTAGTGTAGAGTGATACACAACTGGGAAAAAAGAGAAAATGGGGTTTATTTTAGTTTTATTGGAACCTCTTTTTGTTGTTCTTAGTTTTTTTATCGGTAGGCATCAATAGGTACTTATGATCACACTAGTTGAGGTAGGCTAATGGGGTTACCATTTAGGGATGATGACATTCTCATGATAGGCTAACTTGGGATTTGCATCTCCTAGAGGTGCAAATAAATGGTCAGGGCTAAGATCAAGGTGCAAATTTTGGTTGATTTTGATAAAAGATCACCCACTTGTGTGACATGTCAGCTAAATGGAATTCGTTTGTTTTCAACTAATTGAAATTTTGTTGGTGGTCAGTTGTTTAACTGACCTACGTGTCATTTATACCCCATGCAATACCTAACATTTTTGGGCTAGCTATAATTCTTTTTTGAGCTTAAGACAAAGCACTTCAAACATAATAATATACAATAGGAACCACTAGTGCGATTGTGGTACTAGTGTGATTGTGATAGTATGCATGAACCACTAGACTTAATGCAAGCTCAAATTCATTTATGAGGAAGCGCTTCCCTAATAAAAACCAAAGGATACAGTGGCAATTATCAGGTGTGATTATGATAGTATAACTTAAGATAGTTTGAATGTACCAGTATATAGCAAGATTCATTAGCTGTGATTACATTCATATTCATTGGTGAATAATATGTGCCTAGGAACTAGAATCCATTGGTAGTTACCCTATACAATCACGATTTCCTCTTGAGCATAAGAGACCTAGACAATAGTACCTAGTTACTACTTACTGGAAGGATGTCATTGTCATTAGAAGTATGACACTCAAGGCCTTTAGAAATTTCTTTACTTTTCCATTGGACCACAAGGTCATGCCTTTCCCATGCACGATTAGTAGCATCTGTTGGACTGCACCAAAAATGAGAGGTAAAAGTGGAATTGCATGTTTTTATTAAAATGATAAACATATAATTAAATGGTTCATGACAGTTGAATTCATCTTCCACATCTCAACTATTTTCATATCTGTTTTACATATATTACTATGTGCATCTCTATTTTACAGATTCGAATATTAAAATATTTATTCAAGAATTCGAAATTTCATATCGAATCAACATATAATTTTTACCAAATTCCATGACCTCTACTAACTTCTAATTCATTAATATTTGAAACCCATGCCAATAACCAAGCCAATCTTCCTCCTTTGGCAACAAGCGATTTTATTGTTAAGGACAGTAGCAGTTAAGTACTTTAGAAATTCCTATGGATTTCAGGTAATGGATTTTGGAGGAAGTAGTCCTGTTAGATTCTGTCATTGTAAACTATACATAAATCCTTTTATGTGATTCAATGATCAAGGTAGATTTTTTGTCTCTAATTTGTGTGGATTACATAATGAGACACACCTAGAATATCATTGTAATTTGGGTCCAAATGGAAGGTTTCGTGATGCGGATGAAAGGCCAGAGCTCTGCAGAGGCATGTTTGAGCTTGTTGCCACAAAAGCGTACATGTTCATGGATCCAATGCCTCATTGATGTTTCCATGAATGATATAAATATAAGAGAAACCGCTGCAACATGTAGTGCAATCAATCATACAATATGAGACCTGCCCAAAAGTCCGCAAACTAGGGTGGGGTTAGCGACAGTTGACTCGAATATTCATTTCTAAAATTTGAACCATGCTTTGAAACAAAATTCATATTTCATTGTTCCTAATGTGCGAGATGTGTACACCCCTCTTGAGAAAGAGCTCATTGTTCCCCTCCATGAGTGTCGTCCACATCTATAACAACTTCTTGACAATTTTCGAAATATGCTGCAAACAACAAAATTCCTGAATCGACATTTGGTGTAGCTATCAAGGGAGCCTTCCTAGCAGTGAAGTCCACGGGAGGGAAACTTCTAGTTTTCCAGTAAGTCCTACCATCAATTGGCATTGGATCTATATCTACTAGAGAGGCCGAATGGAGGGCAAACATAAGTGCCAGGGAAAAGGAGGTACATAAATTTCTTCAACCTGTAGGCAAGACCTTAAGGGCTATGAAAATAGGGTTTATTTAGTTTCAGGTTTGTGTAGGATTTTTTCTAAACACCCAAAGTTATGTTGTTATTGCGTCAATATCTATTGTTCCAAGGACTATTGGGGGATATGTTTATTAATATTATCCCTTTTCAGCTATTGTCAATTCTGCAGAACTATACAATGATTTGAGATGGAAAGTTACAAGACCTCAAATGTTTGAGGCAGTTATGAATTTAACATGCAGTCAGGGTTTGCAAGTCTGAGATTACTCTGGAAATTTTTGCAAGAGAATTCCAACAGACGTGGATCTTGCAGTGATTGATTGTGATAAAACTATAATGGTCACATTCAATCATGATGACAAGTTTCAGGAAAATTCGGAATGCTTATTTCGGTGTGCAGTTCTTTACAAAAAAATGTTTGGCCAACAAATAATACGAGTTACAACTCTTTCACTTCCATGTACAAGTGTGTTGAGAAAACGTTTCCGTGGGGCTGACCTAGATGCTCAGTTTACTGATTTCTTGAAGCAAGCTAGGAATGAAATCTCAACTACACCACTTGCTCAAGTAAGAGAGAAAATGACAGGCATTTGTGTTAGCATTCTTCATACATATTGTAAATTTTGCTTGTTACAGGTGCTTTTTGTTACTTTGGTGTTCATGTTTGTGAGATAATAGCTATTATGAATATGTTGTAATTCTATATTCAGAATAAGGAAAGATGGCATATGATATGGGTAGTATCATAGTATGACAACATTTTCCATTTTTATCTCGCTAGGTAACATTGGAAAGGAGAGGAAATTGGGTTCATTATATGAAAAAAATTCCAGGAAATTGTCTTCTCTTGTTGCTTTTTCACCCATCTCCTTTGATGGCTTAAGTAGATGGCACACCACAAGATTAAATAGCAGAGAGAAGGTAGTGAATCCAAGATTTATGTCAAAGGAGTTGTACTTCAACTATTATAGGTCAGCAACAAAACAATTGCAGGTCAGAGAAAAACATCCATCTAAAGGAATGCTCTTTTCACATAAAACTTTGCGCTGGTAGACCTTTGTTTTTCCATATACATTTTTTAATCTATGGTGTGTATATAGGTTTAGTATGACATATATTCCAACATTCTATTGTGCATATACTGAAAATATTTTGAAATTTTCTTATGGGAAGGTGTCAACACGCTTGTTGATCTTGTCGTAGTCACCCTTGGACCAAAGGGAAAAAATGTTGTTTGGGAGAAAAAGTATGGTTCTCTGAAGATTGTCAATGATAATGTAACAGTAGCCAAGGACGTAAATGGTAGATTTGGGTTGTAAAATTTTTATATTCTATATTAGTTTTCCTTCCTAAATGTCTTACTGTCTCTTGGGAGGAAAAATTCTCACAGGTCATAGACAACATATTTCTCTTTTGATGATCTACCTGGGGTATGGACTAGCCACAATAGAGTAATGAATCAAGCTTCAAACGATTGAAAGAACAGAATTGTGTGTTGGATGTTTATGATTCAAGGTAAATTGTTATTACCAACCTAGTTAATGCATTTCAATGCTACACCCTGCTTTTCACAAGTTGAATTAGAAGACCTTGTTGAAAATATTGGGGCCAAGTTGGTAAGAGAGAAGAAGAAAATACAAATGATTTAGCTGTTGATCGAACTACTACATCTGTTGTACTCGCACAAGGCTTAATAGCTGAAGGTGTAAATGTAATTTATTTTCCTTTAGTAATGGCTTAATTATTTTTTCATTTTTATAGGTCCTTATGGTGGCTCTTGTTTATTTATTTATTTTCTGAATTTGCAATGCTTTAGTAGGATAAATATAGTATATGAGTGGGAAAATATCCTTTTCGAAGATGATATTTTCATTGTGTTCTCAATTGGTATGAGTTTGTTCGGAAAAACCCAACACATAAAACTTGTTGGTATTTTTAAGATATATGAATAGAATCTAAATCATAAAGATGTTTAGGTTGTTGTAGCTGGAGCAAATCCTATTCAAAATACTAAGGGCATTGACAAGAACGTAAAGTATCTGATTTTCGAACTCAAGAATTTGTCAAAGGAGGTGAAATCTCACAATTTGAGTCTTTTTTCTCTTTCTAGTCTTGTTGCTTCTTGACTTAGTTTATGGTTGAGGTGCACTTTCATCAGGGGAATAGTTGACCCAAAACTGTCAACTAGAGTTTCTTGAAGACTCCAGGGTACAATAGTGAGGAGTTAATTGTGACACGTGGGAAAAACATTATCTTTAAGGAAGCGTACATGCTAAAACTTAAGACCCTATAATTGTTGGAAAGGCAGAGGATTCAATCACTCAAATAATGCGAATATTTCACACACGAACAATGAGTTATGGCTCTTCAATTAATCATAAAACTCTTAATCATAAAACTCTCTTAATACAATGAACCCATGAAGGGTATTTAATCTAATTAACATACACACACTATCACTCATAACTGAACTTGATCAACTTGCTTAACTCACTGTCTAACTCACTCACCAAATCTAACTGTAACTCAACTCAACTCATTCACCTAACTATCTGTCTAACTTCTGCATGAGGAAGTAATTATATATTTTAACACTCCCCCTTAATTACGACCGCTAAACTAAAACATAACTCATGGCAACTCAAACATGCCTGCTGGCCTATGTCTCAGCTAGGCTTACCACACCCAAGTTTCTTTTGTGAAACTCAAACAAATCTACTGCTAATGGCTTTGTAAAGATATCAACCAATTGATCACTTGTTCTACAAGGCTTCAAGTGAACTTCTCCATTGCTCACAAGTTCTCGAATAAAATGATATCTCGTATCAATATGCTTTCTCTTTTGATGAAACACACTATTCTTGGATAGTGCGATCTCTGATGTGTTGTCACAGTATATTGTTGTTGATCCTTGTTGTTTCTGCTTGAGTCCATCCAATACTCTTGTTAACCATACTGCTTGACATGCTACTGAAGTCGCTGCTACATATTTTGCTTCTGCTGATGATAATGTCACAATAGGCTGCTTCTTAGATGCCCATGCTATCACACCTGAACCAAGATGGAACACATAACTAGATGTGCTCTTCCGATCATCCAAACTTCCTGCAAAATCACTATCTATATATCCAATCAATTCTTTCTGTTCTGTACTTGCATACATTATGCCATAATCTCTGGTTCCTGCTATGTATCTCGAATTTTTTTTCCAACACTCCAATGTGTGTCTTTTGGAATTTCCATGAATCTAGAAATCAGACTCACTCCCTGCATAATATTTGGTCTTGTAGCTGTGAGATACATGAGGCTGCCAACCAATATTTTGAATAGATTTGGATTGACATCTACCCCTTCATCATCCTTACTTAACTTTGTACCTGTTGCAACTGGTGTAGGTACAGGTTTGGAATTATCCATCCTAAATATTTTCAACAAATCTGTTGCATACTTATTTTGACAAACAAAAATGCCTTTTTCAGAGTGCTCAACTTCAATGCCAAGAAAATATTTCATGAGACCTAGATCTGTCATCTCAAATTATTTCATCATGGCTTTTTTAAATTCATTTATTTAAGATCACCTGTAAAAATCATATCATCAACATATAGGCAAACTATCAAAATCTTTCCATGCTCATTTACCTTTGTGTATAAGGTAGGCTCAATGCTGCTTCTGCAAAATCCATTCTTGATCATATAACTGTCGATTTTGCTATACCATGCTCTAGGTGCTTGCTTCAGTCCATAGAGTGCTTTCTTCAATCTGTAAAATTTATCCTATTTTCCTTGAACTTCATAACCTGGAGGCTGCTGCACATATATTTCTTCTTCTAAAATTCCATTCAAGAAGGCTGATTTGACATCCATCTGATATACTTTCCACTTGTTCTGAGCTTTTGTCGCTAGGACTGCTCTTACAGTATCTAATCTGGCTACCGGAGAAAATGTTTCCCCAAAGTCTATTCCCGGTTGCTGCAAGAATCCTTTAGCTACAATTATTGCTTTAAATCTGTCATTCTCACCTTTCTCATTCACTTTAGTCTTGTACACCCACTTCACACCAATGAGATTTTTATCATTTGGTAAATCAAACAAATCCCATGTATCATTCTTTTCAATTGAATTCATCTCTTCATCGATGGCTTGCACCCAATTCTCATCTCTGATTGCTTCTTCAAAGGAAGAAGGTTGGAATGCCAACAATGCAAAATTTTAACTAACATCCAAATCATCATAAATATCTTTCAAACTTCTCATTTTTTTCTTACCAGAACTTGATTCATTACCTGATTCGCTGCTTGGAGAATTCTGATCTGTGGATCTGCTTGAAGATCCATGCTGCTCTGAAAATCTGGGAGTCCTTGCTGGTGTGACTCTGTTTGGTGTCTACTCTCTTGGTTCTTGCTGTTCCTCTTCTTCTACAAGATCATCCTCCATAAATGGTGTTTGAGCATCGGTTAGTGTGTCTACAGTGCCATTCCATGACTCTTTTTCTTTGAACACAACATCTCTTCTAATGATTGTCTTTTTTGTGACAGGGTTATATAATTTTTAAGCTTTTGACTGCTCACTATAGCCAGTAAATATACATTTTTCACTTTGATAATCTAATTTTCCTCTTATTTTCTTAGGCACATGTGCATAGGCTACACATCCAAAAAAATTGAAATGAGATACACTGCAAGACATACCTGACCATGCTGCTTCTGGAACTCTGTTCATCACGCTCTTTGTAGGAGATCTGTTTATCACATAAACAACACATGCAACTGCTTCTGCCCAATACTCATTAGACAAGTGTCTTGCTTTCAACATGCTCCTTGTCATGTTCATGATTGTTCAATTCTTCCTCTCTGCTACACCATTTTGCTGTGGTGTGTATCTGGTCGTAAACTGTCATCTAATTCCATGTTGTTTGTAGTACTCATGGAATGCCTTCGAAACGTATTCTCCACCACGATCCGATCTCAATACCTTGATCAGTTGATCACTTTGGTTCTCCACCAAAGCTTTGAACTCTTTGAACTTTGCAAAAGTTTCAGACTTCTGCTTCAAAAATTAAACCCAAGTCTTCCTACTATAATCATCAATAAAGGTGAGGAAGTAAAAACTTCCACCAATCGACTGTGTCCTCATAGGTCGACACAAGTCGGTATGCACCAATTCAAGTGGTTTATTTGCTTTGTAAGAAAATCCTTTCGGAAAATTTTCACGGTGTTGCTTGCCTAAGATGAAACACTCACACATGCTAGCAGGTTCTTTGATGGGAGGTAGACCTCTCACCATCTGTTTCTGTTGCAATAATTTTAAATCGAAAAAATGCAAGTGTCCAAACCGAAAGTGCCATAACCAGTATGCATCAGAACATGCAGTTGTAAAAGAACTAACCTGATCATTGTAGTTCATAATGAGAGGAAAGAGCCCGTTCCTCGTCATCTGCACCTTTGCAATCAGCTGCTTGCTTGGGGATTTGTCGTAAATAACACATTGTTGCCCCTGAAAAATAACTTTGTATCCTTTCTGCATCAGTTGGCCTACACTAATAAAATTGTGTTTGAGTCCAGGGACATAGTATACCTCTGATATGGTCTTGGGATCCCCCTGCTTGGTCACAATGTTGACCACTCCTTTGCCATCTACAGCCACAGTCTTGTCAGTCCCCAACTTTACCTGTGTCTGCACTGACACATCCAAATTAGCAACCAAAGCCTTGTTGCCTGTCATGTGGTTACTGTAACCATTTTCTAATAGCCAGACCTTATCAGACGGTGCATGCATGGTGTTGCATGCTAGAAACATAGAGTCAGTATTTTCTGTACTTACATTAGCTTTCAGATTGCCTTGATCTGCAATCTTCTTCCTACAATCACGATCATAATGACCAAATCTATTGCAGTAATAACACTTTACCTTTGATTTGTCAAACCTTTTATTTTTATGAAAGCTTCTGCTGCTGCTGCTTCCACGTTGATGCTCATGATCATCTTGGCCATCTCTGTGACCGCCATAGTTGTTGCCTCGTCCTCTACCTCTCGATTGACCTCTTCCTCAACCTCTTGAAATATAGACTTGACTTTGAAAGGTAGTTTCCAAAGTGGAATCCTTATTTCTGTCTATCCTTGCTTCATGCGATAGAAGGTATCCCATCAACTCATCAATTGTCAGTTTTTCCAAGTCCTTTGCTTCTTCTATGGCTACTACCACAACATCAAATTTGGTAGACAGGGATCGAAGAACCTTCTCAATCACTGTTCGATATTTAACATCTTCTCCATATATTTTAACTGATTGACGACAGACATGACCCTATTCATGAAGGAATCAATGTCCTCTGTCTCCTTCATCTGCAGACTTCAAAGTCTCTCCTGGTGTTCTGCAGTTTAACAATGTTAACTTTCGCCATACCTTGATAGCTTGTCGCCAAGGTGTCCCATGCCTCCTTTGCTGATGAGGTTATCATGATCTTCTGGAGCACAGCTCGATCGACTCCCTGCTGGATAAGAAGCAACGCTTGCACATTCTTCCGCTTATATTTCTGCCACTGTTCCCTCTCTGCATTACTGAGGGCGTGTTCTTCTGCATCATCTTGAGGTTCTGCAAACCCATACTTGACATGATCCCATACATCATGCACTTTGAGCATAGTCTCCATTTTAATAGCCCACATATCACAATCTTTCCCATTGAAAGATGGAAGTTGTGGCTGAAAACTTGATGTGGCCATTGTGCCTCAAAAAAAAATTTCTCTGACAAAAAACCTTAAATTTCTCTCTTTTATGAAAGCTTTGCAAAGTATTTTTTTTTTTTTTAAAATCTTTCAACAAAACCCAAACTCCAGGTTTTATATAAAAATTAGTCCTTTGTATTTTTATAAAAGTTTATAAAAAAATTTATAAAAAAAACCTTTGATTTTTTTGTTATATAAATATAAGAATCTTTATAAAAAAGATTATATAAAAAAAATATTAAAAAACTTATGAATACCCAATTCGCATGCACGTATTGTCTTTTTTGAATGCCAAACAAAGACTTTTTAATAAATTGAAAAAGCTCATCCACCTATTCTCGTTTGTGATTTCCAAAAATAAAAAAAAATGCACCCACGTGACTTTGAAAGTATGTACCTTTTGAAAAAGAGCACGGGCCTGTTTTGTCTGCTTGTGCTCTACCGCCAGCCGTTGAATTTTTATTGAACAGGGTTCCGCACCCCCGATGAAGGGAAACTGTGGTTTAAACCCGAATTTTTGGAATTTCGTAAGTTTTGTGAATGTCTGCAGTTCCTTTTGGGAGAGGTTGCGGTCGGGTCCGTAAGTAATGCACTGAAGACGTGCGGACCTCTCTCCCGGAAAAAAAAATAAAAAAATATTTGTGTAAAAAAAAATTTACGGCCTTTTGCTTTTGGTCTCCTTACTAGCTTTGCTTGCCCATGGATCTCTGATCCTTCCTCAGCTCTGATACCAATCTGTTGGAAAGGAAGAGGATTCAATCACTCAAATAACGCGAATATTTCACACACGAACAATGAGTTGTGGCTCTTCAATTAATCATAAAACTCTGAATCATAAAACTCTCTTAATACAATGAACCAATGAAGGGTATTTAATCTAATTAACATGAACACACTGTCACTGATAACTGAACTTGATCAACTTGCTTAACTCACTGTCTAACTCACTCACCAAATCTAACTGTAACTCAACTCAACTCATTCACCTAACTATCTGTGTAACTTCTGCATGAGGAAGTAATTATATATTTTAACAATAATCAAAATTGTTCTCCAGGTTGAAGATACTAAATTAGTAGATGTTGTTGCAGTAAGTGTTAGGAATAATTATGAAATAAGAAACATGATAGCAGAGGCTACGTGTAAATTTTGAAGGAAATGTGTTGTGAAACTTGAAGAGGGGAAAAGTGCATAAAAATTATGTATGTCGTTGTGGGAATTTAATTTTATCGTGGATATATTTCTTTTTACTTTGTGATATAAAGTCAGAATATCTCTGTGGAGTATGAACATTGCAAGGTAATTGTTTTGAATGAAATCTTCTTTCTTTTTTTTGTTGTACAACAATCTTTTAGTGTTCCTTATAATGAAACGATAATGGTTAGAAATAATGTGTAACATTTTTAGAATAACCTCTCATCTGAATTGTGGAATTGTTTCCCAATTACCTCCATTTTTCATATATTCATGGCACATCCTCCTGGTTCAATTTCGGTTGGCATTCATTTTGTACGGAATTTTAAAATTTGGTCCTTACGAACCTTCTTTTATTTATGTAATTTGTATAATATTGGATTTAGAATACTTTTTAGAAAGAAATATGACCACTAATAATCATGGGAAGAAGGTTGCTAAATTTCTATTTATTTCCGCTTGATTTTTAAAATCCACTGATCAGGAGTATGGAAATGAACTTAAATCTTTATATTTTGTTATATTTTGAATCTATTATTGGTTGCGAAAAGGATCACAGCTGCAAGAGACTTGATAAAAATAATGGAACAGGACATCTGTAGGGGTATCCCATCTTCATCATTCTGAGGACATTGAACAAGAAGCCTTGGCTACTCTTATTATCAGCAAGCTTCGTGGTGCATTGAAGGTATTGGATGACATTCCTATATTGGCTGGAGGTATTTTTCAAGTGTAGCTACATTAAGTACTTACATGCACTAAGAGATTAAGTACAAATCTCAGTGTGTATATAAGTAGTCTTATATTATTTTTTGTGGAAACAATGTTTATTTCGTAATGAGTTTGCTCTACAAGTTCAAATTTTCATGTTAATAGGATAAAGTCTCACTCAAATTCAAATTGTCATGTTAATAGGATAAATTCTCATTGAGTGAGGGGTATTGAGAATAAAATCTCTCGACCATATCTATAGTCATGGGTTTCTAATATCTTATGTAGATATTGTTTCGTCTATTCTTTCTTTGTGCAAGCACTGTTATCACGGATGAAGTTAGATTTTACCTTGGATAAAGTTGGAAGTGAGGTTCTGTGTACGAATGCTAAGTTGGTACTTAACAATGATTCAATA
Source organism: Pinus albicaulis (assembly GCA_034641835.2). Taxonomy (NCBI): domain Eukaryota; kingdom Viridiplantae; phylum Streptophyta; class Pinopsida; order Pinales; family Pinaceae; genus Pinus; species Pinus albicaulis. The sequence continues at coordinate 841,373,091 of CM076582.1, read as the reverse complement.
ATGATATTTCATGATGGGAGCACTCATGAAGTTGTTAATACAAGAGTGTCTCAAATTAGAAGCTTGATTGAGGTGTGCTATTTCTCTATAACTTAAAAATAGGCTTATTTATCAAAATGGAGCATTGAAATTATTATATTTGTTTCCCTGTATAGCCACCATATATTGTAAAGATTCCATCACCTTGTGGGGAGGGATATACTCATTAATATCATTCATGATGATGGTATTAATATCAAAAAAATTTCCCTTGAGTTTTCAAGACGGGAGAGTAGAAAGCAACAATTTTGATGCACAATTTATAATTTGAATATATGTGCCTATGAAGGAACATGTAAAAATAATTACAAGCATTAAATTTAAATAAATTAAGGTTTCTTTAATATCATAATATGTTTGACTTGATGGTTAACGTCCCTATCAACCTATTCTATCCGAGGCTTTCAGCAATGATATCATCCTCACTTTCTTTGAAGGTTGCAGAACAAGACTATGAAAAATAAAAAATGACTGAAAGAATTACCAAGATTTCTAGTGGAATTTTTGTTATCTAGGTAAAGTTAGGCATGGTTGAATTTATGGTAGTTATCTATAATAATTCCCTGTTAATGGCATATAACCATCTGAATCTAGTTGATGGATGTTGGTGGCTGCATTTCAATGTATATTTGTCTAAAGTAAGAATGGAGGGTATATGATAGTGTTCATAATTTTTGAAATGTGGCAGTAGAGAAAAAGGTAGTGTTGAAGTAAAATAATTTAACAGTGGAAGATTCTTTGAATGCAACAAAGGTATGCATGAAAAAAATTATGCATAATCAATTACATAATTTGATTCTAATTTGCAAAAAACTTATTGTGATATGAAATAAAGGTTAATAATGAATGTTAATTGAATCATGCCATGCATTGAGCTGTGATTATACCAGAAAATTATAGGAAACAAGTTCTTTCATCTTGAACTTTTGGATTGAGGCTTCCAACTGCTGCTATGTGGGATTACGATTTGCGACAGTTTCAAGTTAAGCATCACGTCCAAAAAAAAATGATCTAATTTTATAGTAATTAACAGTGCCTGTGAGGATGTATTGTGCTTCATGTTAGTTTTACTGGTTAAACACAATTTCGGCATTTGGAATAGATCTCACATTCCTATTTATGGTCAAAGAATGGTGGATTGAGGACAATTTCTCAAGAATAAGAGAGTGCTTGGTTTCATTGATTTGGCTACTTCGAACATGGAAGTGTACCCTTACTATGAAATTGTTTCGAAGTGAATGCCCTTGTAGGGGCTATTACAAAATCGATCTTCTTTAGTGTAGCATGTTGTCAAGGTTCTGGTAGTCTTTCTTCTTCCCACCTATTCTAGGTATATTTTTTTTATCTTCAAAATTTTTTGGATGATAGCCAGCTTATTTTGATAAAACATGGATGTGAGCAGAGTACGTTGTGAATTGGTGACATGCCTTATTTGGAGTTGGAGGATAGGGAAGTTGTATCGCTTTTGGGCTCATGATATAAGTAGACAAGGAATTTAGTGGTTTTATTTTCTCTTGAGTATAAACTAAGATAATGATAATGAGAAGAGCTTGAAGATTTTAAGTATAGATGAAACACTATGTAATGTACCATAGTTTTGGTAGAAATATCATTATTTTGGTTTTCATCCTCATGTGATAGAAACCTTCATTCTCTACCCACTCTCTATATTTGAATCCATTATTAAATTTTCTATATCCTCCTCTTTTATCTCATCTCCATATATTTATATAACTTGGAGGCCATTTTATAACTATCATTGGGTGGTTTGTTGGGAAGTTAGGGCCAATGCAATATTTTATTTTTTTCTTAATTTTATTATCAATTCCAATTACAATTCAATTAATGGGTCACTTGAATTTCTTTATTGTCCATTTGAGTCTATGTACCGTTCATTTTGAAGATGTGATTCGCCTCCCAACTGTCAAATGACTTGGGCAATAGCTTTCGCTCTACTCACATTTACTTCAATTTATATATTGGAAGCTTCAGAGAAACTAGTGAGATGGGAGATTATAATTTGAGGATTCTGGAACATTGCGATGTTTTTTGAAGTAATATTGCTCAATAATGACACTCCTTTTAGAAGAGTTGATGATTTTTCCATATTTTTTTTTGTTTCACTAATATTCCATGTATATTTCAGAAATGTGTGTACCTTTGCAATATATATGACTCTTTGTGAGCTTGAGAGGCCCTAGTTTCCTTTCGAGGCCAATGAATGATAATGCATACATGATTTGACTGTAGATTCCCTTGCTAATATCACTATCTTACGAGTTATTTTGGGAGGATAGGTGTTGTTATTCATTTATGATGACTTGGTTTTGAGATATTGGATTAGTATTCCAAGTTGATATCCACTTTTTGTCGGTTTTAGTTAGATCGCTACTACAAATTTTATTTGTGCAATTTGTAATGATAGTTTATGTTTTCAAGTTAATAGTATATTTTGATATGATTTTCGATGAAAATTCAAATGTTACAAAGAAAATTAACAAAGTTGAACCCTAGGGGTACTTAGGAAGGTTCTTTTAAGAATAAGATGGATGTTGGAATTTATTGACACCAATACTTATCCAATTGGGTTCTGGAGTCAAAACCAATGAAGAAGAGGGTTCAAATGTGATGAAGAAGCATGTCTATACTATTAATGATGTTCCATAGAACAACACATAGTTCTTTTCAAATGTAGAAATGAATAGGATGGCCATTCCAAAGAACCCTCACAACAATTATGAAATAGACAAATATAACATGTAACCATGAACAAGAAATGGAATAAGAAAAATATACATCAAATTAACAATGATTAAAACATGGAAGGTTACACCTCAACCTTCTCTTCTCAGTGGAGAAAATTTTCCTTTCATTAAAGATTGTACGAATCATTTGTAAGAGTAATTCAAGCCCTCATTCTCTTTATTCTTTAACTGAATATAAAAGAGTGGTCATACAATCAAATATTGATTTACACATTGTTTATCAAACTCAATATATTTTTTTTCTCTAAAAGTTTCAAATTTTGACTAAAGGGAGGTCAGTTTTGGGAGTACATGCAACTTCTTACTCTTTTATGACTTTTTCTTCACACATGCCCTAGGTTTCCATGTCATGAAGGAATAGTTTGGTGAAACACATCATTGAAAGAAGTGATTTTTTATAAAATAATCAATGCAACTGTCAAACACATTTTTTAGAATACATAGCGACTCAAAGAAAATCCTATAGATTCTCCGAGAAGTACAAAAGAAATACAAAATATGGTAAGTAATAAAAACATAATTTCATAATAGACCTTCAGACATAATGGTTTTGGTTTGGGTTAAATATGTTTTTCTTTGTAAGCCCTTATTTTCAAGATTTAAAAAGGAGATATTTGGATTCATGTAAAGTGGATTCCCAATGCTTGAATTTGAATTATGAATGGCAACAAGTTGTTTTATCAGCCACATGCCAATACTTGACCTTTATTTTTTTTCTCAACATTGTCATTTATGGCTACTTGAGAAAAAGAAGCAATTGTAAACATATTGTGAACAATGTGCCACTTCAAAAAAATAGTTGTCAAGTTAACTGGACATGGAAGACTATAAAAAACAGGTGAGTAGAAGGAATCTAGTGATGAAAATTGTCTCCTAAAAGTTTTAATGGCTAATGGAACTAGCAATGCTAGTAAATTTATAGCATCGATCTGACAATGTTTTCCAACGTTATATTATGACATCAACTACTTCAGTTTTACATGATGTTGGTCACATCTCAAAGGGATGGAAAAATATGGAAATAAGCTCTGATATCCAATTTTGTTGGCTAGAAGAAGGAAATGCGTACAATTGTTCATAGAGATTTTCTTCTAGAACTCGAGAGAGGGTCATGTTTTGAGGCAAATGGAGATAAGGGGAAAGAGCCGTGGTATCCTTTTCATATTATCTCCAGTTAGTTCATCATGGAAATTTGAATTCTTTTGATTATGGTGTTCAAATGATTCCATGGTTTTCCATATTGCTTGAAAAGTTGGAATTGGACTCAAAACCAATTTAGGAACTAGTTTACTAGAAAATACATAAAATATTGATTATATATATGTTGAATTGACATGTCGGACTATTTATGTACTAAATCAACTAGTTTGATATGGAATTTTTCTATACCATATAGACAAATATGGAATTTGGGTTTGTCTATATGATATTGCTACTTCCTCCTAATGTGTCTCTTCCATGTACTTTGGTATCTTGATAAAATGTTACGAAATTCCAATGTTTATTCTCTTTTTGTAGGATGAAAATTATTACACATTGATGCCCCCATTACCATCATATGACTATGGCAGGGCGTTTCTTGGGCCATTTTATGGAAATATTATTCATGGCCAATATCTTCAAGATGCTGTGATTACTAGTTAGATTCATTATCCAAATATTTTTCCCATATCTAGTTGAACTATCTGATAATTCAAATTGTAATTTTTTTAATGAAAATGGGATGTAATCTTCTTATAATTTTCCATAAAGAGACATGATGTTTCCATTCATTTTCTTATAAGAAAAAATTTTATCATTCATATTGATTTTTTCATTACTTGGTTTAACTGGTAATTGTGTAGTCTTCAAAACCTATGTTGTTAAGGTTGCTCAAATGAAAGACTAATTATTTCTTAGAGGGAGGATAAATCAAATTTTAAGGATTCATGAAAGTACTTCAAAATTATATATAGTGAGTATTTACCAACACAAATTTACTTCAAGACATCCTATTTATAAATCCCACTATCTTCTCTCCCTATAGGGTGATAAAAATATAATTTGAATAATGTCCAAGAAAAGACATTATCTTACCTTATCTATTCCCCATAGTAGAGTGCCTCTTTTCCTTGAGAAGTATAGAGAGGGAAATAGATCAATGGTTTTCATATTAGATAAATTATACATAAGTAGTGGCACTGAGTTTATACCTTCACCCTATATTATACTTGGTAGTGAGGAGTATAACTATTATGGTTGATGGTCGATGAAGTAAGCACTTCATATGATATAAATTTTTAAATATGATAAATCTATGACTAGTTCAACAATCCATAACTTAACTTAGTAACATGACCAAAAATTACAAGATGTTAACTCTAAAATTTGCAAGTTCATTAATTTGCATGTACTTGCCCTGATTTGGGAATGTTCCATTGTAGTCAGACATGTCTTCTGGAATCCTAGTGAGCTCATAGTATGAGTAGAGCCATTCTAGATTTTGTGCCATTATAATAAATTGAAGGATAGTAATTCCTTTGCTATGGGTTCCCTTATTTTTTATTTATAGTAGTTACTAGTGATAATATAAGTGGATCCTATTAGTGGATAACTCCTTTGCATAATTGTCATTTGGAGGACTTTAAATATTTTGTCGTAGGTATGTTGCATATGTTGTGATATGAAATAGAACCATTTATATTGCCTCTAATATTTATAATAATGGCTAAAATTGAAGCATAAAGGGTTACATATATCTTCATTTAATAATTAAGGAGATCTTTGTTTCACATTTTTAGATTTGTGATAAAAAATGCATAGTGAAACTTCTTAGATTACCATATTTAATAGATTCACACAAAACTAGATGGACCAGTGCATGCTCCTTCGACTGGCCTGGGCCACCTTCTAGATTTACGCACCAGTGCCTTGAAGTCCGAGTAGCGCACCGATGAAAAAAATATCCGTAATAGCCTTCGATCAGCCATTTTTTTAGTTGTGTGGAATTTCTTTTAAAAACTCCGCCAAAACCTCTATAACCATAAATCGATGTTGTAGCAAATGTTTTTTAGACAATTTTGGCCAATTTTATAACGCTAAAAACCTCCTTTATAACCTCCCCTAGAGGGTCTTTTCCTTGTAGTGACCTAATTTCTGAATCCTTTTTAAGCATGTTTGTTATATTTATATGAAGTTCTAAAACATTAGGAATGGATCTCCTTAAGAAATTGATTTTACCAATCATGGAAAATTTTAAGGATGGAAGTTTATCTTAAAGTTTAGAAACCTTGGCGAATCTTAGTAGTCCCCAATATATAAATTGTAAAAATTTTTATGTTATTTTTGTGAAAATATTTAGGTTTCTAGTTATTTTGCATTAGTATATATAAAATTTTGGCGATTTTTAGGGTAAAATAATTTTATACTATAAAACTTGGGCGAATCAATCTTCAAAAAAATTTAAATTGGCGAATCTTTTTTTTTGGAAAAAAACATGGAAAATTAGCCCACCTACGAATATTAGCCCCTAAAATTTTCCCTGTTACCAATAAAAGACTAATGTTATTTGATGTTTCTTGGGTGACTAATTTTAAGTGTACCTTCAATCCTACTAGGATAAATCCTAATACCATCCTTAGAAATAATATGACCAAGAACCTTTCCTTGTTCAACACCAATTTATTTTTTCTTAGGATTTAATGAGATGCCAAATTCTACATTTTTAAAGACTCTTCTTAGATGTTCCAAGTGTTCCTCATAAATTTTAGAATAGATAGTAATGTCGTCAAGATAAATCACAATAAAATGACCAATTTCATTAGAAAAAGCAATATTGATTGCTCTCTGGAAAGTGGCTCCAATGTTCATTAACCCAAAGGGCATCTTGACATACATGAATGTTCCCCATGGAATAGTGAAGGCAGTTTTATCCTAATCATCAGGATGCACTAAGACTTGGTTATATCCTGAGAAACCATATAATAATGAAATCCTACTAGATCCTACTACTGTTTGTAATATGTGATCCATTTTGGTAATGGGTAGCTGTCTTTTAAGGAGACCTTGCTTAGATTTTTTGAAATCGATGCTTAATATGATTTCTCCAATTTTCTTCCTGGTAGGCACAATGTTAGATACCCATTTACAATATCTAAGAGGAACTATGATTTTAGCATCATACATTTTCTTCACTTCTTTCTCAACCAAAGGCATTAGGACATGATTTATCCTACACAGTTTTTGTTTAAATGGTTTTTGATCTTCTTTGATTGGGATTTTATGTTGTATGATACTAGTGTCATATGCTTTCAGGTCATCATACCTCCATGCAAAGATATCTATGAATTCTTTGAACAATCTATGTACTTTTGTTTTTGAACAATAGGTAATCATTTTGATAGTTTTAACATTTTGGGATTTTGTTCACTAATTATGTTATATTCTTCTATGTTTGCTCCTGTGGGTTCCATTTTTGGATTTTTTTCTACATCGTTGAAATCAAAAACTTCTTCTAATGGGACAAGACCTCTAGGTAGGACATTATAATTAAGCTAAAGTATCTCAAATTCCTCTTTTCCTGGGTATTTTTCATGCAATTCAGGTTTATGTACAATTTTATTTTCTGAAATAGTTACATCAGGGACATCAAATTATCTATCGACACTAACCTGTACATCAGATTAACTTTCTTCTTCACAATCTAAATGTATACTACTATCTTCGAACTCATCCTTTGACTACAAGAAACTTTCAATCTGTATGTCATTCCCAAATACTTGCCAATATCTGATGTTATCAGGTACAAATCGATGGTGTTTAACTTCCACTATGTATTGTCTATTGGGATGAGGAAACGTGCAAGTTCTTACCGAAACTGCCAAACCATTAGATAGGATATTCTGATTTCTTGGAATGACAAAAAGACCATATTCTTCAAAAGTTCTTAGAAAGTCAAGCACAACATTTTTGTATGCTCTCAATCTAGGATGTTTTGCAGAATATTCTCCTTTGATCTATTTTATAATTAATTCTTTTAGTTCCTAATCTTTTCAGCAATTTTAACCCTAAGATAAGTGCCTCATATTCTGATATGTTATTAGTGCATTGAAAATTGAATTTTTAGGAATGACCTTCTGCATGATTATTCCCTGAATTTCACACCTAAACACGAGCCCCTGAACAAGCTTTACCACAAGAGCCATCAAAGCTCATGTTCCAAAAAGGCTTAGTTTCAGTGTTTTGTTGTACAATTTGTATTTGATTTTCATGTTTTTCATCAGAGTCATTTGTTGCCTTGGTAACTTGTGCATCAATGTCTCCATCATTATAAAGAATGGAGGAGTCATGGTCATAATGAACAGAGTAAATGGTGTACTTATGTTGTTTCTCTTGACTACTCACCATATACTTCATTAAGGTTTCCCTATATAATATTATCTTTTGACCAAACACTAGTATTGTGGCATAATACATGTCCATTTGAAGGGTCCCTTGTAACTTTGCTCCCCATGAGCATGACAACAACATGCCATACTTAGGAGGAATGTCAGCTACTACTATGTCCATTACTAGACTCTTAGCTGGGATTTGAGCTAAAGTGACACATATATCTTTAATAAGACCTAAAAATCTAACTTTTTTAGAATCAAACAAATATATTTTTTTGTAAGGCCTAGTAATTTCAAGGCCAAGTTTCTCCATAACAACTTTTGGCATTAAATTATGAGATGCACCTGAATCCAACATTGCATTGTGGAGAATATTATCATGAATATTGAGACTGACATAAAATGGAGAGACACCTCCTTCTTATGGTTTACCATCAAATTTTGGTCTAACAAAAGTTCAGGTTGATCATCATTCATATTAACAGTATCTGTAGTTTCCCCTATATTTAATGATTTCATGACCTGAGTCCTTTACACATTTTCTTTTATTAATGTAGTTAACGGGATGGAAATTTTCAGATTGGCAAGTTCATGTTCAATAATAAATGGTGTTTGACTCTTAAGCAGATTTGAAAAATCAAACTTATCAACAACTAGTTTTGTGGCAAGTTCCATTTTTTGACTAGTGATAGGGACATAAGTTTGGGTAGTTCTGGAAGAAATATCAACTGTTCTTTTATCAGAGCTTTCTATGGTATTTTTTCCTGATTTTTCTACATGTTTCTAAGGACTTTCTGTACTTTTCTTAGGATTATAATCAAAGACCTTTTTGGCCGAGTTTTTAGTGTTATTTTTATTAGAGGTGTCTAAATTTTCCTTCCTCCTAAGATTGTACTACCTATGAAATTCCATGATGCAATTTTCAAATCCTTGTTTGTACTCATCAGACCCTTCATATTCAAGTTCAGTTTGGGTTACCAAGAAAAATTCTTGTTCTTCTTGAGTGAGAAAAATAGTATCATATTCATTTACACCCATTAAATTGATTTGGTTTTCTTATACCTCTTCAACTATTTCCCCATATTCATCACCATAATTCTCTTGAAATGGAGGCCTAATCTACTGATCAGGGCCCCCCTATTCTCTTTGTCTTATCTGAGGAGGATTTATTTTGGGATTTTGATTACAATTTTGAGGTGTAGGCTGGTTTTCTCTGGGATCAATCCTCTCATTTAGGCTAATCATCTCCATCATTATTTCTACATTTCTTGCCAATGCATCTATCTTGGCATTAGCTAAGGAAGTTGTAGGTTCATATCTTATGGTAACTCTTCTCTCACTTCTCATTCTATCTCTCTTGGCTAACAAATTGGCTTCTACGCTCACTGCATCCCTCTGAATTTATTCTAAGGTTGTTTAATTTCTCTCTCTGACTTGGTAAGATATTTTAGCCTCAAAACCATATGGGAATTTTACTAAGGCTAGAACTTGTGGTGGTTTTATGTGAGCAGGAATTGCATTATATAAACTATTGAATCTAGTGCAGTAATCCTGAACACTTTCACCTGGATCCCTCCTAATTATTTCATATTCAGATAAATTCTGAAGAGGTTTTCTCTTAACTTGTGACCTATTAAGTAATGTCTGATGGAAATGTAGGAATATCATTAATACTATTTGCAGTCAAACTTTTAAACTATTTCCTTACTTCAGCACTAAAACTTTGAGAAAAAATTCCTAACTTAACACTCTCTTCATCTACTTCCTGAAGGTCAAATAGTCATTCATATTGTCTATATCTTGTTGGGTTGTTAAAGGACCAGTCCCATCAAATTGTGGAATTTTTTACTGATAATCATGTGGCATGTTTGCTAGAGGTGCAGGTAACACCAATGGAGCATACCTTGCTGCCATGATTGGTGGAGGAGGAACTAGAAGGGGATTAACAATAAGTGGGGCAGGCTGAGAAGTAGGTGGAGTAGGGTGGATAATGGAAGGATATGGATTGGATGGGGTTTTTATACTTTAATGAGGAAACAAAGGAGAAGTGGTGGAGATTACAGAAGCAGTAGGAATAGATGAATTATGGTGGGTAGACTGAGAGGCTATAGAGGAGGTTGTTATGGTTAAAGAAGATAATTCAACTAATTGTTGAAGATAAGTGTCTTCGACTGTTGAAGTAAATATTGTTACCAGATCTTGAAGGTCATCAAAATCCTAGAGAAGTTGAAGGTCAAATTTATTTTGTGAAGAAACTTCTCCAACTAGGCTTTGTTGTAAAGTTAATGGCTCAAGTATTGTCTTATCTATCCAACTCTCAGATGTAGTCCTTGATAATCCTTATTCGAAATTTAAGTCAAATTCAATGTCTTGTATAGTATCAAACTTTTCAGGAAGATAATTTTTTCTAGAAAGAGGTCCATCACTCCCTTGACTCTCTGGTTTTCTGGTTCTTCTTAAAAAAAATTCAGGATCATCCACTATAGTTGAAGGATTTGGATCAGGATGAGATCTAATGTAGCCTCTTTTGGGAGCCAAAATTAAGATCTAAGGCACACACACTCTGATTATTTACAAAAATGAAAGAAAACCAATATTCTTGAAATATTTCTATCATAGAAAATTTTTTGAACCAAGGTTTCAGAATTTGAGAGAAATGAAAATTTTCTCAATTCGGTCCCCAGTATGGTCACCACTACGTTATCATTCTATAATTTTAATATTGGTAGAATAATTATATAGGAAAACATAACAAATTATTTTAAATCTGGGATCTAACCCTGCCAAATTCAGAGAGGGATTTGTCTTTATGTTTTAGCTTTGTTTTCTAAGTTGGTATTAGGCTAGTTATGATATTTTTGAATTGTTTGTTTGCTTGATTGATTGTTTGGTTTGATTGGTTGGATTGGTGGATATTTTTAAATTAATTTATTTCTATTGGGTTATAGATTCAGATAAAGGCTGGGTGTTGTATCAATTTTTTAATGAGTAGTCATAGGGCAAGCTAGTTACAATTATTGGATCTTACAATTCTAAATGAATTATGAAATGAAGAAATGGTGATTTCAGTAATGATTGAAAATCATTTAGGAATTTCTAAATAAAACTTTAGAAGAAAACATATATATTTTAAATATAGCCAGAAATAAGGTGTTTAGAGGACAAATCTTATTCCTCACTTTCTATTCTACAATTAGATTAAAATGATACATAGTAAAGAGAAACAATGAAAACAATTGTTACAAAAGGAAAAACATCACTAGCAATATATAGCGCAAGAATCCTATGAATGGTATTCGTATTATTTATGTTCCAATAGCTCGAAAAAGTAGAATGCTTAATAGAAAATGATTACAATGATCAGAGTCCAACCCTTGAATTCTTCAAGTACATGAATTGTTTATACTAATTCTACAAAGAATTTCGTATCAAACAGGAAATTTGTTATTAATTACAAAAATAACATTATTTGACTAACGTGACCAAAAATGTGGAATCGTTGAAGACATCTAGACATATGGAACTTTTATCTAGAAAACAATTTTTGCACGATCTAATTTTATTGATGTGCTGGCTGTTGTGCTAGTTGTAGATGGTCTTCACCCTTCTAGAGACTCGCATAGCTTCTCACACTGATCTTCATCCGAAATATTTATCTTAGTGGCCTTCCGATAGATCTCATCTACCTCCCTATAGCTAGAAAATGTGGGTTTGAACACAAATATATGCTTTATCTCATGCCAAATAAAAATATCATTTCTCATAGCTTTTAGAAAAGCTCTTCCTCTCATAGCAACTTTGATGTTTGAAAACTTGGTTATATCCTTTGAAATTTATTTAAGCTTCTTTACATAATATTACATGGTTATTAGTTTGTCATGGAGTGGATCAGTTGGGTTAACGATTAAGTAAATTAATTACTTAATGGGTTGATTTTTGTGAGAGCGGAGGTGATTAGCAGGAGAAATGGATCGATGAGGAGGTGCGATGAGATATGCAGAGATATAACGGTCATGAAGATGGTTTTATTGGTGGAGAAAACCGTTTTCGGAGGGGGTAGCATTTGGTAAGTGGCTTCAGTCAAGGGGGGTGTGAACTCACCAGTACTCACCACATTGCTGTGGGTACGGATTTTGATACTGCCCATTTCGTACCACTCAGCTCTGTTCAAGCCCGAATGGTAGAAGCAGGCCAAAATAAAACAAGTGTTGTTGATTAAATAAGTGGGGAAGATTCACAATTTGGGAATCAGAGGAGTTAATAATAAAAAAAGGTGAGCTTGGCAGATTGCGAATTTCAATGGGAGGTGAGATGGCGTGGAGGAGAGTTAACGGGAGTAATAGTGAAGACAATAGGTGGTAGGACCGTTGGAAATCAAAATCATATTTTGGAACGGAGGGCAATATCGCATTGTGCAAATTCAAACTTATCGCATCTCGTGGATCAATTCTTATCACAATATCGAATATCGGGGAATGAGGTGGAAGTAAGTGCAAGCGGTAATTAATATTTTCGAACTTCGATGTGAAAAGGTGATGGGTTAAGATGACAGGAAAGGTGGCGAGGGTTTAATATGGTTTGACAGGATGAATGGTGGGGTCGTGAATTTAATGAAATATGGACGAGATGTTATGAAAGGGTGAAAACATAGGGAAATGGGAAATAATGCATAAAAAACCTTTTAATGGATCAAATCTCTCAACTTAGGATAAAACTCTTATCCCTTTGCTGTCTTCTAGCATATGAAGTTTCTTTTCGATGTAACTTAATATAAAATTTCATGCCTTTTCCAAAATCACCTTTCTCTTTCTACCTACCCTTTCTTAAGCTAAGATTCTTTTTATCTTTTCTTTTGCACGGTGCATTTGAGCTAGCAGACTCAAATCATATTTTTATGAAAATCTATCCTACCTATCCCTTTTTTCACCTATTGATTCATATTACACTTTTGAATCAATTTCATTTCTACCTAGCTACTAATTTACCAAGGTTAAATTGTTTGGTAAATATTTATTCACTATCCTATTCAACATAAATTCAAACTTGTTCAATCATGCTTAGACTGTATGAATTGAATAAAATAACTTATCAGTAGTGGAATTTTGACTTGCAACACTTTCAGTATTATTCTTTGTTGGGGTTTTCTTTTCTTTTCTTTCATTATTTTCAACTTTTTTTATTTCTTTTTTCAACATAACCTATTTTCTTTTTCCTTTTTCATATTTTTTTGGAAATCATTTGAATATTTAAATTCATGTAGAATATGAAATTGAAAATATAAAATACTAAATCACCTCGAGATCCTATAACTTATAGGACCCTAGCATGTACCATTCCTTTCATGTATATATTATGGATTTATATATCTTTTATTCATTGTTAAGTACCTATTTTATTTCTTTCCAATTTATTGTTTTATATATACAAATTTCTTACTATTCATATACATTTTTAGTTTCATCACATGAGAAAGTATATTTTCTTTTGAAACCAAGTTTATCCTTGATTGATTGAGTAAATATTGATCAGTGAAAGGAGTATTCTTGCAAGTATTTAATACACCTTAGGATGCGAGGTAAAGACACTACACCTAATCTATGCTTAAGAAATGCATTAAACTTGAGTTAGTTATATTTTTCAGCTTGCTTTAGAATGGCCTTTCATTTGAACATGCGTGCTTATAATTTCTTCTTTAGTCAATAACCTACATAAGTGGAAAGAGAACTATTATGTGGGATTTTATCAGGGAATATTATCTGACAACTTCATTCTCTGTATGTATAATATTTTTATAGCCTAGAACAAATAAGATTAGTTCCTTTCCCATTAAATTGACAAACTATCATCTTGTTTTTCTTTGCAAGTTAGAATCCTCATTATTTTGAATTTGTTGACTTTGTCAATATTGAAAATTTCATTTTATATTGATATAAATATCATTCTCAAAATGCATTTTCAGTTAATTAATTATAGCAATAATTATATATTTCATTTATAATATTCTACAAGTGATTTAGTTCTTTCACTTAAGTGACAATAATAAAATTCTAAGGCTAATTTGCACATATAGTGGTGTGCTTCTAACTTTACAAACCCCTAGTTTGATAAAATTTATGTCCTAATTTATGAAAATAAAATAGACAAACATTTTGGTGTCATTGTTGGGGAAGCACACTAATATTTTCATTTATATGTATAAGTTCTTATTGAGTTTTTGAATTCAATTTTCAATTTAGGACAAGGAGGAGTGAATGTTGTGTGATGGGGTAAAAGTATGCACATTGAATTTAGTGAGTTTTCATGGGAATTTTCCATGTTTATATGAATATATTAATTAGGTCTAGGAATCATAAAATTTTATTAATGTAATTTACATAATATATTGGAGATGAAGAAACAAATGCCTCCATTATTAATAACTTTGATTACTTAAGAAGGGCAAGAAAAATTGAATATTGTAGAAAAATCAAGATCATGAAAATTACAACGAAGCATATCCACTCAAGAAAATTGATTAGATTTAGGAACATGAACTGAAGGATGAGCTTAAGAAATACCATTGAGTGGGGAAATAGAAGTAAACCCTTAGGATAGCTCATACTCTTACGAACATTGTTGCTGATTAGGCTCTTCTTTATTTTGAAACTGCTTGAAGAGTATAGGTAACTGCCTTAGCTTTTTTTTCCACACTTACCCTGGTTCTTAACAACGTTATCTTAGCATGCATACCCTTACCACAAGAACTTTGATACTGGTCATCTGCTCAAATGAAAAAATTTAGGTGTAGTCATCAAGATCGAATCCATCTTAGGAAAATGCAAATTTTAGCTATAAATACCTTAGGGTTTTCCAAAAACACCCAATGGCACTCAAAATCTGCATTTAAAACTATTGTATCATTTCTCTCCCAAGATCTGGTGTGTGGCATGTTGTTTATATCATTTATATAACATATTCATTTCCAATTGCCCTAGAGTCAAACCCACAAGGTGGAATTTTGTTGAGGTTTGTTTGGATTAAAAATTCTCAAATAAAAGTTTCCATATGATATAGCCCAATCACAAGTGGGTGTAATGCAATGTTGGTATTTCATTGTACTAACTGATTAGAGGGAGGTTCCAGCATAATGTCCAAATACCTCCATTTTTAGTCCCCAAATGTGACCATAACACTTTCAGTAATAATTCCCTCTTCCATTACACAATGGATCATTGTGGCCTATTGGTGAAGCATTAATAAATAGATCTAGTGGAAACATGGTAAAACCCCATGGCTCCAACCTCCAAAAAATTTTGGTTTCAACGATCCCCAAATTTTCAGTTGACTTTGAACCGTGTAGGTTGTTCCAAGGTGCCATGTGACATACCTGATTGGCCCATGTGTGTATAGTCAACAAAATGTGTCACAATGAAATTCAACCATGGCAACATAATTAATTTCCTAGTCAGCACCACATGTCAATCTATGCCTAGTCCAACTGTCATCCATGTACAATCCAAGATCCCCTTTTCCATCCTACCACATCACTGCTAGTTGTTCCACATGTCAGTCTAGAGCTTACCCAATCACTACTAGTTGTCTCATGTGTCACTGTAGAGCCTACCATGTTGGTTTAATAGCACTACCAGATTATTTTTAGTCCAACATGTTAGAACATCCACTTTTTAGTACATATCTCCATGTTAGAAAAACCCCATAAACATCCATACAATTCCATTTAGCGCTTCTTCATGTTTCCATGTGCCAACCTTGTAAACTCCCTTTTTTTGTTTAACAAAAACTTTGGAATGCCCTAAATTTTGCATCTGAAGTCCTTTTGAGGCCATTCAAAAGTTGTTGGAAAGATCTCAACGAGATCTACGTAATGAGAATATTTCTAGTAGATTTTGAAACTATCAATTCTTTAGGGTTATACTTATCCTTCTAGATCAAACCTCCCCACAAAAGGGATTTTTTCCTCCAGAATGTTACAAAATGAATTTAACCTATCTCACTAATTAGATACTCATAATGCCTAAGAAAATTCTATATTGTACAAAATGATGTTATAGGAGGTAATAATTATAACATGGGTGAATATAAGTTTTTACAACTGGTTATGCAAATAGACTACCCATTTATGACCCAACAAGGGTAATGAACCCTCCTTTCTCAGTCGAGTGTCTTTAGGAACTGTCTCTAGAACCGTCTTTAAGATTTTTATTACATGCTCTAGTTTCTCCTCCACTACCTCCTTCTTCGAACTTGGTGATTGTAGAAATTTATTGTAAGTCGTTTGACGAAGTTCTGGGTGGAGTTTCTAACACTTCACATTCCAATGTCCAGTCATGTTGTAATGGGTGTAGTAGTTATTGCACTTTTTCCTCAGCAAAAAGGCCTTCATGATATGTGGGCTTGGAAGGTGTTCTTCTTGTATTACTGCATTTCTAATACACATCATTTTCCTATAAAAAGCATTACTTTTTCAAAAATTTTCCACAAAATGGTTATCTATTCCAAAAAATGGACAAGGAAAAAAATTATATATGCTACCTATTACATTTCCATTATTCATGTAATTTAAAATGACATTGGAATAATCAACATTATACCTTTGAGGACTCATTATTGCAAGTCTTTCGAGGAGATTTCGACTTCACCTTTCTCTCGGATCTCTTGTCATATTTTTCACTTTCGAAGAGTGATGTGTCTTTTATTTTCATATAAGGTTTTGGTAATGGTGTTTATTGATTTTTTGGAGAGCTTATTACTATTTACGTTTGATAGATTTATACTTCACTATAACCCACTCCTGTAAAATTAGGCCTTCCCATAACATTCAATGGTTGAATAATTCCTTAACCATTAACCCCGTGTCCTCTTCCTTGATATCCCATATTTGTTAGAAGTTTCCTACCAACTCCTAAGGAAGTCTTCTTAGAAGATCCATTATAATCATGATCGGAAGGAAATGCATGTGAAAAATCAATACTTGGTTACCTTTATAGGAGTTAGCCAACTACTCAGCCTATCACACTTAGCATGAAGTTGTGGATATATATTTGAGTATGTTAGATTTATTTCCCTCTACATAATTTTTTTCCTCCAAAATTTGAAAAAAGGTACATGAATCATTCTTCCTAAAGTAACAAACTAAATAATCATAACTTTCATACCTTCCATGGATACAATTGGACAAGAAGAAATTGGCTTGACTCATGCTTGAATTTTAGTATTTCTCTTTTGATATGACTTGCATTCATCTTCCTCATCATGGAGTATTTCACCATCAACTTGTTTAGGCTTTAAGGGGCTTCTTAATTCCCCTATGTTGGAGCATTCTCAAAGTTACTCTTCTATAGCTTGAGGCATCACAACTTCTACTTCTCATCTTATACTTCTAGAATATATATTCTCAACTCAACATTCTCCATTTGGATGCACTAATTGATTTTTTCAAGCTCTTAAATCTTCTTGTGCTTCAATCATGTTCCAATAGTTTCACTCAACTGAGGAAATCCTTATTAGACTAGCTCTAACACCACTTTCTATAGACCAAAAGCGTTGATAGATGCAGGTTAAAATTACTTGTGTTTTAAATTATAGTAAATTCACAACATCAATGCGAATTTGAATAGGCATAAAAGAAAATGAGAATCTAGAAGTTAAATAAGAAGGACATGATAACAAAGTTTACCCAATGTTGGGCTACGTATTTGGGCCAGATCAACTGAGCAACCACTCCATTAATTCAAAGAAATCTACAAGATTTATCACCTCAATCCATAACTCATTTTTTCCATGTAGTGTTGCCACCATATTTTAGGAACAGTGTTGTTGATCATGATCTTCCCTCTTTTCAAAATACTTGAAGAGTGTCCACAATCAGCTTAGATTTTTGCTCAACATTTCCTATGTTTCTAAACAAAGCTATATTATCATAGATACTCTGCCCATAAGAACTTCAATACTATTTTTCTTCTCTGCTTCTAAAATTCTAGTGTAGTCATTATGATATGTTCAATCTCATGAAACTAAAACTTTTAACCATAAACACCTTATGGTTTTAAAAAAAATTACAATGCAAATTGGACTCTGCATTTACAATTGTTGCATCATTTATCACCCCAAATATGTCTTGCGACATGCTGGCTATCCCACTTATATAACATATTCATTTCCAACCAAGCTAGAGTCAAACCCAGAGGGTGGAATTTTGTTAGGTTTCTTTTATATTACAGATACTTGAATCAATGTTTCCATATGACGTGGCCCAATAAAAAGTGGATGTGATGGAATGTTGGTAACACTTAAAATAATACTTAATTCCAACATTTTTATCCCCGAAATGTAACCATAACACTTAAAATAATACTTCCCACTGACTTTTAACTTTTTTCATGGCCTATTGATGAAGTCTTGATATGTTGATCTGAGGTTTATATGGTCAAAATGCATGGCTCTAACCTACAAAGGTTTTTTGTTTCAATGATCTAAAAAATTTTGTTGGCCTTCAAACCTTTTGGGTTGTTGCAAGGTGCCACATGGCATGCCTCGATTGGGTCATGTCTGCATAGTCAATAACAAGTGTCACATTCAAACTTAACCATGCCAACACAATAACCTTCCAAGTTATTGCCACTTGTCAACCTGTGACTAGTTCACCCATTAGCCATGTACAATAACACATGTTCTCTACCCATCCTTCCATGTTATGTTACATCTCACCCTAGAGCTTACCATATTAGCTATATCGCCTTGACACATAAGTTTTACAATATTCCATGTTAACATTCCCACATCATTGTGCGTACTATCATGTTAACACAACCACATCAGCATCCATATAGTGCCACATGGTATGCTTGTAGAGTCCCTTTTGTTGTTTAGTGCCAAATTCTGAACACGATAACTTCTTACATCCATACTATGTTTTAGGTCCTTGAAAAGGAGTTGGAGAGCTCTCATTGAGCTCTATTCAATGAGTATGTTTCCATCACATTTTCATACTTTCAATTATGAATGGTTACAAATATCCTTTTGGAAAATTTCCTTAAACCAAAGGGCATAAAAAACCGTTAAAAAATGTATAAACTATGATGTATATTTGCAACTTCTCATGAAATTTTAATAAAAAACACAAGACACAAACCTACTCTGCTATTATGTGGAATTCAATTCACAATTTATAACATCAATCACAAACATGGAATTATAAATAACACACGTGGACACAATATTTTTCTAGGGGAAAGAAATTTGATAAAACTTTCCCAATGCCTTCTTGCACTAGTATGATGAACAAATAGGCATTACAATTACTTTTCTCAACTGAGCACAACTTGTAAGTGAATATCCTATCTCTCTGCTCACTCAAGATCTATGACACAGACTTAGTCAATCTTTTGCTCTGTTTGAGCCCCTATATCTTTTCGTAATTCCTTGAAAAATCAATCCCATATTATTTAGTAATTTCTCTAAAATGGATTATGAAACTCCCAAGGTTGGCCATCTGACTGCAAGCAACACATGTACACTCAAGACTAGTCTTCAAATGATGTTACACTATGTTGGAATCTCCACCACGACTAGGGAAATCAAATTTTCTACATGCACTAGTTATTTTGTGTTGATTTACCATTTAAATTTATGATCATTGAGGTTGAATGAAGTCCCACTATTCAACTAGACTTCCACTATTTCCTCCAATAATTATAACTAGTTTAACTGAAAAAATAAAAATTTGAAATAATTGACCTTGATTGAAAAAAATTAGCAGTCACACATGCTAAACATAACTCTAAATCATATAACTTGAATTGACTGAGCTAGTTGAGCGACAAGATCCATGTCACCTTAGTTAGCTACATCAAAGTTTCCTATTGATGTGGAAATTCAAATTTTCTCAAATAAATAAAGGAAAAATCAAATTGAGAATTTTTTGATGTATTTTCAACACTCCCTCTCAAGAAGAAAGGGATTATCAACCACCCTTATCCTGAAACTATGGAACTTGAAATTCCCTCTTGACAATTAATTTTTCAAAATTTCATCGTATTTTTACTCTATCAAAATTTATTATAGGAACGTTATCCTCCTCTATACACAATCCTGTTGTGATACCAAATATCTATATGCCTAGATCAATCATGAAATCTAGGATTCTCAGAGAGCTTGATGCAACTATGATTATCACAATAGATCAGATTTCGATTCGTCATTTGATGAAACAGTCCCACAAGTATCTTTCTCATCTAGATTGTCTCAAATGGTGCTTGACTTGCAATAATGCATTATACTTCTACAAAGTTGAGTGTCATAGATATTTGCTTCATACTATATTAGCAAACAACTGTGAACCCAACAATAGAAATTGTAGCTAATGTACTCTTTCAGTTTGATGGAATTACTACCTAATATGCATCTATGAAGCCACAAAACTTCACTACCTATGTCCATATGTACCATAGTCCAAACTTGTTAGTGCCTTTGAGGTACCCTAAAACATGCATAGTTGTCTTCCAAAATAATTTGGTTGGCCTAACCATAACTTGGCTTAGCTGGATGACTACATAGAACATATATCTAGTTTTGTATTTACAAGATACATCAGTGAACCCACTAGCTTCCTTTAAATGGTAACATCCACTTCTTCACTTGAAATGGCATCTTCCTTCCTCCAGTTGGTCACTAGATATGTCTCCATGGGTTTATAATTATCCATGTGGAATCTATGTAGTATCACATTTGAATACTTTCCTTGAGACAAAAATAGTTCCCCATCGCCTTTCCATACTTCAAACATGAGGAACTAGTGCATGATACCCATGTTCTTCATTTAAAATTCTCTTAAAAGGTCCTCCTTGAAAGATATGATCAACTACTAATCACTAGTTAAAATAAAATCATCAAAATATAATACAATAATAATAAATTTACCTTTTAACATGATATTATAGAGGTTTTCATCCACTACACTTTTCATGAAGCCCAAACCAGTACCAGATATTTTTCGATCCTAGTGTACTGAGAAAGGGTTGTTTGTTTCATACGCTAAAAGGCTCGCTTGAGTCTGCACATGTGACATTCTTAATAAAAAGTCTCAAAACCTTATGGCTTCTTTATTTACACCTCGTACTCAATAACCCCATTGTGAAATGATGTTCTTGCATCCATCTAGTGGATCTTCCACCCCATCTATGCAATGAGTGAAATATTTGATATAATGGATGACTACCTTGCTATAGGAGAAAATGTCTCCTCATAGTCAATTCCATCAACTTCAGAGTACTCCTTGGCCACAAATATGGCCTTATACTTCTCTATGCTTCCATATACTACATTATTTACCTTGAATATCCATCATGAAAAAATAATTGATTTATATGTTGGTCTTGGGACCACTTATCAAACACTGTACTTGACAATGGATATGTATTCCTCCTGAATTACATAAACCCATATAGGTTTCTCTAATTCTTCCTCAAAAGAGGATGGCTCAATCTCTACAATATTATTCATTAGAGCCATGTAGCCAACATATAGATCAGGTTATTGTCTTTGTCTATGGAAATTTTAAGGAGCTCCCACATTATCCCTCCCAACCTACACAAATATATCATCTTCCCTAGTTCTATGTATGCCTTCTATGGATGGTTTTGCTTTAGTGTTTGTATCCACTCTTTTCTTCTCAAGTTGTGGTTTCTCCACAACTTCTTGAGGATCCTACTTTTAAGATAAAAGCCCATATTCTGGTGGGATCTGAATCTCCCTCTGAGGAGAGCACCACATCTCTTTCTCCTAATCCAATTTTACATCCCTTCACACAACTGTCAGTTTTAGGGATGGAAAGTACACATGGTATTTGTGAGGATATTTTGTGTAACCCACAAATATCCCCAATTATGTTTTCGGCTCAAGCATATTCCTTGATTCTTTTGAGACATGGAAGTAGAAAGAGGCTCCAAAAATCCGAAACTGTGAAACATCCTACTTTCTCCCTGAGAAATCCTCCTCCGGTGAAAAAAGGCCAAGAATTTGATGAGTGTTGGGCCAAGAATAAAGTACATTTTCATCCTATCTTTACCATGAATTTTTATGTAGTTTTATGAATTTTTCCTCATCTTAACAATAAAGGAAAGGAAATTAATGTAAAGTTAGGACAAAACAAACTGATGGTAAAAGGGATGCTTAACAATGGAAAATTGACTTGTTTTATATTTATTTATAGGGAAACAAAGAAGCTGAACTAATGATAACCGGAAGATAGCTGACAAAGAGAAAAAAATGGGATCATGACGGCTCCCATGGGTCGGCGGAAGATGGAAAGGCACATCCACGCTTGAAGAACTCAAACGATAGCCATGAGGAGTAGGCTCCTGTATGGAAAATATCCGTTACAACTGTTGAAATATCCTTTAAAAGGCCAAATACGAACAAGATAGATAGATCTGAATAAAGATTTTCTTCTGTAATAGATGTATTGGGACATAATTGTCCAGTTGTCTTAATGTATTAATCTTCAGCTTAATAAATATTTCGGCGTTTTTGAATAGTCAAGCTCTGAGTTTTCCTTAGCGGTAGACTTCTGGTGGGTTTGGGACCAGCCCTAAGAGTTTATTCGCTAATCTTTGTGCTATACATTCAATTACAGAACTTACATTCAGTCATCTAATTCATTTCTTGAGATATCATTTAATTGTTTGAATTGTGAACATAAGATGCTACAGCTTTATCTTTCATTAGAATAGTTCATCATTCATGCTTTCTTGCTTACAGTCACTATTTTCATAATTTTTTATATGCTTCGATCATCTTCGAATGATTTTATACACGTTTCATTAGTTTTAGCATGACTGTTGTTCAATTCTATATATAGTTAAATTCGATCTTTTGATTATTACTGCGAGGTGTCTAGTTTCTTTTTGATTCAGAGAGATTTCATATATTAGTTTAAAAGAGAATTCCATTGCAAAATTTAGATAAATAACTTTTTGTTCAATTTATTCAAGTTGTTGTTCAATTCATCATAGTATGTTGTGCTATCGTAGTTTTCTCTTTTCGGCACTTACTTAGACGGAATAGTCAAAATAATTCTATAATCCCCTTTCACTTTGATTGAACTTAGAGAATTAGTCTTCCTTATGGTAACTTAGGGTATTTTTCCTTTGATATCACTTGCATATATTGTGTTCACACTCTTGAAATAACAAGACTTGCCCTGGGTTGATAATTGAATGAGAAGCATTGAATTTGGCCGTAACGGTCACCTTTATGACCCAACATTTTTGGCGTCATTGCCAGGGGGAGTGTTTAAGAGTCATGTCCTTTATTTATTTTTTATTTTGCTATGAAGAATTGGGTATTGAAAATGAGAGGTAAGAACCTGCGTACCGGAAAGAAAAACACTTGCCCTCCATCCTAATTCTCAGCAATTGTGCAAAGGCTAGTATGATAGGTCTTCTTGTTTTATGATTAGGAAGAAAAAGATAGAAACAAATCAAAATCACCCACTTATATCCATGAAACCCAAAGGACCAATGATCCTTGGCAGAATAACATATATAAATGAAATCATTAAGAAGGTTGAATCTTAGGCATCCGTAGGACCGAGAACCATTCCTAGTCAAATACCTACTACACTCCCTCAGGAAACAACCTCACCATATCTAGCCCATGCCTAGATTCATAGTTAAACATAAGGGTCTGAACAAAGCCTTCAGACTGTTGATCACGTAAGTATTGATCCTTGGAGAGAGGAAGTTTCTTGTAATTGACAGGAAGGGGAAGGAGAAACCAGCAATGTAGTACAGGTAAAAACTCCAGAGCCTGGATCCCCTGAGAAGGTTATCGAAACAAAGGCACTTGGTATCCAAAATTGAGGAAGTGTTGTAAGGCTTCCTCCACATCCACTCCCTAATTCCACTAATATTATTCCTCCAGAACAAGAAATCCTCGAAGATTATTGGAATATATTTGATCTAATGGCAAACAATAAGAACCAAAATCAGAGGCATACATCAACATTAGAGTATCCCATTGTTGGTCATGCTGCAAATGCACCTATGAAAGCTATTCCCTTACAAAAAATCCCCACCTTCCATGGGTTGACCTCAGAAGATCTTGATTCATTTTTATTTGAATTCGATGTCTTATGTAGGGGATATGACTACACCACTGACCCTCAGAAACTGAAATTATTTCCCTCTACCTTGAAGGGGACAACATTACATTGGTTCATGGGGCTCAGTGGAGGAATCATTAATAATTCGGAGCAAATCAAGAATAATTTTCTTAATAAATATCAAGACTATTGACAGACTCGAGAATTAAAAGATGAAATCTTCAATATGTTTCCAAAAGACAATGAGACATTAGAAGAATACATCAAAATATTTCAATATAACTTATAAAGGTCTCCATATACTACACTATTCAAAGACACATTAAAAGAAACAAAAGAAGAATGGGTTGAAACACTTAAAATAATGGGAAAAGGGGACATCTACCAAGGAGAATATGATGATATTATTTCACTGTGTATCAGGTGTTCTTGGGGTAGTACGCAAAGTAGGCCAATCAGGGGAGACTCGGCTACAAGGGATCCTAAGAAGTCCAGTGGTAACGTGACCAGAGAAGAATTTGATAATATTTTAGAGGATTTCAAAACTGACATCTTGGGAACCTTGACAACATAGCTAGATGTCCTGCAAGCCAAGCAGAAGAAAGCTATAACAGAACAAAACTTGGCCATATTTTTCCCACGCTATCGGAAGAAGCACAACCAAAGGGAATGTCCATTATACATCATTTGAACATGCACTATTTTCACCAAGGACCATGCCATGGACCATTGCCCTTCACTTTCGTGGATGAAGGCATTTTTTAAAGAAGCAGAAGAATAGACAGAACTAATCTATCTAATGAACCAGCATCGAAAATTGCAAGCATGATTAGGTATGCTACAAGACCTACCTTAGTTCTTTTCTTCTCAGTGGTTTAACAAGCAAAACCCTGCAATAGCTTGGCAGAACCAATCACGTTTTGTTTACATGGCCATCTAAATAATTTCCTATGCTGCCTTGGCCAGCACAACCCTCTTCAGGAAATAATTGGCCAAGTTTTCCTTGTTCTCCCCCTTATTGGAAAAACAATCCCTATAAAACCTAGTGGCTGGCCTCCCCTTCACAAACCACAAATTGGCCTCAGAACTAGCAGCAACCTCTAGGAATGACTAACCTACCGATGGGGACAAGAGTTAAAAATCAATCTACATTAACATCTCCATACCCAATCTAGCACAACCCTTAGCCTATCATATGGCCTCAATTTTTCGCTCAACCCAATCCTAATCCTAACAAAATATCAGTTCAGCTAATTTAGATTATAGAAAACCAAAACCCCGAAACTAAGAAAAAGTAATGCAATGAACTAAGGCGGAGATCCAGATGTGTTATTTCACCAGCAGAAGGTACGACCCTGCCACAACTTGAATCTAGAACTCTGACAGAGTTTATACAAACAACTATGACTGAAATAGAGGTAGATAAAGGAAGGGAAACATTTGATCAAGGGAAGCCTGAAAACCTTATGATTTCTCCCCCTCCATTCCCTGAAAAATTAACACTTCCTAGACCAATAATCTCTCCAAATTTCGATATCCTAGGGGAATTAAAGAACATTTTCATTAAAATTCCTCTTTTGTAGGCTATAGAAGACATTCCCATCCATGCCAAGATGATTAAAGAACCGTGTGGAGAAAAACAGGCCAGGAAAGCAAAAACTGTACCCACTGTTCATGTGGTAGGGGCACTATCTGACTTACTGTTGGGTAAGAAAACACCCGTGAAATTTGAGGATCCATGGAACCCCATAGTAACTGTGAAAAAATCTGGCCACTCCTTTCCAAACACATTGGTTGACGTAGGGGTGGCCATTAACATATTAACTATAGAGACCTGCGAGAAGTTAGGGATAACAACATTAGAACCCACGTGTACTTTGTTGGAACTTGCTGACAGATCTGTTATCAAACCAAAAGGAATATTACAAGACATCCTAGTTTCTGTGGACTCATGGGAGTATCCAACTGAATTTTTAGTTATTAACCTAAAAATTATAATGGATGGACACCCCTTGATACTTGGTGGACCTTGGTTGGCAATAGCTGATGATTACATAGGATTCCAGACAGGCAACATGACCATTTCTAGAGGAGATTCCATAAAAAAAATTATCATTTACCCACCTACAAAACCAAGTCTACCCACGATAAATGTTCAGAGACATCCACATGCATATTGGGAACAAAATATCTGTTCACCGCTGACAATAGTTGAAGCTCTTGAATTCAAAGATCAAACTAAACATGATGTAATCAATAACTTCATGAATCAACCATCTATGACTAGAAACTTAAAATTCCAAATGTCAAAACAGTTCTTGAAAATGAACCACAATAAGACCCCTTGGCAGACATTCATAATCAACACATACCCACAATCACTGTGCGCAATAGCATACCAATCTAAATTGAGCTAGGGAAAGTTTTAAATATCAATGGAAGTCTGGATAGTGACCAAAAGCAAAAGCTCATAAAGGTTCTACAGAAGTATCAGGGAGCATTTTCTCGGGACTAACTAGAGATGAAGGGTATAGACCCTTAGCTATGCACACATCACATCTATACTGACAAGGAGGCTCGACCTATTGGGAAACCTAAATGAAGGCTAAACCCACATATAAAAACATTGTAAAAGATGAATTGCAAAAGCTACTGGATGTAAAATTCATTTATCCTATCTTAGACAACAAATGGGTCTCTCCCCTAGTAGTCGTTCCTAAGAATAAGGGGAAATGGAGAATCTATGTGGATTATAGAGAAATGAATAAAGAAACACAAAAGGACCACTTCCCCCTTCCTTTCATTGACCAACTCCTTGATACATTGGCAGAGAAATGGTTATTTTCCTTTTTTGACAGGTTCAACAGTTACAACCAAATCTAGATAGCCCCCGAAGACTAGGATTAAAAAATGTTTACCTACCCATGGGATACATTTTCCTACAGGGTATTAAAATTTGGACTATGAAATGCCCTAGCAACCTTCCAAAGATCCATACTCAGCATTGTTTCTGATTTAATAAATGAAGGGCTTGAAATTTATATGGACGACTTTACCCCATATGGATATGACTTTGATCAAGCACTAGAAACACTAGAATAGGTATTGGAATGATGTATTGCTACCAGATTATGTTTAAGAAATGAAAAATGCCACATGATGATGACCGAAGGAGTAATCCTAGGACACAACATCTATGCAGCTGGAATACAGGTAGACCCAACAAAAATAGAAGTAATCCTTTTATTAGGCACACCTTGTACACAGACAAACGTACGTTGTTTTCATGATATGCAGGGTATTATTGCAGGTTTATAAATAATTTTTCACAAATCACTGCACCCTTGTATGCATTAACTGGAAATGTTGAATTCCATTAGTCTGACAAATGTGACACTGCTTTTACATATTTAAAGAAACTGGTCTCGACAGCTCCAATTTTACACGGTCCTAACTGGAAGCTGCCCTTTCACATTTCTTCGGATGCATCAGACATAGCGATAGGGGTAGTTCTAGGTCAAGAAGAAGACAAAAAGCCCTATGCTATTTATTATATTAGAATAAATCTCACTCCTTCTGAATTAAACTATACAGTGACTAAAAAGAGTTCTTGGCTATCATTTTTGCTGTCAATAAATTTAGACATTATATAACTGGCTATCAAGTAAGCATGTATACTGATCACTCTGCCATTAGATATCTAGCCAATAAACCAATTACAAATGCGAGAATAACTCGTTGGTTGCTGCTTTTGCAAGAATTTTATATAGCTATTAAAGACCATCCAGGGAAGGAGAATGTGGTGGCAGACTTCCTATCTAGAGTTCCCAAAACAAATGATACACTAGCGGTCGACGATCAGTTTCCCGACAAACATATGTTCGTGGTAGCAGTAAAAAAACCATGGTACGCAGATGTATCAAACTACCTGGCAGTAGGAAAGTTTCCCAGACATCTAACATCAAGGTAACAGAAGCTGATTGTTCAATGCAGTGCTAGATTCTCCTTGATTGATGGTTACCTATTTCATATAGGAGCTGATATGCGTATATGCAGATGCATCTGGGAAGACGATATTTATGACATTCTACGGGCCTGTCATGATGAACCTTGTGGTGGCCATTTTGCAGATCGTAGAATGGGGCACAAAGTATTGCAATTGGGTTATTATTGGCCTACGATTTTTAAGGATGCAAAAAAATATGTCTAAGCCTGCGATGGTTGCCAAAGAATGGTCCGCCTGGGCCAAGATGATGAAATTCCATTACAACCACAATTGTTAGTAGAACCATTCGAACGATGGGAACTGGACTTCATTGGGCTATTCAACCTACCATAAAATTAGAAAATATACATACTAGTTGGTACAGAGTACATAAAAAGGTGGGTAGAAACACTGGCCTTATCAAGAGCTACAAAAGAAATTGGGATTAATTTTATTTTTGAGCTATTTGTGTGATATGGCTTAGCACGGGAAGTGATAACTGATGGAGGGGCACAGTTTGTGGGTAATAAAATTACATCCACCCTGAAGAATCCCGATATCATCCATAGAGTCACGTCTCCCTACCACCCATAGGAAAATGGGCAGGTTGAAAGTACCATGAAAGTCCTTGAGTCAATTCTCACTAAAATAGTATCAACACATCGTCGGTACTGGGCTACTAAACTACCAGAGGCCTTGTGGGCTTACTGCACAACATGGAGAAACACCACTGGATATTCCCCGTATCATTTGGTATTTCAAAGAGAGCCTATTTTTCCTATCGAATTCGAAATAAAGACTCTAAGGAAAGCCCAAGAGGTAGGGCTGGACTTGACAGAGGCCCAGATTAGAAGACTCCAGGAAATAAATGAATTAGATGAAATACGACCACTGGATCTGTAACACATTGCAATCATCCAACAACAACAAGCTAATTGGCATTACAACCTCATAAAAAATAAGACATTCCAGAGAGGATATTGGGCGCTTCTCTATGACTCCAGATTCCAAGATTTTGAGGCAGGTTACAGACAAGGTGGTTTGATCCATACGAAATTCAGGAAGTACACAAAAATGGTACCCTCACCTTCACCACCATAGATAGTTCTGATTCTACATTTCGAGTCAACAGGCACAGAGTGCGCCTCTATCACAAACCTCTTACAAGGGAGTCTTTCTGCCAGCAGGTACACAACGATCCCACTATCCAAATTTTAGCAGAAAGGGGTGATAACCCCACAACTTTAAGCACATGAGAGCTTGCAACTTCCTTTTGTAAATATTGTACATAATTTCTCTGCAATTTTTTGTTTCTTATTGTACATTCTTCATACTTACACTCATATCCTTCTCCTTCATCGTCCTTTTTGTTGTTTATTATTTTTGTTGTTCAAATCTTTGAATGGCTACTGTTCAATCCAATTGAACATCTGATGTTCAATCAGATTACACAGCCATGTATTTTTCATTTTTATTTTTGCTGTTCAAATCTTTGAATCGATGTTGTTCAATCCAATTGAACAACTGATGTTCAATCGGATTCAACAACCACATCTTTTGCATTTTTATTATTACTATTCAAATCTTTGAACAACTACTGTTCAATAAATTAAACAGCTATTGTTCAATCGGATTGAACAATCGTTTCTTTTGAATATTTATTATTGTTGTTCAATCCAATTGAACAATTATTGTTCAATCAGATTAAACAGCCATGTCTTTTGTATTTTTATTATTGTTGTTAAAATCTTTGAACGGTTGCAGTTCAATCCAATTGAACAATTGTCATTCAGTGGGATTAAATAGTCGTGTCCTTTTGATTTTTTATTTATTGATGTTCGAATCTTTGAACAGTTGTTGTTCAATCAAATTGAACAGTCATGTGTCGTTTTTTCGATTTTGTTCAGTCGGATTGAATAGCAATGTGTCATTTTTGCTGTTCAATCAGATTGAACATTTGATTTCTTTCCTTTTTCTTAAGCATTATCCTTATTCCTCTTTTATGATCTCTTCTCACAAAACCCAATCCTCATCCCACACCCTAACTTTAAAGGACATTTCTAGGTAGGAATTGGAACTTGGAAGGGAGAAAAGAAGTAATATTACTAATATGATGATCCTTTGGAACATTAATTGAAATCTCTACTTCAAAAGCTGACATGGTACATCTATGCAATGAAGGGCTAGACATCTCCCACTCAAACATGTTATCACACAATTCATAGTCTTATAACGGTATATCTTTCTACACTCTCAAGTAGTATCTCCCTTTTGAATTAAAGATTTATGAATAAGGAGTATTAATTGTATTGGCATTCTTTTTACTTCTCACACCATCCCTAACTCTTAAGGAGTTAATTTCCTCCTCTCATGTATAGAGAATAAATATTATGTTTACATGCAAAAATAAAATAAAAGAGATAATAGGGGGTCTCGTCACAAGCCAACCTACCATGATCATAAGGGTTTAGCAGGTGACATGCCCACAATGGCCAACACACCAGGGTAGTCACCTTCTCGATAGCTCCAACTACTTGAAGGACAGGAGGTCTCATCACGAGCCGACCTGATCACTCTGTTACAATCCTAGTGAATGGCATTGTGACTATCTGGCCACCACACTAGCATAGTAGTCTCTTCATAAAACAAAGAAAAATGCCTACTTTTCAAAAAGAAGTATTATGCCTATATGAAAAATTTTAAGAGAGAATAGGGGGTCTCATCACAAGCTAGCCTATGATGATCATAAGGGTTTAGCAGGTGAGATGCCCACAATGGCCCACACACCCGGGTAATGACCTTCTCGACAACTCCAACTGCTTAAGGACAATAGGTCTCATCATGAGCCGCCCTGATAACTCTATTATAACTCTAGTGAGTGGCACCTTGACTATATGGCCACCACACCAGCATGATGATCTCTCCATAAAATTGGAAAAATATCTACTTTTACATAGAGCATTCTGGCTCATTTTTCGGGTTAAAATAGCAACCCTATCGAGGCTATGAACAACTGCTGGTAGTAGTGGCTCTGCTTGTGGTATGAGCGTATTTTTCTAACAATATCCAATTACTCTTATATATACCTTATCTCCTATTTTCATCCATTTCCAAGATAAATGCACTACTCGAATAAGTGATAATACTATTTACCTGCATAAGTAACTATGAATGAACTATTCTTTCATGTTTGAATTACGGGATGATGACACCAATCATTATCCATCACTATTATGCTTCCATCATACCATACCATTAAATAAGGATATCCTGTCATAATAATTGTTGTATTTATTTCTCCACTTCTTTGGTCATTTCCACATGAGATACACTTATGATAAATTCCAATTTTGACCTTTGCACTGCATGCATTCATAATTGTTGCTATCACTCCTCTTTTCTTGAGCTCTAAGGCCATGGACACCGTTCTCTCGTACAAACTGTGATTACTGATTTCTGACATTTTCCCTCGTATGCATTCATGAATGATTCAATCTCTCTTGTACTTAAGGACGTGGTGCACTTATTTCGAGAGAGGGGGTGTAAATATCGATAAATATTAAGCATGCGAATCACCTACGAAAATTCCTTTGGATACGCTGCTAAGACCAAAAGATCAATGTAATTACGATATGAAGTTACATACATTTACGACAGAAGGCTGTAGTTTTTTTTTCTCTCGCATGCAGTGTTTATTCTAACCAATGGGGCTGAAAGAAATGTAGACAGAGGGAGAAATTAGCTCAAATAACACATCAGCCATGGGAGGAAACTCTCTCTGAAATGAACCTATGACCTTCTCAATCTTAGACACATCTTGCACCATTCTTCAGCAAGTTGGCTAGTTTCCATACTTACAAAAATTGCAGTGGGTTGACACAGAAATAGCAGTTAAATTCCTGCAGAACCTACAAGAGGGACATACTAGACTCGGAGGAAGGATATACCAGTCACAGAGGATATCATCGCTGAAGTCTCTAGAATACCAGCATAGGGAGAAAGAAGGACTGAAAAATACCTTCTTCTATGAGAGGCAATCACAACATACCAAGATTCAGGAGAACCATTGGAACAGAAGCGAAAGGGTATCAACCCTACGTCCCTACAACAACCTTGGCAAGAATTGGCAGCATTCATGAAAAGATTCATCACATGCGATGGACGTCAAGAGGTGGTAAAACCCCGCCAAATCAAATTGTTAGCTGTTCCTAAACAAAAAAATTTAGTTAATCTACCTTATTTTTGGAATTCTGTATTACATGACACTATTGTTCGAATTAAAAAGGCTAAAAAACCCCAAGCAGTTGTCGACCACCATGGCTTAATCAAGTGAATTATCATTCATGAGCTAGGAAAACATCAGACATCCTGGGACAACTTTTTTAACCCTACCATGCATTCCCCTAAGGAAAACCCTGTCAGAACATAAATTGAGCTTCCTAGAATAAAAATACCTAGGATAGCAAGAGGGAAAAGGACCTATGCTTCAACTTCAAAACTAGAGAAGTGAAGATGGTCTGAAAGACTGCAATTATGGCAAGACACCTCAGAATTTCCGGATGAGGGAGTTCCATCCCATACACCACCTTCAAGCCCTCAAAACATACCTTTATAAGACAATGAAGAAGACATGGCTTGAGTGCTGGAGAAAATGAGGGCATCCTATGAAATTAGAAGCCCATCTAAGCAAGATCAGGAGCAAGAGGATGTTGGAAATGTTGTCATTGATGGAAAAGGTAAAGACAGGAGAAACACCTAAACTATCCATGAGGTAAAAGAGACAGAGAGGTAGCAGAGGAAGCAGAAGCAACAGAGGAATTAGAGACAGGGAAGTGGAGTTGAAAGGGCCTGAAGGAGAGTAATATAGAGGTTTATTTATGAATTAGGGGTCTAATACAGTTTACAGATGAATTATTGAGTAATTATTCATTAATTGAGTTTGTATGGCATAGACATTGATTGAAGACTAAAACCCTATGGTAAAGACTTAATATGCTTGGGGATGAGTTAGAGCATTGCTTAAATGGAAAAGGTGATGGAAAAGGACAACAACAAAAGACAAGAATGAATTGAAGTAGAGTTTTCCAAACGACAGAATAGATTGTTCTCTTGTTTTCATGAACAAGAGGGTTTTGTATGTAATTTCAATTAGTATAAATGAATAATTTGTTTAGTGGCTCTGAGGAGATGAGAGAATTGATATAAGTCTACTTCCATATTATTCAAAAGGATCGATCCTCCAAGAGAAAGCAGAACTATACTATACCTGTATATTTATTGTGAAAGCGGGAGTTAGACCTTCAAAGTTTGTGAACATTGAGAACCCTGTGCAAAAGGGTAGATTTGTAATTCTGTGCACGATCGAGCAAACCGATGTGAGTTCTTAAATAAGGGCTTATATATGTATCAATATTAGATGCGCTCTGAAATGTTAGCCCCTGTATGGAGAGGCTTTCTCAGAGTCCCAGTGTGAGTGTTACGGAGCGGAATGCAATGAATATTACAGCATAATGGAATACGAATGCAGTAAGGATGTAAAGGACCAGAACCTCGAAGCGGAATATTTATATATATAACAAAAGGAGCGAAGTATTAGAAGCAGAACTCGGAATACGAAACTCTGACTAATGAACAGTAAAAACGGGTTGGCATTAGTAACCGGATCACGGAAGGACGTGGAACCTTGAGCGAAGGTGAGGAACCACAAGGTGTGAACAGTCATGATAGAACCTAGAGTATAGGGCCGGAACCACGAAAGAGGAACAGTGGACGCGGTTTAGAGCGAACTGGTGGTTTTCATCGGACCACCTTCGACGAGCAAGCGGTTTTCAAGAAATCACAGCGATTCCATAGATCAGCTGACACGTGGCATACGGAGGGACCCCAAAACCACTCTCACTGCGCGCTATCGCGCGTTATTGTTCGCGCATATTCACCGAGTGATATCCATCTGATCAAATGAGGCGGCGCGACATGATAACAACCGTCGGATGGAGACAACCCTTAAATTTTGGGCCCAGTCCATCACGCAACTATTGAATATTAACCCTCGTGCAAGTTAACCACGCGATTTCCATTGGATCAGAGGTTGAAAAGGAGATGAATTATCCACCGTTGGATCATGAATAAAGTTTTAAGGTGTCTAACAAGGTATGGGTCAGCGTTTAATTGTTGATTATTAAATAATCAGAATACAAATATGCGGGCTAGCGTGGGTTAAGTGGCGATGACGAAAGGAGAATAAGCATTAATATTATGATTGGGTGCTAAAAGCCACGGTTTATTAATAGTTTTAATGTTTGAATCGGGGAATATGCATACATGACGATATATATTTATATGCTGTGCTAAAGTCGAAACCTATATGAAATGAGATTGGGTTTATTACAAGAGCCTGCAAGAATGAAAGAGCTAGAGACAGCAGCAGAAAAATGGTACAGGGAAAAAGATGAATTGAAATTGTAATGTGAGTTTCAAACCATTATGTTTAAACTCATATATGAACAGAGAATGTAGAGAGGTAGCCAGAGAACAAATATGGTAATGAACAGACATCGCCCAGATTCATATGTATTTGAGAATAAAATCTGAAAAGCAGTTATATATGTAGCTGGTGCACACAAGTATAGTGAACAGATGAATAGACACTGAGGTGAACCAAAATATACAGAACAGTCACTCAACAACAACAGAAAAGACCAATCCAGTAAAGCCAAAGTCTAGAAAAGGAGATGAGTGGTATTAAAATGTGTAACTGATAATGTAAATATTTTTTGTTTATATTGTTTGTGATGCAAAGGCAAGTATCCTAAGGAAAAGAAAAATCCCACTGTAGCATGGAAATTTGTACATATTATTATAATTTTAAATTGAGTTGGTTAAAGGAATAAGAAGACAGAAGTCAAAAAGTTAGGACTATTCACTTCAAATTCCTCGAGGAATGTAAAAAGTCATGTGAGGAAATCTATATATAATATTACATTGATATGCACAAAGAAGGTTAGAGAGAGTAAGGATAGAGAATGAAAAGCATAGAAGATTGAGGTAGAGAAGATAAGGAAGAGAGGAGCAGAAAGAGATGCTACTAAACAGAGCTGATATATGAAGTAAATAAGCAAACATTTCTTGTGATAAATTTAGGAAGTTGGAGCTTGCCTATCAAGTTGAAGCTTGATAGTTGTCAGTTGTAGTTGACTGAGGTTGGAGCCTCCTGTAGGTTGGTGCCTGCAGAAAAATTGAAGGGAATTGGAGCTTCCTTGCAAGTTGTAGCTTGCAGAATTGATGTTGGAGCCTCCTGTAGGTTGGAGCCTGCAGAAAAACAGTGGTGAGAGGGAGTTGGAGCTTGCCTTTGCATCACAACAATAATAAAATGTGGTTCTCTCCCTTCATGGGTTTCCAATTATATCAGTTGTCTCTATCTGTGTTGCCTGTGTGCTGATATGATCTACCAAATCCGCTTAATGTTTATTGCTCTCATAATAAGTTTAATGTCACAATAATTTAATACTTGTTGCAACATATTAAGACTGTTCATATACTAAGGTTGAATACAAAAGTAAGCTGTAAATAAGTTGATGAAAATTTACAAATCTCATGTATGTATTTAACTGATTCACCCCCCCCCCCCCCTCTCAGTTCAACTAAGAATTCAACAATTGGTATCAGAGCCGATTGCTTTGTACCAGTTTAACAACTGAAAGGAGATTCTAGGTTCTCAGGATGGCTAGTAAAGAAGGATGCTCAACCAATAAATCCCCTTTCTTTACAGGTGCAAATTATGCCTTCTGGAAAATCAGGATGAGGGCATACATAATGTCTCTAGGAATAGAATTTTGAGGTGCTGTGGAATTAGGATATGCCCCAAAGACACCTGACTCAGAGAAAGAATCCAAACAAGATTGTGTAGCTAACACAAAAGCCATGAATGCCATCTTGAATGGATTGTGTGAAGCAGAGTTTATCAAAGTAATGCACAAAGACACTTCCAAAGAGATGTGGGATACTCTGGAGAACATCCATGAGGGAGACAAGAAAGTAAAGACTACCAAAATTCATGTCTATAGAGCCCAGTTTGAGAACTTAAACATGAATGATGACGAAGAAATTGACAGTTTCTTCCTAAAAGTTGCATAAATTGTTAACAATATGAAAGCTCTTGGAGAAACCATGCCAGAAAGTATAATTGTGAAAAATATTCTAAGATCTCTTCCATCCAGGTTTAATACCAAGGTGTCTGCAATAGAAGAAATTGTTGATTGGGAGACCTTGACCATGAACAAGCTACTTGGAAATTTAACAGAATACGAGATGAGGCTCCCACAGAAGAGGCCAAGTATGAGGGAGGCAACCTTTAAAATAGAAAATAATAAAGAATAAGAGGAAGACATACGCTCTTGCTCGGATGAAGAAGAGGAAATTTTTTTCAAGAAATTGGATAGAGGCTCAGGTAAATACAAAGGTAAAATTCCTTTCAAATGCTTTAACTGTGGAAGAGTTGGACACTATGCTGCTAAGTGTCCTCACAAGAAAGTAAGGAATCAGGCTCAAGAGTTAGATAAAAATACATCAAAGAACTGGCAGAAAGGAAATAAATTCAGCAGCAAATCCTTCTATGATCAACAAGACAGCAGTACATCTGAAGATCCAGATGAACTCTCAAGGGAAGATGGAACCTCTAAATTTTTATTTATGGCTATAGAAGAACTTGAAGGTCTCCTGCTAGAAGATGAAGAAGAAGAAGGTGAAGTCGACCTTGAGGGGGAGCTAAGAAGTGCTCTGGAAGAGATTGATAGACTCAAGCTGAAATGCATAAAAAAAAAGGACATTCTCCTCAAGTATGTACGAGAAGAACAGAATTCAGAAGTCCTTATGCAGCTAAAGATACAGCTTGAAGAAGCCAAGAAGATAGAGGACATGTTACTTAGGCAAATCAAGGAGAAAAATGAAGAACAAGAGAAGTTGGAAGAAGAAGTAGTATGCTCAAAGGAAAGTGGTTATAAATTCTTCTCAAACAACAAGCTCTAGTAAGTTGAATGAAATTCTGGTTGCTCAAAGATCTCCTATGATAAAAACTGGAATAGGCTATGAAGGAGAATCAAGTAAAAGCAAAGAAAAGGAAAACATAGAGATTATTTTTGTAAAAGCAAAGAAGAATGATGAAGCATCTCAAACAATTCCTACAAAAGAAGAAACTTGTAATGAGGAAGACAGAGATCAGAAGAAACCACTAGTAGCAAAGAATGTAATAAATACTAAGACCCCTGATTATGTCAAATTTGAAAGCCATCAAAGGAGATTCTTCCCTCCTATGAAGAATGCCACTTGTTATGTCTGCCACAAGCAGGGACACATTGCTACATATTGTCATGCAAGGAGGTGTAATTTAAACCAACAAAATATGCAAACAGTGAAGAGACTGTCTCAAACAAACAAATGG
This sequence comes from Pinus albicaulis, assembly GCA_034641835.2. Classification (NCBI taxonomy): domain Eukaryota; kingdom Viridiplantae; phylum Streptophyta; class Pinopsida; order Pinales; family Pinaceae; genus Pinus; species Pinus albicaulis. The sequence goes on along the minus strand of CM076582.1, from coordinate 841,335,395 downwards.
AGAAAACAACCTTACATTAGGTATGCAAATAATTTCTATGGTTATTTTTTTTTATTGTAAGAAATTTGGCCATAAAATTATTGAATGTAGAATGTATGGAAAAATATTGATGTTCAACACCTCAAGGAGGTTTATGAATCAAAGAAATTTTGTTCATACTCACAATTCTGCAAAAACTATGATCAAATGTTGTATATGCAATCAATTTGGGCATATGCCTTCCAAATTTCCTCTGAAAGGATGTGATTCATCATCTCACAAAAGATACCAAACAAAAGGATGCCTCTAGTGGAAAAAGAAGGAGAATAAGTGTGACCTGGCTCTAACTGCTCAAGATCTGAAAAGCCAATGGTATCTGGACAGTGGCTACTCAAAACATATGACTGGAGATATGAGTAAATTTATAACCTTTGATGAAAAGAAAACTGGTAATGTTACTTTTGGCAATGATAAATCAGGAAAAATTAAGGGAAAGGGCTTAGTCTGCTTAGATAATGGAAGACGTAAGGCCCAAGATGTACTATTTGTAGATGGGCTGAAGGAAAATTTGCTGAGTGTCAGTCAAATGTGTGATAAAGGCTACAAAGTTCTTTTCAGAGCACAAGACTATGAAGTCAGATAAAGCACCACAGGTAAGACTCTACTCAAAGGTATTCGAACAGAGAGCAATGTTTACATCATGAAAGAGGAATATTAAGCATGTCATCTTAGCAAACTTGAGGAGTCATGGTTATGGCATAGGAGATTGGGACATCTCAGCTTCGATCATATCATCAGACTGAGCAAAAAGAAAGCGGTCAGAGACATGCCAGAAATAAAAAGGCCTTCTAATACCATATGCAAATATTGTCAATTGGGTAAAAAAACTCATACATCATTTAAGGCCAAAGATGAGTTATCAACATGTAGACCACTCCAGCTTGTGCACAAGGATCTATGTGGACCTGCAAGAACTAAAACGCCAAGTGGAGAATCCTACTTCATGCTAATAATTGATGATTTCTCCAAAATGACATGGGTTGCATTTCTCAAGAATAAATCGGAAGCTCTGGAAAAATTCAAAATATTCAAAGACTTCGCAGAAAATCAGACAGGATGCAAGCTGAAATGCATCAGATCAGACAGAGGAGGTGAATTCATTGATTATGACTTTGCAGACCTATGCAATGAACATGGCATAAAGCAACAATTTACTATTGCAGGGACACCTCAGTAGAATGGAGTAGCAGAGAGACAAAATAGGTCTGTACAGCAAATAGCCAGAGCCATGATGCAAGAGAGTAATATTCCTCAAACCTTCTGGGCAGAAGCGGTACACACAGCAGTGCATATCCTTAATAAAGCTCACTTAAGGCCAAGAAGTGACAAGACTCCCTATGAACTATGGCATGGAAAGCTAGCTTCAATCAAACATTTTAGAATTTTTGGAAGCAAGTGTTATATAAAGAATAATGATGAAAATCTTGGGAAATTTGATGCGAAGCGGATGAAGGGATTTTTTCTAGGATATGCTCCCCAAAGAGAAGTAAAGGAGTCTGAAGTGTGTTGACGGGGGAAAATTTGTCCAGGCCAACGGTAGGGGATCTTCCCCGGTAGAAAGTCCCAATTAGACCTTGAACCGTTTGGAGTAGGGATCCCGTCCGGGGTGTGGGTCCGGCTACTGCTTAAGACGCCTTCCCTTAGGTCTCAAAAGAACCTGATTGAACCAGCGGACATACACTTATTCACGTGATACAGAATACAGGATTGATGTATTAGACCCGAATCAAACACTATGCGTAGCAAGATTATGAATAAAGCATGTACACCTCAAGAGATGTCGTTAGCAACACATCTTTTGGGGTAATGCTTATAAGGTATTCTGACCACAAAAGGAATAGTCCTTTATGATGAGATATCCTTTTACTTCTGAAAGATGAAACGAAATGCTAACAAAATAGTTCATTAACATTCATTATTAGAACAGATGATAAAATAAACATCATTGATACAACACAGATAGCCATGACGCATAAATGATGACATAAAGGGTGCAGCTTCATTAATCATAGGATGTTCTGAAACTGTACAAGGAATACACACAGTGTTTGCACAACAAAACACATCATAACCATAGGGTGTTTTAACAAGTATCTCTATATTCAGATGCGTAAGGGTACAATCCTTCAATACAATGCCATGTAGTTCTTCAATTTCCAAAAGGAAAAAGCCCCCTTTTACAAGCTCCCGAAGGAGTATTTATAATACGAAAACTGCTCGTTGGGCTTCCTTGACTGTTCACCTTCCTGGCCGTTGGGTTGCCTTGCGACCCATTCCTTTTGCGACTTGCGACCTGGGCTTTCGTTGCGACTGTGACACCGAAACATCGTTGCGACTGCGACACAGGCTTACTTGGGTGCGGCTGCGACTGAAATTTGTCGTTGCGACTACGGGGTTTTATATTTTACTTTTGTCTTTCAAAGATACCATGCTGGCTCAACCTTATTTGTGTGAGACGGACAGCCTCTAACATTACGACGGGGTTATTACCGCATTACGAAATTGCATGAAATGATATATTACGAGCTAAAATCAGTTGGACCCCTGTGTGGTCAAATGTTGCGCCATTTTGTCATCGGGAAGAATGGCTCAAATGGGTTTTCTTCTTTGTCCTTTCTCTGGCCCTGTATTGCAACTGGGTAGCAACACCCTGGCTTCTTGATCTGGCATCAGGGATATTCAACCAGGGAAGTAAGCCGTTTGTGAAATCTTCCCATGAGCTAGTCAGTTTATCACTAAGTCGCATCCTTCGATGGCTGCATGGATCTGCGACCTGGCGACTCATAGGGTCGCGCGACTTCATCTTTGCATGGGTCGCAATATAAAAAGGGTCGCAGGTCGCACTTCGTCTTTTCCACATCGACTTGCGACTCAGCGACTTGGACTGCACTTGCGACTCAATGGGGGGTCGCACGGTCGCACTCTGGGCAGGTCGCATCTTGTATACTTTGGGTGAATTGCGACTCGACGATCGGAGAAAACTGCGACCTCACGGGGTCGCATAGTCGCAATCTGGAGCAGGTCACATGCTGATTACTTTGGATGAGTTGCGACTCAGCAACCGAGGAAAACTACGACCTCTGCCAATCGTATTCAAATCATTTTCTATCTTTGTGGTGCAGTCGATGAATTTGATTTCTGGATATCGGCTCACATGCAGCATATGAATCGAGCGCGTGAGAGACGGACAGTTGCGACCTCCCTTTGTCGCCTCAATCGTGGAATCGATATCAGCTTCCAAAGGAAAGCTTCTTTGTTGTTTCCCTAGGGAATCATCGCGAATTGTTATGCCCGTTTGCTTCTCTGTGCAGACTGCGCACCTACCATGCATTCGCTGAACACCATCTGCAGTGTCATGAAAGAAAAACGGCTACACATTCAATATCCAGCGACCTGTCAGACCCCATGATTTCCTGAACGCATAATAGTATGCGTTACTTCAGCACATTTGATACGTTTTTTAGATTTCTGGAAGTATAAAATGGTATGTTGCTTCAATGGCGTTGATGGCCACGTTATTTAAGTAGCCCATGCTATAATATCGCCATCGAATCTACATTCTCTGATTAAAACGATTTTGCAGCATTCGTATCGCACTTCCCTCCAGCAAGGCTGTCACATATGGCTATGGATCATCATATTTTAAACTTCGCTCTGCTTTGAACATAATAGCACGATAATTATTATAGCAATTGCGTCGTAGACTTGTAATAATATTTCGAACCTGTTGACCACCATATATATATACCCATTCAAATTGTTTTACCAAGCATTTAAAACTGCGCTGCATTTCCTTTGGTCATAACCACTTGATGGTCGTTATAGCATTTCAGTCGTAGGTCTGTTATAAGGGTTCAATCGAGCGTTTCAATTTTCCTCACGGGTCTGCATACTACGGCAATGACAAAGCCGGTGCAGCTACATCCATATGCATGCGTTTTGGACGGAATCATATTGCTATTCTTGTGGTCTTATACACGCTGGATAACAGCAAAGACTGCCCGCTTCCACCGAACGCTGATTTAGTAACCCGGTGTACGTGGTATTATGCATGCGGATGATGAGGTATTGACATGGGTGGATACTCCTCATTTACGCATTTCTGGGGAGGTACTGAATGCAACATTTAGCCTTGGAAACTTTCCTCCGCCAGGTGGCAACGATATTCTTTCCCATGCGGTGAAGAGGCATCAACGAGCTGTTCCAGGCGAAAGGCAGGGAACAGCTGGTAAAGGGCGCAGTTGGTGCTGACAAACACGTTGAACCTGCTCCAAGTTTTAAACCTAAGCTTTTGCCACAGTATTATATCCACTCCAATGTTGAAAAACTCCACGTTGACATGCATGCATCCATCTGTACGCACCATAGTGAATATAAGCTGCTGTTATAACGTTTGGCTCCGAGTTCGACGCAAAGCTTTGGTTGACTATACACATAGATTCACCAAGCGTTTACCATAAATCAAACAACCCGCCAAGACATATTCGAACCAACCTGTCATGTGTTTTTGTATAGTTCTGATTTGCATTTTAATTCGACCACCTAATGTATCTGCACCATTAATTCACACTTCAGCATAAAATTATTTGGTGCTAGTTGTTTGCATGGCGGCCTCATGTGGTTGTGACATTATATGAGAATTGCACCGCCTAAAACGTAGTTACAACGCGCCATGGTAGTTATCACGTAAATATAGCACGTTGGGTTCCATGCATGACTTTGGACCATTAGATATACATAAATAAATCTCCTCTAAAAGTCAAACTCCGCCCCATGCGTTGAATATAGGTTTCGATATTTGAATCGAACTCCGCCTCATGCTTTAACCCTTTGAAACATGTTTAAGAATATGCCATTCGCACTCCAACCTTAGATTACCCAATGTAACTATTTACTCATAACCATCGAACTTTGCACTCACTTCAGTACGACGTAAAAATTACACGTTTGACTGCATGACTCCATGCATTTGGCCATGTAGTTTCATTGCTGCAGCACTCCGCTCCACGTGTACATATAAACGTTGATCATTAGATATTCATTCAACACGTTTCAACATAGATGAAAATTGCACCATCGAAATGTTTGAGCTCTAATGTCATGAATTTTCAAATGGTTCTGCTCGCGCCTTAATTATAAGTTTGGCCCCAGCATCGTATGTTTGCTTCTCAAAACACGATTTGAAAACTGCCAACGATCCTTTGATTCCGTGCAACGTGGCCATGGTCATTATCGCATGCTACTAGTAGTCTGTTATACATTCTGCACCATGTCTTACACATACGCTGGGTCACTATATTCACTATAGAGGAAATTACGCTCACGTGTAATGCTTTTCATATCGCCTCTATCCACCATCTCATATGGTTTTGGTACTATAAAGTCTTTTATCCTTTTGAACCTTGGTTTAATAGCATCAAGTTTACCATTTGCGTTTCCTTAGATTGTTGGCACGAATAGATAGAACTTTTCATTTCCAAGGCCGCCTACCCATAAGATCAATGTTGCTTGCTTTGAAAAACCGAGATCTGACATCTACTACTCATCAACTGAGTATGGGGTGCCAAGTGGAAGCGTTTGAAACGTGAGGTCGATGAGAAGTCACCAATGATATCTCTCCTATTTTATGGTGAAAGAATAACCTTCCCGAGAAATTATTCCTTTTATAACAATGCTGCTACATATGGTAGACTAGTTATTTGTTCATACCATATTTATGGCTCTTTCAACATTGACCTTTTCTATCTTGTGGTTCTAGAGACCCTTTGCATGTGCATCAATGCGCCTGGCTACCAAGGGGTGCATGCATTTAAACATCACCTTTTAGGTTCGAATTGAAGTTCTCCATCCCTTAAGGTTTCGTATAGATGATCTTCATGGACATGTGGGAGCAAAGGAGCGCAGGTTTTTAGGGCCCTTTTGTGCAACCTAAATAATGCCACAGTTTGTATCTCAAGATTGACAGATGTTGCTTCCAAAAGGTGCGCTGCCATATTTGAAACCCTGTCGTTGGCTTGTCACAGAAACACGTATGCTTTCGCGCTGCTGCCTGGCACGAGCACGCCTTGAATGAGAATGTCACTCCTCAGGGAGATCTCCTGAGTTTGCTTTGTTCACCGGGCCATAATTAATGCTAGACTTGTCGAAATGGCGACAAATGTTCCTTTGTATACAGACATCGACACGGAGCTGGCATTGTGCAGGATCTCCATAATTCTGGTGTGCACTAATTAAGAACACTTTCTGCGTTGGTGACACAAAAGGTTCTTTCCCTGATCGACACATATCACACTATTCTCCTTTTAACAGTACTGGTCACTTGCTCCTCCTCCTCCCCTGTTCCGCAACTTTGGCCTCGTCGTTGAGCTCAATTTCATTTCCCTCGATGTCGCGACACGACTGAGGAGTCTGTTATCCGTGGGGTCGACCTGTGTAGAACATTACGACAATCATAATTATTCTTTGATAATGGTGCCCACGGATAAAACATATGAGACTAGCAAATGTAACAGAGGTATGCAAACCACATGCTTAATGAACTACAGCAACAGGGCCTTTAATTGTTAACAAACAAAAGTTCTCCCATTTAAAAGTATGTATGGCAAGCTCATTACACATGACACGATTGTGATACGAGTGTTCGGTCGCATGCCGGATGATCCCTCCCACATATGGCACGATTGCAGCAACAACCTCAAGTCATGGTGACGAGACAACTCATGAGGGGTTGGGGATAGGTCGCTAGGATGGAGTCGATTTGTGGGGTCTGTGAAAGACCTTGACAACTAAGCGAGCATAGGGGGACCCGAAATTTTAAATATACCCAAAATTTTGGGTGGTGTTGTAGCGGTTACAACAAATGGCGAACCACTGGTAGAATCCAGCATCTCTGCCAATATCACAACAAAGGTCTGAGCCAAGATAGTGATGCAAGGGAATATTGAACCAGCTGCGTGGGTACCCTTTGTATTACTTTGGCCCTTTACGAGTATGCCTAATCCTTGTGCCTCACTAAGTTCCGCTAATCAGAAACACATCAAAGAGAAAGCTCATAGACGCCGGTAGCTTGTTGATGATGTGACGAGCAAGGCAGTGGGCTTATTATTTTCAGGATTTTTTAAAGTAAGTTTCTGGTGTTGCTCCACTGCCAGCAGGCCTGGACAGTACCCCGGCGGAGTCACTTCAAGAAATCGCAAACGTTGCTCCGCTGCCAGCGAGCCTGGTCAGTACCCCGGCGGAGTCGTCGCATTACCTCTCTGCGCAGGAAGCCTTTCTCGATCCTTTACCCTTATTTGTTTCATGTGCTTATAGCACTTATTTTCATGTGCTCGTGGCACTTATTTTCATGGGCGGATGAGGGATCCTGACTTATTTTACGAGCAAGAGAGGTTGTTTCTTGTGTTACAGAAACTGAAAGATATCCTGATTTGGGTTTGCCCTCGTGCCAAACCTTCACATCCCATCCACCATAATAGGCGCAGCGTGCAGAACAACACATTAAAATGTCCAAGACTATGCTAGGCACAAGGCTTAGGCTTACGGGTATGGGCCATTTCAAACTCATAGGTCTCCCACAACAACCGGCTCGTATCTCCCCAGATAATAAGTTTAGACTCATAGGCATCTTGTTGAGAAAGCGCTTTGACGACTGGTCCTAAGAGAGAGCTGCCTCTTGAGGTAACCACCGCAACCTCACACAAAACAAAGGGGTTACTGTTTCAGCAATCGGGGCAAAACAAGACCACAAGGTGATAGGGTTGCAATGAGGGCTTGTGCAGGGGCAGGCGACATGATAGAAATGATGTGAGGAAGAAAGAGTACGACGCAGTGAAATAGGTGATGCTTAAGATGCAATGCAACGCCATGTGTGAGAACGATCAACCAGTTGTAGGTGGCAAAGAGGCGTAATACAAGCAATGATTATTTATGCAGCAACAAGCAACTGAAGAGGAAATGAAGGAAGATACTTGTAACATGATGTTGCCTAAGATATTAATCGTAAACAAAACAACAAAACAAACTTTTAACCTATGAAGTAAAAAATTTGGCAAGTAAACCTAATTAACTTTGAACTAAAAATTTTATTGCAGGTCCTAGCTAGCCTACACCTAAACCCTAGTTAACCAATGATGTGATCGGGTTAGGTAAAATCAGTTTTCCAGTGCAGCCACCGCATTAGTTCCCGACCTGCAAGGACAAGCATGGTCAGGATCAGAGCTAGTACCCAAAAAAGTGCAGTAGCAGCAAAACTTACCTGAGGAGCCGGTGCAACGGAAAGACGATCATAGATACCTACCAAAGAACATGCCAGAACAGATTGTGCAGGCTGATTCCCGCTCTCATCTTGATATACCTCAATCTGTTCTTGAAACTCAACATTATTGATAAATGACATAAAATCATTCATGCATGATCCTGGATTTGAGAGGTGATGGGTAAGCCAATTCCTATTTGCAAGCACATTCACCGAAAGGGGGTGGTTGACTTGATCGACAATCTCATCATGGTGTTGGGGATCATCAGTTTTGCGGAATGGAAACGATACGCAAGTGCCAGGCGAATTATAGATGCATGCACATCCAAGCGTAGAAATTCTAGTTTCGGAAACCCTAGTCCGGGGTTGCTCCTGGGTTTGGTTAAAGGTATGGGGATCTGAATCCACATTTAAAGGAGCCTGAAAATCCTCACTGCTTTGAACAAACTCTGGACCTTCGAGCAAGGGGCTTTCCAACTTTGACTGCTCGGCGAGATTAACAGGCGAATGGGCGTGATCATCAATCGTAGTGATTGGAAAGATGTCAGTGGGCTTTGTATCAGTTTGGTCGAATGTTTGCGCACTGACAGGTTGATAATCCAGAATGTCAGATTCTCCAGATTTGCCAGGATGGGGTGAATTCGACGCGTTTATGCTGGAAGGAGCATGCTCCTGGGGAATTGTCATTTCAGAAACGTTTGGTGGAAGCTGATGCGTTTCGATTTTCTGGTGGGTACTTGAATCTTCCGAAAACGAATCATCGAATTCAGGTGTCTTCATAGGGTTGGCCAAGAGATCCAAGTGACAGTCCTCTGTGGTATGATTGAACATGTTTTCAGATAAGCAAGGATCACTGTAACCATTGGTTTGATCGAATTCGGTACCTAGCAAGTTGGGATCCCTGGAGTTTACCAAATGGGATGGATCGATAACGGGGACATCTTGAAGTTGTTCAGACGAGGAATCGCTCCTATGGCTGTCTAAAGATCCCAAGTGAGAAAAGTCAGATGTAACAGATTCATCGATTTTGGACTGTGATTGAGAAACACCATCTGCGTGCTTATGATTGTCGCCAACACCAGAATAAGGCAATTTTGAATGTCTCGAAGAAATTACTGGTGTGGCAGGATCGAGAAACAAACTAGGAAATAATGAACGAAAAGATTGAATCGCAGGGGCGTTAACCATACGAGGTTTTTCAACACGTACATCTGTGTCTTTCAGAGGACACAATGATTTGACAGGCCTTGTAAGGGAATAGACTTTATGCGGGGTAAGAGTCGATTCATAATACGTATGTAAACCAGATTCATAGTCTGAATGTGAACTTGATTCATTATCCGAATCTGAACCGGATTCGTAATCCGAATGTGAACCAGATTCGTCACCCGAATCTGAACAAGATTCATCATCCGAATGTGAACCAGATTCATAATCTGAATGTGAACCAGATTCATGACTAAGTCCAGGGAGACATCGAGTGGGCTCTGGGTAGGTTTCATGCGTCAAAAGAGATAATGATCCACTGGGGTGTTTAGATTCGACATGGTACGTTAAAGGCTCAAAGGTGGTGCAATCAGCTTTATCCTCCTGCCAGTCTCTATCCTTACTCAGGACTTCCAAGGTCACAACCCCACTCCCATACAACTCAGGATGAGGGGCGAGAATATCAGCAACACTCTCCTTGGAGGCTTGAATGTGGCCCGGACTCGGGGAGATGGACAAGGAAGCCTTAGTGAAAAAATCCAAACAGCCGGTAACTTGCAGGTCACCATAGGGAACACTAGGATCTAACTGAAATTGCTCAAGGGAAATAACATACTTGAACTGCTCACCTAAATATTTCCAATCAACATCCCTCTCAGGGAACTCAAAACAATAATGAATGAATCTGATAAAGAACTCACCTAAAGATTCCTGAGGTTCCATTCTGATGAGATGTAACTTTATTACAATGTCATGAGGATTATACTTGTGAAAAGCTTGTTGTAATTTATGGGCGAGTTGTTCAAACGAATGGATGGAAGCTTTCGGCAATGTGCGGCACCATTGTTTAGCGTGCCCTCCGAGGGTGAGGAAGAAAAGCAAACAAAACAAACCCTCATCGTCAATTTCATAGTACTCACCAAAGTCACAAAAATCTGAACAGTGTTGGGTTATGGACACCCCATTTTCACCATCAAATTTTAACTGGGACAAGTGATAAATAAATTCATCGGAGATGTAGTATCTAGGCTTATAAAACTCCGACAAACATCTCGGGAGAATGATTTGGGAACGAGCCATTACAGATATGAGATTAACTGCAGGCTCTAAGGGCTCAGCTTGTCATCTGGCCCTCCCCTTTTCGTTAAACATCTGGTCGGAGGTTGGCCCTCCTTCTAGCGCCAATTCTGTTGACGGGAAAATTTGTCCGGCCAACAGTAGGGGATCTCCCCGGTAGAAAGTCCCAATTAGACCTTGAACCGTTTGGAGTAGGGATCCCGTCCAGGGTGTGGGTCCGGCTACCGCTTAAGACGCCTTCCCTTAGGTCTCAAAAGAACCTGATTGAACCAGCGGACATACACTTATTCACGTGATACAGAATACAGGATTGATGTATTAGACCCGAATCAAACACTATGCGTAGCAAGATTATGAATAAAGCATGTACACCTCAAGAGATGTCATTAGCAAGACATCTTTTGGGGGTAATGCTTATAAGGTATTCTGACCACAAAAGGAATAGTCCTTTATGATGAGATATCCTTTTACTTCTGAAAGATGAAACGAAATGCTAACAAAATAGTTCATTAACATTCATTATTAGAACAGATAATAAAATAAACATCATTGATACAACACAGATAGCCATGACGCATAAATGATGACATACAGAGTGCAGCTTCATTAATCATAGGATGTTCTGAAACTGTACAAAGAATACACACAGTGTTTGCACAGCAAAACACATCATAACCATAGGGTGTTTTAACAAGTATCTCTATATTCAGATGCGTAAGGGTACAATCCTTCAATACAATGCCATGTAGTTCTTCAGTTTCCAAAAGGAAAAAGCCCCCTTTTACAAGCTCCCGAAGGAGTATTTATAATACGAAAACTGCCCGTTGGGCTTCCTTGACTGTTCACCTTCCTGGCCGTTGGGTTGCCTTGCGACCCATTCCTTTTGCGACTTGCAACTTGGGCTTTCGTTGCGACCTGCGACCTGGGCTGTCGTTGCGACCTGCGACCTGGGCTTGCCATTGCGGCCGCGGCACAGGGCATCGTTGCGACGCTGAGGTTTTATATTTTTTTCATTTGTCTTTCAAATATACCATAACCTGGCTCAACCTTCGTTGTGTGAGGCAGCGACCTCTATCTGTCGGCGGGGTTATTTCTGTTACGGAAATTGCATGAAGTAATTATATTACGGGATGAATCAATTGGACCCCTGTGTGGTCAAATGTTGCGCCATTTTGTCATCGGGAAGAATGGCTCAAATGGGTTTTCTTCTTTGTCCTTTCTCTGGCCCTGTATTGCAGCTGGATAGCAACACCCTGGCTTCTTAATCTGGCATCAGGGATATTCAACCAGGGAAGTAAGCCGTTTGTGAAATTTTCCCACGAGCTAGTCAGTTTATCGCTAAGTCGCATCCTTCGATGGCTGCATGTATCTGTGACCTGGCGACTTATAGGGTCGCACGAATTCATCTTTGCGTAGGTCGTAATCTCAAAAGGGTCGCAGGTCGCACTTTGTCTTTTCCAAATCGACTTGCGACTCGGCGACTTGGACTGCACTTGCGACTCAATGGGGGGTCGCACGGTCGCACTCTGGGCAGGTCGCATCTTGTATACTTGGGTGAATTGCGACGCGGCGATCGGAGAAAAATGCGACCTCACGGGGTCGCATAGTCGCAATCTGGAGCAGGTCGCATGATGATTACTTTGGACGAGTTGCGACTCAGCAACCGAGGAAAACTACGACCTCTGCCAATCGTATTCAAAGCATTTTCTATCTTTGTGGTGCAGTCGATGAATTTGATTTCTGGATATTGGCTCGCATGCAGCATATGAATCGAGCACGTGAGAGACGGACAGTTGCGACCTCCCTTTGTCGCCTCAGTCGTGGAATCGATATCAGCTTCCGAAGGAAAGCTTCTTTGTTGTTTCCCTAGGGAATCATCGCGAAATGTTATGCTCGTTTGCTTCTCTGTGCAGACTGCGCACCTACCATGCATTCGCTGAACACCATTTGCAGTGTCATGAAAGAAAACGGCTACACATTCAATATCCAGCGACCTGTCAGACCCCATGATTCCCTGAACGCATAATAGTATGCGTTACTTCAGCACATTTGATACGTTTTTTAGATTTCTGGAAGTAGCAAATAGTATGTTGCTTCAATGGCGTTGATGGCCACGTTATTTAGGTAGCCCATGCAATAAGATCGCCATCGAATCTACAAAAACGATTTTGCATCATTCGTATCACACTTGCCTCCCGCAAGGCTGTCACATATGGCTATGGATCATCATATTTTAAACTTCACTCTGCTTTGAACATAATAGCACGATAATTATTATGGCAATTGCGTCGTAGACTTGTAATAATATTTCGAACCTGTTTGACCACCATATATATATACCCATTCAAATTGTTTTACCAAGCATTTAAAACTGCGCTGCATTTCCTTTGGTCATAACCACTTGATGGTCGTTATAGCATTTCAGTCGTAGGTCTGTTATAAGGGTTCAATCGAGCGTTTCAATTTTCCTCACGAGTCTGCATACTACGGAAATGACAAAGCCAGTGCAGCTACATCCATATGCATGCATTTTGGACGAATCACATTGCTATTATTGTGGTCTTATACATTTGGATAACGGCAAAGGCCACCTTAGCCTACCAGACTCTTCGATTTAGTAACCCGATTGTACGTGGTATTATGCATGCGGATGATGAGGCATTGACATGGCGGATACTCCTCATTTACGCACTCCTGAGGAGGAATGCGAATACTAACGTTAGCCTTGTTTCCTCAGCGGTGGTAGTGAAATTCTTCATGCGGTGAAGAGGCATCCTTGGCGTTCAGTGAAAGCGAGGAACAAGCTTGGTAAAGAAGTATGAGTTAGTGTGACAAACACGTTGAACCTGCTCCAAGTTTTAAACCTAAGCTTTTGCCACAGTATTATATCCACTCCAATGTTGAAAAACTCCACGTTGACATGCATGCATCCATCTGTACGCACCATAGTGAATATAAGCTGCTGTTATAACGTTTGGCTCCGAGTTCGACGCAAAGCTTTGGTTGACTATACACATAGATTCACCAAGCGTTTACCATAAATCAAACAACCCGCCAAGACATATTCGAACCAACCTGTCATGTGTTTTTGTATAGTTCTGATTTGCATTTTAATTCGACCACCTAATGTATCTGCACCATTAATTCACACTTCAGCATAAAATTATTTGGTGCTAGTTGTTTGCATGGCGGCCTCATGTGGTTGTGACATTATATGAGAATTGCACCGCCTAAAACGTAGTTACAACGCGCCATGGTAGTTATCACGTAAATATAGCACGTTGGGTTCCATGCATGACTTTGGACCATTAGATATACATAAATAAATCTCCTCTAAAAGTCAAACTCCGCCCCATGCGTTGAATATAGGTTTCGATATTTGAATCGAACTCCGCCTCATGCTTTAACCCTTTGAAACATGTTTAAGAATATGCCATTCGCACTCCAACCTTAGATTACCCAATGTAACTATTTACTCATAACCATCGAACTTTGCACTCACTTCCATGCAACGTAAAAATTACACGTTTGACTGCATGACTCCATGCATTTGGCCATGTAGTTTCATTGCTGCAGCACTCCGCTCCACGTGTACATATAAACGTTGATCATTAGATATTCATTCAACACGTTTCAACATAGATGAAAATTGCACCATCGAAATGTTTGAGCTCTAATGTCATGAATTTTCAAATGGTTCTGCTCGCGCCTTAATTATAAGTTTGGCCCCAGCATCGTATGTTTGCTTCTCAAAACACGATTTGAAAACTGCCAACGATCCTTTGATTCCGTGCAACGTGGCCATGGTCATTATCGCATGCTACTAGTAGTCTGTTATACATTCTGCACCATGTCTTACACATACGCTGGGTCACTATATTCACTATAGAGGAAATTACGCTCACGTGTAATGCTTTTCATATCGCCTCTATCCACCATCTCATATGGTTTTGGTACTATAAAGTCTTTTATCCTTTTGAACCTTGGTTTAATAGCATCAAGTTTACCATTTTCCTTTCCTTAGATTGTTGGCACGAATAGATAGAACTTTTCATTGCCAAGGCCGCCTACCCATAAGATCAATGTTGCTTGCTTTGAAAAACCGAGATCTGACATCTACTACTCATCAACTGAGTATGGGGTGCCAAGTGGAAGCGTTTGAAACGTGAGGTCGATTAGAAGTCACCAATGATGTCTCTCCTATTTTATGGTGAAAGAATAACCTTCCCGAGAAATTATTCCTTTTATAACAATGCTGCTACATATGGTAGACTAGTTATTTGTTCATACCATATTTATGGCTCTTTCAACATTGACCTTTTCTATCTTGTGGTTCTAGAGACCCTTTGCATGTGCATCAATGCGCCTGGCTACCAAGGGGTGCATGCATTTAAACATCACCTTTTAGGTTCGAATTGAAGTTCTCCATCCCTTAAGGTTTCGTATAGATGATCTTCATGGACATGTGGGAGCAAAGGAGCGCAGGTTTCTAGCGCCCTTTTGTGCAACCTAAATAATGCCACAGTTTGTATCTCAAGATTGTGGATGTTGTAGCGAGATGTTGCTTTAAAGGTGCCTTTGCCATATTCGAAATCCTGTCGTTGGCTTGCCACAGAAACACGTATGCTTTCGCGCTGCTGCCTGGCACGAGCACGCCTTGAATGAGAATGTCACTCCTCAGGGAGATCTCCTGAGTTTGCTTTGTTCACCGGGCCATAATTAATGCTAGACTTGTCGAAATGGCGACAAATGTTCCTTTGTATACAGACATCGACACGGAGCTGGCATCGTGCAGGATCTCCATAATTCTGGTGTGCACTAATGAAGAACACCTTCTGCGTTGGTGACACAAAAGGTTCTTTCTCCGATCGACACATATCACATTATTCTCTTTTTAACAGTACTAGTCACTTGCTCCTCCTCCTCCCCTGTTCCGCAACTTTGGCCTCGTCGTTGAGCTCAATTTCATTTCCCTCGATGTCGCGACACGACTGAGGAGTCTGTTACCCGTGGGGTCGACCTGTGTAGAACATTACGACAATCATAATTATTCTTTGATAATGGTGCCCACAGATAAAACATATGAGACTAGAAAATGTAACAGAGGTATTCAAACCACATGCTTAATGACCTACAGCGACAGGGCCTTTAATTGTTAACAAACAAAAGTTTTCCCATTTAAAAGTATGTATGGCAAGCTCATTACACATGACACGACTGTGATACGAGTGTTCGGTCGCATGTCGGATGATCCCTCCCACACATGGCGTGATTGCAGCGACAACATCAAGTCATGGTGACGCGACAACTCATGAGGGGTTGGGGAATTTAAAAGTATGTATGGCAATCTCATTACACGTGATGTGACTGTGATACGAGTGTTCGGTCACATGCCGGATGATCCTTCCCACATATGGCGTGATTGCAGCGACAACATCAAGTCATGGTGACGAGACAACTCATGAGGGGTTGGGGATAGGTCGCTAGGATGGAGTGGGGTCGGTGAAAGACCTTGACAACTAAGCGAGCACAGGGGGACCTGAAATTTTAAATATACCCAAAATTTTGGGTGGTGTTGTAGCGGCTACAACAAATGGCGAACCACTGGTAGAACCCAGCATCTCTGTCAACATCACCACAATAGTCTGAGTCCGGATAATGATGCAAGGGAATATTGAACCAGCTCCGTGGGTACCCTTTGTATTACTTTGGCCCTTTACGAGTATGCCTAATCCTTGTGCCTCACTAAGTCCCGCTAATCAGAAACACATCAAAGAGAAAGCTCACAGATGCCGGTAGCTTGTTGATGATGTGACGAGCAAGGCAGTGGGCTTATTATTTTCAGGATTTTTAAAGTAAGTTTTTGGTGTTGCTCCGCTGCCAGCAGGCCTGGACAGTACCCCGGCGGAGTCACTTCAAGAAATCACAAACGTTGCTCCGCTGCCAGCGAGCCTGGTCAGTACCCCGGCGGAGTCGTCGCATTACCTCTCTGCGCAGGAAGCCTTTCTCGATCGCTTAGCCTTATTTGTTTCATGTGCTTAAAACACTTATTTTGATGTGCTCGTGGCACTTATTTTTCATGGGCGGATGAGGGATCCCGACTTATTTTACGAGCAAGAGAGGTTGTTTCTTGTGTTACAGAAACTGAAAGATATCCTGATTTGGGTTTGCCCTCATGCCAAACCTTCACATCCCATTTACCACAATAGGCGCAGCGCGCAGAACAGCACATTAAAACGTCCAAGACTATGCTGGGCACAAGGCTTAGGCTTACGGGTATGGGCCATTTCAACTCATCAAGTCTCCCACGGACAACTGGCTCGTATCTCCCCAGATAATAGGTTTAGACTCCTAGGCGTCTTGTTAATAATGCGACTTCGATGACTGATCCTAAGAGAAAGCTGCCTCTTGAGATAGCCACCGCAACCTCACACAAAACAATGGGGTTACTGTTTCAGCAAGCGGGGCAGAACAAGACTGCAAGGTGATAGGGTTGCAATGAGGGCTCATGGGGTGACAGGCGATATGACAAAAAAAAATGATGTGAGGGAGAGAGAGTACGACGCAATGTAATAAGCGAGACTCAAGGTGCAATGCAACGCCATGTGTGCGAACGATCAACCAGTTGTAAGTGCAACTACAAGCAGTGATTATTTATGAAACAACAAGCAACTGAAAAGGAATTGAAAGGAAAATACTTTTAACATGATGATGCCTAAAATATTAATCGTAAAAAAAACACAAACGCACTTTTAAACTATGAAGTAAAAATTTTTGCAAGTAAACTTAATTAACTCTGAAAAAAAAAAATTTATTGCAGGTCCTAGCTAGCCTACACCTAAACCCTAGTTTAACCAATGATGAGGTCGGGTTATGTAAAATCATTTTTCCAGTGCAGCCACCGCATTAATTTGCATCCTGCAACGACACAAATGATCAAGATCAGAGCTAGTATCCAAAAAAGTGCAATAGCAACAAAATTTACCTGAGGAGCAGGTGCAACAGCCAGACGATCATAGATATTTGCCAAAGAACATGCCAGAACAGATTGTGCAGGCTGATTCCCGCTCTCATCTTGATATACCTCAATCTGTTCTTGAAACTCAGCATCATTGATAAATGACATAAAATCATTCATGCATGATCTTGAATTTGAGAGGTGATGGGTAAGCCAATTCCAATTTGCAAACACATTCACCGAAAGGGGTTGGTTGACTTGATTGACAATCTCATCATGGTGTTGGGGACCATCAGTTTTATGGAATGGAAACAATACGCAAGTGCCAGGTGAATTATAATTGCATGCACATCCAAGCGTAGAAATTCTAGTTTCGAAAACCCTAGTTCGGGGGCGCTCCTGGGTTTGGTTAAGGGTATGGGGATCTGAATCCACGTTTAAAGGAGCCTGAAATTCCTCACTGCTTTGCACAAACTCTGGACCTTTGGGCAAGGGGTTTTCCAACTTTGACTGCTTGGCGAGATCGATAGGCGAATGGGTATGATTGTCAATTGCAGTGATTTGAAAGATGTCAGTAAGCTTTGTATCAATTTGGTCAAATGTCTGCGCACTGACAGATTGATAATCCAAAATGTCGAAATCTCTAGATTTTCCAGGATGGGGTGAATTTGATGCATTAATGCTGGAAGGAGCAGGGTACTGGGGAATGGTCATTTCAGAAACGGTCAGCGGAAGCTGAAGCGTTTCGATTTTCTGGCGGGTACTTGAATCTTCCGAAAGCGAATCATCGAATTCAGGTGTCTTCATAGGGTCGGCCAAGAGATCCGAGTGATAGTCCTCTGTGGTACGGTTGAACATGTTTTCAGATAAGCAAGGATCACTGTAATCATTGGTTTGATCGAATTCAGTACCTAGCAAGTTGGGCTCCCTGGGGTTTACCAAATGGGATGGATCGATAACGGGGACATCTTGGAGTTGTTCAGACGGGGAATCGCTCCTATGGCTGTCTAAAGATCCCAAGTGAGAAAAGTCAGATGTAACAGATTCATCGATTTTGGACTGTGATTGTGAAACACCATCTGCGTGCTTATGATTTTCGCTAATACCATTATAAGGAAATTTTGAATGTCTCGAAGAAATTACTGGTGTGGCGGGATCGAGAAACAAACTAGGAAATAATGAACGAAAAGATTGAATCGCAGGGGCGTTAACCACACGAGGCTTTTCAACACGCACATTAGTGTCGTTCAGAGGACACAATGATTTGACAGGCCTTGTAAGGGAATAAACTTTATGCGGGGTAAGAGTCGATTCATAATACGTATGTAAACCAGATTCATAGTCTGAATGTGAACTTGATTCACTATCCGAATCTGAACCGGATTCGTAATCCGAATATGAACCAGAGTCGTCACCCGAATCTGAACAAGATTCATCATCCGAATGTGAACCAGATTCATAATCTGAATGTGAACCAGATTCATGACTAAGTCCAGGGAGACATCGAGTGGGCTCCGGGTAGGTTTCATGCGTCAAAAGAGATAATGATCCACTGGGGTGTTTAGATTCGACATGGTACGTTAAAGCCTCAAAGGTGGTGCAATCAGCTTTATCCTCCTGCCAGTCTCTATCCTTACTCAGGACTTCCAAGGTCACAACCCCACTCCCATGCAACTCAGGAAGAGGGGCGAGAATATCAGCAACACTCTCCTTGGAGGCCTGAATGTGGCCTGGACTCGGGGAGATGGACAAGGAAGCCTTAGTGAAAAAATCCAAACAGTCGGTAACTTGCAGGTCATCATAGGGAACACTAGGATCTAACTGAAATTGCTCAAGGAAAAGAACATACTTGAACTGTTCACCTAAATACCTCCAATCAACATCCCTTTCAGGGAACTCAAAACAATAATGAATGAATCTGATAAAGAACTCACTTAAAGATTCCTGAGGTTCCATTCTGATGAGATGTAACTTTATTACAATGTCATGAGGATTATACCTGTGAAAATCTTGTTGTAATTTATGGGCGAGTTGTTCAAACGAGCGGATGGAAGCTTTCGGCAATGTGTGACACCATTTTTTAGCGCGCCCTCCGAGGGTGAGGAAGAAAAGCAAACAAAACAAACCCTCATCGTCAATTTCATAGTACTCACCAAAGTCACAAAAATCTGAACAGTGTTGGGTTATGGACACCCCATTTTCACCATCAAATTTTAACTGGGACAAGTGATAAATAAATTCATCGGAGATGTAGTATCTAGGCTTATAAAACCTCGACAAACATCTCGGGAGAATGATTTGGGAACGAGCCATTGCGTATATGAGATTAACGCTAAGCTCTAAGGGCTCGGCTTGTCATCCGGCCCTCCCTTGTTAAACATCCGGTCGGAGGTTCGAGCCCTCCTTCTAGCGCGACCCCGTTGACGGGAAAAATTTGTCCGGCGACATGGGGATGATCTCCCCAGTAGAAAAGTCCCAATTAGACCTTAAACCGTTTGGAGTAGGGATCCCGTCCGGGGTGTGGGTCCCACTACCACTTAAGATGACTTCCCTTCGGTCTCAAAAGAACTCCGTTCGAACCTCGCGGACATACACTCATTCACATGATACGAGAATACAAGATTAATGTGTTAAAGCACGAATCAAACACTATGCGTAGCAAGATTATAGATAAAAGCACACACACCTCAAGAGATGTCATTAGCAACACATCTTTTTGTGGGGTAATGCTTGTTCGTAGTCTAATCACAAAAAGAAATAGTTCTTTATGATAAGATACCTCACCACTTACCGAAAGATGAAACGAAATGCTAACAAAATAGTTCATTAACATTCATTAATAGAACGAATAATGAAATGAAGATCATTGATACAACACGGATAGCCATGACGCATAAACGATGACATGAATAATGCAGACTTCATTAATCATAGGATATTCTGAAACGTACAAGGAATACGCAAAGTGTTCATAACAAGCAAAACACATCATAACCATAGGGTATTTTAACAAGACTCTATATTCATATGCTCAAATGTAGGATCTTTCAATACAAATGCATGTAGCTCTTGAGTTTTCCCCTAAAGAAAAGCCCTTCAAAAGGTTCCCCGAAGGAAGTATTTATAGGGCAAAGCTTGCCCTCCGGGGTTCTCGACTTTCTCGCTTCCCGATGGTTGGGCTTCCCTTGTGACCCGACATTTTGTGACCGCGCGACTTGAGTCGTTGTTGCGACCTCGCGACCTGTCGCTGGGTCGGCCGGGTCGCGTCGTCGGCATTTACCAAGGGGTGCAACTCCGCGACTTGGCGACCTCGCGACTCGCGACCCGGGAAATGTGCGACCTGCGACCTCGGCAAATATGCGACCTCCTTGGATTTGCGACCGCGACCCGGCGGATGTTGCGACCGCGACCTCGCGGTCGGCGACCTTGCGACCTCCTTGGATTTGCGACTGCGACCTCGGCGAGATGTTGCGACCGCGACTCGTTCGTGTTTTTGCGACTACTGCGACCTAGTCGCCGGGTCGCTAGGTCGCACCGTTGAAATTTTGACGGGGAATGTGACTTAGCGACCTGGCGACTCCTCTCGCGACTTGTTTTGGGAAGGTCCTTGTTGCCGAGGAAAACTGCGGCTCTTCGTGCGGTACCGAAAGGTTCTTCCCGCAACAAAATAACGTAGGTCACATATTTCCATGATTGAAACAATAACACTAAAGGCATTTTAATTAATTTGCAAGAGCGACAGCCTGATAAATTTGGACCTGTATGGTCAAGACTTTTTCATCACAAGGGATCGAGATAGCAAGGCGCAGAATACGTGCTTCATGACCTGCGTAGTAAAGATATCACCGAAAGTGCCTTCTCGGAAGAAAACTCTCTTTCCCCGAGAACGAAATTCAGTCAACACAGTAGGTTGAAGTGACATAGCAATTGCTGAATTTTAAAGCTAATATTAGCAAGACCATTAGAAAATGTCGTAACCATTCCTAGAGTAATTAAAGAGGAAAACGATGTTGATTTGGCCGGAGATGCCGTAGGCGAGACATGTTGCATTGAGGAATGCCATGAAGATCCAACTTAGTCCATAGTGGACCGGGTGTGAGAAATATGGGAAAGTTAAACCCCACCTTCCCAAGTAACAATTTTTTTATCATGATGATTCCACCGAAAGCAAGGAAGTTGGAAGACAATGCCCTCGTGGACCCCAAAACCGATATTGTAGATGTTTCAACCTATCCGAGGTGCGAAGATCATTGGAAAAAGACGCCCTTACTTCATTCAACACCCTCCCTCGTTCTTCGCGTCACCGTCCTTTCGCCTCAACGAGCTTGTGGAAGCTCCTCCCATTAGATAAAACTTTATCGATCCGATGGTGAACCTCGCCATTGCTCGGGCCGATCAACGAGCATGTATAAACTAGCTTACAAAACAAAACAAAATCCCAGCTTGTCAATGCCGAATTGTATTTTCGTTATCCTTTTCACGCATTCATCTCTCGCAATACATTCCTTTGCTAGCATGGCAAACATGCATTGGGCAGGTGCAGCGTCCGTGTAACGCGGCATGAAGAGGGGAGTCGGAAATTCACGCTTGGGTCGCAGCCTTTTACATGTGCATGACATTCGCGACTGCGACCTCAGAGGGAGGTCGCACGCGTCGCACGACGCACTTCTTGTCCGGCGGGCATGGATTGCGACTTAGCGACACGAATGGGTCGCGCGACTCGCTCAAGGTCGCAAATCACATTTTCGTTTTGCTCCACCCACCATGCGACTCGGGCCGACGCGTTTCGCGTACCGCTCGATATCGTGCATGTAAAGCGCTTTTACTCCCTCCATCGAATCACATAACCCATTCCAAATCGTATCTTTCCATACTCCACGCTTCATTTACTATTCTTTGTTCCGCGCAATGCTTGATCGACCTAGAAACAACACATGCATACCGATCGCGCGGAAATTTTTAGAGAAAGTCCGCCTAAATGGATGTGTTATATCCGATATTTAATCCGCATGTCGTTGGGTTTCCGTTGGGTTTCGTTGGAACAATCTACGCAAATGGTGTGTTTGAAAACAACGGCGGACATAAACCCCGGACTCCTTGTTATACACATACCACCCTCCACCACGATGCAGGTAGGCTGTTTTGCGGATCCCATCGTCAAAGGCGTGCAAGTGTCGAGGGTTTATTCGTCCATGCGACCCAGCGCAACGAGCATGCACCCAATGAATATCTTCTGCGGTTAGTCGAAAGCACATAACGCCTCCATTGGAGTTTTAATATTGACAAAATCGCACGCTTTCTCGGAGTGTATCCTCTACAACGCAGTTGTATTCTCTCTCACGGTGATGGCTAAGTACGACTCTTCTTAAAACTCAAACTCGATTTCACTTCTCCCTCGCGTATTCTCTACAAATCGGTTGCAACCCGATAGTTTGTGTTGCATTTGCGAATTCGGTTGCGAAATAAAATGGGTAGAAGAACACAATTCGACGAACCAAATATAATTGTATCCGTAGCGTTGGTGAATCCGATGATCGGGCCAGCGGATGGGTTGTCAACTTTGAATCCTCTCCAAAACATTGAACCGCTCGGGAGTACAATGTGACGCTCACTCTCGCCCGGATTGCAAATTCATCGTCCTCTTCTTCGACATGGAGCTGGCCGGGGATTTATAATCCTCCGCATTCCGCGTACGTGTTTTGATAGGTTATATCCAACCGTCATGGTGACCACGTCTATGAAACAAACCTTATCGATACGTGGCATTCGAATTTGACATCTCTCGTTTGTATTCATGGCGCTATCATACCATATTTCTTGATGCCCCGTGTTTAAAACAATGTATTTGGACCGCTATATCAATATACGCTCCAAATTTAACTCCGGCCGATTATATAAACTTCATGTTTAGCTCCACGGCACGTAATCATTTAACGTTCGGCTCCATGCACGTAGACCGATACTTTGGACCGTCGAACGTTCAGTCACGTTGATGGCATGGCGCCGTGTGTATACACGATCTTTGACCACCGAATATGTATACCTATCTACTCGAGACTATTAGCATGGGTCCAAAACATCGACCATCGAAATATTTGTCCACGAAATGCAAGTTTAAATGGTTCCGATCCGTGACTTAGTCGTAGAGCCGACACCCGCCGTGTATTTACGTTTGGTTTCATGCCACGCAAATATGCAACATATGATTACATGCATTCTCGCACCGGGTTTCAACGCATAGCTCGACCGAACACGCCGAACCTTTGCGCTTTACTCCTCGTTTTAAATATAAACCGTTGTATGTGTAAGTTCTTGTCGAACAAAACCAATCATCGCACGTCGAACTCTATACGTTATGCACGTCCGCGCCGTGCGGTGTTGACTCCGTGTTTTAAAACGCCTCCCATGCTACATGTGTATATTGCTCCCGGACTCATCAAGTTTGACCGCCACGTATAAAAGCATTTGAGCCTTACTATATAACACGATCCTCATGGTTTGAAGAATATTGCAATCGCACCACGAATTGGATGACCAACTGCATGTATTTGCTCGAAAACTACCGAAGGTTTGCGCCCATGCAACGTGATCGTTTTCTTTTCGTTATGCTGCCCCATCGTATAATAGATGACAACGCACACCCTATTCCATTAAACACAATCACTAATGATCCGGTCTACGTGTCCAACAAATGATTGCATGGTGGTGGTATTGAGTCGAGTTTCTTCTTTGACTTTGACTCACCATGGCCATTTAAACATAAGCTTCTCCTTGGAATTTGACTCATCATGGCCATTTAAACATAAGCTTATATCGCTATATTTGCCATAGAAGAAATAAGCTCGTTTCTAATGTTTTCCATATAGTATTAACTCTCCATTTTGTTTGGTTTGGAAAAACACATGGGCTTGCGCCTTGGTTTTAACTTGCGATGTAACCTTGGCCCGTCCAATGCGCGCCTCTTGCTATGGTTTCTCACGCTTGCTCCACGGTCTCCTATGACTTCGACATCATATGGGTTTTATTTTCCCCGTTTTAATAAGATCAAAACCATAACCCTCATCCACATAGTTGCGCCCATCTAGAATGTTTTGCATATTTTTTTGGTTCCACGATCTTTGGTGGTTTTGAAACCACATGATCGAACTAGTCTTAATTCGATCCTTCACTTTACTTCATAATATGAAGGCTTCTTGTTTTGAAAGATCGTGAATCAAAAAATGCTACTCAAGCCACATTAATGGTCCTTCTAATATTGAGCCTCTTCGCTTTGTAGTTATGGAGACTATTTGCATATGTATCAAGGTGCCGATCTTCCAAAGGTGCATGCGTTTAATCATCACCTCTTAGTTTCAATTTGCAGTTCCCCATCCCTTATGGTTCACGCATAGATAAGCCTTATGGATATGAAAGAGCAAGGCGACTAGGGTTTTAATGCCATTTCCTTGTTTCGCTTTGTACTCCTTGCAGCATCAATAATTTCACACTATGTAGCTAAGGATCCATAAATGTCGCTCCCGGAGATGCGCTCACATATTTGAAACTCGTCGTTGGCTTGCCACCAACACATCATGCTTTCGCATTGCCACTTGGCACGATAAAGCCTTGAACGAGAATGTCACTTCCCGATGAGATCTCTGATTTTGCTTTGTTCACCGGGCCATAATTGATGCTAGACTTTGTCGAAATGGCGACAAATGTTCCTTTGTATACGGACATCGACACGGAGTCGGAATCGTGCAGGATCTCCACATTCGGTGCTGCTCAATGAAGAACACCTGCAGCGTTGGTGACACAAAAGGTTCTTTCTCTGATCGACACATATCACACTATTCTCCTTTTCACGATCGGTCACTTGCTCCTCCTCCTCCCCCTCGTTCCGCAACTTTGGCCTCGCCGTTGAGCTCGGTTTCATTTCCCTCGATGTCGCGACACGACCGAGGAGTCCGTTACCCGTGGGTCGCCCGTGTAGAACATTGCGACAATCATAATTATTTTCGATAATGGTGCCCGCGATAAAACATATGAGACTAGCAAATGTAGCAGAGGTATTCAAACCACATGTTTAATGACCTACTGCGACAGTACCTTTAATTGTTAACATACAAAAGTTTCCCATTTAAAAGTATGTATGGCAATCTCATTACACGTGATGCGGCGTGATACGAGTGTTCGGCCGCATGCCGGATGATCCCTTCCCACATATGGCGTGATTGCAGCGACAACATCAAGTCATGGTGACGAGACAACTCATGAGGGGTTGGGGATAGGTCACTAGGATGGAGTGGGGTCGGTGAAAGACCTTGACAACTAAGCGAGCACAGTGGGGACCTGAAATTTTAAATATACCCAAAATTTTGGGTGGTGTTGTAGCGGCTACAACATGACCATATATCTATCCAAATCGAGAGTCACTAAAATATATTGGTCTTTCAAAATTATGTTTACACCGACAATAATACATAGTTTTCATTAAAAAAATCCTACCCTCAAACTAATGAAAAAGTTCCATATAATGATTACAAACTCAATATAAGGTTGGTTTTTCTCTTTTCTTCAATCGACACTCGAAAATAGAAAGTTGGCTTTTCATTAGTGATTGTGAAGAAGAAACTTATTTTTTTGTAGTGGATGTCTTGCTAATATTTTGCTCATTTTTTCTTGAGGTATAATTTCAATAAAGAGAAATTTTTTTATTGGCTAAGAAATAAGAGGGGTTCATGGTATTTCCGAGATATAACTCACACTTATAAAGTCTAGTGGTAATTTTTAAATTTTTTTCAATTTTTTGAGATAAAAGTGATGATTATTTTTTAGCATTATTTAGGTATGGAAATGAAATCTATGATTGAGTCTTTGTATCATAGATTAATTTGAGTAATTTTCTTGATCTAACCTTCTCTTTTTTTCTTTCACATCCTTAAGACAAGTTGGTCATGGAATTTTTGTCCCAATAATTGAACATTTGACATCTTATGTTTGTAACATATCCACCCTTAAATGTACTAAAATTGTCCATTTTACTTGCTTAATTGCACAATATTTTTTTTTAAGAGTTATGTCATTCTCATAATTATTTCGTTTTCCTTTTTAATATTATCATATTAAAATCAATACAAAGTGCAAGATGAAATGGAAACTAAAAAAATTTACAATAAAATTAAAAAAAAATTCTTTCCAACTTATCAAAATCCTTACTATAGCCTTGACATCATTATTATATGAAAATTGAGAAATTAGGTCAATCACACATTTATTCTTTCATTACATGTACAGGTTCAATTCCATAATTCTTCCTTATACTATGCTTGAACCATGATTTCTAAGGATATTCATATGGGTATCTAACTCTCTTACCATAAAATTCTATGTGTGTGTCCATTGGGCCCTTGTGATGCAATATGCATATACATATAAGCTTTATAAGAAAGTATCCCATGTGACACACTCGCACCCTCCATGCATATATACATAGTTTTAGGGTCTCAATATAATATTTTATGGGTCTACCACCATGGTGGAGTATTATATTTATTTGAACTCTATAGATTAAAAAATTTGAATTCCACCTGCGACATATGTCATGTGAAATGTCATATGTTTTATGTGTTTACCTTCCCGATGGAATTTTTCTTCGAGTTGTCACTTTCAACAATTTAGAACTTTTTTCATAAAAAGATGATGGGGATTGAGTCGGCGAGGGTAAGGATAACTCACCCCTACCCAATCATGTTGACGATGGTTCATCGTGATTACGTGCTCCAAGTGAAACAGAGCTTTGCACGACTATTTTAAACCTTAAGTTTTCAAATTTATTTCCTTAGGGTTAATCAAAAAATTTAGCAATAGAATCTCACAAGGGAATTCTCCAAATGTGGTCATGTTGTAGAATTTCACTCCAATAATTATTTGTAGGTAATTACTATAGAAGAGAATTTCGATTTTACTTCCATTTTTTCGAATTGGGTATTTTACTCACCAAAACAAAATTTGTAGAATTTTCATTGACTTCTTTTCAATTTGGCTTGTAACAAGGTTTACCTCTTCTGGTCAAGATATTCATGGTAATTTCTCATAGGTTTGGCCTTACATATTTGTGTATAATTTATCTTTTCTCTTCACATTTCTTTATGTTTTCTTTCAATTGTAATTTATGGCTCATGTCAAAATACCTTCTTTTACCTTATGATCATTGAACTCTTTTCAATTTGGCTTATAACAAGAGATTCACCTCTTCTAGTTGGGATGAGGGTTATAATCCCAACATGCTGATGTTGCTTCGATGGCTTTGGAAAAATCACTTACCTGTTCAAGATATTTATGGTAATTTCCATAGATTTGGCCTTACATATTTTTGTATAATTTATCCTTTCTCTTCCCATTTTTTTATGTTTTTTTTCAATTGTAATTTATGGCCCATGTAAAAATAACTTATTCGACCTTCTAGAATTCTCTGCAGTGAGGGAAGCACCTCATCTACAACTAGTATAGGTAAAACCTAATCCTAACTAACTCGGTATTCCATCCTCTCAATTCTTTATTATGGAAAGAGCTATTTTAATCTCGACAATCCCCTCGGGACACATATGAGAAGCATCAAGCGCTACCTCGGTTGCTAGTAGGTTTTTCGTACAAGGGTTAAGGTTTCACTTCGTTTATTTCACAAGGGTCTCAAGTTTCTCTATTCTTTCTTGCAAGGTTCTAGTTGTTACAACCATTTGCACTTGTCTTTTTTCCCTCCAACTTGTACATTAAATAAATAGGCCCAACTTCAGCCCATGAGGGGTTTCATTGGAAATCGTGCTTAGAAACCCCGGGGTCACCATTTTTACTTTAATCATATCATTTGTATAAGTGGGTTTCTGGGTTTTGGTTTCCTCATGGTTTTTCGCATGAGAGTTTTTCTTTTGCTTTGGTGCAAAATGGTAATGTATAAACATGACTTTCCACGGCTCATAGTTTATGGATTGGAAGTATTTTCTTGTAAAGAGAATTAAATGTGTTATATTTTCCTCTTTGTAATACTCAATGCTTTATTTGGAGAAAATGGGGTCACTCTGTTTCATAAGATTTTGGTTTTTTAATGTGAAAATGGGCTTCCTAAGGAATATCATAAAATAATAGTGGAAATAATAAAATAATATTCCATTACATCACCAAATTTTAGAGGGAAAAAATAAAAAACTACTTTTTCAACTCTTATTTTCAACATATCTCCTTATGGTTTTACTCAAATTTCGAGTGGGAGAACATGTTGGATGTATAATTTAATTCCTCACTCAAGGAATGCCCATGTTGCATACTTTCGATGGACCACTGCTACACAAAAAATGAGAAATGCATTAAAAGATGTGATTGCAATCATGTTTTTTTTCATGTATTTCTTATTTTTCATGTAGCAGTAGTCGATATAAAGTATGCAACATGGGTACTCCTTGGGTGAGTTATTAAATTCCACATCCAATGAGTGCTCCCACTCGAAATTTGAGTAAAACCATAGGAAGATAAGTTTAAAATATAAGTTGAAAAAATAGTAATATTTTTTACTTTTTTACTCCAAAAAATGGTGAATCATCCCCTATGATTGACATCATCATCTTGAATCCTATTGGTTCTTATAAATTTGATTGTGGTTGTACATTTTTGTTTTTAGGCTCCATTTTTACCTCAATTTCTCCAATCAATAATTTCTAGTGTTTCGATACTAAGCTTGGCCTAATAATTACTCTTGGCATAATTGTAGTCGTAGACTGCGCAAAGAATTTATAACAAGTATATTTTATTTAAGAAAAAAAATCATGTTTTCCGGTTGCACATAAGATAATATCTCTTTCTTGTAAAATGTTAACTTTGTATGCATTTATTTACTCTATGCATATTTTTTTAAATTTGTTAAAGACTCATTTCTAATATCTTCAAGGGTTTTGCAAATATTTCATTTCTTTTTCTTTTCGATAAAAAATACAATGTATAATAATACCTATATTAAATATAAACACGTAGTTATACTTATGCATGCAAATTATTAACTAATCAAGTGACCTAGTAGACTTTTGCAATGGGGGGCTACTTATAATTTCTTTGAGTCTTATCCTTGCCATGTCCAAGACCGACTTTGTGAACCTTGAAGGTGAGGTATCCACTCTCGAGTCCATATGACTATATGTCTAACCTGGACATAAACCCAAATTTCAACTTTCTATCATTATATAGCTATGAAATTATAAGCATACTTAGTGGTTCCTTATTTTTTCCAAAAGATGGTACTTTCTTCATTTAGTCTAACATTGTCTTTTTTTTTCTTTCTTGTTTTCTAGAATGCAATTTTTTTCATATATATATATAGCACATAGATGCACTTTTTGGGTTCTTAGCTAACCATTTTTCCTTCACCTATAACCACGAGTCTTTATATCACACTCTACTCATTTTTCTTATTACCCGCAATCACATAATTGGTCAAGGATAACATATTTTCTAACATTCTAAATTCCATTTTAATACAAAAACTTCTTCTTTCACATACATATGCTTATCTGAGCTATTAGAAATAACAAAAAAATCTAATAACCATAATCCTTCGCTAAAATTTCATAGGTTAAATACTTATCTAAGTCTAACATTGTCTTTTTTTTCTTTCTTGTTTTCTAGAATGAATATTTTTTCTTTCTTGTTTTCTAGAATGAAATTTTTTTCATATATATATGCACTTTTTGGGTTCTTATAACCATTTTTCCTTCACCTATAACCACAGTGGTCTTTATAACACACTCTACTCATTTTTCTTATTACCGCAATCACATAATTGATCAAGGATAACATATTTTCTAACATTCTAGAAATTCCATTTTAATACAAAACTTTTCTTTCACATACATATGCTTATCTAGGCTATTAGAAATGACAAAAAAATCTAATAACCATAATCCTTACGCTAAACTTTCATAGGTTCAATAATTATCTAAGTCCTTTTAGAAATAACCCGAGCTTCCATGTTCCTCCCATATTTTAACCATATTCTCTTGTCAATTCCCCCCGAGCTCTCCCTCTAACTATTAGAAAAAAATAACAAGAAGTATTATTTTTAGTTTTTCACCTCCTCAACCCATAACATCATCCTACCAATTTTTTATTGCTTATCTAGTCTTTCTCTCCCTTTGGTAATTTTTTTCCAAAGGTAATTGCATTTGTTTCCCATAGTAACTTGTATAGAATCCACTAAGGGTACTTCTCTCCTACCCTATAAATTTTATTGTGGTATGTACATCTCTCTCTTCTTTTTCGAATCTCTAGATAATGACATAAGGAGAATTTTTCTTCCTTTTTTTCTCTCCGCCTTTAGGCATAAGTAACCCTGAATTTTTCTTTCCTAGGAATTATGGGTTAACCTCTCATGTTAACCTTTAGCATATTTCTAAGATGACTAATATACTAACATAATTTATTTTCAAAAATAAAAAATAATGTTTCATCACATGTTCTTTTAAGTTTCCTCAAACAAGTAAATAAATAAAGTAACATAGAAAGTATTTCCAGGGGGTATTATAGTATTCCTCAATTATACATAAATGCGTTATCCAACAACTTTGTATAACTTTGATTTGTTTCTTTCACTATATATTGAGAATAACCAAAATTACTAAACAAGTATCCCAAATACTCCGGAAATATATTTTTTCTTCTTCTTAAATATATGGAATGTTTTTAGGTACATTCTTGTTTCAACTTCTACTCGTTTTCATCTAGTCAAATGAAACTTGGGCTTCAATTTTTTCTACTAATTAGGATTAGATTTTATTAATAAATTTGAAAAAACTTATCATTTTGTTTCTATACTTTGTTCAAATTATTATAAAATATCACCTTCATATCAAATAACTTGGTATTAATTGCTACAACCTCGAATTTAAAGAAATATGAAATATCTCATTTAACCTTTAATTCTTCTACCTATGTCTCTAGAATGTTATTTTTCTTATGATACTTATCTAGCAGCTTCTTTTAAGTGTAAGTCTTGATTTTTTTAAAGATCAATTAATTTTTTTTAATTTTCTTCCTTGTTACAATGCATTTCATTTATATGGACCTCCTCTGCGTAGAAACATCCTCTTTGCTTTAGTGAGTTTCCCTATTTGATTTTGGTATTCTTTATCGATAAAATCTTTTGATTCTTTAATTGATTCTCGCAACTTTGTGACTCATTATTTTTCTTTCCTTAACTAATTTATGTGTTTATTGAAAAAACATCTATTCGCATGAATAAAAGATCCTAGTGCATCAATTATTTCTGGAAAAATTCTTCATCATTTAAATGTGTGTCATTCTAAACCATTACTTGTTCTCGAGGATTTTCCTAAATTTGTATCACTTTTCTCTTTCTACCTCTACCTTTAACAATATCCCTTTTCATGCTACTAAAAACATATATTGCTCATACATTATAGTAGCTTCATCTGGTTCAAAACTCTCTATCTTCAAAATAGTATGCAATATGATTAATCGAAGAGTACATATTGGTATAGTGTCAATTGTGGTAATCATTTTTTAGAGCTATTCAAGTTTTATGTTCAACATTTTGAGTTGGATTACTTTGAGTGGTTGTTCCAAAAATCTTTTTTAAAGGTGTGTCTAAACTTGTGGTTTTATGAATATTGGAATATGAATATACCTTTACTTTATGATGTCCACTTTGGCTAACATTATTTGTACCTTTTTTCCCGCTCTTATTCTTCTTTATCTTTTTTCATCATTAACTTCTCGATTTCAGTATGTTTATCTTGTGGAGAAGTATCTTTAATTTGAGATGATTATACTTACTAAGTAACAAAATTTATTATATTTCATTTTCCCTGATTTCTTTCTTTTAGAGAAGTATACATCCAATTGATTTGAAAAGGTATAAATTCATATGGTTTTGGGATTTCTTTATCTCTTTGACTCTTTTGGTAACTTCTTCATAATATTGGTTCCTATGTAAAAATCATGTCAAAAAAGGAGAGTCTTTATGAAGATAAGTTTCAAAATTTACTTTGGAACAAAGTCTTTTAGCTAACCCACTTGAGTCATATTTTTTGAATTTCCTTAAAAAGCTAACCAAACATTTTCAAGTTTATTTTCTTTTAATGGATGATAGGAATTTAACAAAGTATAAATTCCTAATCAAATAGGTGGCATAGTCCATATTCTCTTTTTATTCTTTGACAAGAAGTAGCAACATTAGTGACTAGCTTTTGATATGTTATTTCCTTTAGTTCCAACCTATCGAGCATATCTAGGAAGAACGTAGAAGGCCAACTCATATGCATATATCATAATGTAATAAAAAATCCTCATCTACAAAAAAATCTCCTATTTCTTTAGTTACATCCATGGATTATTGAGTGAAACTATGAGGTACTTGTTTTAATAATAAAATGTGTAGAGGGATCATGAAATTATCACAATTTCATAAAAGCAATTTTTATAGTTCACAACCCATAATTTTGAGCAAGAAACATGTAATGGATTCTAAGTAGGAGATCAATTCCAACACATAATGAAAATGGGGTTTTAAAATAGATTACATTTATGAGATAACCCAACACGAAGAACCTCGTGTGAATCCTATAATTTTTTGACTTCATATTAAAGTTTAATTGAGATAATATGATCCCTATTGAATATTATCTCCTTTTCGAACAACTTTGGGGAAGAATATGGGAAACAAATTGAATTTAAATGCGTTAGGAGTATTTCTCCCAATACATTATGTGTATCATTATATCTAGGAGAATTTGAGGTTTTTTTAGATGTTCGGTAGGATAGAATCTATTTGCTCTTTGTTTTAAACCTAAATATGGCCATACAATCAATCACTAATCAAATAGAATTTTATAGTTCACGTTTCTCTACTTCTTTAACTATAGATGGTTTATGAATTGCTTTCCTCATATTTAGCTCAAGGGAGATTAAATTATACATATTTTAGATATTGCGGGGTCTAAAATAACCCAAAAAATTGAGAAGAAGAATTAACAAT
This sequence comes from Pinus albicaulis, assembly GCA_034641835.2. NCBI lineage: Eukaryota > Viridiplantae > Streptophyta > Pinopsida > Pinales > Pinaceae > Pinus > Pinus albicaulis. The sequence goes on along the minus strand of CM076582.1, from coordinate 841,301,843 downwards.
TAAACAAGTCTTAATATCAATATGAGATATGGTCCATTATATCATGTCATAATAGGGAACAATAACCCGATCCTAACAGTAATTTTATGCAAGCTAGATCACTTGATATCCTTGAAATTCTCTACATATTCTTCATACTCATCCTCAAAATTTCCCTTTTCGTAATTGTATATTTCACTCCACTCCATACAATTCTTAATTTCAATGTTATGATAAGTATCTAAAAGAGAAAAATAATTTGGGTTAATTTCTTCATCTCCTTCATCAAAATTGCATTACTTTCCTTTCATTTTCTTTGTTAGGTTGTGTGCTCTAAATCTATGTTCCAAAGAAACAAATCTAGCCTGGATTTCAATAATGTATTAAAAAAATGCAGGGATAATATGTTAGAAGAAACCTTACTTACCATAACTACATGCACCGAGTTGTTTTAATTATCTCTGAAATGATGATTGGTAAGTTAATTGTTTTACCCTACTTTAGAGTGAAATGTGAGAATATGAATAAAGTTGAAACATGCCAAATACATTAAACAAAAAACTTAAGGTCCAATTTTCTAAGTTACATTGAGAATCCAATTCACAATTTACAAATTTATGATTGGAAATTTATAGTTTTAAATTCAGGATGTGATAATTTAAAATTTCAAATGAATTTTTTGAAATGCCTAATTTTTTTATTCGGCCTATCATCTTTTGGGTGTCATATATTTCATCAAAAAAATGCAATAAAAAAATTCCGGTACTAAAAGAAGCTGATACACTTCATAATTTGATGGAAATAATTCATGTTAAATAAATAATATTTGATTTCCCAGCTATTATCTATCCATTTGTGTTTCAGGATATTAGGAGATAAATACTAGTGCTACTTATTCCCTAGATTATTACTCGATAGCTAAGTCATTATGCCATCTAGCTATGGAAACACCGGAATGTCACTATGTCGAGATATTGAAACTTTATCGGCTTGTTCATGATTAAAATTATTTCTTGATACTGATAAAAATTTTGAACTAACCAACATTATCTTGTTTACCTGTTGTAAAATCCTTATAGTTATCGATAATTGGGGACATTAGGACTTTGGAAGATTGAGACATCGAAAGTTCACATAGCATTAATGCCAACCAAAAAAAATTATTTTTAGACAATTTTGTGTGTGTTAATTTATTTTAAATTTAAATAGAAATAATAATTGAAATAAAATTTGAAACAAATAATAATTTATTAGAAATTAAATATTAAAAAATCAAAAATAAAATACTAATAATATATAAATTGAGAAACTTGTACCAAAAGTATCTATGTAAGGACTATTTTATATTATTGAACATATATAACTACCGGAGTGGTTGCTACTAAGCTACAACACTTTGCAACTTTCCAATTCAGCTTTCATAATTCTCAACTCTACTAAATCGACAAATTACAATAGCATTCATGTTGTCTTATTTATCATTCCCCTGAAGTGTGATTTTTCCGTAATGTTGTATTGTTCCATTCTATTGAAACTTTATTCTTTCCTTATTGTTGTATGTCTTCTTATATGATGAAATAACACACCATTATTAGTTTATTAGAAAGAATGAATTCCAATATAACTAGTTGCCTTGAAATATATGAATTACCCCGTAATGGGTTGAAAGTTGAAGCTTTATTCCAACTACAAGTTGCACTTTGGTTAGTATTTTAATTAGTAAAAATAAATTCTCAAAACTTTATTATTCTAACTTAAAAAACTATTATATCGAATGCTTAGGCACATTCACCATTGACTTTTCCTCTTTCATGAAGAAATATGATATACACTTCAGCCCCACTCACTTTCTAGATGAGTACGTACAACCATTAATTTAAGGAGATTATTGTCTTTATTAAAAATATATACTCCAACAAATTCAATATTTCTCAACATGAAATTACTAGCAAGAGGTTACCTCCTACTTCATAATTGCATCGGAAATTCATATTATTGCAATGCATCCATGCTATGTATTATAGAATGTACTCAAGGCACCTTTACATCTACCATACATACCCTTACCGAGCACATACACTCATGTGCAAGATATTATACAATATATCTTATGTAAACTTCAAAGAAAATATTATGTTTAGGGATCCACATTCTTGCTTACTTATTCGACAATACTCAAGGATATGTTTCCACCATGAGAAATTTCCTTGAAAACTTTATCCTATAAGTACCATGTGCCACATGGGTTCTTATTAAATCAACTTAGGAAATAGCACCTCTACCCAAATCACAACAACCAACCTCATGGTTTCTCCCCTAGTCTAGTTGATCCATGCTTCTACCCTTATGTAATAATTTCGGCAGATAAACATGCACATTTCATTCTAGGCATAATCTTCCTCATCAACCTCGCTTCAAGTAAAAAATGCCTTTCTATCTAGAACAAGTGCCCAACACATACATATCCATATACATCTATCATACATTCAATCGGATCCAATGCACTTTTCATATTTTATTGTACCTTGTTGATTCCCATATTAGCATCATCCATAAGAGATAAACTCTAAAACTAGCCTTATTTAAGGAACAAATTTTCCAGGCATGACTCCGATATTCTCCCCTGAAGAGCACTATTTCATTATGCAATTGTTCAAATCCAAGAAACTAAACTTACCCAATTTCAGCTCAAGAAGCGCTAATGCCACTAAAAAAAATAAAGGCCTATTTTTCTTTCTCCAAATGCATATATGTGGTGTATCTCCGATAATTTAGGCCTAGTGTTTGAACCACATATCCGATACCACTTTGTAACATACCTAACCCACTAAACTATCTTAAGGAGTTGGTGTTATTAAAATCATCTTCCTTCAAACACCTTAAAAACTCATTTATGAGACTACCATCATCTTTCACTTGTCGAGATCTTTTTCAAAAATCTACATTTCAACCAAATTTGATCTTTGGACATAAAGTTATGCCTAGTTGAAGATTTTACCTTCTAATAACCATGTCGACATCTATACTAGTGCCACATGGTAGACAAGTGGAAATACTTTACCCTTATGCCCCCATCATACAATGTCATGTCAACTACACATGGAAATACCTTCCGAGCGTGTCATTAGTTCTTAATTCATATCCTCATGAAGACATGTTATTTTTTTTCACATACTGGATCTAGGATTTCCAATAAATCCCCATATTTTTTATTTTCAAGATTTCCAATCTTCTAAATCTTGGATTTTCATTTTTCGTTGTTATAACTACTCCTTATTGCTCGATTTCGATTCGACACGAAGCAATCACATCTAGATCTTGGAAAATTCGCATTAACTAAAAAGTTGACTTTCTATATTTTCACTAATCAAAGCATCTACTAATCCATGACAGATCCATGTGGATGGTACATGGGCCTTTACCTCATCATTTTTTCACATCTAATCCACATTATCAATTTCCATGTTTTCATGCCACACCAATGATATTTTGGCATGCCATGTCATTCAAAATTGGTAGGTGTGTTGTGTCAACATTCACCCTCTTTGTAAGGTCCGAGAATGTTCACATGGACTCCACATAACCTTGCATGTCCTATTTTTTCTAGAATTTGGATTGGGGTTTCTCTAAAAGGTTATAATTATAACTTTCCATATTTCTAAATCCATGCATCCTTACCATCGATGGTTCCTTCACACAACATTCCATTGTTTTTGGTTCCACCATCCAACCCATCGTGCATCCAATTTTTTCTTAGAGCTTTAAAAAATCCTTCAAATGTCTAGATATTCGTATATTAACAAATCTCAATGCCCATTTCTATCCCTTTATCAATTTCATATTCTCATCTACTACGATAGACATATCTTAGATTTTGCACTATCAACAAAATTACGGTGCTTCGATATGCAATATTAAACAAATACCACTAGTTCTCTTTCGATGCATAAGCCCCCTTTTGGCTAATCTTTTGGTCACAACACCCATTGTAGACCATATGACCAGGAGCTAGGGACATAGTTTCAATTTCGCAAATTTCCAAAAGTTAAGCATTTGATATCCTATTAGAAGTTATTTTAAGAAGGTTAAAATTGACCTTGACATGGAAAAGATTGTGCATAAATTCTTGTAAATATGTTGATATCCTCATCATCCTATAAAGGCATCCAAACCTTTCATTCATTTTCCATTTACCACAATTTTATTCTAATGAGTAAAAGAGGCCATTGTTCATAGTTTCCACCATGTAAGTGAAAAATCTCACTCTCCTCAACCAAAAAGAGAAAGAGCTTATATCCCACCACAAAAACAACTAAAATCCAACATCAAGGCCTACATTCACAAGGAAAACATTCCTTTTCGGAGAAAACATTGAGAGACCTCCAAGTCTTCTTATTCGAGAGCGAGTATACCTTTCAACTATTGAACCATACATCAAATTCAAAGCTTCTATAACCTATCTAGAGAAAATCAAGCTCCCTTGGTTGAGACTCGTCGAGAATATTTCACAACAAAACAACCATCATGGTTTTCTAAGGAACTAAGGAGTGAGCATCCTCTATCTTCTTAGCCATAACAATTTACTAGAAAAAAGGCATGTTACAATGATAAACATTAAATATAACTAGGGCTAAGTATCTCTTAATCCCATGCTCAAAATAATTAAAACACATCGTAAGAGAACATTAAGACCAAAAAACAAGGAATGTAAGTATTACATGCGTTATCGCAGCTAAATTTGTCACTTCAAAGCAAGTTTAGGTATCACATACACCAAAATATATGTTTAGTAAGAAATCATATAAGTATACATAGATTGTCAATTATCTTTTTCTATTTCGATGAATGTGATTTGCATCACAAATTTTAAGTCTACAAGGGAACTAATTTTATCAAATTTCAAACACTTCCTACAACTAATGAAAGGTGAGCCACATTCCATCCCACCAATTAGATATTTATTCTATCCTTTGCAACTAGCCACCCTCGAGCCAAACCAAGAAGCCAATAGAGAATTTCTCACTCAACATCATAGGGTGGATTCATGAAGGCTATTCTCCTTCATCAAATCAAATTCATTATTTTTTCATGAAATCCCACTAAACTCGAAGTCTACCCAAATATTATGGTTTGTTTCTTAACTATCCTGCATAATAAGCACCTATAGAGAATTTCTATCTTTGACCATAAATGGTGTAAGGATGAAGGATTCTCCTTCATCCAATCAAACCTCGTAATTTCTCTTGAAATTACACTAAACATAGGGGTTTCCAAACTATTATGGTTAATTTCTTAGTTGTCCTACACAACAAGTGCGAAGGGAAATTCTCTCTCAATTAATCAATCATGTAAGGATGAAGGTCATTCTCCTCCATCCACATAGAAACAAGTATGATGTCTTTCACCCCTACTGAGCAGGGCATGTTATCATTCATAGTGTGGCCACAAATGGATCCGCTTAACACAAAAGGATTCCTTCTCTAATCTAGCAGTCCCTTGATACCTTCCCTTTCATAATGTTTTTTCGGCTTAATTAAGAAAAATTTCCTTATTAATATTTATCCCTATCCATATAGATTGATCCGAAATTGATTGTTAAAGTTAATTTTGTCTTGATATCCGTAATTAGCATGAAAATGCTTTGGTTTTCTTATCATACAAGGGGTTTATACAAGTGTCTATGAGTGGCAATTCATTAAACTTGATGATATTAAGTGTATTTTATGAACTTAAAAGCATGGAAACTCAATGTTGAACAACATCATAATAAAACACAACAAGCACAAATAACAAAGAAAAAATACACAAGTTTTTGATGAAGGAGTTCACCCTCCTTTGGGCTACATCTACTTTGGTCCATCTTCATAGTGTGGGCCTTTGAATTATCTTCAATTGTGAAAAAAGTGTTGTTTATAGTCTCCTCGTTGTCTTTGAAACATGCTCCAATGCTTCCAAAACATCAAAATATACCTATCATGACTCTTCCCGAGTCTAAATTGGTCAAAAATTTCCAAAATTATGGCAAAACCAATTTTCCTAGTTTTTTCTCCACTAACTCGGATATCCACCGCTTAACTCCACTAAATCTAGAACTTCTGTAGCATCCGACTCGAGTCCGCCAAAGGCGCCACCCAAGATAAGCGCTCTAATTAGAGATAAGCATGATTTTAATATTAGATTAATCGGGTGATAAATGGGGTTAAGCGCATTTAGTGCTAACCAACTTATCGCAGGTGTGCAGCTATCAATCTGCAGATCACAACGTAGTTAATCGCATATCGTAGTGAATCGTGAGTCGTAGTTCGCATCCCCACTATAAATCATTCTAGAGTTGTCCGCTCCTTATTGCGATTAGTGATACCCCCGATGCGATATATTGCATCGCAACTCGCATCCGATAACCTTATCGCGCACGTCACTTACATCACAATCGTGAAATTGCCAATCCACCCCTCAATATGCATTCACGTTCACTCTTAAACTCCCAATGTTATTGGTAGGACCCACCTTATCGAAAATCGTAAATCGCAAATCAATTTTTTTGAGACGTATGTCCTCCACTCCTAACTTCTCGAATGTGCGATAGTTGAACTCGCCGATGCTTTTATTTGCCGCATTGCTTTTGCTCTCGAAATTTGGTTATCATTTGTTGTTGCGATGTATATATATATATATATATATATATATATATATATATATATATATATATATATATATATATATATATATATTGTGCCCGTTTTCCATTCGACTATGGTTTCGGCAATTAGTCCCAACCTTTAAAACTTTGGAATAAAACATATATGCACTCGAATTTCAACCATGGAAAATAAAATGTATGCGCCTTCCAAACTTAGGAAATAGGAGAAACTATCACTATTCTGCACAATTTTTACTCGTTTGGGAAAAACGAACAGCGAGACCATAGCTCACTCATATGAACTCGTATTTTGATGAAACGAGTTCCGTTGCAATCTCGGTGACAAGATCTATCCAGTCATTCAAGTCTAAATCATTTATGAGCCCTTTCATTTTTTGGATAAATACGAGCTCTCGATCATTCCTCCCCACTAGAAGCCTTTGGACACCAAAAGATACTATCAATTGTTCAAAAAGTGAAGTTACATCTCACTTACCCTTTCACTCTCCATCCATTTGTCCTTTGAAGGACTTTGCCCTTGATTCCCATTGTAAGGTATTCGACATTCCCTCTTTTAGAAGTTATGATTCTTCCGTCAAGTATGAGATCTTGCTGAATTTCATCCATATATTTTGGTGAGAAATAATCTATTGATGGTAGTTGTACATGCTCTCCTTGATTATCAATCAAAGGAGGCTCAAAAAATCTCAAATTCTCAACATTAACAACATAATATATTTTCATATAAGGAGGCAAATCTATCTTAAATGCGATAGTACCGATCTTTTTCCCGGAATTTTAAATGGACCATAATAGATTGGCTTGAGAATTTTACCTTCCCCTTGCAATCTTTCTTTGCTGATATACAACCAAACTACAACTCCAACTCTGGAATTTGTGATCAACACAATGCTTTTCATACCTTGCCTTAGTAGTTGCTTTGACTCTTTTCAAGTTTCTCTTGCATTGTGTGATGTATCAACTAAATTTTCTCAATGAACTTTCTCGCCTTATCTATGTCACTATGACTATATATGGTGACATATTTCTCAAATATGAAGTCCAAAGGTGATCTTGGCAAGTACACATAACATGCCTCAAATGGAGATGTATTTGTGGAAGAATGATTTTCCCCGTTGTATGCATGTTGAATGTAATGCAATTGTTCATCCCGCAACTTTGGATGCTTGCTAAAATAACCTCTAAGAAGATGAATAAACGTCTTGTTTACCACCTCGGTTTGACCATATGTTTGTGGATGAAATGTTGTACTCTTCTTCAACTTTTTGTCCATCATGTTCCATAATTTTGACCAAAAATTCCCAACAAACTAGGAATCCCGATCACTTACAATAGAAGTAGGAAGACCAAAATGACCCCATACATTTTGGAAAAGAAAAGATTAGAGGTTTGTTCAATTGTAATTGTTTTCTTACATGGTATCAAAAGACACATTTTGTTGAACCTATATACCACAACATACAAATAATCATGACCTTTCCTTGACATAGGAAGACCTCCTACAAAATCCATTGAGATACTCTCCCAAGGATGTGAAGGAGCCAGAAGTGGAGTGTACAATCTAATTTTCCTATTGTTAGGCTTACTTTTTGCACATAAAGAAAATCCTCTAATAAAACAAGATACACTATCAATCATTTGTGCCCAATAACAATATCTTTGGAGATTCGCTATTGTCTTGCCTACACCGAAATGTCCAATAATCAATGATGTGTGCGTCTCTCTTATGATATTGTTTCTTTCTCCCTGTGGAATACATAACTTTCCCAAGTGATACAATAAAGCGTTATGCACATGATAATCTAACTCTTCATTTTGGTTTCCTTGACTCAAGCTTTCATACACATCTTTAAAATCCTATCATATGCATATTGTTCAATGTAACTTTTATGCATAATGGAATTGTGCTTGAGTATAATAGATGAATTTACAATAGGCCTAGAAATCATATCAACTACCTTATTATAGATTCCATTTTTGTACCGATAACCAAATTAAATTTTTGTATAAATCCCATCCATCCGAAATGTCTTGATTGCTGCAACTTTGATCGTGATTGTAAGTACCGCAATAGTTGATGGCTCGGTATGGATAATGGTCTCTTTCCCCCATCAAATAGTGCTTCCATTTCTTTACACTTTTTACCAATGCATATAACTCTTTATCATAGGTGGGATAATTAGTCACAGATTTCCCATTAAAAATTTTTAGAATGAAACGAAATAGGCTTACCATGTTGCATGAGCACTAATCCCATAGCATAATCACTTGCATCTATTTCGATCTCAAATGGTTATCTAAGATACGAAAGTGTTAATACCGGTGCTGAACTTATCTTTTGCTTTAAAAAAATAGAATTTTTTTTTATGTACATCTCCCCAATGGAAGACTTTTTTTGACACTTGTCAATTCATGTTACGAAGTTGCAATGGACGAAAAAAATTGCAATGAATTTCCTCCAATATTGTGCTTCCCCCGAGAAAGCTTCTCTACTCATAATCGTATTGGGCTTGGGCCAATTCAGTAATGACCTCCACTTTGGAAGGGTCAATCTTCAACTCACATCCTCCAAAAAATGTGTCCCAAATACACTAAATAAGTCTTGCCAAACTCGCACTTCGACATCTTTTGAAAACAATTGCTCTTTTTTCAAGACATCAAGTACCTTGTTCACATGCATGACATGTTTTTCTCTTGATTTGTTGAATATAAGTATGTCATCTAAGTAAACAATGACGTAGTCATCTATAAATGGTATAAGTACATCATTCATGACTCTCATGAAAGTAGTTGGAGCATTTGTTATACCAAATGGCATAACTAACCACTCAAACAATCCATGTCTAGTTTTTAGAGCAGAGTTTTTCCAAATGTCCTCTTCAACTATTCTAACTTGATGATAACAACTTCGCAAGTCTAACTTAGTGAAATATCTTTCATACTTCAAATGATATAGAAAATCATCGATGCATTGGAGTGGGTAGTGATTCTTTACCTTGATTTTATTCAATGCACGAAAATCAATGCACATGCACCAAGTCCCGCCCTTCTTTGGTACCAAAACAATTAGTGAACCACATGGTGAAGTAGATGAGCGTATGATACCCTTTTTTCATTAATTCTTGAATTTTCTTCTTAATTTCCAAACTCTCGAGAATTGACATGCGATACATACCAATGTTTGAAAGTGGAACATCTTGTCGCAACTGAATCTCCGTTGAATTCCCCTCTTGGGAGGTAACCCACTTGATTCTTGAAACATCTCACCATGACGACTTACCACATCAAACAAATCAGATTTTAATTTTTCATCGCATCCTTCAAAATATTCATAGTCAACATCATCCATTTTCTTGATCATGATAAGCACAAATTTTTTTACTTACATTAACTAGCCTCTTCATTTGCCCACCGCATTAACTAAAGAAATATTAAGTTTCTTATGATGAGCTCTCACAATATACTCCACCCCATCTCTAAGCAAATGATATTTGTTCTCATGGCAATAAAACATCGTTTAATGTCATACAAATATGGGCTTCCCAAGATAATCCCGGAAATGTCAAGTGGAACCACATCTAACTCGACTTCATCAACAAATTTTGCGAGTAATAGAAAATAGAAATATGCATTTCCTTGTAACATGTAAATTGGCATCCTTAATTATCCAACCCAAAGGGTATTGTTTATGATGTGGTATGGTTTCAAGGTTAATATTTTTTGACTAAGTCTTCTCGCAATTGGGTTTGCTTGTGACACACTATCAAACAATGCATCAATCTTTGTATGATTTGAAATCACTCTAAAATGGAACAATTATATCCTTGTGTCTTCATTTGGAGTGTTGTTGTGACTATTTGAGGAACTAGTACTTGCTACGGCTTCCTTTCCTTTGTTAACCATGGCTATTATCTTGGTCTCATCTCTCAAATCAGATCCAAGATCTTGTTGTGTGGTTGCGATCATCTTTTGTTTCCCTTTGTTATTTGGTTTCTTTGGCCTTAATTCGGGATGTAGTTTCCAAAAATGGGCTTCATCATGCTCCCCATGTAGTTTTCTCCCTTCTTTCTTTCGATGCTTGCATTCTTATTTCACTTCTCTTTTCCCTTACCCTTGAATGGCTTCTTCTTACTACCCTCTTCCTAAATGTTCTTTCCCCTTGCTTCAAGATGTGTGGCTTGCACACATACTTCATCTAACTTGTTTGGGTTAAACATAAGGATAGTATGTTTCAAGTAGGGTAAACCTACAATATATTTCAAGAGTGTGTCTTGTGAATTCAAGTTTACTCCTAACAATAAAGCCTTCTTTCTAAACTCCTCGTGTATACTCTTGAATAGTTTGGCCTTTGAGTTGCCCAAAGTTTCTCCAACTCATTATTGATTTTTTTCATATAGCTAATGGATAAAATTGTATTTTAATGGAATAAATGAATTCAACCCAAGAAATGGATATCTTACCATGGATTCGCATTTCCTCTTGAGTCTTTGCCTCCCACCAAACTAGTGCGGCTCCTTATAGCCTTAGTGAATCTAATGAGATCTTTATGTTGTCCTATTGTAGATTCGAATTACGCAGTATACTTCCAATTGACGGATCCAATTTTCTAACTTCTCCTGCATTTACCTCACCATTGTACATGGGAAGTTCAAACTTGAGTAATGGAGTTTTTCCTTTTTGGGATTTTTGAATGAGTGTGGGTGGTTTTTCCGGTGGATGTGGAAGATGAAGATGCCGATGAAGATGATGAATATGAGGATGGTGGGAGATGGAGGTGGATTTCCTCCATCGCCTTCAAACTCTTCTCTTCATCCTTCTTACCATCTAAAGATCCTTCTCCAAGTGGAGGCTCTGAACCTTCTCCTCGCTCTTCTGCGTGTGAATGCATCAAACGTGGTTTTAACTATTCTTTGTATGTCTTTGAAGTCTCTCTTCAGATCCTCTTCTTATAAATGTCCATGAGTCTCTTCAACTCTAACATAATGGCTAAGGATTCAAGCTCAACCTTTGATTCGTGTACCTTCTTAGTCACTTCGAGCTTCTTGTGAAATTTGTACCTCTTCAATATCAACTGTTGGAGATGGAACTTGAGGTGCTTCGTGAAGCTTTGAGTGAAAATTTGGGTGAAGATGATGCTTTCTCAACTCTCTTTCTCCTTGCCCCTGATCTCTAGACTAACAACCAATAGTTTCCCCTTCTCCTCTACGCAACTTCAACCTTGTAAGCATCACAAAATTGCAACTATTAAAACCCTTCTTGCACAATCTCAAGCAAAGCAATAAATAAACCTTTAGAAACCTTGTGCTCTCGATACCAACTTGATCACGAAATTGATTATTAGTTAGTGTTGTGCTAATATCAGTTTCAGAATTAACATGAAAAAATCTTTGGATTTCTTGTCATATAAGGGTTTATACAAGTGTTTATGAGTGACAATTCATTAAACTTGATGAGATTAAGTGTATTTTTATGAACTTAAAATCATGGAAACTCAATATTTAACAATGAGCATAATAAAAACACAATAAGCATAAATAACAGAGACAAATACACAAGTTTTTTATGAAGGATTTCACCCCCTCTCGCCTACATCTCCTTGGTCCAACTTGATAGTGTGGGCATTTGTATTAGCTTCAATTGTGCAAAATTTATGTTTACTCTCTTGTTGCCTCACGTAACTCTGCTTCCAATGGTTCCAAAACATCAAAATCTACCAAGAATGACTCTTCCTGACCCTAAATTGGTCCAAAATTTTCCAAAGTTATGGCAAAACCATATTTTCCTAGTTTTTTCTCCACTAATTCTGGATATCCACCGACTAACTCCACTAAATTTGAAGCTTCGCCGCATCTAATGGGTCCACCAAAGGCGCCGCCAAGATAAGAAATCTTAACTAGAGATAAGCACGAGTTTAATATTGGATTAAGTGGGTGATAAATGGGGTTAAGCACGTTTAGCACTAACCAACTTATTCCGCATCGTAGTACAGCTCAATCGCAAATCACGATCAATTGCAAATCGCATATCCTACATCGCATCCCCACTATAAAATTTTATAGGTTGCATTCTCCTTCTTTTGATTGAGATACCCCAATGCGATATATCACATCGCAACTCTGCATCTAATAACTTTACCGCCATGTCACTTACATCACAATCGTGAAATCACAGATCTTCCACCCAATATGCATTCACGTCCACTCTTAAAGTCCCGATGCAATTGGTAGGACCCACCTTATCGCAAATCGAAAATCACAAATGAATTTGTTGAGCATTATGTCCTCTCGCTCCTAACCGCCGATGCGCAATGATTGAACTCGCCGATGTTTTTATTCGCCGTATTGCTCGGCTCTCGACTTTGGTTATCGTTTTTTGTTTCGACACACACACACACACACACACACACACGCACAGCACAGACAGAGAGAGAGAGATTGTGTCTCGTTTTCCATTTGACTATGGTTTCGGCAATTAGTCCCAGCACTTTGTTTAAAACTTTGGAATAAAACATATATGCACCCGAATTTTCACCTTGGAATATAAAATGTATACGCCTTCCAAACTTAGGAAATAGGAGAAACTGTCACTATTCTCGCACAATTTTTACATGTTTGGGAAAATGAACAATGCAGACCTTAACTCACTCATACGAACTCGGATTTTGATGAAACGAGTTGCGTAGCAATCCCGGTGGTGAGCTCTATCCAGTCATTTAGTTCTGAAGCATTTCTTATCACTTTCATTTTTTAGCTAAATACCGAGCCCCCGATCATAGCTTCAATTAAAGACTTCAACAAGAATCTTTTGCCACTAAATCGCTTGTATTACAATCACACATAGGTTGTTTTGTCTCGCAACCTCATGATATGATTTTTTCCTTTTCCATGAAGGATCCTCCTCTACTCACACTAATGGATGGCCACACTACTCTGTCTCTTATGCCCCCTTCCCTCCAACAAGTGCTCATCCACAATTTTCTTATTTGGTACAATTTTGTGTCAAATATGTTAATTGTGGTGAGATTAGAAGTTTTTGGTCGGACCCCGTAAGTCTTTTAAATGGGTACTCCGAAATCATACCTTTTAAGGAGGCATTTGGAGTACTACTTCCAAAAAATGTGTAATCTATTACCACACTTCCCATTACACATTTTCTTGGAGAAAATTAAAAATATATTTGACTCAATATTCGACTCAATTAAATATATCATTGGTAAATAATAATTCCATAAATCCATTTTTTCTAACTTCCCTCATCTCTCATGGCTTCTTATGATATGTATTAAAGCTCCACCTTTTCATTAATTGTTATTAAATCATAATTACAATTATTTTGTGTCTTTTAACCTATTTAGACTCACATACCCATACAAACATCATTAAAATAACTACTTATAAGATAAAAGTTATATATGATATTTTAGTAATATTTAATATAACCTTATCTAAATTTATTTGAAAAAAAATTACTTCTAAAATCATAAATTTATAAAAACAATTTTTAAATACTTCTCGAATATGTATTACTAAACTTTTATTTTTATACATAAACTACCAACATAATAAATAAATAAATTGAAATACATGATAACTTACACATGGACTTATCACAATTTAATTCAGAACTTACATTTATAAAAAACCGAAAAAAACACACAATAAAATCATAATCATAAACTTTTTACAACTTTTGAAGCGCTCCCACCATTTTTCCATTGATATTTTTCAAGGAATCACATCATACGTAAAGTACCCAACCAGTTTTCCATGATCTTTGGGGAGTCATGTCATTAGTTTCATTAAATGTTGTAAATAGACATTGTCCCGAAAAAACACGTCATTGACAAAATATGTATGATTATTGTATCCACACATTGATGAATACTAGAACTTTATATCTTCATCGAAAGGAGCATGTTTCTTTAGGTTCCCTACCATGTGGAGCAAATGTCACATCTAGTGTCTGTGTAAACTTTTTCTATGTTCAATCATATAAAGTCTAATTTTTCATTATTTTTTAAAATAAAAATAAAATGTCTACATTGTGCATGAATATTAACGAAGGGATATGCCGATATTAAGGGAGGTGACAGTGGTGGGAGGTGGAGGAATGGATCTTGTTCTGCATGGTAATTGTATTTAACTTGGGTTTATGTACATGAGGGATGTCCATTACAAAATTATTTATTGGTTTATGTCGAGAAGAATATGTTTTGTCTAGAGAAAAAAGAGTCAGGGTTATTAGGCCTTTTCATTTGTGAATTATTATTGTGTAAGAGGTATATAGAATAAGGAAGGTTTTATGGTAAAGAAAGGGGTATAAATATGTGGGATTGGTATTTTTTTAGTGGCATTTATTAAGGAAATTATAATATTTTGTTTGATTTTTCTTTGAGCATTTATTTTGGTGATATTTTTGTCTCCGAAATTTTTTTAATTGCTGAAACATTTTGTTTCTTGTTGGGAGTTAAATCTTAGTATTTAGAAGGCAAGGTCATATTGTTCATCCCAAAGAATAAGAAGGTATCTTCAATATATCTTAAGGATATTAAGGTTCTTTTATCAACCTAGGTTTCAACTTGAATTTTGGACATGAAAGCAACATGATTTATGCAAGATCTTATTCAAGGTTTTACCGATCTCTCCTTACGCTTCTTGTTTATATGTTTGCATATAATGGTTGTTATTATTCTAGAAGTCTAATTTTACTCTCTCATGTCATTTTTTGTTTTTTTTTGGTGTCTTTATTCTATGGCATGTGCTTGTTGTTGAGATTTATTCCCTAATTATTCACGAAGGAATGGGACCTTTGGCAGGGCTTTGTCTTTTTGTTCTAGTTTTAAAGGAAAGAAACAAGCTTTGTATTGGATTTGTGCTCGATGATTTTACCTTGACCCTCTAGACTCGGTTTTCATGATCGAAGAAGGTTCTTGTCATCCCTTCAAGACTCCCTTCTATTTTTATTATATCCTTGGCTCTTGTTAAGCCTTAATTTGGTTATTCCTTCTCCCCGTGGTATTTTTTCCTTCACCTCACCTATTCATGGTCTTTCGATTTCCTTCTATCCTTTTGATTATAATGGTGTGGCTAGTTGATTATAAAGATATCTTTTATAAGTAGAGTTGAAATGTATCTCTTTTAAAATTATATATATATATATATATATATATATATATATATATATATATATATATATATATAATTATTTGACTAATTTTAATTAAAAAGTTTTATAAAATTTTAATAATTTTATTTTCTTTTTCATTGTACTAATTTTATCATTTTTTTACAAACAATGTAGTAAAAATATTTCACACTTACTCTCATTCATAAATAAAATATTTAGATGCCCATGTAAAATAATGTAATTTTATATTAAATTTAAAAAAATAAAGTAAAGGAAAATCTTATCTTTGTATAAATCTCATATTTGATTGAAAAGACAAAAATTATTTGAATATCCATGTTAGTTAAATAAATTATTTAATACTCATATTATAATTATATATATATATATATATATATATATATATATATATATATATATATATATATATATATATATATATATATATATATATATATATATTAAAAGAAATTTAAATATTTAAATATTTATGGTTAAAACATTTAAAATAATCTTATTATTTTACAATTTTTCTATTTTTCAATTATATATTTTTTTAGATTTATGGGTATGAGTGTGTATATAATGAGTATAGATCCATCTTAATTAAGGATCTAGCAAGGAATGAGAGGGATATAATCTCTCAAGGTGCAATATTTTTTTCAAGTTTTATACTCGAAAGAAGTTTGCATCTCAAAATATTTGATCTCTCTTGGTGCTTGCTAGAGTTGGATCCATACAAGTAAATATGACTCAACTCATTACAATTATTTGAGGAACATTATGCCACTTGAAATTATCTTTCTACTAGTATAGATTCATCTTAATGTTCCAAGAGGGAGTCTCTTCGGGCAAACCTCTTTTTAGAGTGCAAAAAAATGAAAAACCAAAAAAAATGGAACTTTGGTCCCTTGATAGATCCCAATGATCTCTCTCTCTCTCTCTCTCTCTCTCTCTCTCTCTCACACACACACACACACACACACACACACACACACACACACACACACTCACCATGCTTAAATTTTGATTGTTTAAATAGTATTTTTTTAATGTTATATAGAGTACATAACTTAAACTTATAAGTCCAAAAATTCTTTGTTGGATTTCAAAGAAAATTGAAAAAAAAATATACCTAAAAAAATGACCAAAATGTAAAATAATGAGACTACTTCAAATGTTTTAACCATAAAAACTTATTTTATTCAATTGTTTTATATGATATATACATATTTTTTTTAAACAATATATAAAATATGCATAGTGGACATTAAAATATTTTCCATAACATTTGCATTTAGATATATTATTTATCGACTACATTGTCCACAATAAAATGGTTTTTTTTTGTTATTAATATATTTTTAAGTATACGTCAATATAAATCATAATTTCATTTATAGATTAAACAAAATTTCATTTTTTATATACACAACAAAATGTGTATTCATGAAATATCTCCCAAGATCCTCGCAGAGGCCAAAATACGAAATCATTCCACCCATCATGATAGTACAACATATACAATATTTGACCCCCAAGGGTCCTCACAAAAAAACTCATAAAAGGAAGAGTAATAAAACTCATATAAATTCTTAAAAAAATAATAAAGTGTTCAACCTTATAAGGCTTATGCATAATTGTAAAAAAAATGACATCAACATGAAAATTGTAATGATAAAAACAGAGGAGTAAATAGCTACTAAATTTTAGAGACAAAATCATCCATGAATGGACGAAGAAAAAACTAGTAATGATCATCATTTAGAACCTCCTTAGTGGACCAAAGCCCCCAATCCAACTTGATTCCTTAGAAAGTGTTTGCTTCCCTATTGCAAGCCTTGTAAATATGAGTGCAAGAAAATTATACATAATAAAGCTTCGATACTCTACAAATCCTCCATTATGTGTTAAGATGCAAACAACAACATTGTTGTATTTCATTGACCCAGTTAATGACTAACAAGGAATCCCCAAACACTTGGAGATGATCACATCCCTTCTCATGATAAAAAATCCAACAAATATCAACAAGATAATGACTCATCCATATTGATGTTTCCCCTCCCAAGCCCTAAGTTGACTTCAAAATAATGTTGACCATATAAATAAAGAATGAAACAACCACCACATGAGATATTTCCCCCATACTCATCGCCATCAACAAATCCCCACCGGTGAGATTTGTTAGGCTCCTCTAGGATCACACTTATATTCATGTCGTAGATATATGGATAAGAAAAGTGAGAAAGGATGGACATAGCTTCAACTTCCACCCGATCTAGAGAGGAGTGCTTATTATGGAAAAAATTATTCATTTCTTGCTAATTAAACACCCCGACAGATAAGTAAAGGAAAATCCTTATAAGATTTATTATTCCTATTTTGGACCCAAGACCACCACTTCTCCTCAAAATAGGGGCCTTGCCAAACACAACACTACACAAATTCTAGATATGAAAAGAAAAGGGGAAATCGAAAGAAAACATGCTCTATGGATTTATCATTCGACTTAAAAAGGGGAGCACCATCTAAGACTCATCTTATGTCATCTTTATAGTAGATCCCAAATAAATAAATAAAAAAATAACAAGGATACACCACATGAATAGGTGATATTTTTTGTAGATATTTCACCTTCCAAACTCCTCTCCACCACCAGCTTCCCCTACCTCCTCATCAATAAACATATTCGTGTGAAGATACCCCATCTTGGGAGTATAAATGCCTATTGGGGAATGAGTCAAAACCAACTCATTTTCATTCTTAGAAAGTCTAATATGAGCCACAACTAGAGCATCAAGATAACCCCTCCAATTTTCACGGAATTCCTTATCAATCCTAGTAAGTTTTCTATGGTTAATAAACCTCAACGCCATATAGAGGTATGATCTAGGTTGTTGATATTACTTAATCATACATATAAAAAAAAATATTGATGACCCACATTGATTTTTTTATTATTATGAATATTTTTAAATGGCACATTTTAATTTTATGTTATGAATTGAATGAATTACACATCTCCCACTTATTCTTATTGGGAAGCACTTGATATTTTTTTATTTTATTTTTTTTAACTTTAAATTATTATTTCCTTTGGACATTTAATATTTTCGTATATACAACATCAAAATAGTTTATTTTAACATTTTCTTCTATATATAGATATATATGAAGTTGATGTCCACATAAATTAGTTTAGCTCTTTTTAAATTTGATATCAAATTATATTACGTCATGTGGACATCCAAATAACATTTTCTTTATAATTGAGAGTGAGTGAAATATTTTTTACATCATTGGCTTTTTAATATCAATAAAAAATTGAGTGAACATACTGAGGATGAGATTATTGATGTTTCATAATGCTTTTGATTAAAACTAACTAAACATGCATATTTATTTTTGTTTTTTATTATAACCAACATTTCTTTTCTATCTAGTTAATTTATTTTTTATTTTGAGAGGGACATGTCAACTCCACATTGAGCACGAAGGAATCACATGTATCCCTCATAATCAAATTTTTATTTGTATCATATGTCTTTAAGTTAGATAGAAGATTTTTTGTGATCCATAATGTAGATAAAAGAATTTTCGGATTAATCACACCATTAGGATTAGGTTGACGTTTCGAACCAACTAATGTGGTTCATCCTCGTAGACAGTGGAGAGAGACCGATCGATCTCGAAGAATAAATAGTGGAGATGCATCATTAATCGGAAATAGCCGTTAAAACTAGTCGTTAGAAAATTAGATAGTTAGTTAAAAAAATTAATTACTAATATGTTAATAAATTGTTAAGTACTTAATTTGTTTATTTTTATATAATTATTATAAATATAATAGGTAATAGGTGGGGAAAAAATCCCTGGGATGCGGGTGGAAGCAAAGTTTAATGCGCACGAGGTCATGTGGGGTTGGCGCGTGGCTTACCACCACTGCCACCCATCTTCGCATGATCCAGAGCCTTTATTGCACTGCCAAATGAGCCATTCAATGCTTATACTTGGGAGCTCTCTCCCCGAAACAGGGCATATTCATTCGACCGCGATGGAGAATTTCGGAAATTCTCGTGTTGATTTCTCCCCTCAACGTTTGTTGTCGTCCCTCGCGGCTGAGCGTCGCTCTCGCACCCAACGCAATGGCAAGCGCTGTGTGTTAAACTCGTTGTGTGGAGCTTCTGCCCGGCATTCACTTTTCCAATTGTGCCTCCCCGCACATTTCCGCGTCCGTCGCTCCCCCGAGTTTGCTTGCCCACCCGCACATCCCGCCCCCCATCATTCTCGTCGCTCATCACACTATGCCGCGCCTCCGCCCCAAGAATGCCCCTGCGCAGAGGGGGGGGGGTCCAGGGGGCGCACCATTAATCGTTCCTCCCCCTCTACTCCCGATTCCTCGTCCTATTCATTCGAGTTTGGTCCCGTTCGGCTTCCAGCACCGCGCGCAGGGCGTGGGAGGGACGGAATCGCTTCAATTCTCGCGGGCATTTCCGTTTGTCTTCCGTGGGCTAATTCACATCACGCCCGGATTCATTTCCCCGGCAGCATTGATAATACTTCCCTCCTCGCCACCGTGACCATCGACCTTCGTGCAGCTCCCACTGCTCAGCTTTCTTCGGCCCAAGCGCGTGCCACCACCGTTGTTGTTCGGGAGCCTCTCATGGAGACAGCAAGCATAGCATGCCCCAGTGCAAATTGGGAAGCCGGGCCTCCCCGAGCATCGATGCCAATCCGGGCGCTTCGGGCCGGTCCTTCGGCTTCCACCGTAGGCGGTCTTGAATGCAATTGCGGTCCCCCTTCCGATGATGAGGACCCGTACAAATATGCCTCGCCTCATTGTCGAGGAAGACCCTTCCTCCGCTCGCAAGTCGGGCTTCATCCGGTGCGACGGCGTTTTGGTTTTCATCCCGCCTTCGTGTGCTTTCCTACGACCTCATGTTCATGACAAATTATGCTATCGTTCTCTTGGTTTCAGTCTCCGTTTTATGGTCGGTCTCCCCCGCGTGGGAGTTACACTCGGTGTTTTTGTCCAAGATCTTGCTCTCATTATCGGTTCCGGCATCGGTCCGTTTTGCTTTCGCTATGGCTAGAAATTGTAAACATTTAGCCACTCCGGGTCTATTCCACAGGGGAGTTTTTTTTGTTTAGGTCTGTTCATGCTACGGTGTCGCTTATGTTTTTAAGTCATTTGATAGGAACAGATAGGGGCCTTGCAGCTCTTCGACGCTTTCATGGTCTCTCTCATAATTGTAATGTTGACAAATTACCCTGCCGGGTAAAGCTAACATGCCTCGCTCGGGCTGGAAATCATGAGGCTACTCGGCCTCTTGTAACACTATTTTTTTGTATCAATATCAATATAGAAGTAGCCATATTCGATAGGTGGGGAAAAAAAAGGTAGGAAGGAAATTATTAAAAAAATAAATAAAATAAAATACCAAATAAGTAAATAAATTCAATAAAATTTTTTTTAAAAGAGAGTTAATAAATTATTAAAATTTTGATTTAGTAAAATAAATTAAATTAATTAAATATTTTGAAAAATAAATTAATTAAGTAATAAATAAACATAATTACCTTAGGGAGGGAAAAATAAAATAAAAATAAAAAATAAATAAATAAAAATATCAAAAAAAATTATAAACAAATAAAATAAAAACATAAAATAATAAAAAAATATTTACAAAATAAAAAATAAAACAAAAAATAAATGAATAAATAAAAATATAAAATATATAAAAAATTAAAATTAAAAATTAAAAAAATAAAATAAAAAATAAAACAAAAAATAAAATAAAAATAAAAATAAAAATTTTACCTGGAGAGAACCCAGGTCCAACTCTTACTTAATTTCCAACCATCATCACCATGTCTTTAAGTATTAACCTTTAACCTTTTTTTCTTATATAAAACAAATATAAATTCATAACCAATTAAAAGTAATCACTGCGTAAGGCGTTTCTCTTTGAAAACAACTCCCTTAGTTGCCACCGTGTCTATGTATGAGCTATTGGATCAAATGTTAGACAATTGAAATGTTTTAGGCCATCGGATCCACAATTAAATAGTTTTTTATATATTTTTTTATAATGTTAGTTTTCTTTTTTCTTTTTTAATAATTAGTTTGAATTTAGGTTTTGGTGACTTTTTAAGTTAAAATGTTGTTATTAAAACTCCACACAAACCAATTAATTCATGGATAAAAAAACAATATAAAAAGGAAAATAACTATTATATATTTAAATATTACATTTTTGTGTCACGATGCTCTCCAACAAAGTATGATAGAAATGTTGTAATTTCATGTTTAACATTTTGATTATGTCAAATTACAAAACAATAAAAACAAATGTAAATTAAATAAAAAAGATTGACATAATGCTACGAACATTTTAACTAGGTCAAAATACAATAAAAAAATAAAATAAAAATAAAATATTAATAAACTATAAAAACAGCCCATGTTATTGACCCATGGTATTCAAGTGGAATGTAGTTTATTTAAAGGGGGGGGGGAATTAAGATGACCTAGATCAATCTTAACTCTGGATCTATCAAGAGCCAAGAGTGATCAAATGCCTTGATATGAAAACCTCTTTTAGAGTGAAAAGAGAATTGATCTCTCTCATTAATAATATAGATAGAAACTAATTATTTAATAAAATTATTTTTTTATTGTTTATAACCATTATTCTTTTTAAAATTTTACTTAATAAAATGTATATTCTATATTATTTTTCAAGTTACAACTATTTTATTATTCCAAAAATACATGGCGTTTTTGTTATATTTATCATTCCAAAAATACATGGTGTTTTTGTTATATATTATTTATATTACACCTATTTTATTATTCATAGTAATATTTCTTAATATATAAAAAATTAAATAAATAATGAAATTTTTTAAATATATGATCTTTTTTTTAAATTTCCAATTATTTCACAAGACATGATTTATCTTGAGCAATAATGATGAATGTTCATAATTCTCATTTCTTAAATAATACTAAATTTACCTTTAATTACTTAATTGTAATAGTTTATAACTACATAACAGCTTTGTAACTACATACATACTCATTCAGATTCTTTTTTTGTTAATCAATATCAAATTTCTTCCGTTCAAAAAAAACTATATAGATACCTTTAATTACCTAATTGTACCTAAAAAAATCTTACATGTTTTTTTACTTTGTAATCAAAAAACAATTTTCATATTATATGATGTCAAGCTTACTCAACTTTTTTATTCTAAAATTTTAAACAAAGTTTTTCACTACATAATTTTAGTTTTTATAATTTTTTTTATTTTTTCATTTCCAAACAAAAACTTACAAAAGAAAAAAACCACTCAATCCTTACCAGTAGATTATAGTCTTACAAAATTGAAACTATGTTATTAACAATAGAGTAAGTTGAGACAACCCTAAGGGGTTTTTTGTACAAGTTTTATCATAACCTTTCCCTCCATCCAATATATACTCTAGAGTCTTCTCGAAAAGAGAGTGTATTAGCTTATAACCCGATCCACAATCAAAGAAAAAGGCTAGGGATTTCACAAGTTATTATTTTGTAACTCGGTCCACAATCAAAGAAAATGGTTAGGGATGTCACAAGTTATCATTCACATAGGGATGTATTGACATTCTCGCTAAAATAGATCCTATTAGATGCATGGTGGCCACGTACACTAAAAAAATTCAAAATAGATATTTGTTATGACATCCATATTGTCTACAAACCATCCAAATTTCCCATCTTATACAACAATTTCTAACAATAATCGCTTAATTTACTCTCCAATTTTTGAAACCCCCCACCCATGCTCGTGAGATCACAGAGTAAAATCAAAATGTTCTCGTGGTTTTTTTTAAAGGGTTAATAAACAAAACAGACAATGAGAAAGTCAATATTGTGGTATAATAACCGATTTTTTGAATCATTGTGACAAACAAAACATCAAATTAGCTCACAAAATATATCTAATGCTATAAGGATCTAAGATGATAACAAATTTTTTGAATCATGATAACTACGTGACAACCAAAACGAAGTTTTAGCCACGTGCAAAAAAATCACAACAACTCGCGAATATATCCAAGGTTGCAATGAACCCCATACATAGTGATGGACATCATGGGAAAAAGTAATAAGAGGAAGGTACACGAGGGCCACAGTAATTAATGTGAATCTTTGTAATATTTTTATTTAAAAATAGAATTTGTATTTGTATTTTTTTAAATGAATATTGTTAAATGTGTTGTATTGTTTTTATTTAAAATAGTCATTTATATTTGTATTTTTTTTAAATGAATATTGTTAAATGTGTAATTGAGTAAAATATATTAACTTGATATTCTAATTGTTAATATATTTATTTAAAAAATTCAAAGTATGGTGAGTTTTGTTTTATTAGGCTTTACTCTAGATGTGCAGAGAATCAATCTATCTCAAGTCCCAAACAAGATTCTTCTTTCTCTTCTTATTCTAGCTTGCAACTTCAACTCCTCCTCTCCTCCTCCTTGCACAAATTTAAACTATGAGGCACAAGGTAGTTGTTGCATATAGGAAGATTTAGATATGATAATAAAAATGTGATGCTCTATTGTAATTTTCTCTACAATTGTGATGGCTAGTGTGCCCTAAATGTTGAAAATTTCATGGTTAATGTAGTATAAGCTACATGCAAATTTACACTCTTGTATACAAGATCAAGAAATCTATGCCCAATATCCAACACCATAAAGCAAGACATGTTCACTAATTCAACAGATGCTTCCAAATATCTCTTAATGCTAGAGTTGTTTTCTCAATAAACTTGTTTTTTACCGCTCTTGAAGTGATGAAAGCCATCGTTGTTGCATATAGGTGCATTTAGTTCTTATAAGAAAATTGTGATATTATGTTATAATTTTCTCTACAAATGTGTTGGATTTATTTTCTAAATAAACTTTTTTTTTACTTCTCTTGAATGGATAAAAGCCATCATTGTTGCATATAGGAGCATTTAGTTCTTATAAGAAAATTGTGATATTGTGCTATAATTTTCTCTACAAATGTGTTTGAGTTTTTTTTCTTAATAAACTTTTTTTTTACTTCTCTTAAGTGATTAAATCCATCGTTGTTGCATATAGGATTATTTAGCTCTGATAAGGAAGTGTGATAGTGTGTTATAATTTTCTCTACAAATGTGTTAGCATTGTTTTCTCAAAAAATACTTGTTTTTACCGCTCTTAAGTGATGAAATCCATCGTTGTTTCATATAGGAGTATTTAGCTCTAATAAGAAAAGTGTGATACTTTGTTATAATTTTCTCTACAAATGTGATGCAAAGAGTGCCATAATTGTTGGCAATTTCATGGTTAATGTAATATAAGCTAAATAAAAATTCATTTCTTCATCTTATTTATTCTAGGCTAATCTTTCCTATGCTATTGCATTACGGTGTTTCTTTTGCAACATGTGGTGCAATTTCTAGTTTTAAATAATACAAAATCATTTAGTGCACCGAGAGGCACATTCTACAACCTAATATGAGGGCTATGTGTGATTTCATCCATGCTCAACCCTGAATTGACATGTGTCCCTCTCAAAATATAAATAAAATATTCTCTAAATAAAAAAAGCAATGTCGACTATCATAAAAAAACAATGAATATGCATGTTTAGTTACTTTTAAATAAAAACATTATAAAATATCAATAATCCTAGATTTTGTTGATATTGGGTTGACACGTGTCCCTCTCAAAATAAAAAATAAACTTATTAGTTTCCAATATATCACCTCAGGGGGGGAATGACTTCACATCAATGAGTGTTTTAACAAAGCACCCAATCACCATCTATTCAAGACTAAGTGGAGAATTTAAAATCAATTTTAAAATGAGATAAAGTAATTAGAAGTAAAAAAAATGAGAGTAAGATGTTTAAACCTTATACTTTTCAAAAAGAATTCAACATGAGATTTAAATAAACTATCTTAATTAATTCATATTGATATAAAATTCATTTATATCATTTTTTTTTAATAATGGAAGAACCTATCATAACTCAATTGTCAAACCAATAGTGGGGACAACCTTCATCGTCTGTTATTTGCTAATGCATGTGGAAGCATCTCTGTTATTCAAGGAAAACCATGCCACCTATAATTACTTGTTGGTGGTTCATAAGGGGTAGACCTTCACTCCTACTAGATTTTTTTTGGGTCTTGGGTTGTTAATTTTTCTTTACATTCGAGGAAGATGAGCTCTTAACCAAGGAAAAAAAAATTAGGGCATACTTCGAGCCCATTAAAAGAAAAATATTTTATGTTAGAATAAAATACTTTAATGTTGTATATAATAAAATATTTAATATCCAAAGAAAAAAGGTTATAGAAATTCAAAAAATAAAATAAAATATATTAAGTACTTCCTAATTATAATAATAAGAGGGAGATGAGTAATTCAATAATTCTTAATATAAAATTAATATGTGACATTTGAAAATATTCAAAATACTAAAAAATTAAATGTGGGTCATCAAAAAACTATTTTAATATGTAGGGTTAAACAATATTAACATATACTTAGAAATAAATTAATAACCAAAAAAAAAAAATGTGGACAATAAAGTCCATAGATAAAATGTCTCAATCCACATGTTATGAAAAATATTTTAATGTCAACTATATATGTATTATATATTGTTTAAAAGAACTAAGTATATATCATATAAAGAAGTTTAAAAATATAAGCTTTTATGATTAAAATATTTGAAGAGAGGGAGATAGAGAGACTACATATATGTTTAAGATGGATCTATAAATTATTTTAAAATTTAAATTAATTTTACAATATAAATCATACATTTAAATTTCTTCATCAAAAAATAAATTTAAGACACATTTGTTATCATATTTGTAATACATATTTGGAAATAATGAACTTTTTCAATATAGGTTGATAGTACCCTTTTCCAACTTAGGTAATATTCTATATAAACCATTGTTGTAATTTTATTTAAAGTATTATTAATGTTTATAACTTTGTAAACATTACTCATTGAAAGTGGTGTAGAAATTGGAATTTTTTTATTACTAATATCGATCCATATTAAGCATGGATCTAGAATGAGCCGAGAGGAATCAAATTGTTGAGCAAAGTGTTGTCATTGATGTTAAAGTATAGTCATTCATCTGAATAGAACAAGTAAATACCAAATTCAAATGGAGTTTGTTGAGAGTTTATTGATGGTTATAGCCCATCTTTGAAAACATTTTGTCTGCAGGAAAAGTGTTCAAAAGATGATGCAAAGTGGTCACTTTGATAGCCGCTAATGTATGGCATTTTGAAAAACTCCGAAGAGATTGGAAGTTGTGATAGTTTGAATTTTTGCACGGTTCTGCAAGAACATGGTTCCACATAGGTCGATAGAAGGCATGAGACATGTTTTTTCTCATTTGTGTCACGGTTACATTTGATGGTGTCCCATAGAAATTTTGGTCGAAAGGTCTTGGCATGGAAATTCGCAATTAACAAAGTTCGTGAATGAGAACTTTCCCAAAAACATACATACTAATTCATGGCATGCCATGCCATGGAAGTTTTTTCCTGGAAATCCCAATGGTGGGCATGGTATTTCCAATGGTGGGCATGGTGGTGTGGTTAAAAAAAGGTGTGTGAGTTGAAGAAATATTCGTTAGACTATGAAATTTCACGTCCCTCCACAGATGTCTAGTAAAAAGGTTAGAAGGGATTCATGGTTGAATGACTACCATGATAGAAAAATCCGAGAGAGGGAAACATTTCACAGCATTGACATTTAATGTAAATTTTGTGCCCCAAACCATTTTTGGTTTACAAATAAAATCAATGAAAACATAATCTTTGAGAACCGCTCCATACAGGTGACAACTGGATCACAACTTGCATTGATGCAACAAGGAAACAATTATGACCCACTAATAAGGGTACACACGGTAAGTGGTTAGTGACATGGTAGAATGGTGACATGTGGCATGTTCTGATAGGTGGCATGTGGCATGATGATTTGGAATTTTTTTAGTAACCAAGTGGTCCTTTGTTAAGTGACATGTGGCACCACTCATAGGGTGACATGTGGCATGTTGCTGACAAGGGATGACACATGGCGTAGTTATTAAATGAATATTCAATAACCATGATCCATCATCATCCGCGAGACCAATAGCCATGATCAATATGAATGAGAACATGTGCATAAGTGAATGTGTGATCCAACACACAATGGATCTGATTACACAAAAGGATTTGATCTGATAACCCATATTCACATCGTACGCACAACAGGCATGATGGTTAATGAATATTAGCGCACGGTGGATCCAATGGATGGTGTTGACTTGATCCAATGACTGAGATTACTGTTGGGATTTCTACATGTGCAATATTTAATGCATGAAATTCACGTTATGTGGTATTCAAATGATGACATGGAAACACATGTGGATTACATGTGGCAATGAAGTGGCTCAAATAATGATGTGGCACATTCTTGGAATTCACACCAAGGGACCAGTTGGTGATTGTTTTCACTTTTATTTTTAAGGAATGGTTGCAGCCCTTCGACATTTAACGCTCATGCTATAAAACTTAAGTGCGTAGAAGGTTGATAAATCATGTGTTTTGTTAAGCACTCTCTTTGCTTAAGCCTTTGATCATGGAACGTATACATATGGTTGAGATTCCTATAGAGTGAGGAGATTGTTACCCGATAACACCTAGCTCATCATTATGAGGATATAGTCTCATGCATAAGAGAGTTAAAATTTAAGGGCTTGAAACAATCTAAATTTGGTATTTTGAGTTGAAGTAAAATCAACATTTTAGTGCCAAAAATAAAATGGGCCTATACATTTCAAATAAAAATATTGTGCATGAAAAAAATAGCAGAGTTAAACTAACAATTAGTCCTAATGTTGAAAGAGAGATGAAAAACTAGTTTAAGATGAAGAAAAGAGACTTTGAATAGAAAAATAAACATTGATTAAGTTGAAGAACAGATTTGAAGTGAAACTTATTTTTAAACCCAAAATTCGCAAATAAACTGAATATAGAGGGAACTCTAAATATATATAAATAGTAGTAGAATTACAAAGATGTTATATGAGTTATCTGAGAATTTCAGAGCTAGAGTGAGAGCATCAAGTGGGTGTTTGGGTGAGCAGAACACAAAATTTATCTATGAATGTATGATAGGGAATCATTTTTTATCTAAGTTTGAAAATTATATGAAAGAAGGATCTGAAGGGTTGTGTAGGTAGGTGTTTGCACAACATGCAGTGGGAGTTTCCTTTCAATTAGTGCTAATAAACAAGGAGTGGTGCTTCCTTTGGGTTAGTTCTTGAAAAATCAGCAAGTTGGTGCTTGCAAAGACAGAGAAGGTTGAAGCCTTATGTAGGTTGTAGCCTACACAAAATTGATGTAATTTGAAGTGGAGATTTATTTTCCATTATAATAAAAAATAATTTGTGGTTATCTAGTTTTGTTTCCATGTTAAAATATACGTTAAAATATTTTGTCCAAATTTTATGAGACTGGCGTGCTATTGTTTACTACTATGTTTCTAAGTATTTTAACTTTGATCAAGGAAATTTTAAAATTTTTAAAATACTAATTCACCCTACCCTCTCAGTGTTTTCCTGGTTTCTAACAATTGGTATCAGAGACAAGTTCCTTTAGGATCAATACAATAACTGGAAGGAAGATCAAGTACAATGTCTAACCAGGATGGAGGACACACCAATAAGGATCTTATGTTTATTGCAACAAACTATACATTCTAGAAGTTAAGAATGAAGACTTAATTACGGCCTCTTGGTGCATATGTTCAGGACATAGTGTAAGATGGATATGAAAAGAAACAAGTTATGATTACCATAGATCATAAGCTTGAGTCCACCTATAATGTTAAGGAAAATTCATTTCTTGTTGGAATACCTGAATATGAATTGGTCAAATTTATGGATTGCACCACTGCCAAGGAAATATGGGACAAAATGAGCAGTTGTTATGAAGGGAAAAATAAAGTAAATAAGGCTAAAATTCAAGGCTACAAAATGTAGCTTGAGTCCCTAAAAATGCACGAGGATGATGAGATAGCTATATTATTCCTTAAAGTGGATACAATAAGAGTGAATGATGAAAAACAAGATAAATTAGATGTAGTTCAAGAAGTGGTGAGTTCACTCCCTAAAAGATTTGATCCTAAGGTGGCATCTATTGAGGAAATGACAAATCTCAACATTCTAACACTAGATTAATTTCTTGGAACATTGATTACCTATGAAATTAGGATTTCAAAAGGAAGAACTACAAAAATGGGGGAAACCTTCAAAGAAAACAAAGAAAACTTCAAAGAAAAAAAAAATCCCAAATAATATCAGGATTATTCATTCTATGAATCAAATGAAAAGGAGGAAAAAAATTTCAAAAATTTGAAGAGAGGAATAGGTAAATATAAAGGAAATTTTCCTTTCAAGTGTTTTAATTTTCAAAAAGTAGTTCATTATGTTTATAGTGCCCACAAAATAAAAATAAGAATGAACATGAACAAAAGGATAAGTATATAAAATACAGAAGGATGAGAATATAAAAAAGAAAATTGTATATACTCAAGATGGTAACTATTCCTCAAAAGATGAATATGTGCAATCCTATGATGGGGAAAGAGCTAAGGGAAGTATTAAGGAGTTAACACTAATGGATTTAGACACTTTATAAGAAGAACATGTAAAATCTCATGAAGAAGTGATCGGTGTATACTTGGAAGGTGAAATAATTAGTGCTTTAGACAAAATTTAGAGACTAAGGAAAAAGAATAAGATGCAAAAACAGATGTTGGAAAACCTTGAAAAAGAAAAATGTAACTCTAAAAAATGGGCACCTCTTCTTTCGAAAATTTAGGAACCAAAGAAAATTAAATATACTTTTTTGGAGCAGCTGAAAGAAAAATACAAGGCATGTTAAAAGCTTAAGGGAGAGGTTGTCACACTAATAAAAGAGTTAGTCAAGAATAAGGAGAATATATTTCTAAATAAAAAAATTATTAAAGGGACTATTAAATTGAATGAATTTCATAATGTTCAAAAATCCCCTCATATCAAGATTTCTTTGGGCTATGAAGGAGAGGCAAGTTCAAAAACACTTATAGGAAAGGAACCCATCAACTTTGTTGAAGTTGTCAAGGGACCATAAATAATGACCTTTACCATAAATAGTAGGAGTATAAAAGTACATAGAAGTGCAGTTAGATAAACAGAATGAAAATAAAAATAAACATCAACATTTTAATGTGACAAACAACCATAGAGTTCAACAAAGAACTATTGTACCTCCAAAGAGAAGTAGAAACTATACAACAGGAAAATTTCTCCCAGGTATGACAATGTTATCCTTGGTTATTTGTTTACATGCACAAACTATGGACATGATGTTTCAAGTTGTAGAGTAAATTTAAGATATATGGAAATCATAAATCATAGAAAGATAGTCATCAATCAAATAACATATTTCTAGGATAAAGAGAAATATACCTAGGAATAACAATTCATTCTAAGCTTTGGATGACATGTTGGAATGTTATAACTATCATAATTATGGGCATAAGGCAGCTAAATATAGAATTAGAAAATGTATACAAGATCTTAAGAACAAGAAATAAAAAGAAAAACCTCAAGAAAGAAAAAGAAAAACCTAAGGTATGTCAACAGAAGAAAGGAAGAAGCAGTAAAAATTGTGGCATTGTTTTGTATGCACAAAATCAAGGTAGCCATTGGTATGTATATAGTGGGTGCTCAAAGCATATGACAAGTGATAAGAATAAATTCCTATCACTAAAGGAAGATAGTAAAGGTAATGTCACTTTTGGAAATTATGCTCTAGGTAAAATCATGAGCAAAGGCATTGTTATTTTGGTAGATGGAAGACGTAAAGTGAAAATTGTTTTATTTATTGAAATTTTGAAACAATTTGTTGAGTATTTCTCAAATGTGTGATCAGGGTATGATGTTATTTTTTTTTCTAAATATTCTGAAACTAAATCAACAAATATATATGATGTGGTAGTTGAAGATTTTAGAACACAAAATAATGATTATGTTCTAAACGAGAAGAATGAGAAATGTTGTTTTGGAAAGTATGATGAAATTTGGTTGTGGCGTAGAAGGTTAGTAGACATCTCAGTTTCTACCATATTGTGAAGCTAAGAAAAAATCAAGCTTTAGGGTACTTTCCAAAGATATCTAAACCAAAAAATACAATTTTCTAGTCATGCTATATTTGTAAGAAAATTCAATTCCTTTTAAGAGCAATGAAAACTCATCCACCAATCCATTACAACTAGTCCACATGGACTTATGTGGTTCTACAAGAAAAAAGACTCCAAATGGTAAGCTATATTTTATGTTGATTATTTATGATTACATCAAGATAATTTGGATGTCATTATTAAGAGAAAAGTTAGAAGCTTTTGAAAATTTTACAATTTTTAAAGTTATGGATATAAATGAAATTGACTGCAAATAAAGTGTATAATATCTAGCAATGGTGGAGAGTTTACCTCTAGATAATTTGATGAATACTATAAGGAGAATGGCATAAAAATTAAATTCACCAATGTAGAAACTCCACAACGGAACGGTGTAGTTGAAAGATCCAATAGGTCAATACAGTAGTTGGCAAGAAAAATAATAGATGAGAGAAGTATACCAAAAATGTTTTGGGTTGAAGCTATTCAAACAATAGTATTTATTTTGAATAAATATCATATTAGGATAAACATTGACAAGGCCCCTTATGACTTTTGGTATGGAAATCCAACAGTAGTAAAGCACTTCAAAGTCTTTAGCAATAATTGCTCCATTAAGAATAATGATGAGAAGATTGGTAATTTTGATTCTAGAGAAGGTGAAGGTATATTTCTTGAGTATCCACATAAAAACAAGGTTTATAGGTGTTATAATAAAAAATCAAGGAAACTATTTGACAACATTGATGTTGAAGTGGATGAGTCTAATCCTCTCAAAGACAAGAAACCAACAAATCTAAGCTCAATGCAATGGGACAACCATGAAGATGATAATGAAGAGTTTGGGGAAGAATTCAATGAATATGATGAAAGTCCCCAACCAAAATACCCCTCAAGGTATGTTCAAAAGCATCATCCTCTAATCATATTGTAGGACATTTGGATGCAGGAGTCCAACCTAGAAGAATAGTGATGAATCCCCTTATTCGATCACATATTGTTGTAATTCCATGATTGAACCAAAAGGTTTTTCTTAGACTGGCCAAGATGAAAACTGGATAAAATCTATGAATGAGGAGCTAGATTAAATTAAAAACAATCAGACATGGCTATTGGTACCAAGACTAGTAGACAAGAATGTCATTGGCACAAAATGAATCTTCTAGAAGAAATTAAATGAATATGGAAAAGTGTTGAGAAATAAGGTGAGATTAATATGCAAAGGTTAGACTCAAATTAAAGGATTATATTTTGATGAAATTTTTCTCCTATAGCCATATTAGAGGCTATAAGAATGTTTTTAGCAATTTTTAGTCACAAAAAGTTCTAGATATATCATATGGATATAAAATCATATTTCTTGAATGGTGAGATTGAAGAATTTTACATTGAGCAACCTGAAGGCTTTCAACTATTAGAAAATTATGATCATATATAAAGGAATTATATGTTCTTAAACAAGAATTGAGGGCATGGTCTTCCATATTAGATAAATATATGCTACAATGTGGATTCAAAATAGGACCAACAGATAACGTATTTATCAAATTTGAAAATGGAAATCTTTTGAATGTTGGTGTTTATGTCGAAGATATCATTTTTGGTAGTGATGCAGATTAACTATATCATAGGTTTGTAGCTAAAATTAAGGTTTAATTTGAAATGTGTGTGGTTGGAGAGCACTCATAATTCCTTGTTTTTCAGATTGCACAATCAACAAAAGGAATCTTCATCTCCCAAGGTAAGTACCTCAAAGAAGTCATGAATTTTTTTGGAATGGAAGAATGCTCACTTGTTAGTAATCTAGTGGTCACTGAATATAAGCTCAGCAAATATTATGAGTCACCTAAGGTAGATCAGATAATGTATAGGTCTATAATTGGAAATATCTTATATTTAACAACTACAAGACCAAATATTATGCAATTTTTTGGTGTTATTGGTTTATTTCAATCATGCCCAAAACAAAGTCATCTCCTAGTAGCAAAAGGAATTCTCATACATTTGAGAGCTACAATAGATTATCAATAATGATATCCTCAAGGTAAAAAATTCTCATTAATATCATATACATACGAAAATTGGGTAGCAAATGTAGACAATAGGAAAAGCACGAGTGGAGGTGCTTTCTTTCTTGAAAAGGTCCTAGTGGCTTGGTTGAGAAAGAACCATACATTAATCTCTCTCTCTATTGTTGAGGAAAAGTACATAACAACTGCCTCTAGCTACACTCGGATTTTGTGGATGAAGTAAACCTTACAATATATGAAGGTAACTTATACATATCCTATTCCCATTATCTGTGATAACACAAGTGCTATTAGCATGTCTAAGAATTCAATTATTCATTCAAAAACCAAGAATATTCCCATAAAGTACCACTTTCTTAGAGAACATGTGGCAAATCAAGTCGTGAAACTAGAACATATTCCCACAAATGAATAGGTTGTTAATATCATCACCAAACCCCATTCAAGAGAAAAGTTTGAGTCTTTAAGGAAGAGTTTGGGAGTCATTTATCTGTCCTCTCTCAACTATATCTTCTCCACAAGTAAAAGAGGGAAGTTTTCCATATTAGTATAGGGATAGTTGAATGACAAAGATCAATTGAGGAAGCTAACATGTTCACAATAATAGAATAATCACAGGCAGGGTTTATTTTTAGGGGGAGGATCCAAATTCTTTTTCGTTGATGTTAAAGGGGGAGAATGAGAAACATTGCATGAGAAAGCATTTGCATAGTGAAATACTTTAAATTTATTGATAGGGGGAATGTGATGAATATAAACCTAGGGTATATCAATTTCACCCCAGATGACTTCAATATTTGGAATTATGTGGGTTATGGGCCCATGATCTACATTTCTCTCGCCTTTATATTTGTAGCAACAGACTCAAAAATTTCACACACGAAGAATAAAAAACCCATGTGCAAGATCTTCGCACATCACCAAGTGGGAGATCAAGTTGATTATTTATTTTTATGGTTAGCCAACTGCTACGAGGCTAACTTAATTTTTGGGTGTGTAATATATTCTTTTTATGACTAGCTCCATGCGAAAAGTGGGGAGTAAGAGCGAGGGTGGACAACCCCCCCTTCGCTTGCACCGAACGCAACAAGGGGGATCATAGGGGGGTGCGTCCCCCCCTATCGGGGGGTTTGGAACGGGGAGGTAGCCCCCTGCATGTGGTCCAGGGAAACGCCCCAAAAATTATTATTTTTTACCCTATATTAGGTGCACAAACCCACCTGTGGTTTTTTGCATGGGTTTAGCACATGTTTTTGGGCATGATGGGTTTTTCTATGGTATTTTGTAGATACAGTCAAGGGAAATACGGTGATGTTCTAATCCAAGGTTAATGGATTGGGGTTTATGAATGCTTCAACATGTATATATATGTGTTGTAACATTGAAAGGAATATAATGAAAAATCAAGTTGGTAGTCTCGGTTTTGGGATCCAGGGGAAAATCTTTGTGTATATATGTTTTATGTTTTATGATCTTTCTATTGTTTATTTTATTTTTTAAGAGTTTGTTTGGAGACAATTTATGTACAGGGTTAAAACCTACATTAACTCAAGACCTGACCAAATCGATTGGTTCAAGGCCCGACCACCCTATTGGGTCCCACATGAGTCACGATTAGGGATGGTTGGACTCTTCTCTTGGATCCTTCTCAAATTATGGTAAAATGACCAAACTTCCTTCGGTCAACACTGACAAATCATGTAACTCATACTTTTTTCATTTTTTCCTCTCTTTATTTTCATACTCAGATCTATCCCATACCATAGGGACACAACCCCCTATAAATCTAAATTGAGCAGCAATGATCTCTCAAGTAACTCTCGTAACATATTTTGATAGAAACTTAGCTCCACCTTCAACACCTATAATGAAACAGGGAAAACATGATAATACATAGTGGTCTTGTAAACAAAATAAAAAAAAAAGAAGATAAATTTAATTAAAGCATAGGTTTCTTATATATTCAACATAAAGACAATTACATATACAACATCTCTGGCCCTAGTGTTATTCGACTTGATTTCATATTATATTGGAAACCTGTTCTGTGACACTGGTAGGTGGATTATAAACAGAAAACAACCCAAAAGAAAGGGGAATATCTTCCTTTTCCATTGCATGCCTTCTAGAGGCTTCAAATTAATTGAAATTTACATTAAAAAAACCAAAAAACCATGTCCTCCTCAACGACTGCCACGATGTTTTTTCCAGAATCATCTAGAATTAATTTCATTTGGGGTGGAGGGTTGATGCTCCCGCATTAAACCCCCATTCTTGAAAAAATTCATGATCTTTTCGTCATGTGTCTTCATTTTTGCATCTTTCTTTATTCATCTCTACGGTCTTCTTCTCCACATGTATCTCTAAGCTTCTCCTCATGCTCAGCAGTGAGTTGCAACTAAACCTCCACTAACACTTCACCGGATCTCCTCCTTTGGCTCAAACATTTGGCATCTCATATCACCTCCTCTAGAACCTCTTGAGCTTCTTATGCTCACTTTTTTGTTGCACACTTGCTCACCTCTCTTTTGACAATTCTACCTATAACCGAAGCTATGGAATTACCTCTTCTGTAGGAAAGTGTC
Source organism: Pinus albicaulis (assembly GCA_034641835.2). NCBI lineage: Eukaryota > Viridiplantae > Streptophyta > Pinopsida > Pinales > Pinaceae > Pinus > Pinus albicaulis. The sequence continues at coordinate 841,265,185 of CM076582.1, read as the reverse complement.
CCCTCTTATTACGCTCTAATACCACCTGATGAATATTGAACCTAGGTTCTATCAATTTAATCCCCATTTGGCTTCATTCTCCATAATCATGTGGGTTATGGGCCCGCGATCTAATTTTCTCTCACCTTTATATCTGTAACAATGGACTCGTAAGCTTCACTCCCTGAAAATAAAAATAAAAAACCCATGCACAATATATTTCATGTCGCCAAGTTAGAGGTATTGCTAATCATTTATTTCCACATCTAACTAATATCTTTGAGGTCGACTTAAATTAAGTCCTGCCCTTGCCGAATGGTTCAGGGCCCAACCACCCGACTGGGTCCCACACAAGTTGAGGTTGGGTCTGGATAGACTCTTCTCCCAACTCCTTATCGAATTATGGTATGGCGGCCCAACTTACTCAACCAAACACTAACAAATCATGTAACTCCCAATTTTTTTGTTTCGTCCTCTCACGAGTTTCATGATTGGATCACTCCCATACTATAGGGACACACGCCTCTATAAATCCAAATTGAGCAAGGTTGATCTCTCAAGTAACTCCCATAGCATATTTCAATAGCAACTTGGCTCCACCATCGACACCTCTAATGAAATAGGGTGAACACGATAATACATAGGGGTCATATGAAAAAAATAAAACAATACAAATTCAATTAAAACGTAGGTTTTGTATATTCGAGGTAAATACGATTACATATACGACCTCTTTGGGCCTTGTGCCATTTTCCCTGATATCACATTACATTTTCTACCTATTCTCTAACACATGTACGTAAAAATTGTAAAGAAAGAGGAATCTCTTCCTTTGACAACACATGCCTTCTAGAGGCTTCAAATTGATTAAAATTTACATAAAAAAAAAATAAAAATTCGTGTCCTCCTCAATGAATGCCATGATTCCTTTTCTAGAATCATCTGGAATGAATTTAAATTAGGGTATAGGGTTGATACTTATACATAAAAATGGATGCAATTGGCTTCTCAATAGCAAAGGGGAGAATCAGCAAAATAGTAAACAGAGAAAATGAGCAACATAGGCGGTGTTTATGGCCAAGTGTTGGAGTTTCCATTAATGAATCTTCTATAATTGGTAACAATATTTTATTGCTATTTCCATCAATACCAAAGTAGGATATTTTTTAGAAAAGTGTTGTCATTAATGTCAAATTCTAGTTATTGATGTTAAGAGAACAAGTAAATACAAAATTCAAAGGGATTTTGTTGAGTGTTTGTTGATGATTATAGCAAATATTTGAAGGCATTTTTTCCATAGGAAAAGTATGCAAAGTGTTTAGCTAGATAAACCTGTGAGAGAAATTTTCAATGGTGTATGGAACTTTGAAAAAATCTCAATGGATCATAAGCTATGATAGTTTGAATTTTGGTATGGTATCGCGATCACATGGTTCCACACAGGCTTATAGAAGACACGAGACATGATTTTTCCCATTGTTAGATGGTTAAATTTGATGGCGCACCATGGAAATTTTGGTTGGAAGGTTTTGGAATGGAGAGTTGTGATCCCATGTTCAAAAAATCTTATGAATAGGAACTTTCCCAACAATAGACACACTAATTCATGTCACGTCACGAAAGTTTTAGCTAAAGAGCTTAATGGCAGGCATAGTGGCATGATTAATAAAACACACGAGATATGGGGAAATCTCCATTAGACTATGAAATTTCACATCCTACCATGAACGTACAATAAAAAGGTTAGCATGGGTTCATGGTTGAATGATTATCATGGTAGGTGGACTCCAAGAGACATTTAACAACACTAAAATTCAACATAAATTTCGTAGCGCTGACTATTTTTGGTTTACAAATAAAATCAGTGAAAAACATAGTCTCCATGATGCACTCCATATAGGTGATAAGTGGATCACAGTTGGAAATGACACATCAAGGAAGACAACATGACCCAATCATAAGAATACATGTGGTAGGTGGCAAGCGCCATGGTATAATGGTGACATGTGGCATGTTTTGATAGGTGACACATGGCATGTTGTGATAGGTGACACATGGCATGCTGATTTATCATTTTCGGTAACCAAGTGGCCCTTTATCGAGTCACACATGGCACCACTCACAGGGTGACATGTGGCATGTTGTTGATGAGGGATGAAACATGACACAAAAATTGAATAAATATTCAATGGAAACAGTCCATAATCACCAATGAGATCAACAACTATGATTAATATCAAATGATAACATGCGTGGAGGTTAATGTGCAATCCAACACGCGATGGATTTGATGACAAAGAAGGATTTGATCTGAAAACCTAGATTTACATCATATACACAATAAGCATAGGGTTAAAGACTAGTTAGCGTGCGATGGATCCAATGACTGGGATTGACTTTATCCAATGGCCCAAATTACCATCAGGATTTCTACATTTGCAGTCTTTAACACATGAAATTTATCCGATGTGGTATTCAGATGATGATATGGAGACACCCGTGGACAGGTGGCAATGATGTGGCTCGAAGAATAATGTGGCACATTCTTGGAATTCATGCCAAGGGACTAGTTGGTGAGTGTTTGTGCCTTTATATTTAAGGCATGCATCTGTCCCTTGAGCATATAACGTTCATACAATAAAACTTAAGGGCACAAAAGATTTATAAAACATGTGTTATGATAAGCACTCTCTAAGCTTAACCCATTTATCAGAGCACAAAAACATAGGTTGAGAGTGCTACAGAGTGAGGAGGTCCACTACCCTCTAACACCTAGGTCACAGTTTTAAGGCTACAGTCTCCTGTAGAAGAGAGCTAAAAGTTAAAGACATGGAACAATTCTAAATTTGGTGTTCTAAGTTGAAGTAAACTTGGTTTTCTAGTGCTAATAAAACATGTTGATAAATTGTGAATCAAAAAACATGCATGAACATAATAGAAAAGTTAAACTAAGAATTTTTCATGGTGTTGAAAGAGAGGTGAAAAACCAGTTCAAGCCGTAGAAGGAAAATTTGAACAAGAAAATAAAAACCAATTAAGTTGAAGTACAAAAGTGAAGTGAAAATTATTTTTAAGCCCAAAATTAGAAAATCATTTGAATATAAAGGTAGCTCTAAATCTATATAAACAAAAACATCATTACAGATTTGGTATATGAGTTATCTGAGAATTTTGGAACTAGAGTGAGAGTAGTGAATGGGTGTATGGAACTAGAGTGAGAGCAGTGAATGGGTGTATGGGTTGTCCGAACAAGATAATTTATCTATGAATGTATGATAAGGTGTCCCTTTTTATTTGAATTTGAAATTTATATGGAAGAAGTATATGAAGTGTTGTGTAAGTAGGTGCTTGCAGAATAGGGAGTTGGAACTTCCTTTCAGTTGATACTATTAAAGAATGATTTGGTGCTTCCTTCAGGTTAGTACCTAAAAAATTATCAAGTTGGTGCTTGCAAAGAGAGAGAGAGAAGGTTTAAGCCTTATGTAGGTTGTATCCTACACAAAATTGATGTAATCCCTCGTGTGTGTGTGTGTGTGTGTGTGTGTGTGTGTGTGTGTGTGTGTGTGTGTGTAATTGGTAATTTTTCATTGTTAAAATTGTATTTTTGAATGTTATATAGAGTGCATAAATTAGACTTGTAAGTCCAAAAAATATTTTTTAGATTTCACGGAAAAGTGACAAAAACATATACCTAAAATAAGTACCAAAATGTAAAATAGTGAGACTACTTCAAAGTTTTAACGATAAAAACTAATTTTTTTCAATTGCTTATATGATATATACATAATTGTTTTTTAACAATATAAAATGGATACATAGTTGAAATTAAAATATTCTACAAAATATTTGCATTGAGACATTTTATCTATGAATTACATTGTCTACATTAAAATTATTTTTTTTGTTATTAATATATTTCAAGTATAAGTCAATATTACTTAATCTATATTTAAAATATATATATATATATATATATATATATATATAGAGAGAGAGAGAGAGAGAGAGAGAGAATAATTTCAAACATCACATATTAATTTATATTAAGAATTTAATTAATTATACATCCCCTTCTATTATAAAGTGTCTATATTTTTTATTTTATTTTTTAACTTTCAATTACACTTTTCCTTTGAGCATTAAATATTTTATGATATACAACATTAAATATTTTCTTATAACATTTTTTTATATATATGCATATAAATGAAGTTGATATCAACATAAATTAGTTAATATATATTTTTAAATAGTTTATTTAAATCTTATGTTGAAATATTTTTGAAAAATTATAAGGTTTAAATATAGTACGCACATTTTTTTACTTCTAATTGAGCTATCTCTTTTTATAGTTGATATGAAAATATATTCATTATGTGAAGGTCGAAATATTTTATTTATGACTGAAAATGAGTGAAATATTTTATTTATAACTACGAATAAGTGAAATATTTTTACCACATTGTGTTGTAATATCAACAAAAAATAAAATGACCATATTGAGGTTGGGTTATTGATGTTTTGTAATGTGTTTAATTAAAACTAACTAAATATGCATATTCATTTTTATTTTTTATTATAGCTGACATTGCTTTTCTATTTAGAGAATATTTTATTTTTATTTTAAAAGGGACATGTGTCAACTCTATATTGAGCACAAATAAGATCACACATCACCTTCATACTGGACCTCATACTGTGTTGTAAAATGTGTCTATTGGATCCATCTTAAACCACAGATATACTATGTTGTAAAATGTGCCTATTGGATCCATCTTAAACCACAGATCTAGCATTCTTCGAGAGTTGGATCTATCCCTCTAGTATCTATATTAGAATGTACCTCTCAGATCTATAGTGACATTTGAATATATTCATACCATCCCATCTATATTAGCTATTGATAATGTATAACTTGTAAAATATTATATAAAGGAAAAAAAAAATACCTATAATCAAATCATAACTAATATAAAATTAATAAATATATATAAATATATATAATATTATTATACTTACATTATATACATTATAATGTATTCAAAAAAATATATATTCTATAATAATAATTGAAAATGTTTTTTCCATTAATCATGAGTTTTTTTTACCTTATACACATCATATGACAAAATATATACAAATAATTGCATGCATTTATAAACCATCGACATGTATTGTACATTTTTCAAGTAAACAATCTACTTGTACATCTTTATTTTCATGAGTATGTTTATTTTTGTTCCCTATCTAGTTATGTATGGTACTAAAGGTTGTCTCTCATGACCTTTTATTATGTTTATTTTGGTTCCTATCTAGTTGTGTACGGTACTAAACGTTATTTTTATAAATCTTTATCTAAAAATTAATTAAGAAGATTTCATAAAATTTCAATACTAGTATAAACACTAATATCATATAGTCTTTCTTAATGCACATTTTTATCAATTATTTTGAGTTTTTTAATCCATTTAGATTCATATATTTATAACATAATTAATTATAATTACAATATTTATACAAATTAAAAACAAAATATATATATATATTCGTCTTTTTTATAACAATCTTTTAAATAAAATTATAAATCTATAAATACATTTTTTTTAATTTTTATATTTATTATTATAATTTTAAACTTACAACCCATAAAAAGCACATAGATACACTTATCACAATCCCACAACTTATATTTTGCAGAAAACAAAAAAATCATACAATGAAATCATAATCATAAACTTTGAAGCCCTCCAACCATCCAGATCATTTATGGGTCACGTCATAGATGTCCAAATTATGGACATAAACTTTAATAACGTGAAGTGCCCAACCGTTTTTCCATGGACCTTTTATAAGGAGTCACATCATTCGTGACAAATATGCATTACAATGTAAAATATCACTAACAAAATATCTATAATATAACTTGTATAGATAAATTCATACATTGATGAATAATATAACTTTATATCCTCATTGAAAGGAGCATGTTTATGTGGAGCAAATGTCACATTCAGTGTTATCTCGTGTTTGTATTGAACTTTTATAGTCTTATTTTTCTTTATTTCCATATCTTTGGTTATTATATTGGTGGTGATTTTTAGTAAACGGATAGGTAGATATTAAGGGAGGTGACAGTCATAAGAGGTGGAGAAATGGATCTCCTTCCATATGGTGATGGTATTTAACTTAGGATTATGGAAAGTTTTATAATTATTATTATTTATTTATATTTTATTTATTTATTTTAAAGATAAGGTTGGTGGTTTTTTAATTTGTGAATTGTCATTGTTACCTGATGTAGATAGGACATGGAAGATTTCATGGTGAGGAAAGGTGCATGAGTCTGGGAATGGCATTTTCTAGTAGTATCTAGTAAGGAAGTTACATATTTTTGGGTTTGATTACTCCTCTAGCATTGTTTTGATTCGTTTTTTTGTTTGTGGAACTTTTTAATTACCTAGAAGAACATTCTCTTATTTTTTGGGAGTAAAAATTTAGTAGTTAGAAGGCTAGATCATATTATTTAGCACAGTAACAAGTAGGTATCTTCAATATCTCTCTAGGTAGGTTCAGGCTCCTTCACCAACCTGGGTTTCAACTTTGAATTTTGGAGGGAAATATGAAGCTTTATGTATGATCCTATTCAAGGTTTTACTTGACTTTCCTTTCGATTCTTGTCTATAGGTCTGCATCTAGTGTTTTTTAATACACTAGAAGTATAATTTTGCTCTCTCTTGTCATCCTGATTTTGTTGTTTTTTGTCTTTATTTCATGGTCTACGCTTGTTGTTAGAATTTCTTGATCCAAAATTTTGCAGGAATGCAACATAATAAATATATAAACATAAACACAAAGATGCAACAGAAATAAATATTCATTTCATTAATATCAAAGAGTTGAAAGATGCTTACAAACTAAATGGAAATAAACTAGCTCGGGTGATGGTAGCTTATCTCTAACGAGAGATGTGGCGGCTACATGACTCTGAACTATGTTACCATGAGGCTCAAGAGCCTTTTTTATTATTGAACAATAAGGGAAAACCCTATTTGTTGGAGATGGAATGCCAAGAGTTTGTGGGCCTCGTTGGGGTTAGTTGGGAAGCCAACTTCTCGGGGTCGTAACTTGGTCATATGATCTTCGTATGGCACGTACGATACCTCGTTGGAAATATCTCTCCAAGAATTACAATATTTTATGTAGGCCCCTAACCACATCTATGGGATTGATGTGAACCTCAAAAAAACATCATTTAGGGTGTCAAAAGAGCTCTAGAAGTTCAGGACCCGAAAAACTACTAAAAATAGTAAATGTTTCTATATTTAAGGAAACATATGAAACCGATTGGGGATCTAGTTGGAATAGGTGGGTGGCCACCAATTTCCACCTCGATTATTCCTCCCCCTTTGGATTAAATGGCCCCATTCCGTGCAAATCCTCCATGAGGTGAGGAAAGTTTTGTTGAACTTGGTCCCTGGTGAACCACTTTCCATAGTGAAGGAGTTGGCCTGCTTTGACAACTCGATATAGCTGGATCCTCTATTGGTGAGTGTTATTGATATATTTTTCCATGATCTTGTCAGTTTTGGATTGTTTGATGTAGCATGGGTTGAGCTCTATTGGTATCAACTACTCAGCAACATCGGATATGTCCAACAATGGAGGAAAGTATGGTCGCAATCGGTCCACATTAAATACTAGGTGCAAGTCAAGGAATGGTGGAATGTTGAGCTCGAAGGCATTGTCCCCTAAAACCATGGTGATGGTGTACGGCCCATACCGAAGTGGGTGAAGCTTGTGGTGGGGCCTAGTGGGCTTCTCCTTTTTCAATTGTAACCAAACTTTTTCACCCACCCGGAACTTGTGTCATACTCGATGTTGATCGTGACGTTGAATGTACTTGGCATTAACTTTGTCCACTATGACATGGAACTCCCTGGTGGATGTTCGAATTCACTCAATGAATTCGTTACCCCTCTCGACTTCATAATAGTCATGAGCCAAATCTAACCGAGTAGTTGCAAATGGTATGGCCACATCAATGGGACATAGTGGCTGGAATCCCAACCCCACTCGAAAGGGGCTCTAGCGAGTTGAGCTATAGAGAGATATGTTTTAGCTATGTTGGACATGAGGGAGGCTTTCATCCCATGTGCGTGGATGCTTCAAGTTGTACATGCATAGAATCTGCACAATCATCATGTTGATGACCTCTGTTTGGCCATCGCTTGGGGGTGGAAGGTTGTGGACTTAGTGAGCTTGGTATCCATCATCAACCGGAGGCGTGACCAAAATGTACTCGGGGAACATATTGTCTTGATCTTATATAATGGACTGTGGGATCCCAAAGTGTACCCACACTCATTCAAATAAGATCTTAGCGATGGATTATGTTGTGATACTCTTATTCCGGATCAGCCGAATGGACATCTTAGAGAATTTGTCAATGACCACGAAAACGAGGTCATTTCCATGCTTAGTAGAAGGAAGGCTTGACATGTAATCCATGGAGACGAATTCCCAAGGCCGACTAGGAGTAGGTAGAGGAGTATATATGCCTTGATTCTTGATTTTTTGGTTTTTCAATGGTGAAGGTAGTACATGATTTGATGTACTTCCCAACATATTGTTGAAGGTTTAGCCAATAGAAATACTTCTACAAAACGCGCCACTATTTTCTCTACTCGAAATGTCCGATGACCCAACTATAGTGTGCCTCCTAAATCATCTTGGGACACTCACTTGAAGGAACACCGAGGTGTCCCAAGTGGCATAACAATGTGCCCCTGGAGGTAAAAATATGGAACTTTCTTGCCTTCCAAGAGAATATGGTATGTGTTTTCGAGTTCGAGATCGCTCTTGTAAAGATGCGACCCACCTTGAAGTCTCGTTTCCACAAGGGTTGAGCATAGTGGTAAACACCATAACCCAGCAGGTTGGTTGAGACAATATACAACATTATTGGTGTTTCATTTCTTGTACTTGATTTTCAAACGGAACCGTTGCGTATATGTGGACCATTTCCGATGGTGATCATTTTTCAACTTTTCTTATATCCGTATGAACTGCAGAGGCCAATGGTATGTGTGGAGGAGCGTTTCCTTCCCTAGGATGTAATGCTTCCATTGTCGCTGAGGCCTTCACAATGGAATACATCTCTTTGTCATCTGTGGGATACATTTAGAATATTGTTTAAAGTGTCTCACCGTGATATGCCACTCGATGACCCTACTAAGTAAGAAATGCCTCGATAGCATAGTCGGATGCATCTATCTCAATCTCAAATGGTTGGTATGGGTTTGGTAATGTGATCACCGGTGCATATCGTAGGTGATGCTTCAACTCGAAAAATGCTTTCGTTGGGATTTAGACGAGAATAAATTTGCTTTCGCTCCGCCCTTGGTAACTTAACTCAAAGGCCAAGCGATATGAGAGAAACCAAACAAGAACATGCGTATAAATTGGGAAGTCCCGTAAAGTTACATAGCTCTGTTAAAGTGGTTGGGGGTTGGCCAATGTTGAATGAATTTTTGTTGTACGAGTTGGCTAGTGAGTGTATTGACATTTATGACAACCGCGAGGTAAATGGTGATAAATGATAGTTACAAGCTTCACGGTAGAGAATCAACATAGTAGTCGGGTTATTGAAAAGCCATAAATGATTAGGGTATTGTCATTTGATGTCAACCAGGGGGACAATGGTGATCAATGATAGTTGTGGGCTTCTAGTAGAGAATCACCATATAGTAGGCTTATTAAAAAATCCATAAAATACGACTTTAAGTGTCCAGGGAGGAATCTAATGCGAGTACGGTGTTTCGTGTAGAGAATCACCGAGTAGTAGGCTTAATGAAACTCCAAAAAAAAGATGACTATCAAGAATTGTGGGTCTAGGTCATTAGAATCATCCTTCAGTGTTTCGAGCCATATTTCAAATTGAAAAATGCTCAAATAGTGCATCAGCATTGTCTACAACGAAAGTGTTGAGAATAATCTCTCTAGCGGTACCTCGAAACTTGGAAATGGCCATTGGAATAAATATATCTTGTTTAGAAAAGTAAGGGACTTGGAGGCCTCCGAGGATATCATATATCAAAGGATCGGAGGATTGGAGAGCAAGAATCATCGAAGCTTCGGCATGTCGAATATCGAAGTGTTGTAATATCGTAGTATCGCAATATCGAAGAGAAAGAAGCATCGAAACATGGGGATGTCAAGAGATCGGGGCATCATTGTATCGGCTTATCAACAAGCCTAAACATATCGGAGCCTAAGAACCGCATAAGTTTTGTGACGTGCAATTCTATAGAAGATCTTAGGTTTCCATCGGAGAAGGAATACGAAGGATTTTCGATAAAAACCAAGGAATGTGAGGACTTTATATCTTTCCCCCCTAATGGAAACATGGTAGCAGACTAATTGGTCCTCAAGAATTGAAGTGGAAAGTGATCTCAGCATGACGTGATAGGAGTCGTAGACATGTGGCAACTAGATATGGGATTTTCGGGGAGACATAATGGGGAAAATATAGATGACATGTGTCATCACTCAAGAAGCACCACGTGGAAGAATGACTTGGGCATGGTATCAAGTCGGAGGATAGATATCGTAGTGTGAAGATCTTGTAACTCCAATGGAAATGGAACTCTTATGAATAGGGTCTCCGATATGATATGACACATGATCCGGAGGATAACAAAGGAGCCAAGAGTTAAGGGCTCGGGGGCTAAAGGCACATAAGTGTTGTGTGATATCATAACATTCATTTTATGTGAGCTACGATATGGTGGGCTTCCAATGAAACAATACGGAGAATTGAAACAATGAATCAGTCGGAAGCTAGAGATTAAATGAAAAAACGAGAGGAGTTGGTATTTTCTTGTAGGAAGCATTGAGAAAAGGCAACAAGGACACCGGCTCATAGAAAAGAACCGATGGGATAAATAAATCTAGTCTTCTTTTTCGATGCTCGTTTTTCTTAATTAAATAAGAATCAAAGTTGTGAGTCTCATATATTGTCCGACTTTTAAGAAGCAATAAAAAAACATGGGAAGTCACAAGAGAGTTTCCATGAAGACGATGAATTAAAAACACAAGTATGGATAATTTTATGATAGAATTCAAAGGGAAGACGCAACGACGAAAGAAGGTAAGTCACACCTAGGTGCACTCTATTGGTGCAGTACTGTGGCAAAAAACAACGTTGTGTAGTATGTAGCAAATGGATCAAAACCATTGGAATCCATCAAGCAAGCTAGAGCAAGAGCGTATTGTTGAATTTGTTGAGAAAAGAGAGTAGTGGCGATGCTCGGGAAAAAGAGCACAAGACTCGAGCTAAATTGTATGCAACGAAGAATGTGTTGCGAGAAGGTTGAGATCTAAATAGATGTTGTGTTGAGATAAGTATAACGGTATTTCTGTGTAATACTATAGGAGTTGGTGATTCAACCGAGGGCCAAGAGAAAAAGGTGATTCTATGGCATATCATATTGGTATTTTTTCTTATTTGTAAATGCCTCTACTTTCAGTTTGAAAATTGTATGACAAGTAGAACAAGTGGGCAACAATGAGTGGTGGCCTCGCATTCAAATAGGTTGGTGCCTCTTGGAAATTTGGTGCTTTCTATCCTAAGGGAGGGTCGATGCCTCTTGTGAGTGGGTGCTCACAAAAAAAATTGATGCAATTAATTGGGTTCTTAATTTACATCTTAAACAACAACAAATTATGGTATTTTTTTACCCTTTGGGTTTCCACATAAAAAATATCATTGTCAATGTGTGTATGTTTTGTTCATGAGAAAAAAATGGTTGAACAAATGAATTCTCAAGTTTATCGCTCATTTTATTTATGAATGAATGCTCTCATAATTAATAGACAGTAGTGGGAGGAAGTAAAAATATATTCAAAGAAAAAATTAAAAAATAATATCACAATTAATGATTCACCCCCTCTTAGTAATTCCTTATTACAACATTGGTATTAGAGCCAAGTTCCTTCAGAAACGGGCCTAACCACCGTAAGGTAGATCTAGACGGAATTATGTCGAGGAAAGAGAGTCAAGAGGATTACTCAAGTATAATACCAATCTTAGATGGGACAAACTATGCCTTTTGGAAAGTAAGGATGGAAGCGTACCTAATGTCACTTCGTGTATATGTATGTACTTCGATCTGTAGACTATAATGTCCCCGATATTCCTCCCACTAATGCGAGATGGTAAGAAATTGTATGGAAATAATGTTAAAGCCAAGAATTTTATTATCTTTGGTCTTAGTCAATAAGAACTTTTAAAGGTTATGCATTGTAAATATGCTAAGGAGGTGTGGGTAAAGCTTACTCAAAGTCATGAAGGGGATGAAAAGGTCAGCAGAGCCAATTTGAAAACCTTTAGAATGAGGTTTGAGAGCCTAAGAATGGGTGAAGGTGAGAGTATAGCATAATACTTCCTCAAGGTTGATGAAGTAACCAATATGATTAGATGGTTGGGTGAAGAATTCAAGGAAGAAATGATTGTAAAAAAAATATATATTAAGATCTCAGCCCATGATATTTAGGAAATGGGTAATTTAAAATATCTCAATATGGGCCAACTTCTTTCTACTCTCACAACCCGTGAAATGCGAGTAGGAAAAAATAATTTTGAACCGAAGGAAGAAGCGTTCAAGGTATCCAAAAAGGCAAAGGAGCTCAAAGATAATAAAGAGTTCTCTAATTGTGAGTTAGACCAAGAATTGGCTCAATTAGCCGAGAAACTAAAGCGTGGCTCGTGAAAATATAATGGGAAGTTACCCTTTAAATGCTTTGACTGCAGAAGAGTTGGACATTTTTTCATCCAAATTCCCTTAGCGGATAATGCAAAAAAGGGAGATGATCAGAAACTCCGGGAATAAATTAATCTAAGAAACAACATAAGAAGAGGTTCTATAAGAGAAATGGGTTCTACTCCAAAGAAGAAAGCTCGGCACCAAAATCGGATAGCGAAAATTCTTTGGAGGATGATTCAAATAAGTATATGTTTATGGCCTTCGTAACATACTCCATGAAACATATTATTGTTGACTCCGAAGAGGAAGAAAAATAAGAAGGATTATTTGACCTTGAAGGGGAGCTCATCGGTGCCCTTGATGAGTTAAATAAATCGAGGAAGAAGAATAAGTCTGCTAAAGGAACAACTTCAATTTGTGGAAGAAGTTATTTATAAATCCGATAATGAGGAATTTGTTTATAAAAATGAAAAACTTGAAGAGGTTATTAAAAGTAAATACAATATAGTCACTCTTCTAGAAGAAAAGAAACAAGCATGTGAGAAAGTAGAAAAAGAGCACAAGCAAATGAAAAACAGGAGCTTCTCAAGATAAGAAAGGAATCAATCTCAAAAACATGGATAGAGGAGATTTTATCCTTGAAAGTTAAACTAGAAGAAGCTAGATGAAAGGAAGAAGTTCTTCAAGATTTTATCCATGAGTGGGAAGAGAATTTTTATATTCTTGAGGCGGATATTGCCTCTCTAAGAATGGATCTAGAGGGAAGAAAGACCGAGGGTGGTATAAATGAGAAGTTTGCGATAAGGCACGGGAAAACTAGATCGCATTCTAAACATGCCCAAATACCCTTAGGAATCAGAACAGTGTCTAGGATATTCATAGAGACAGTATCTTCCATGGGGAAGATGAACTTCAGTCCATAGGATTCAAACAACCAAAAATTTATGAAAATAAACATTAAGAGAGAGTCAATGAAAACGAGAAAGGCAAAAGGACAAAGAGGAGATCATCAATGGAGAATGAATCGATCAACCAAGCATCCAACGTACCCTCATGCACAAACTCATAAATATTTCAAACAATAGGCATGCCTACTTATTTTATGGTCATTGTTATAATTGTCATATATTTGGAGATAAGGATGTTTACTATAGAACGATCAAAGTTGAAATAGATGAAAATGCTAGATATAATAAGTATCATAATTTCATATCTCAAAATCCACCTCTCATAAATCAAAATTTCTTCTCTCCTCCGATAAACAAAGCGAGATGTTTCAAATGTATTAATTTTTGGCACAAAGGAAGTGAGTGCGAAGTATATTCAAATACCTATCAATGTCCCAAAATACTAGACAATGATCCACTCGGATGGATAAGGGGGGTGGAAACGAAAGACTAAAAAGAGCATGCAAGTAGTGTACTTTCACTATCGGATCATAATAAATAAAATAGATGATATGTAGATAGTGGTTTTTCCAAGCATATGAAAAATGATAAAAGTGAGTTTTTTTTCATTCAAATAAAAAGATAAAGGAAACAATGTCACCTTCATAAACAATTCTCCAACAAGAATCAAGGGTAAAGGAGTAGTCAATCTTGATCAAAACACAAATGCACAAAATTTTCTATATGTGGAGGGTCTCAAACATAACTCTACTCAATTTGAGCCGTATGTCCGATAATGGCTATAATGTGACCTTTCGATCCAAGGATTGTGAGATCTCGCGAAAGATGAGGGATGGAAATCTAGTAGGAAAAGAAATAAGGACTCACAACAATGTATATGTGTTTGATGACTCCGGAGTAATTTTTTACTTAAGAAAGACAAATGAAGCAAGATTATGGCACAAGATACTTGGCCATATGAATTTTGACATCCCGATAAGAGTCGAAAACTTGGGGTTGTAAGCAGTTTGTCGAGATCTACAAGACTCGAGAATTCAATTTCAAGTCATGTCAATTTGGTAAGCGAGACCCGCACTCACTTCAATACAAAAGAGTATGTGTCACCGTACCGTTGGAGCTAATTCATAGATATTTGTGGCCCAACTAGAGAAATAAGCATAAGAAGAGAAAAGGTACTTTATGTTTCTAATTGATGATTTTACTAGGGCCACCTAGATCGTGCTCTTAAAATAAAAACCATAAGCATTTAAACATTTTAAAAAATTTTCAAAGCTCAAGTTGAAAATGAGAAAGATCTAAAGATCAAGTGCTTAAGATCGGACAGAGGAGGAGAATACACCTCAAAATATTTTGAAGAATTTTGTGAAGAGAATGACATCAAAATACAATATTCGATGGCTAAGACTCCATGAAGAAATGGAGTGGTGGAAAGGAAGAGAAAAAAATATCCGTGATATGGCAAGAGCCATGTTAGATGAAGTCGATGTATCTCACATCTTCCGGAGAGAAGCGAGCAAGAAACAAGATATTTGTCTAAAAAAACTCATGCCAGTGCCCAATAGTAATAAAAAATCCCTATGAGTTATGGAAGGGAATAATTTCATTAGTTAAACACATCAAAGTGTTTGGGAGCAAAACACGTTACCGATGAAACGGGAATTGTTACCTCAAAACGAGAACTCTAGCTCAAAAAGACTCAAAAAAACATGAAAAAACACCCCAAAAAACAAAAAAGTGTGTATTCCATAATGCATTTGGCTTTTTCTCAAGGTCAAATTTCAAAATTTTATAAAATTATGCTAAAAAACAAAATTGTTTCTTGAAAAAAAGGATTGAAAAACACCCTCAAAACAAAACCAAATTGATGCTAGAATAACAAAAAAACATTGTGTCACACTTTTGACACATTGTAACAATGGAATTAAAGACCACATATTCGGACATTGAAAAATCGTAAAATTATAAAAAAAATTTGATAGATGATGTTTAAGATAAACAAAAACATGTTTTGAAGGGCTTATCATTTCGAACAATTTTCATCCATGTTGTTAAACATAAAATATCTTGACTCTACACAACCCTAAAATTGTAATTATTGTCAACCATAACATTAAAGATAAAATTTTGTAATGCATAAAAACCTTAATGACAAGTTGTAAATGTCAAGTTTTTCAATATTAAGTTTTCAACATACTTGAACAATGAAATTATGGAGAAATTATATGACTTAAACAATTTTTAAAAAAATGAACAAGTAAATGAAAAATTTATTATTCCAAGAGTAATTTTAATTTTAAAGGATAAGAAATTATATCTTTTCAAATCTTAGCATAACACAAATTTAAAGCTAATTGCAACCAAAACCTAAAAATCAAGCATCAAAACAAAGTGTCCCCTTTCAATGACGCATATAATTGTTAAAATTTTAAAAGTATCTTATACCAAATGGTAACAATACATAATATCATGATAATATCACCGCATAATCTAAAAATTCAACATTTATTTCTATGTTCTTTTTTACTTTTTAATCAAAACATCAACATTGGTACATTGAATATAACATAAATTATTTTTGTAATTCATTGTTAAGTGTTGTCGATATTCTAAAGAGATGAATTTTTCATAATTAAAACATATAATCCAACAAACATAGAAAATTCCTCATAACTTCATGTAAAAAATCGGATGGAAGTCAAAAAATTTTATTTCAAGTTACCATGCAAACATCAAGTACATAAAAGTGTCTTAGAAAATTATTCAAAATCAACCATAGGTTCTCGCACACCATCGGAACCTACATCTTCAGATGAATGACTCGATGTAGATGAAGATGATCCAAATTCTTCTCTTTCATCAACTAGTGCTCCATATGAGTCAACATGCATGCCCACCATTTCGTAGTTCAAATGTCTTGTAGATCTACGACTACATTCTCCCGTAGAGTCCCATCTCAATAGTAATTGTTCTCGTAGAAATTTCTTCAAAATATTTACGGTCTTCAACCGTAAGAGTTCCTCTCTTTGTCAAATTGAAGTCATACACAAGTATGTCAACATCCTCCAATTTTAAGACATCCAAGCGGCGACGATTTATATTTGTGCCCTTTATTTTTCTCTTTCCGCCAATTTTTTTTCAACTACAATATTTGGCTTGTACACACCATTGAAAGGGTGGGTACTTGTGGCATACCAATGTACATCAACGATATAATGTCTTCATTTTCATTAATGACCTTTATAACCTTGGCAATCCGTAATGGATAGGAAAGTGGATCTTCATCTGCTAGCACTATTATCATGCAACCCTCCTTAACATCTTGCATAGAACCCCCGTAAAGGTCTTCCATGGCTTCACGCACGTGATCTTCTAGAACCAATATAGATTTCTCTTTCCTCTACCTATGGGGAATTAATAATAGCTTAAGGCTATTGTTGTTTAACAATGTGTGTTTCCCGATGTTCATTTGGCATCTTTTGTGGCCAAAAAAAGGAGTCTTCAAAAGCGTATCCACATTTATTGATCTTGAAATCATATCACTTTGATTACTCGAAAAAAAGACTCCCACCAAACTCGAATCGACAACATTGAAGTACTCATATGTATCTCTAATACATCTTTTAATTTCCTCCGGACATTCGGAATAATTTATGTCTCTCTTATGCCTTCGTGCATTCTGGAGTTCAAGAATCGAATCATAATAACAATATATTTGATGAAAATATTGGATGCTTTGGAATGAACTTCAAAAAATGCTAAACCTAATGATGGCCCCCATTCTCGCAATGATGTTGAATACTTATTGCCCCATATAAGTGTTATCCCATCAATTTTTTTTATACGAAATTGATATTGGAAGCTAATGTCGTTAAGTTGTTCAATGCATTTCTCCTCACTCATGCGATCCCAAAATAAACCTTCGCATGACAATAGTTTTTTCCAACACATGAAAACAGGATCTAGAATGTACGATTTCTTAATACATTCAATAAATGATGGCGAGCTCCCAAAACCTTTCCTCCCTCAACGTTACTAAAAAAACAACTAAACATTTGATCAATATGAGCATGAGTATGCCTAACAAGAAGGAAACCAACCTTTATCTTTTTTAAAAAATTCCCAATTCAACGAGCATGTTTAGATACCCAAAAAGAACTTGATTTTTGTTTTCACGACTTGTGTTGTCTAATTGTAAATACAAAACTTCGTGAAGAATACCGTGACCAATGAGTAACCACATCATGGATTATAGTTATGGTCAGATTTGCATCATTGTGAATATTTGAAGTTGTGAATAAAACTCTTGGAAACATCTTCTCATTAAATACCATACAAATCCAACCAAGTGAAATCGAATGAAATTTTCCTCCCGTAATTTTTTTGGCGTGTGGACAAAATGTGGAGAAGTTTTTTCTTTTGGTCCATACCATCAATTATCAAACCCAGATATTTATTTGGATGATCATAACACTTCTTTCGATGTTTATACAACTTTTCCTTTCACTTGTTTGCTGATTGCGATGGTCTTGAAGTTCTTTAACAAACGGAATTTGTACATAAAATAAAAGAAACATATGAATAAATATATTTTCATAGTTGATAACTATCCAATTTTAAAAAACAATGTTTTGAACGCATACCTCTTCTGTCCCTTGACATTTATCTCTTTTTTCTTTAAGAGAAGCACATGTCTTGTAAACCCCCATCCTTGTCTCTCTTAGGAATACGAACATTGTTGAATTCATTTTTCCATAACCTTGTAAAATAAGAATATGTAATAAAATTACCAACTCCTTCAACAACTTCGCATAATCTCTGTATAAGATGAATATTTCTCGTCTCAAGAAATTATCCTGGGAATATGTATTGTGTATTTATTTGGCATACACTCTCCATGATTTGAAAATAAGTCTTTCATCCATGTCTTAGCGATGTTGCAAATGGCCCCACCTCCCATTTATAACGTACTTGAATAATATGTGGGATCATTTTCCGCTTTTTCTTGGATTCTCGACAAACGAAAATTACCAATTGAATGCAACATTTTGAAAGCCTTTCTACAGCAATACATTCCCAATATGATAATTATAACTGCTAGTGTAGATTGCATGCAACCCACTAAATATGAATTTTTTCATGCTTTTATTCATTGATATATATGTTTTCCTTTTCTCCAAACCAAATTTGAAATCCATATGTTTCGAAAGCAATCCCTTCGACAACATTCACTTGAAATCAAATGAACGACAAAACTTTTTTTTGTGAGATATTTTGTCCTCAACCTTATATAACCGGAATGTCTTGGATTGATATGAAAAGGTCTACTCCTACTCCTAGTTGCAATATTTTCTTGCAACGGCTTCATCATTCCATCATCCTTTGTAGCGAGTTTCTATCACCATTAGGAGGAATATTATCCCCACTATCATCATCCTCAACATAGTTAAGAAATTCATCAACATCATTACCTAGAAAAAATTTGTTTACCATCATTACTTGAAGAAAACATTTCAAAAGAATCATCGGCGCTTTTTGTAACCCCCGACTCGAACGAAATTCTTCACCATATTGATCCATGCTTTCAAATTCTTCCCCTGGGAGGATTCAATTCTTCATCACCATGAGTGTCTTTGAAATGATCACTTAGAGAAAAAGTGCAATATTCGAGATATGTGTCTCTAAAATTATCATTTGCGAAAGAAACTCTTCATCCTCACCTTCCTCGGTGATGCTTTCATAATCCTTGGGATTAGGCATAAGTGGAAGCTTTGAATCCGTATTCACTAGAATTTCTTCATCCCGCCCCTCCCCTTCCTCAGCGGTGCTCTCATAATACTTAGGATTAGGAATAAGTGAATGCCTTGAATCTATATTTATTGGAAATTCTTCATCCCCCCCCTTCATCGGTGATGAACTTATAATCGTTACGATTAGGATGAAGTGAAAATTTTGGCTTTGGAAATTCATCCCCCTCTTCATCGGTGGTCTCGGCATAATCCTTAGGATTAGGACGCCGCAAATTCTTCATTCCCCTCTTCATCAATGGTGTCGGCACAATCGCTTAGGATTAGGGCCCGAAGTGCATATTTTGACTCTCGCAAATTCTTCATTCCCCTCTTCATCCGTGGTCCTCGCATAGTCCTTAAGATTAGGGACGAAGTGGATATTTTGACTCGAAATTTTTTCATCCCCCTCTTCATCGGTGGTGCTCGCATAATCCTTAGGATTAGGGACAGAATCGGATATTTTGACGCTATAAATTTTTTCATTTCTCTCTTCATCGGTGGTGCTAGCATAATCCTTAGGATTGGGACGAAGTGGATGTTTTGACTCCGGAACTTTATCATTCCCCTGTTCATCGATGGTCGTGCATAATCCTTACAATTAGGACGAAGTGGATATTTTGACTACGGAATTTTTACATCCCCCTCTTCATCCTAGTACTAACATAATCCTTAGGATTAGGACAGAGTGGATATTTTGACGTTGCAAATTTTTCAATCCCCTCTTCATCAAGAGTGCCGGCATAATCCTTAGTATTAAGACGAAGTGGATATTTTGACTCGCAAATTCTTCATTCCCCTCTTCATCTCATGGTTCTCGCATAATCCTTAGGATTAAGCTCGAAGTGGATATTCTTCAACTCCCCCTTCATCAATGGTGACCTCATAATCCTTAGGATTAGGGACGAAGTGAAAATTTTGACTCTAGAAATTCTTCATCATGCCCTTCATCACTATTGCTTTCGTAATCCTTAGGATTAAGAGTAAGTGGAATAACTAACTCTCGATTTCATGAAATTTCTTTTTTGGTGCGCCTCATCAATTTTGTTCTCATCATCCTTAAGATTACAACCAAGTCGATTTTTTTGACTCTCTATTCATGAGTGAACGAACTCCTATTATATTCATCACTCTGAATAGATTTGTTGCGTGACGAAGATGTTGATGTTGTACAAAGAAAAACTTCAGTTATCGAAGAAGCCATGGCTTTCAACAAGAATAAGTTGAATGACACAAATGCCTCTCCCACTTACAATATATAGCTTAAAGACTAGAAAAATTTCCCTCCACATTTCCCAAAAAATTTCGAAAAACTTTCCCTCCAAATTTTCCCCCAAAAAAATTTCGCAGAAAAAACTCTCTCAAAATTTTCATTTCAAATATTTCGTACAAAATATTAGTTAAAAAATGTATTTAACTTTTTTTTAATAAAAACGTTTGTGTTGAAATATTTTACTGATCTTTATATTCAAAATATCCCTACAAAATAGTTCTATCATGCATGCCTTCCAAACTAAAATAATGTTGTTATTTTAATGATTTAACATCGACTACATGTAAGTATTAACTATAATATTACTATAATACCTATATGCAAATATTAACTATTTTCAACTATAATTACTACATGTAAATATTTTAAATTTTAAATTTTAAACCTATATTATATTCATCTAAAATATATTTCAAAATTTCTTAATAAACTCGTTGGTCTTGAAATATTTCACCATACTTTCTATTCAAAATATCCACAAAATATTCCTTTCATGCACGTCTTCCAAACTAAAATAATTTTCTTATTTGAATGATTTAAGATTGACTACATGTAAATATTAACAATAATAACAACATGCAAATATTAACTACTTTAACTATAATATTAACTATAATTAACTACATGTAAATATTTTAAATTTTAAAATTTAATCCCATGATTTTAAACATTGAGTATATGTAAATATTAACTAAAATATTAACTATGATAATTTCATGCAAATAGTAACTATTTTATCTATAATATAAACTACAATTAACTGCATGTAAGTATTTTAAATTTTAATCCGAGATTATATTTGAATTATTTAACATTCATTACAGGTAAATATTAAATAAAATATTAACTATGATAACTATATGCAAATATTAAATATTTTAACTATAATATGAACTATAATAAACTACATGTAAATATTTTAAATTTTAAATTTTAATCCCACATTCGTTAAACAATAAACCAATCACACAATAGTCGTTATATAATAAGAATCATTGTTTCTATTCATCACATTACATCAAGTTTTCTGGTATTTTTTAGAGCAATTTTCTGGAGGTGTTGTGTTGGCATTGGTAATTTCGTGGAAGCGTTGCATTGGCATTGGAGGCATTATCTTGCTATTGGAAATTTTGTGGAAGTGTTGCATTGGCATTGGTAACTTCGTTAAGACATTGCGTTGGTATTGGAGGCATTGTGTTGCTATTGGTAATTTTCTGGAGGTATTGTGTTGACATTGGTGACAGCAGTTTTTTGCATTTCAAAGGTTAGTTTTCCTTCTATTCTGTCCATTTAAAGACGATTTTGGGGAATCTATTTTTCTATAGTTTTTGTGTTCAAAAGTTATTTTTTTTAAGGTTTTTAGGTTCGAAAACCATAATTTGTTTATATTTTTTTCGTGAAGAAAATGTAAAAAAGCCTAAATTTTTTAGAGTTTTTGGGACAAAAATTTAGATTTTTTTTTCTTTTTTAGAGTTTATAGATTCATCTACATAGAAAAATCCACAAAACGACCATGCACATAAAAAAAAAATAGTTATATTATTATATTTTTATTTGTTTTTTTTATTATAAATATATTAATGGTTTCATTATTTAAATTGTTGTTTTTTTTTTTTGACAATTTTTTGTTTTTATATATATATATATATATATATATATATATATATATATTTTAAATGGTTGAGTATTATATTTTATATTAAACCACAACTGTTGCTTTTATTATAATGGTTTTCTTTTTTAAATAAAAAATAAAAATATAATTTTTCATATATTTCTTATTTTATATTTTAAAACAAACATTTATTTGTTTTTTATTGATTTTTTATTTTTTAAATTATAATTGTTTTAATTTTTAAAAATTAAAATTTTAAACATAAATTTTTATTTTTAGTTCTTAATTTATATATTAAAACAATTATTTTAGGTTTTTTTCAATTGTTTTGTTATATATTTTATTTTTTTTATTGTATTGTTATATAACATATTTTTTTTTAAATAGTTTTTTTTTAATATATTAGAGAATGTTTTTGTGTTATAATAGTTTAGTTTTTATTTTAAATAAAAAATTAAAATAATTGCTTATATAATTTGTTTTTTTATTGAAAAAAAAAAATTATTTTGCTGCTTGCTGGGGGTGGAGGTCGGCCGGGTGGCACCGCGAAGGGCTGCCCAGCCGACATCCAGCCCCCGGCTGGGCGGAGGCCGATTCTTGGAATTGGCCAACGACCCACGGTTGGGCGGAGGCTGGTTCTCGAAATCGGCCTCCGCCCAGCCGGGGGAGGAGGCTAGCTGGGCAGCTCTTCGCGGCACCGTCTGGCTGACCTCCGACCCCCAGCTAGGTGGAGGCCAATTCCGAGAATCGGCCTCTGCCCAGTCTGCCCAGCCAGGGGCAGGAGGCCGGCTAGGCAGCCCTCCACGGCACCGCCCGGCCGACCTTCGGCTCCCAACTGGGCAGAGGCTGATTCCGAGAATCGGCCTCCGCCCAGTCGAGGGCCGGAGGCGAGCCGTGCAGCCCTCCGCGGCGCCGCCCGGCCGGCATTTGGCCCCCGGCAAGTGCGAAAAACTTTTTTTTTTTTTTTTAAAATATGTAATAAACTTTATACAAAATTTAATTTTTATTTTTTTTTAATTTCAATATAAAATAAAACTTATAAAAAAATTAATTTATTTTTTTATTTTGTTTTAAATATTTAATATAAGTTTTGAAAAAAATTTCAATAATTATAATGTTTTATATTATAGTTTCGATTTTGTTTTTAAAGTATATAATTATAATATTGATATGATATAAAATTTAAAATTTAAAATTTATTTTATATTTAAAATTTTTAAACTTTAATAAATTTCAATATTATCAGATAAAATTTTAAAATTAAATTTTAAAATATAATAAAAGATTATAAGTTTTTAATTAAAATTTTAATTTTAACATATATGCTTTAATTTTATTCAATATATTTAAAATTTCAAAATATAATTTATTAAGTGTAAATTTAATTAAAAAACACAATTAAAATTAAAACAAAAAATTAATATTATTTTTTTTAATAAAATCTTTAACTTAAAAAAAATAAACTTTAATTTTAACATTTTTTAAATAGTAAGTAACTATAGTAAGTATTTTTTTTTTTTTAAATGTTAAACAAAAATTTAAGTTTGAAAATAATGTTTATTTTTTTAAAATTGTTTTATACAATTTAAAACAATTTTTTATTTAAAACAATTTTTTTATTTTTTTATAAAATGTATTCAAAACATATTATATAGATATTAATACATA